>CM037878.1:135057601-135657601 GCA_021292165.1 Shinisaurus crocodilurus
AGCTCAGTCAACAATGGGCAAGAGGGAATGGACTTAAAGGTGTGGGTCTGAGCATACCCAGGGCCAGAACCAGCTGGCAGGAAAGAGGCAGATGGGAGATGCTGTCTTTCTAGAAAGGAAAGAGGCACGATGTTCGGTGTACCATGTGGCTTCTTCTTCGTCTTTGTTTCCTTACATGCCTGTAACTGCAGCCTCGTTCGAAGATGGTGCTTGTTCCTTTAAAATGATAGGTCCTCACAGCCTCCTCTGTGGAACACTTCTTTTTTCTGGAGCTCTTCAAGAAACAGGAGCTATTTCTCAGTTGGAAGAGCTCACATCACATCTCCCCCCATCAGCCCTCCCATTTGCTGTTAAGAAAAGATGTCAGGACCTGGACAACAATAATTTCCTCCTCCTCCTCCTCCTCCTCCTCCTCCTCCTCCTCCTCCTCCTCCTCCTCAGGCTGTGTGAGGACCAGTGAGATCTGAAGTAAGGCTTGGTATTGGGAAAGCGATCCCTGCTCAGTGCTCTTACTTAAATATTGGAGGTTGTGCCTGTGCACCAATGGGTCATCAGTTGCAAGATGATGGAGATCTGCTTTGTGCCACAGGTTGGTTGCACATCAGCTACATGATGATATGAAGCTGAGATATGGGATTTGCACCATGTCCCAGAGTAATGTCTAGTACAATCTGCTTTGCCGTCATCATGCCAGGAGCGATGTTGGAGCCAGTCATTGTCATACCACATCATTCTGATTCTATAGGTACAAAGCATTGTGGCATGCATTGGATGTGTGTGTGTGTCCCCCAACAGCACTGATATAGCCTCAGTCTCAGCCCTTCATTCACAAGGTTCAGAGATATGAATAATGGGGTTATTGAGGGACTGGAGCGGGGGAAAGGCAGCGAGATTTTGCATGCTAAAGTGGTTACTGAAATAATTAATAATGGCCACATCCTCCTGCCCCTTCTGGATGGCTCAGCTTGTCTGAGTGTGGAAAGCTAAGCAGGGTCAGGCCTGGTTATTACTGGGATGGGAGACCCCTCCTCCAGTTTCCTGCATTGAGCAGGAGGAGGTTGGACTCGATAGCCTTGCAAGCCCCTTCCAACTCTATCTATGAATCCATATGTGTAATTATCTGAGTTGTCCAGTTTGCAGTCAGCCACATGGTATATGGCTGTACATGGGTAACAGCTACAGTGTACATGCAGAATCACATTCAACATGTTGATTATTTATTTATTTGTTTATTTATTACATTTTTATCCCACTTTTCCTCCAAGGAGCTCAAGGCAACATACACCCTTTTTATCCTAACAACTACAATCCTATGATGTAGGCTGGGCTTAGATTAGAGGCAGTGACTGCCCTAAAGTTACCCAAGAATCTTCATGTCTGAGAGGGAATTTGGACCCACATTTCTTCAGTTCTAGATCGATACTATGAACAATGCTCCATGCTGGCTCTCATATGTCAGAAGGTGTTGTCACATTTAATGTCTCTACAAATTTCCAGTATTAACACCATGACCATGTTCAGTAGTACTCATAGAACACATATGCTCTGAAACTCTCTTGAATATATCTATGCATTCATAATACAGCTACAATGCATGCACAACCATAAATGATGGCCCATTTAATTAAGCTCCAAAGTAATACATGTAGTTCTTGCCATGCATTCAGGGGGCATTAAGCATCAAATTAAGATTAGCATTGCACAAGATTTTAGACTATCCCAAATGGCTGACTCTGGGGACATTATTAGAAGAACATAAGAAGAGCCATTCTAGATCAGACCAAGGGTCCATCTACTCTAGCATTCTGTTCACACAGAGGCCAACCAGCTGCCCATGGGATCCCACGAGCAGGACATGAGTGCAACAGCAACCTTCCACCCATGTTCCCCAGAAACTGGTGTACATAGACATACTGCCTCTAATACTGGAGGTAGCATATAGCCAATCAGGACTAGTAGCCATTGATAGCCTACTCCTCCATGAATTTGTCCAATCCCATTTTAAGCCATCCAGATTGGTGGCCATCACTACATCCTGTGGAAGTGAATTCCAAGTTTATGTGCTATGTGTGAAGAAGGATTTCCTTTTATCTGTCCTGAATCTCCCACCAATCAGCTTCATGGGATGACCCCAGTACTAGTATCATGAGAGAGGGAGAAAAGTGTCTCCCTGTCCACTTTCTCGATACCATGCATAATTGTGTATGCCTCTATCATGTCTCCCCTTACTCGCCTTTTTTCTAAGCTAAGCAATCCCACATGTTATAACTCCAGCCCTGTCATGATTTTAGTTGCCATCTTCTGCACTTTTTCCAACTCTACAGTATCCTTTTTTCGGTGCAGTGGCCAGAACTGTACACAGTATTCCAAGTGCGGTTGCAGCACCATAGATTTGTACAAGGGCAGCATGATCTTGGCAGTTCTATTTTCAATTCCTTTCCTACTTATGCCCAACATGGAGTTTGCCTTTTTCACAGCAGCCGCACACTGCCTCAACATTTTCATCGAGCTGTCCACCACAACCCCTTCAAGATCTCTTTCTTGGTCAGTCACCACTAGGTCAGATCCCATCAGCTTATACTTGAAGTTGGGATTTTTTTGTCCCATCGTGCATCATTTTTCACTTGCTTATATTGAACTGCATTTGCCATTTTGATGCCCATTCTCCCAGTTTGGAGAGATCCTTTAGGAGCTCCTCGCAATCCCTTTTTATTTTAACCACCCTGAATAATTTGGTGTCCTCAGCAAACTTGGGCATTTCACTGCTCACTCCTAATTCCAGATCATTTATGAATAAGTGGGAAAGCATTGGTCCCAATACAGATCCCTGTGGGACCCCACTGTTTGCATCCCTACATTGGGAGAATTTATCATTTATTGCTACTCTCTGCTTTCTGTTCTGTAACCAGTTACTGATCCATAAGAAGACATTTCCTCTTATTCCATGACTACTAAGTTTGCTCAGCCTCAGGAGTTTTTGGTGAGAGACTTTTTCAAAAGCCTTTTGGAAGTCCAAGTAAACAATGTCTACCGGATCACCCCTATCCACATGTTTATTGACACTCTCTCAAAGAACTCTAAAAGGTTAGTGAGACAGGACTTACCTTTGTGGAAGCCATGTTGATTATTTTTCAGCAGGCCTTTTTTTCCTTTTTCCTTCTATATGCTTACTTATTTTATCTTTAATAATGCTTTCAACCAATTTACCTGGAACAGACATTAAGCTAACCGCCCCGGCCCATAATTTCCTGGATCCCCCCGGATCATTTTTTTAAAAAAATTGGTGTTACATTGGCCATTTTCCAGTTCTCTGGTACAGAGGCTGATCTCAGGGACATGTGACATATTTTTGTTAGAAGATCAGCAATTTCATATTTGAGTTCTTTAAGAACTCTAGGATGGATGCTATCTGGGCCCAGTGATTTATTAACTTTCAATTTGTTAATAAGGTTGAGACCTTCATCTTTTGTCACCACTATTTGCCTCAATTCCTCAGACTCCCTGAAAACATCACTTCATGCACAGGTATCAGTTCTATATCTTCTGCAGCGAAAACAGATGAAAAGAATTCATTCAGCTTCTCTGCAATCTCCTTCTCCTCCTTTAGTACTCCTTTAATGCCATTGTTGTCCAGTGGTTCAACTGCCTCCCTAGCTGGCTTCCTGCTTCTGATATATTTAAAGAATTATTTGTTATTGGCCTTGATGTTGTTTGTGATATGCTCCTCAAAATGCTTTTTTGCATCTCTTATTGTCTGCTTGCATCTCCTTAGTGCAATCTTGTGCTCCCTTTTGTTTTCCTCATTTGGGCAAGACTTCCATTCTCTGAAAGAAGCCTTCTGTTCTCTAACAGCTTCCTTGACACAGCTCGTGAACCATGCTGGTGACCTCGTGGACTTGGTGCCACCTTTCCTAACCTCTGGTGTACATTCTAGTTGAGCTTCTGTTATTGTGGCTTTGTGTAACCTCCAAGCATTTTAAGGGATTTAACCCTCTTGACTCCCATTCAGCTTCCATTGATATATTTAGGTTGGGGCAGGGGGGTGGGGAAAGAAGGTTAAGTAGGGATTAAAGGATCGGTTTTCAATAAATTAAGCCATGGATCCATCAAAAGGTTGTTGCAGATCAGTGCCACTGAAATCAGTTGAATATAAGTTCATTGTTACTATATCCCATTCCATAACTTAGTTCTGAATTTTCACTGACTTTTGCTGGATTGTGGCCTAAGTGTGCTGTGGTGGCAGATACCACTGAAGCAAACTAGGTTGTTACAGCCTGAATAAGCAGCAGCATCCTTCATCAATTTTGGACTATTTAGGAATGAGTCAAAGCATTTTTCAGATTTGAAACCGCAGAAATGCATATATTGAATTTGTTTACATTATGAAGTTAAAATAAGCTCAGAACCTGAAATGCAAACAGTTTGTGATTGATTACGGTAATTAATCTGAATTTCTTGATTCCTATATAAATAGATCACAATTCAAGATTTGTAATTAAGGATTTCAAAATACAAGGCCACCACTGACAAAGCAATGTAGTAATCACTTAAAAGAAAAGAAATCATAAATATCTCATAAATAAATATCACATAAATAATCACATAAATAAACATCACCCTATTTTGATTTAGAATTTAAAAAATGTCCAGTTTCCATGTAAAAAAAGCAAAGTTTGCTTCTCCCTGAGAGAGGGAAAAGCAGTTCCTGAACTACACGGAGCATGGAACTCCTCAATACCCAGTGTCTCTCTCTGAGGAGCATCCCATGCAACGCAAAGCAGAATTCTCTGTTTTAGAAAACACAGGAAGCCAAGCTCCGCTACTTACGTCCAGCCTTCCCAAATGTGGAGTTACACAAGAGGAGTCTTTTCTCCCTGACCCTCCTACAGGCTATACTTTTAGAAACATGAGGTGATCCAGCCTCTCTGGGACAGGAGGACCACTTCAAAAAACAAAGGTGGGAGGATAGTGGTTATCACCTGATCACAAAACCTTCTCAGCATCTTTCAGGAGGTGTGAACTGAGTAAGAAATAGGGAACAAGGAAGGGGATGAGTGCTGGAAGGGCTTTGAAGGTGGGTGAGCAGCCAATAGGCCACACATGAAGCCTCCTGGCTGATGCTCACAGATGATGCTTGGCTGGTTCCTTAAGAGCTTAAAGATAGCATATGTTCTGCAGCGGCAGCTCAGGGTGGGTTCACATGTTTCTCTTTGATTGTTCCCTCACTCCAGCTGGTGTTCTACTAGCAGGAGCAGTATTATCACACTAGTCCATCCACGTGAGCCAGCAATGGCTTAGAAAAGACTAACCTTTTACTTCCCAGGTTAAAGATGGTTTTCTGGCCTCTAGCCAGTCAATTATCTATGTGGCCAGTAAATAAAATGATGGGTCCAAGCAGACTCAAGACATCTTGTGGCAACAAAGGTGTGACTTCATGATGGCAACCTAATCTTTCCCATCTCCAGCATCCACTGAAATTCTATGCCACCTTCGTGTGCTGTCCTTTAACGGCCATCTGCTTATCAAGGTATCTAAAGAAAACAGAGTGCAAGTCACTTAACACAGATGGAAGAGACTTTCCCACCAGCTCTGCTAGGGAGGAACTGAGTGAGCAGGAGGGACTGAGGTGAAGCCCGACATCAAAGACAAAAAAGGGCTGTCAGCACATTTAACTTCACAGAAACTCTTCTAATAAAAAATGAATGACCTCGTTACTGCAGGCACTAACAGTTCCCAGGGGAGGCCCTTCAAGGCTGCAGACGGCACTTTTAATATTCACTCTGCAAACAAATGAGGAAACCTTGAAACTATGTCATTGTTGTTCTTGGTGAGTTGTTAACAGTGTAGTGTCCTTATTTTTAAAAGATTCAGAATGCAAAATGAATTTATCTAATGGTAGTTTCCTCCTTTATAGGAAGGCTTGTTTCTTTGCTGGCCAAGCCTATCT
Source organism: Shinisaurus crocodilurus (assembly GCA_021292165.1). NCBI lineage: Eukaryota > Metazoa > Chordata > Lepidosauria > Squamata > Shinisauridae > Shinisaurus > Shinisaurus crocodilurus. The sequence goes on from CM037878.1 coordinate 135,063,549, forward strand.
AGGACGGTGGGGTGGCCCACGGGATCTTGTAGAGCTGCCAGTCTCCCCCCCCCCCCCAGGGCTCATGGCTAGATTTAGGGGTAGACAACCTAGGTGACTGCCAGAGGTTTGGGGGTCTCCAAGCTGGGTGTGTGTGTGCCTGTCAAGGACTACCTAACTATCCACTCAACTGCTTAAACAAATAGTAGAAACAGTTCATCTTCACTTAAAGCTGGCAACACCTGCATATCCAGTGTTGTATTAAAACTCATTTTTTTGCATTTGTTTTTAATTCATAGTAAAAATTTACATCACTCAGTGTGTGGGTGTGTGGCTAGGCCCTGCTTATGCCTTTAACAGCTGTACAACATGCAAAAGTTCAGTAGGTGAAGTTCTTTCCAATCACACACCTATTTAAAAGCACAGGAGCCCTACTAGAAGAAACGTTGGCAACCCTAGGACTTGCCAGCTGTATCTGCCCCATCCATGCTGTTGCTTATGTGGAAGGAAGTGAGAAGAGGGGTTGCAATGCGTCTCATCGTTTATAAAAAGTGGATAGTTTGACCTGAGATGGCACTGCACTGTGTTACTGTCCTGGCTCCAGTGCAGACTCCCAAGGTCTCCGCGGCTCACACCATGTGCCAGTGAAAACACTGTGCCCGTAGCAAGAGAAGCATGCAAGTCTCCCCTGCTGAATGCCATCTGTTATTAAGAGGCGATGGTGTTCTAGGGAGCACTTCTTGCATGGGCACACTAAGGAGAATTTCACTACAGCTTTAAAGACTGTGGCTTTATCATTAATAGAGTCTGTTTACTGTTACAGTGCTTGCACTGTTTGCAACCTGTGGGAGAGGACTTTATCAGTCCCATTTTCCATTTTGGGAAAACTGAGTCTGGGAGGCAATGATGTGCCAATGGCCACCCAGGAGGCAGTGATTTGAACCCAGATCCCCCAAGTCCAATCCTAACTTCTAAACTGACCATAAGTCAACCAGCCTCAGCATTCACTTGGAAGGGGTTCTACAGTTATCACAAAAACAATTGCTAACATCCCCACTGAGATCACATAAATAATAATAATAATAATAATAATAATAATAATAATAATAATGAGGAGGAGCAGGAGCAGGAGCAGGAGCAGGAGCAGGAGAAGTAATCCAGCATCTAGAACAGCTAGGCACTGTATGCATAAAGAACTATTAAGTAGCCACTGTCCCGGCCTGCAGGAAGAAACTAAGGAATAAGAGACAGAAAGGGAGGGAAATTGACAATAGGAGATAAGAGCATTTTACAGAAGTGGGTACAAGGGATGCACGGGGGAGGGGGAGCATGCTCCATCCCCTTACTTATGCATGTTCCTTAGAACGTCTGTAGATAGCCCTGCATGAACAACTGTATACACAGAGAGCTGCCTGTCTACAGATGTTCTAATACAGTGTTCTCCAACCTTGGGTCCCCAGATGTTTTTGGCCTACAACTCCCAGCATGCCCAAGCTGGCTGGGGCATGCTGGGAGTTGTAGGCCAAAAACATCTGCGGACCCAAGGTTGGAGAACACTGTTCTAATGGAAACATGTAAGTTGAGGATGGCATCTGCCACCACGATGCCACTTCCCCAACCTATGCATTTTCATTGAAATCAGTTAAAGTATCCAAAGAGGGCTCACATACCATACTGGGGTAGAAGGGGGGGGGGGGATCAGAAAAAAAGTAAGTTTTTTAAGCAACCCTCTTTAGTAGGCTTTCTTCTTGCGGACAGCATAAACCAAGTTGTCACAAAATTACAAAGTGCCTGTTTATATTTCTGTGCAAGCCAAACATTTTGGAGATCCACTCCTTCCTCAGGGGCTACCTTCACTAGTCAAGCCAACTAGCTGTAAAGAGTTGGCTTGACTAGTGCAGGCAGCCCCTGAGGAAGGAGTGCTTCTCTGAAATGTTGGGCATACACAGAAATAAACAGGCACTTTGTGATTTTGTGACACTTTTGGTCATTTGCACTTGTTGTACCTCCCTGCAGATGGGGACCTGATTCAGATAGGGATCCTCATGTGGGCGGGGTACCAATCCAGATTGGGGGCCCACACCTGTAATTTGCACAGGAAACAGAAGAACAATGTTCCCCCCTTCCTATGCAAATTGCAGCTGTGCCCCCAATCTGGATTGGGGAAGGCAAAGGGTTAAAGCCCCTGGCCCCCATGCTAGGGCTCCAATCCAGATCAGGTCCCCACAGTTACTTTTGAGTAATACTGCATGCTGCATATTAAAGGTAATGTGTAGCTAGGCTGTTAGAAGGGGGCTCAGAGGTCATGTGGTCCATCCAACCCACAGCCAATGCAGGAAATGTACCACTGCAGCATCCCTCATAGGTTACTATCAGGCTTCTGCTTAAAAGCCTCCAATGAAGGAGAGTCCACCACCTTCTGAGGCAGTCTGTTCCACTGTCAAATAGTTTACAGTGAGGAAGACCTTAATTATATTTAGTCGAAATCCCCTTTCTTCCTTGTCATTTCAATCCGTGGGTTCGTGCCCCACCCTCTGAAGCAACAGAAAACAAATTTGCTCTAATATCTATGTGACAACCCTTCAAACATTAGTTAAGTGATATAAACCCTCCCATAATGCACTGATTGGGCAGGGATAGCTTGTCACTCTCATATGACCCTATCAAAACAAAGGGGAAGAGCCTGCACCTTTGTGATCTCTTAGTCTTTGAGATCTCTCAGGTCAGACTCAGAGGACCATGAAGAAACGAAGGACAGAAAATAAAGTGCGTGGGGGTGGGGGTGACTTACTTACACCAGGCAGGTTTAGGTTCAAATCAGGTTTGTGTGTAGCTTTATTGATAACTAGCCTGGTGCTGTTGAATCTGACAGGGACTCCTTAAGTTAATATAGTGCAGGTATTAGCTTTCTGCACATTCTGAAAAATCATGTGATACTTACCACCTGGAACAGAGACTGAATACTTCTCAGTATCAAAAGCTCCCTACCTCTCAGGGAAAGGGTTCTAGTCTAAGCTCAAAATGCATGTCACAGTGGCAGAACCATTTGTTGAGCCCCAATAATGTATAAAGTGGGGTCTGCTTTGAGAGCAAAAGGGGGGCCATGCAGGCAGGCAGCTGGTGGGTGGGTGCTAAATCCTTCCCCTTTCTCTTCAGTCTGTCCCAGCTGGTGCTTTTCTCCTCAGTTGAGCTCTGATAGTGGAAGTAAGTTCAACTTTGAGAAAGCACATGGGGTGGGGGAGAGGCTATGGGGAGGTAAGGGCTGGCTGGGTTCAGAGAGAGGTCTGCTCCCCTCACCCATGCATCCCTTTTGCTTTAAAAAAAGGATCCCAAATCTCCACTTAATACATGATTGGGTTTAAATAAAATGGGCCTGCCAGCATCATGTGTAGTTTTCTCTATGATAGACTATTTTTTTAGGCACAGGGAGTGCTTTAAATATTTAGTGATGCAATCCCCACCTGCATCCTGAATTAATAGAGGCTGGGAAGGGCTCTGGATGCATACATCGGTCCAAAGATTCTGGCCAATGAAAACCAGATCACCGCTACCACTGACAAAGAAAGAAAGAATAAAAGTCCTGCCTCTTACATTTTGAGGGCCAATACAGGAGGCAGAGTGACCCTTTCCACCGCCTTTTGCCTGTCAATTAACCAGAAGGAGGACAATGGCAGGTTAACGGTTTACTCAGGGCCAAATTACCCTTTGCATGTTTTAAAAAACATGCACATTAAGTGTTTTAATATAACTTGGGGCACTAGATGGAAAGCCTGAAATCTCGGTAATACACAGTAGCTACTGGTGGACAAACCTGTCAGTTTCGGTTTCTCTCAGTTTCTCATTTTTCATAAGAACATAAGAAGAGTCCTGCTGGATCAGACCAAAGGTCCATCTAGTCCTGTGTTCTGTTCACACAGTGGCCAACTAACTGCATGTGGGAAACCCACAAGCAGGACATGAGTGCCACAGCACCCTCCCACCCATGTTCCCCAGCAACTGATGTACATGGGCATACTGCCTCTGATACTTGAGGTAGTGTATAGCCATCCAAATTGGTGGCCGTCACACATATAAGAACACAAGAAGAGCCGTGCTTTCCAAACTTAAATTTGTTTCATCCCATTTCCACATTAGTTTGTGACTTTTTAAAACTCAGCATGAAAATGTGTATATATCTTTATGCACATGTCTCCTAATTTGCATATTTTGTATGCAAATTTGCCTAATATACACATTTTTTTTTGCAATCAATTTCCCCTTATTTTCACTAATATCTGTATTTTTGTGTGCACTTTCCCCTAATATACACATTTTGGTAAGCATTTTTAATTGGAAAAATGGATTGCAAAATTCAGAGAAGTGTGAATAAGGATAGTATCGAAATGCGAACTGAATGAAATTCTCCCCAACCCTCCTACCACAGTCTCTTCTTTCTCTACATAGAGGACAAAACCATGTCCTCTATGTGGGCATGTTTAACCTTCAGAAGAGGAGACTGAGGGGAGATATGATATGATAGCCCTCTTCCAGTACTTGAAGGGGGTTGTCGCACAGAGGAGGGCCAGGATCTCTTCTCGATCATCCCAGTTTGCAGGACACGGAATAATGGGCTCAAGTTACAGGAACCCAGATTCCACCTGAACATCAGGAAAAATTTCCTGACTGTTAGAGCAATAAGATAATGGAACCAACTACCTAGGGATAGATGGCTACCCTTGCACCTGTAATACAAGAAGCAGTGTTTCCACTGCTTTCTCTCTTTCCTCTCACCTCTGTTGCCCAACACTCGGTCCTTATTTCTTTTAATCCTTCTGTACTCAAAAGTAGTGAAAAGAAGTAATGGGGGGGCACAAGGCCTATTGAATGTGTCAGTTGATAAAGCTGATTTCAGAGAAGGGAAGCAGCAGCCACATAAAGGAGAAACAGTCTCTCTCAGAGTCCTCTTCTGTAGCCCAAACTCCTCCAAAGTTGACATTGTCTCCTGCGATAACTTTTCTGCTGAGGTTGAAAACATTTTACTGCAGAGTTGCACACAGCTAGTAGCAGTGCCCTCCCCTCCCTCTCCCCAGCATCATTTACATCCCTAATTAGCTGTAATTCTGCAGTGCTCATTATAAAAGGACTGGGAACAATCAAGAACCCTATAAGCAGGGGAGTTCAAGGGGAGGGACCAGAGGAAGGTCCTAGCAACCTAAGAAGTGAAGAGACGAAGTAGCCAAAAATGTTGGCATAATTTGACTAGGTTGGAATATGGCAGGAATGCAGACCTAGGGATGTTGTCAGAGCAGCAACCCCCTTCTGCCTGGAGATTTTTAAGGCTTGGCAAGGGAACAATTCTGTATGATGCTGACATTTGCTACTAATTCCCAGTTCACAATTTGCAAAAAAGTTGGAAACAGAGCTCAATCAGTAAGCTTAACAAGAAACTAACATTGATATGCCACTGCTGTCCAAAATAAACTTTTGCCTACAATGTATCATAGATTCATAGATCTGATAGAGTTGGAAGGAGCCTACAAGGCTATTGAGTCCAACCCCCTGCTCAATGCAGGAAACTAGAGGAGGGGTCTCCCATCCAAGTAACAACCAGGCTTGACCCTGCTTAGCTTTCCACGCTCAGACAAGCTGAGCCAGCGTAAGCCACAGGCCTGTATCAGATATTGTATATCCATGAGTGGGGGACTGTCCCCTACTCTCCAATCAAACTCTCTCCCGTCAAAACCATTGTTTTTGTGCAATGCTCTTGAATGCTTGATGACCCCAAATGACAACTACAAGTCAGGAACAGGGAGTTGAGCACCCCAGACAAAGCTTTGGGCCACCACAGGTCACACACACTCACGTTTCCAGGAGGGTGTCCTCTGCAAGGGGCTACATGGGGAGCCTGTCTGTGTAGACCACGATCTCCTCCTCAGACCTTGCCTCCACTGCATGGGTGTCGGTAGGGGTGGACTGATGGGGATGTGGGGGAGGGGCAGGGGCAGGGTCCAGTGAGCGCAGCCCTGCCGTCCCTGCCACATGATTGCAATCACAGGCAAGGGGAACACCTGACCTGAATAGGCTACCCTTCCAAAGCACTCAAACTGCCACATCACGTTTATGGCAAACTGTCATTCTAGGAGTGAGTACTGCGTGGACCATGGTTATGGGTGTGCTACTAGCAAGTGTCCATAACATCACATTGGACATTCCCTCGCCCTATTTGAACAATTCTTTTAAAATTTAAAGTATTTTCCCTTGCTTTTAGAGAGGCTGGGTGTTCATGTTTTTATCCCTGCAGTTGGAGTCGCTCCTGTCCTTGTGCAGTTTGGGTAGTTTGGAGCACAATATTATCCATTATATGTCTTTCTTTAAAAACAAAAATAAACGTATATATTGTGAAATGCCTCTTCAGCTCACATGCGAATTTCTTAGTTCTGCTGTGAGATTCCTAATTTGTTTTCTTAGATTAGCCTAAGCCAGTCTCTCATGGTAGAACTACTGCTGTGAAATCAGCTGGCTAAGACAGTGTTGAAACGCAGTTTCTCCCTGCCTATTCAGTGACTGTTTGGGAGAAAGGGCTCCTGAAGTCACATACACATCTAGAGAACAACAAAGACTAGGCCAGTGATGGTGAACCTATGGCACGGGTGCCACAGCTGGCATGCAGGGACCTCTCTGTGGGCACTCAGGCCATTGGTCACCAGATCGCGAAAAGACTGTCCCCTTCTGCAAAACAGTAATGATTTTGTTCTTTCTCACAGTGTGGAACTGAATGATTTTATTCTAGAATTCCTGTTACAGAATTCTTTTCTACATTGTTATCACATTTAAAAGATTTTGAAGAATGATGCACAGAGCATGGCTTGGATGTAAAGCCCTAACAGTTGACCTGAGTGCTGCATGTGTTGCTCTCAAACTAACCGAGTATGAGCCAAGGTTTGACAAATTATCAGCATGCATGCAATAGGAAAAATCACATTAATTGTGCAAAAGCATGCCCAATGCAAACTTTTACCTAATGTAGTGTTTGCAGTCCAAGACATAAAGTGTTTAAAATTTGTTAAGCACGTTTAGTTTTCTTGTTTATCTTGCTCATCCTAGTACAGATTGACTTTTACTTTTACTAATCTGACACCTGTAGAAGCAGGGAAAGGACCCGGGGTAAAGTTTGCCCCATACAATTTCAGTCTGGTATATAATCATATTACAAGTTGAGAATCCCTTATCCAAAAATACATGTGCCTAATTATTTAAAAAGTTTGTATAAATTCCCTTCAGGCTATGTGTAAAATGTAGTACTATAATAATTTTTTGAGTTGATTTTTTTTTCAACAAAAAACTGTTTGTATCATTGAAAGCTCTGTTATTGTGTTTTTCTTTTAAGACAAAAGATGTTAATTAGTTCGGACAACTATATGAGTTGTTTTTCTAAAACTAAAACCTCGGTATTCAGGTTTAATTGCAGTGTTGGCACTTTGAAATAAATAAGTTGGTTTTGTGTTGCAGTTTGGGCACTCGGGCTCAAAAAGGTTCGCCATCAATGGACTAGGCCAAGAAAGAGCCAGTCAAGGCACAAATCCTATGCATGTTCAGATATTAAAAAGGCATGGCTGGCTGGGGCATCCTGGAAGTTGTAGGCCTTTTCTATCTCTAAATTTGCATAGGATTGTGCCCTATGTGAGCTTTCTAGAAGCACATGGGAAATTACTGGCCTTACTAAGAGAAATGGCCTTCCTGCTATTTAAAGAAAAGTACAAAGAGGCAATGCAGAGTGTGGTAGCATGGGATTTATACTCTTTCCATTCCACCTTGAGGGAAATTCCACCCAGGTCTCAAGTTACTAGACCACAATGAACACGATCCTAACCTTTCACTATGGATCTGTGGATCAGCAAAACTCAAGCTCGCCAAAATCTGTGTGCATATTCATGTGTATGTTTCTAAATGTACTCAACTATTGTGCATCTTTGACATGTATGCATTCTTCTCCCATTGATTAACACGTATTTGTGCACATTTTTCAAAAGTACACATGCTGTAGAATGCATTTTTGGGGGTCTGTGAATCACACTGCAAGCTTATTTATTTATTTATTTTATTATACTTTTTTCCTGCAAGGAACCCAAGGCAGCTTACATAATCCTCCTCCTCCTCTCCATTTTATCCTCACAACAACCCTGTGAGGTAGGCTAGGCTGAGAGTCAGTGACTGGCCCAAAGTCACGCAGTGAGTTTCATGGCTGAGCGGGGACTCGAACCCAGATCTCCCGAGTCCCAGTCCAACACTCTCACCACTACGCCACACTGGCTCTCACACTGGCTTGGAGATGCACAGACTTCAACCACAGATTGCATCCAAGTCTGTGTTTGGTCTGGAAGGGGCAAACTGAGTAACTCCTGATCAAAAACGAACTGAAACAAATTTCTCATACATAAATAAAGCAAAATAAACTGGGCACATTACATGGTTTCTCTGATTCCATTGCTTGGTATGTCACAGAGTCCTCCTCCTCCACCTGCATGCACCATTTTGGAATTATACCAAATGATAATACTTGCTTTTTAGTTGTTTTCCTTTCCCCACTCTCCCCACCCCCACGGGCCCTTTGGGGTCTGTGCACTCTTCCTCTCTAGCGCATACCTGAGATACTTCACTCCTAGCATCAAGGTTGGCCCCTTCTCCCATCATGTAGGGATGTGAATATTATTCCTGGTGTCCAGCACTAATACAACACTAACTATTACCATTGGAGGTGAGTGTTCAGCAAATCTCGAAGAAATACCAGGCAGCAGTGTTTTGACCTGAAAAGACCCTAGGTTACCTCCAACAACCTCTGACTGCCAGGAAGAGAACTACTTCCATTCTAATGACAACTGCAATGTCCAGTGTGAGCAGTCAGTGAAGAAGACTCCCATTGGATGCAATCAGCAAGTGAGAAGAATTCTAGGACACTATCATGTGACTTCACAGGTCCTGGGTCCCTTAGGGAGTACTTCTTTCCACCTTTCTTCCTCTCTGATCTTTAAAATCTGTGGGTGCCGCCTTGCTATGTAGCTTCCTTGGTTTACGGACATAAAAGATTTGTCTGGGACACTGCTTCATAGGGACATCTGCAAGGCCCCTCTTTTAGCTCCCCACCATATATACAGGCCTGTGGCTCACACTGGCTCAGCTTGTCTGAGTGTGGAAAGCTAAGCAGGGTCAGGCCTGGTTATTACTTGGATGGGAGACCCCTCCTCTAGTTTTCTGCATTGAGCAGGGGGTTGGACTCAATGGCCTTGTAGGCCCCTTCCAACTCTATGAATCTATAAATTAAGAGCTTTTAACCCCTGAGTCAGGATTTTGATGGGATCCTGTTGATGCATGCTGGGAGTTGTAGGCCAAAAACATCTGGGGACCCAAGGTTGGAGAACACTGGTTTAAGGGCTCTGACCACTCTGAAGCCACTTTGATCTCCAGACCCATGATGATGATGGTGATTGCTGTTCTTGTCATTATTATAGATTCTACCATCAATGGTTCTTTACTGAGTATAAGAGAACAGTTCCCTGCCCCAAAGAGCTTACAATCTAAAATATAATATAGAGGTGACAACAAATGGTAGGAAGGGGTAAACCGGGGAGGAATATGCCATTATTTCAGTCAAACATAACTTTCAGCCTACTTTCCCCACATTGTGCAGGAAACTCCTTGTTTTAAAGATCTCCCTCCCACTTTAAAAATGGATCCCTCCATGGTGGCTTTGTTCTCATTAGTAGTTTGCCAAAGAAATAATAAAATTTAACATTTAGATATCTCTGAGTGTGCAAAGTGGTCCACAGGCCCACCCTGCAAGCTCCTATTTTCTCCACTCAGAAAAAAAACATGTGGGCTCTATTGCACATTATTAAAAAAACAAAACAAAAAAACAACCAAGAACAACAACATTGTGATGGAACAATAATGCCAAAATGGAATGAATGATGATGTTTGTTGCTGCTATTTGAGGTAGTTGGGATTTCTTTATTTCTTTCTCTTGAGGAGGGTGTGTTTTCTGCTAAAAAATTAATTTTTAAAAATGTCTAATGCATTAAAAAAAACAATCCAAAATCTCTGCAGAATAATCCTAATCATGTAGAGAGCTTTCTACTTGGCACTTCAGCATGTGTTAGAAAAATACTTTCACATGGGGAACACAGGTAGAGCCAAGCAAAATTTACCACTGCTCTGAAAACAGAATAACAGTGCAATCCTATTTCTATGCATGTGTCCTCAGAAGTAAGTCCTATTATGTTCAATGGGACTTACTCACAGGAAAGTGTGTATACATGGATGGGTGTGTGTGTCAGTGCTTGTAGGGCAATCCCTTTCTTTTTGTTTTACATTTTTCAGGATCAGTGGCGTAGCGTGGGTTGCCAGCACCCGGGGCAAGGCAAGTAATTTGCGCCCCCTAACCCGTGGATTGCGCCCCCTAACCCAAGAGCCGTTACGGCCGGCGAGCAGCTGCCTCTTGCTTGCGGCCCCTGCAAGCGGTGCCCTCCAGCGCCGCCGCGCCCACAGCCCGGACCGCGGGCGCTCCTTTGCCAGCTGGCCACTCGCGACCTTGGCGGATCCAGCGGCCGGCGGAGCGAGCAGAGCAGAGCAACGGCGCCACCGACCGGGCCCGGCCCGGCCCAGGCTGCGCAGGAAGGCGAAGGCGCGGCAGGGGCGGGCGGGGCGCTCTCCAGGCCCTGGAGAGCGCACCGGACAGGCGCTTCCTTCCCTGCCTCCCCGGCCCGCAGCCCCGCGCAGGAGGCCCTCTGGGCTGGGGCTGCTGCGGCAGCGTAGCCCGCCGGCTCACCCGGCTCACCGCGCTCGAGGCTCTGGCGCACCGCCTCCCGCTCCGGTTCCGTCGCGACCTTGCCGATCACGGCCAGCAGCGCGCGGCGCCTCCCGCTGCAGGACGCGGCCGGCGTCTCCATAGTGACAGTCCCGGCCGGCGTCCCCATGGCAACCGGCGGCCCACTTAAGGAGACCCCGGGTCACGCAGGGATTGGCTCTCGGAAGTGCACGTGACCTGGGCAGCCGGCGCCCGCCGCTCCCCGCGGGGCGGGGCTCCCTGCCTGCGCTGGCTCCGCGCGGGGCGCTCCGGGGACCTGCCGGCGCTTGTGCTGCGGACGGGTGAGCCAGGCAGGGGCAGAGAGCTGCGAGCGCGCCCCCCCAGATGTTGCGCCCGGTGCGGCCGGCCCCCCCTGCACCCCCCACGCTACGCCTCTGTTCAGGATTGGCACAAATTCAACAGGTGAAGTTTACCCACCCACCCACACCCCCAAACACGGAGCTTCAGAGAGAAGAGAAACTTTCCTGCATTTCCTTCTGATACTGTAAACTCACCTGTTAGAGGCAACAGCCGCCTCCTTTTCCTTTCGGGCACGCGCACACACACACACACACACACATCCTAGCGTCTGTTCCCTCCCTGCTTACTGTTTCTTAAAGGGGCCATCTGCAAAATTGCAGCTAAGCTAAAAGTTTAAAGCAGTTTGGGGGAGGCACCAGAAAATTTGGGACTTTGCATAACAAAGGGAGAAGCCGTGATGGCTTAAGAGTATTCGTGAAGGTCCCGCCGGGATATTCAGGGCAGTTGGAGGGTATGCTTTTATTGGTATTTATCTCTTAGTTTTTATATCTCCTGGACAATATTTTATTTTTGTACACCTATGTGTGTATCACTGTATCCTGTACATAGCTACTCAGAAGTAGTTCAATGGAGCTTACTCCCAGTGGGTAAGTGGGTGTAGAATTGCCATGTAAGAAAACTTCTTTCTTTGAACAATGCCTTTTGAGTTCAACTTTTATAATGCTTTATTGAGTTGTGAAGTATCAATAACTTAGTAACTATTAGAATTGTTTATATCTATTACTAGATACAGTCATGCCTTGGATTGAGAGCATAATTCGTTCCGGAAATGTGCTTGTAATCCAAAACACTCTTATATCAAAGCGAGTCTCTGGTGGGCGTGAGTGGGGCTGATTTTGGCCTGCTACGCCCGCTCGAGGTGAGCGGTTACATCCCTACTGACTACTTGCCTTGCAAGACCTTGCTCGTTTATCAAGTCAATTTTTTTTTTAAATTTTTGCTTGTCTTGCAAAATGCTCTCAGACCAAGTTACTTGCAATCCAAGGTATTACTGTATTATCTTTGATTAGATTATGTCTTCCTTTCTTGTCATCTTATCAGCCCATACACTGTTTGCAGCCCCCTTCCTGGATATTTGTGCCCCTCCTTGAGGAATTTAAATTATCCACTCTTTGAAGCTCACTTTTGTGTGTGTGGCCTGTTTGAATTCCAAGCTGCTCAGTGCACTTGCTCTCAGTGCCCAGCAGCATCTTGTTATAGGTGAGTGTGGGAAGAAACCAGGGCCATTTCACACAAAGAGCAGCAGAGAGTGAGGGAGCAGGATGAGCCTGGTGTAGCAGAGTGTGCATCGACTCTCACTCACCTGCCCTTTGACTAACAAGCTGAGGCAGAAATGGCGCTGAAGAGGAAGAGATTGTGATGCACTCCATGCTGCAGAGCACGTGTTGGCTCATCTCCAGCAAGAGCAGTGCAAGTTTGTTGGTTCTTGTGGAGAAAAAGCCTGGCAGAGCATACACTTTGTCCCACATACCACCTGCATAATCTCCGCCGGGGCAGAGGAGCCCCAGTGAACTTTGCATTTCCTCCCAAGAGGCCAGGTGGGGGCCTCCGAATCCGCAACACATTCACATATTGATGGCTTCCCCAAGTACCCGCAGTGAGTTTCCAAGTACCCTCAATCACCTCCCCAAGCACCCTTGATGGGTCATGGTCCACCAGCCTGCACCCGGAGCCACCTCACCCCTCCTACCTGGCCAGACCAGTTTGTCCTGCCTAGGAAAGGAGGGGTCAGGCTATCGAGGGGGGGGCAAGAACTTGTCTGAGTGTGGAAAGCTAAGCAGGGTCAGGCCTGGTTATTACTTGGATGGGAGACCCCTCCTCTAGTTTCCTGCATTGAGCAGGGGGTTGGACTCGATAGCCTTGTAGGCTCCTTCCAACTCTATGATCTATGAAATTTATGAAAGAGAGAGGGATAAATGGGCAGCCGTGACTACTGCTCTTGTTGAATCAAGGTACAATGATGCACAGAGTGGGTCACCGGCTAAGGCCAGCCCGGACATTCAACCCCCAAGCGGAGCGCCTGGGTACGCTGATGTAAGTTCTCGGTTGCTAGTTTAGACTAGTGTAGGTTCTCGGTTGTTATTTTGTAGTTCTGACTGTGTGTAACAAAGGTATTCCATTCTGTCAATTTCATTTCCCTTATCTCTCTACCCCATTTGTAACTGACAAATCCCTCAATAAACTTCCTTTCACTTTACCCTAAGTGGAGTGTGTGTAGTTTCTCTTGGACTCAGTGCTCAATCAATTCCAGTGTTTCCAACCAGAGCTGAGTAGTGGATTGCATGTGGTGTGAGATCAAGGCTGTCAGTGAAACGGGGTCTCCGGTTCTGCAGTAAAGGACCAGCGGCGGTCCTTCACAGTTCTCTTGTGCATCTCCCCCTCACCTGACGAGTTGATGCTGAGCTCTGCCCAGACAGTGGCAGTGTTTGGATTATTGTATTGCAGTTTAATAAGCTGAGACATAGATGAGCCTTTTAGCCATGCAGGCAGCCCATCCACTCCTCCCTCGGAAGCCTAGAAACTAGGAAGTCTTCCATTAATTATAATTTCCTGTTAAGTCTGAACTGGGAAACTATGGTTAATGGTTGTGTAACAAGCCAGGATATGAAGTTATAGTTTAAAGTAGGCCTAATGTTCTGGCTTGTTCCAAAGCCCTTAACCATAGCTTTCCAGTTTGGACCAAACAGGAAACTCTAATTAATGGAATGGTTCCTGGTTTGTTTGTTTCTGTTGTGAAGGGAGTAAAGAAGGGGCTGTGTGTGCACCTACAAGGCTTGTTCATATCCTCCTGGCTTATTTAACAGAGATGTGATCACCAAACCAGTCCCTTTTAGGGAGGGCTAAAAAGTTCCAGGTTCTGGGGGGAGCACTTAGAGAATGAGGCTTCAGTGTCAGGCAGGTTCCCTCCTGCCCCACCCCCAAATAGAAACTAGAAGACAGCACAACTTTGATTTCAATGTAAATGCAAAATAAGGGATCTAAGCTAACTGATCCAGTCCCTGCCTGCCCCTCCCCTCCTAAAATGCTTATTTTTCTATTGCTTATGTGGGGAAACTAACTAGAAGTCAGGTGTGTCCCTAGTAGGTAGGTAGGAGGATATTTAAGAGGAGATAATAACAAATGGTTTTGTGCACTGTGATTTGCACATAAACTCCCAGCCATGATCTCTCTCAGTGTGAACATTTGCTCAGCAACACTTACTTTTGCATAGTGCCATTGAATGCCCAAAGCACTCCACATACATCATTCTAGAACAGTGTTCTCCAGCCTTGGGTCCCCAGATGTTTTTGGCCTACAACTCCCAGCATGCCCCAGCCTGGGGACCCAAGGTTGGAGAACACTGTTCTGGAAGGCTAAGGCCAAGAGCGAAAGAGGGCAGAGGCATCTTGCCTGAGGCCACTCAGTGAGGCAACCTTTGAATTCAGGACCTCCTGGTTTGTAGCTCTTCCTCTATAGTACAGCAGCTTTCATTGTACCCTTGATTATATTGCTAAATAGATCAACAGGTATTTCCAGCTAGTTGACTCCACCTTATATCTCGAAAAGACAGTCTAAGCTCCTATAATATAAAAAGAAGGGAAGTGATTTTATTTGGAAACCTCTCCCTCATTCTCACTAAGGCTGCAATTTAATGCCCACTTATTTGGGAGTAAATCCCAGTGAATCTGGTGGGAGTTACTTCTGAGGACACATGCACAGGATGGCACTGTGTATGTGCTCGGATAAAATGTGTGACAAAAAAATTTCCTGCAGTCAATCTGTGGCCCTCTTACACTAGTGGAAGCATAAACATGGTTCTCAGAGGTATTTGAGTTGTGCACCCCAAGCTGTTCAGGAACACAGTTGTGTACTCCTTTGTAAGTAGGGGTAGAAACCTGCTCTTTTCTCACTTTGATTCATCCTACAGAACAGGAGGTAAAGAGCATTAGGTTAGGCTGAAATTGCTGTTCATGTGATAGGGCCACTGTGATGGATTCTGACAATTTTCCCTCGTCATTGCCTAGTCTGGGTATTTGGAACACACTGCCGAGTGAGCAAAAGGAGAGGAGCCATCCTGACCACCAGGGAGGGGTGACATAAGCTATAGGTTTCCTCCACTCTTTTGTCCAGACAGATTGATGCTAACACAGCTATCTGATAGCTGACCCTGCCCAACTGCTCCGAGAGTCCAGAGAATTGTGCATGGGGTGGCCCATCTTGCTCGGAAGCTCTGGGGAGCCTGGCGCCTGGCAATAGCACGCTGGGGTGTGCACAAACAACAGCTGTTCGAGTCCTTTCCAGTCTCACTAGGTCCTCCTGAGTGGCCTTCAAAGCACGTTCAGTCCCACTGGTGCCTCTGTCCATGTACTGCCTGAATGAATGGATTGTAGCAGCATGTCTGTCCTGGCACAGTCTGTCCATCCCAGCCAAGAGGATGCCATGGCTGATAACCGTAATATGGCAGAAGCTGAGAGGACCAAGTCTCCATGGACAGGCTGCTGAGTGGGGATACAAATATTTTCCTGCCACTGTTGCTGCTGTTACAGAAAAGGGTTGTTTTGTTGTTTCCCAAGATCAGTCTGCAATATTTTCTAGGATTCCCCCCCCCCCCTTCCTCTTGTCATTAAGCCAGTGCCTTGCAAATGATGATGCAGCCCCTATGTGGGCCGCAGAAAAGCACTTCGAGCGGGGCTGGAGTCGTGCTGGGTGGCTCTGATAGCAGAGCTAATGGGAGCGAATGGGATGCAGCGAACTGTTCTAATGATGGCAGCCAGGGAAGAGACAACAGTAAGAATAAATAAATGTTAACTATTTTCCTCTTCCAGACATTTGCATCGACTGCCATTAAGTTCATTTAAATAAGAAATAGAGGGGGAGAGGAATAGAGAGAGAACTAGACGGGGGAAACTTACTAACACTCTTAATAATGAGTGTCTAAAAATAAATTAGTATCTTGGGGTGCACTTAAGGCATTTTAAAAATAAGCGTGATCTTGCCCCTCCACACACACACATACCTCCTTTTCCTGTTTGAAAAGTGTTGGAGGGTTTTAATTTGGGCCGAGTAATTTTGGTGCGAACGCTTGGGCGCCTTTCGTTGGGAAATTGGGAGAAATGCAAACAAGAATTCACTTCATTAAACAGGGGCAAACACTAGAGAAATTGCACTTACTTATGGAAATGACTTTTAAACATGAACAGCATTTGCTTGCATCGCTTTGCGCAGGAATTTTTGAAAAAGATTATACATGTGAATAATTCACTGCAGGCCAATTAGATGATGGCTTCGTTCTTCCTCTCTTGCTTCTGTTCATCTGCTTGCTCTCCTTCTGCCTTTCATTTGAACTGCCTGTTCCCTCCTTGCAATATTTTACTCAAGAAATGAATAAACATACCCCAAAAAGTCAAATATAAAAAAATGAAATACACAACCCTGAGAAACTGTGACAAAGTTGAAGAGAGAACAATTCAACCCCGCTAGAAATTTGATTTTGAATGATGACATGAATCCAGTTCCACTGAAAAAAATCAAAAGGAAATTCCTTCATGGTGGTGCTAAGACTATTTCCAAGTGAGAGGTGTGATTGCTTTACAATGACCTAACAATGATGGCTCCATAAATGGAAACCCAACTCCAAGCCTAAACAAACCTATTCAAAGACACCCGACTGGATTCAGTGGGATTTGCTCCCTGGTAAGTCTGGTTAGGATTGCAGCCCAAATGCAATCCGAATAATAGAATAAGAACCCTACTAGGAGTAGAATAGCTCAGCATATACTAGTTTTTGTCTTAGGGCTTCCTGGACCAGAGTAAGTGCTGGAGGGAGGGAGGGAGGGAGGGAGGGAGGGGCACTTTTGGAGCTGCCACAGACCAAATACGGTAACTCTTTGCACTCCGGCATCTGCAAGAACCTGAAAATATGGGGCCATCTAAGTACTTTCTTATTTGCTTGTAGTTAGCTTGGTATGAAAATGTGAAATTCTGGAGAAGGGTCTTCTGCTGCTTGCCCAAGTTGAAAACGTTGTTATTAGTCATGCTTCCTGCACATTCAGATGTAGAAACTGTCTCAGATTTGCCAAAGGCTCAAGAGGTGAAACACTGACCTAAAATAAGGCCAATGAATAGAAGATAAAAACACAAACCAAGTTTTCATTCACTTACAATTGGGACAAAACTGTACAGAAGTGCCAATGAAGGGGGATCTCTATACATGATACACACTGCATAAACCCTTCCATCCCTGTCCAAATTAGCTTTTTTAAAGGCATATTTTTTCACCCCTATTAAGCACTGGGGAGAGGGGTTATTTATTTATAATGATATAATTGTTTATTTATATTAAATAAATAACACTATCAACAGTGCGAGCCTAGTAATTTGATAAATAGGAAGGATGAATAACACCATTTTCCTATGACATTCCACTCTCACAATCCCCTTGAATCACAAGGGGATTGTGAGTGACTCACAGTGACTCACAACTCACTATTCTTTTATAGATGGAAAACTGGAGTTAAGAGTGTAACTTGGCCTAGACATTGTCGGTGAGCCCGTGACTACTGCAGGGGGATTTGAATCCAAGCTACTAGGCCGAGGGTTGCCATATCTCAGCCCCACAGATCCAGGCAACATAATTTCAATATTTAGCGTACTGTAATATTGCTAATTGTGCAAATTATTCATTAATATGCAAACAGGTTGTGTTATAAGTGGGAGGCTGGAATTCTTGTTTGTGGGTGCTTCCACACTTGGTATTCACCCTGAAATAGCCATGCTTTGTTTACTCACTTTTTTATCTACATGATGTCATCTACGTAATTTTCTCCTATGGTTTCCTCATTGTTTTTCCTCTCTTCTCAACCCTCAGGATAACTTTTAGTGCAGAACAAGACAATACTGCAATCTTCACAGATATAGATCACCTTAGTTCCGCTCTACCAGCCTTTTTAATAGGCATAGTTTTGATGTGTGCACTGACATATCAGGCAGGTGAACCTATTGCCGTCCAATCCATCTACTTTGACACACCTTCACCATTACCTTTCTCTGCTATTCTTTTAGTATGTTTGTTTAATCAGTTTTTTAATTTGCACCTTGTCAAAGGTCTTGCTGAAGTCAAGATATGATTGCCACATTTGCACATCATGACAACCCACCCTGGCAACAAGCAACGGTGCGTTGGTTGTGTGAACAACCCACAGTGTGCCTGACAGACGATCGGGTGGTTCACCATGGGTTCTTGGCCCCCTCCCTCAGTTCTCCTACAAGGATCCCAGGGAACACCACAGCAGCAGGACCGACTTGTCTCCTCCCCCGCTGTCCACTGCGATTGTGAGTCGATTTCAGCTTGGTGGCTCTTTGTCCCTTTACCCCCCCTTTTTTCCCCTGGACAGCCAGCTTTTGCGATCCCCGTTTGGCCAGCCACTGACAGCCCCTTCAAAGTGACCAAGTGGCACCTTGGAGGGGCTGTCAGTGCTTGGCAAACTTTTTAAAAATTAGTTTTGCTCACACAACGTGGGCACATTTTTCATTTTATTTATTTATATTTTTTTAGCTGCACTTGGAAATGGGGACTTTTGGTTCTGCAATGTCAGGAGTGTACCTGCTGTCAGAGTGCAGCAGGTACCAACCCTGGACATTGACCCAAAGGGGGTCCAAATAGGATTTTTCTTTCATTTCCTTTCTCTTGACAGCTATCAAAAGGTAAGCTGTCAAGGGAAAGCAAAGGCGCAAGTGATCCTTGCTCACAAAAAGGGGGTGGTGAGATTTACACACCTTTCATGCTGATGACCTCCTGCTGCTGCTGCTGCTGTTGCCGCCTCCTCCTCCTCCTCCTCCTCCTCCTCCTCCTCCTCCTCCTTCTTTTGCCCTGATTGTCCTCAGGGTGATGCGCACTTTGCACTTTTTCCTGAGACTCCAGCTGCTTGGGAAACTGCAAAAGTGCATCCCACCCCCTTTTCTGGGGAAAAAAGAGTTTTGACAGCTGACTCTGGGTCCCCTTTAAAAGGGGGTTTTGACAGGGCAATGCGTGGTTTTAGTCTGGGACATATGGCTGTCCATATGGCTAGCTGTCAAAACTCATTTCCCCCAAGGGATGTACTTTTGCACTTTCCCGAGCAGCTGGAGTTTCTATTTTAAGGTTGCTGCATGCTAAGCCGAGCTTCAGTCCCATCATTGGCTGCAAGGCTGGTTTGTTTCCCAAAGTGGTTTTTGCCATAATCTACTGTGGAAAGATGTAAAACATACCCAGGTCATAGAATCATAGAATCATAGAAAAGTAGAGTTGGAAGGGGCCTACAAGGCCATCGAGTCCAACCCCCTGCTCAATGCAGGAATCTAGGTCAAAGCATCTCTGACAGATGTCTGTCCAGCTGCACCTTGAATGCCTCCAGAGTGGGAGAGCCCACAACCTCCCTAGGTAGTTGATTCCATTGTCTTATTGCTCTGACAGTCAGGAAATTTTTCCTTATGTTTAGGTGGAATCTAGGTTCCTGTAACTTGAGCCCATTATTCCGTGTCCTGCAAACTGGGATGAACGAGAAGAGATCTTTGCCCTCCTCTGTGTGACATCCCTTCAAATACTGGAAGAGTGCGATCATATCTCCCCTCAGTCTCCTCTTCTGAAGGCTAAACATGCCCAGTTCTTTCAGTCTCTCCTCATAGGGCCTTGTTTCCAGTCCCTTTATCATCCTTGTTGCCCTCCTCTGAACCCTCTCCAGTTTGTCTATGTCCTTCTTAAAGTGAGGTGCCCAGAACTGGATGCAGTACTCAAGATGAGGCCTAACCAGTGCCGAGTAAAGGGGAATTATCACTTCCCGCGATTTGGAAGCTATACTTCTATTAATACAGCCCAAAATTGCATTTGCCTTCTTTGCAGCCACATCGCATTGCTGGCTCATATTCAGTTTGTGATCTACCACAATTCCAAGATCCTTCTCACTTGTAGTATTGTTGAGCCAAGTGTCCCCCATTCTGTAACTCTGCATTTGGTTTCCTCTCCCTAGGTGCAGCACTTGGCATTTATCCCTATTAAATTTCATTCTGTTGTTTTCGGCCCAGCGCTCCAGCCTATCGAGGTCACTTTGAATTTTGTTTCTGTCTTCCAGAGTATTAGCTGTTCCACCCAACTTTGTGTCATCTGCAAATTTGATAAGCATTCCCTGTACCTCCTGATCCAAGTCATTAATAAAAATGTTGAAGAGCACCGGGCCCAGGACCGAGCCCTGTGATACACCGCTCGTTACCTCTCCCCAGTTTGAGAAGGAACTATTGATAAGCACTCTTTGAGTCCGATTCTGTAGCCAATTGTGGATCCACCTGATAGTTGTTCCATCTAGCCCACTCTTAGCTAGCTTACTAATCAGGATATCATGAGGCACTTTGTCGAAAGCTTTGCTGAAGTCCAGATATATAATGTCCACAGCATTCCCACAGTCCACAAGGGAGGTTACCCGATCAAAAAATGAGATCAGATTAGTCTGACAGGATTTGTTCTTGACAAATCCATGCTGGCTTCTAGTAATCACTGCATTGTTTTCAAGGTGCTTGCAGACTGACTTCTTTATAATCTGCTCAAAAATCTTCCCGGGGATTGATGTCAGACTGACTGGCCTATAGTTCCCAGGTTCCTCCTCCTTGCCCTTTTTGAAGATGGGAACAACATTTGCCCTCCTCCAGTCGTCTGGCACTTCACCTGTCCTCCATGGTTTCTCAAAGATAATAGACAGTGGTTCTGAGAGTTCTTCTGCCAGTTCCTTTATTACTCTAGGATGCAGCTCATCAGGCCCTGGAGATTTAAACTCGTTCAGAGTAATCAGGTGCTCCTTGACCATTTGCCTATCAATCTCAAGCTGCAATCCTGCCCCTTCAGTCTGCACTTCAGGTTTGCCAGGGGGGTCATAGACCCTCTTTTGGGAGAAGACCGAGCCGAAGTAGGAATTGAACACTTCTGCCTTTTCTTTGTCTTCTGTTATCAATTTGCCATCCTCATTGCGTAGTTGAACCACCAGTTCTTTCTTCTGTCTTTTACTGTGCATGTATCTGAAGAAAGCTTTTTTGTTGCTTTTAGCATTCCTCGCTAACCTTAGGTCATTCTCAGCTTTAGCCTTCCTGACACTATTCCTGCAGTTCTGTGCTACCTGCCTGTACTCTTCACTTGTAGCCTGTCCTTCCTTCCACTTCCTATACGTGTCCTTTTTTGTTTTCAGGTCATCTTTGAGTTTATTGTGAAGCCACATTGGCTTCTTCTGTTGCCCTCTGCCTTTTTTCCTTGTCGGAATTGTTTGCAATTGTGCCTTTAAAATTTCCTTTTTTAAAAACTCCAAGTTGGGGAACAGACTGCTCCCCTGCCACGGCTATCAGCCAGTACAATGGATATACTATAACAAAGGTTGCTTCTGGGGGATGAAAGCCAATTGGGGTAGACGAATCATAGCTGTAACCTTGAGGAGCCAGCTGCATACAGAGCCGCCAAGATGGAATCTGTCCCCCATGCTTTTCAAGATCTCCATGAAACCATTGGGAGAAGGCATCCGGAGGTTTGGGCTGAGGTGTCATCAATACACGGATGACACGCAGCTCTACCTCTCTTCCACCATCTCATTGCAGGGGGGCAGTTGAACAGTACTGGAATGGATGAGGGCCAACAAGCTGAAACTTAATCTGGTAAACCAGAAGTACGGTGGGTTGGGAAATCGGCTAATCTGGATGGCGGTTTAGATCTCACTCTGGATGGGGTTGCCCTCCCACTGAAGGGCCAGGTACGCAGTCTGGGAGTGCCTCTGGTCTCAGCGCTTTCTACGGAGGTACAAGTGGTCTCAGCTGCCAGGAATGCCTTTTGCCAGCTTAGGCTGGTTCAGCAGCTGCAGTGCTAGCTAGAAAAAGCCGACCTAGCCACAGTGACACATGCCTTGGTTACGTCCAGGTTAGATCACTGCAACGTGCTCTACCTGGGACTGCCCTTGAAGATGATTTGGAAACTGGAACTGCTACAGAATGTGGCAGCTAGAACGCTTGTGGGAGCTAGGCATTCAGGTCATAGTACTCCTATTCTGCATCACCACTTACACTGGCTGCCTGTTAGTTTCTGGGCCCAATTCAAGGTGCTGATTTTGGCATTTGAAGCCCTAAATGTTTTGGGACCACATCCTCTGAAGGACTGCCTACACCAGTATGAGCCTGTCCAAGCATTAAGGACAACATTGGAGGCCCTCCTCTCGGGCCCATTTGCAAGAGCCATTAGGCTGGTGGGTTCTGGGGATAGCGCTTTCTCAGTGGTGGCCCCACACCGTTGGAATTCCCTCCCCGGAGAGATTATGTATCGGTTCATCACTGCCTGCCTTCTTTAAAAAAGCAAAACAAAAAACCCTGAAGTTTCATTTGTTTCAGCCTGCATTTGGTGCTTACAAATCATTAGCTGCTGCTACTACTGCTGTGTGCGTGTTTAGTTGTGACTGTATGTTCATGCTTTTGAAAGATAGAAAGCTGCCTTGTGATGTCAGTGCACCCTGAAAGGCGGGTTTAAAACCTCTTAAATAAATGAATAGTAAAGAGTGGAAGAAAGTGTGATTATTCCAGTTACACATGCTGACGCCTAGTTGCAGTAGGTTATGGAGGCTGGGGTTGAGCTAAAGGCTTCATAGAAAAGAAGACAAAGGTAAAAGTATGTGCTCTACCACTGAGCCTTGGACTCTTCCCTTAGCAGAGACAGGGGCCGGATCCACGCCTAAGCTTTATTGCAGTACTGTATCACTACTGTGACTTGCGGGGCACATGGCACACTCATTTTTCAGTGCCAGTCGTGCTAGTCCTGCGTAATTGTTCTTCGTTCCTTCTGGAATTTCCTGGGATACTTTTATCATGGTTTTTTCATTTATCGCGGTTCACTGTCGCAGTACGCGGCTAGTGTGTGCTAAACTGGTGCTGTTGTTGCTTGTCGGAGGTGTGGCCACAAGAGTGTCATCACCGGAGTTAGCCAATTGTTTTCGAGGGGCGGGGGAAATGTGGCCTTACGTGTGTCTCCCAAACTGGTGGGGTAGAGAGGTATTTGCCATTTGTTGTTGTGTGGCGGTTTGACTTCTTCCGCAGAAGCTTGTTAATTTTTCTTTCTCTTTTTTGATTTGTAAACGTTCCTGCGCACCTCCACACCTCTGAGCAGAAGACATTTCAAACTGCCAGAGGGGCGGGGAACATTCCACATTTGTCTCCCCAACCTGTATTGGGGGTTCAGGAAAGCAGAGATTGCTTTCCCCGCCTCTCTCCCTCTCCCCTCACGGCTTCTCTCTCTGCTGGCTTCACCCCGATCCCGTAGGGTGGCGGTGGCGGCGGCAGCACACTCCTGTTCCTTCTTTTTTCCTTATTTTTGCCCACCCCCACCCAAAGAACAAGAAGGTGTAAATCAGCCAAAAGGCATGTCTACTCAGAAGTAAACCACATGCTCTTCACTGGCCTTGCTCCCAGGTAAATCACATTGATTTCAATGGAGCGTGTTCTTGGGAAGCTTAGCACCGGGGGGGGGGGGGGAGACTGCTTTGGGAAATTGGTCTCACCGTACAGGAGGATGGCGGGGACAGTCTCCTCCCTTATCCTCATCCTTCTGTTGTGTGAGGGGGGATGCAGCAGGAAAAGCTTTTTTTTCCTTTTTAAAATAAACAATCTTGATCCTTGGGCACTTTCGCTCCTTTGCAGAGCTGATTAATCAAAACAAACAAAAACCTTTCTCTTAAAGGGCCATTTCCCCTGCGTGTTCAAGGCAATACCCAGTTCTACCCCTACGGAGTTAGGGGTGGGGTGGCAAACCGGGATGACTGCAGTACATTGAACGAGAGTGTGCCCTGTGAGTAGTGACTGTGGAAGGTGAATATATAGCAGTACTGTTCTGCTAACCTGACGATATACTGTGCAATGTGGATCTGGCCAGGATGTACTTCCCAGCGTAATCGTTGTGTTAGGTGATGATGTACACAGGCAGAAAGTGAGCATGTGTTCCCTTGCTCCAAGCTTTTGAAAGCCTGGAGCTACAATCAGTAATTTCTTAGTTGATTTGCCATGTTTGTGAGTCAAAGGTCTAGTATAGTAAACAGATGCTGGGGATAAATCCTGGAACATCCTGTTTCAGATTACAAGAGGACAAGCAAGATGATGGTGGCTGTCTCTCAAAGACAGTAGAACGGGCACTCAGATTCCTTATTGGGATGTGCACCTCTAGAAATATGTTTGTTGTTTGTTGTTGTTTCTTTGCTTTGTTTTTGCAGATTCTGGACAGAAAGGGAGTGAAGTGATGTTTTCTCCCGGTGCAGATCTGCCCCTGACCAAGCAGGAGGGCTTGGGAAGTCATGAATGTATTGACTCTGCCTCATTCTTTTCCAGGGCCTCCTAATTTCAGATCAACATTTCTCAGTGCTAAAAATTTCCTAAGGCTGAAGGAAGCCCACCTTAGTAACTTCTGTTAGGCTTTCAGAGGTATTTCTCAGAGTTGTGCTGTGGCTCTCCACAGGTCAGAACTGCTGTTTCCATTTTTCAGATGCTGGAATAGATAGGAACATAGGAAGCTGCCTTAGACGGAGTCAGACCATTGGACCATCTAGCCCGGTATTGTCGGCACTGACCGGCAGAGGCTCTCCAGGGTTTCCAGCACTACCTGGAGATGCCGGGGATTGAACCTGAGACCTTCTGCATGCAAAACACACGCTCTGTCACTGAGCCACAGTCCCAGATAGGTTAAACTTTTTTTTCTATAGAGGCAGTGCCACCCGGCTCCAGGTTTCTGAGGGCCCTTGGGCAAGACACCCTCAATGGGCCACCTCCCTCCCCTGAGTGAGTTGACCTTCTCACCAAGAATGTCACCAGCTTCTACTGCTGATCCTCCTCTTTCCCATCGTTGCTACCACTCGCTTGCTTGACAGGCAGAGAGCCAATGAGCAAGCAGGCAGTGGCATCTGCTGCTCCTCCTCCTCACCAGCACCGTCGTCTGGGCCAGAGCGGGAGGCAGGAGAACAAGCAGGCTGCAATGGTGGAGAGGAGGAACGACTCCAGGGGGCTCTTGTCAGTGGGCCCCAGCTGGGTGTGGGCCCTCAGCAGGTGCCCAACTTAGGGATGAAACACGAACCTTGGGGGGGCTCGCGGCTCTCCGCCAGCTCACCTCTCCGCGGGGGCAGCCCCCCCGCCTCGATCTTCTGAGCAGCACGGAGCAGTTCTCCATGCCGCTCGAGCCGCCGGCGCTGGTCCTGTCGCATCACATCCGGCCCCGGAAGTGATGCGACGGAGACCCTGCGCAGGCGCAATACGGCGCACAGGGGTCCAGATGTGTTCCGGGGCCGGATGTGACGCGACAGGACCGGCGCGGGCGGCTCACTGCAGAAAGGCGAGCCGCCGCTGGAAAAGGTAGGCCCGTAGGCCCGCACGAGCCCCACGCAGACGTGAGCGCCGCAGGACCGATTTCGGCCCGCTACACCCGCGCGGGGCGAACAGTTACATCCCTACCAACCTTGCCTGCCCTTGATGCTGGTCCTAAATGGAGGATACACTAGTTTTGTTTCCTGATGAACCATTGCATTGGAGAGATATTCCTATATGAAGTATTACTTGAAGGTAATCCAATCCCTGTGAAACAAGGTAACTTTTGGGGGGGTTGGATTTCAATTTGTAAGCTGCCCTGAAAAGAATTACATTGAAAGGCAGGATTAAACTTTGTTAAATAAAACAATCCATATTGTGGGATATTTAAAGAGCAGTCAAAACCAATGACTCATGTTTCACCAGTTAGGTGCATGAAAAGGTTAAGGCCACTGGTCTCTTCTCAGGTGGATTTCCTAGAAGAGACTCAGTGAGAGTCAGCTACCTGTGCCCTAGCAGGAAGTGGGCATAGCTCTTTGCTCTTCTCTTCCTGCTTGGGACAGCAGGGAGTTGCTTGCTTGCTGTAATACTAACAACACCATGTAACAAGAGTTGCTGGTCTGAACTCCATAAGTTCAGACCCCAAGTAATACCAAATGAACCTTTATCAACTGTAAGAAACGCTTTTAAGTCTGCCTGAATGAAACTGCAAGATCTGAGTGAGTAAATGTTATTTTTGACTTTTACAAGACTGTGTCTCTGATTATTGTTTTGCGGGAGAGAAAAGGGGGCAAAACCAGGGAAATCCAGTCTGCCTTAAAGCATCCTGAGTCACCAAATGCTACCTGGCTAACAGAACACTAGCCAAATCTAAGCTTCTTTTAAGCTGGGAAGGGACTCTACTCTGCCGATCTCACTAACGTGAGATAGGAAGGATAATATTCAACAATATATCCTCTCCTAGCATCTTATTCAAGTCCCAACACATATATAAATGTATTGGCCCCGACAACCACACTGCAAGCAGGCAACAGTGGGGCCAGCATGGCAGGCCCACTGAACGCTCAGGTGCACCGGCAGCATGGCAGGCAGCATCTTTGCAGGAGGGGCTCTTGCCGCACTTGAGGTTTAGCCAGAGAACACTGGAAGAGGGAACAATTCCACAGAGATAGCTTTACAGCGTGTGGGCCTCTTTACATTGCAGCAGGGATGGGGAATTTCAAGGCTGGGGGCCCAACCTGCCCCTCCTAGGGTCCCAGTCTGGCTTTCGTGGGTTCCCCAGAAGGCTACACCTCCTTTCCTCCAACCACCAATTGTTTGGTGGTTTCTCTGCTTTTGCATCATTTTTTTCCCCATCCTAGAAGGTTGAAATGCCCCTCCTAAGGCTTAATTACTGGCGGGAAGAGCTTTAAGCTAAAATAGGCTGGCATTTTTGTATTCTTGGCCCCAGTTGGTTCGCCCTGGAATGCGGCACCTGAGAGCTTTTCTAAAACTGAATTCAGCCCTCAGGCTGAAAGAGGTTTCCCACCCCTGCATTACAGGGATATCCGTAATGCACCATGATTAACACAGAAGCAGTATTTGCTGAGTGACCTCACAATTTGTGAGCTTGTGTTCTGAAAAATCTATGTAGCAAATTTCACTTGTAATTAAATGATGGCGAGTTTTGAATGAATCTAATTGGTAGTAATAATAGTATTTGTAATAGAGCTAATAAGGTCCCCAGGCATGTTCTGAAGGCATCTGACGCAGCCACCTAGCTGAAGCTAAATAGGCTTGGGTCTAGTCAGTGCCTGTATGGGACCACCTTGGAACCCCATATTCACTGCTCTATATTTTGTTATGGAAGCAAGATGGGATATCAATGTACAAAAGGGAGGAAAAAAATAAGTTTCTTGTAACTGCAACATTCATATAGCCCATACACTGGCTTACCCATTCACCTTAGTGGAGGAACATCTCTGCACATACTCTTGAAAACAAACAGGAAAAGGAACACCAGCTTAATGGTAGTTCTATCAAGGCCTACTAGTTCCACACCCGCAGCCATGCAAAGGTCTCCTCCTCCCTGAAACAACTCCACACGTCCTCCTCCCTTTTTGCTCCTTAGGCCTGGAACTGCCTCCCAAAATGGCCCTGTGATACCACCTCCTCACTTGCTTCAAATCCCTCCTCAGAAGCCACCTTTCTGTGAAGCCTTCAACAAACCTCCTAATCCCAAAGACTTGCCTGCTGTAGTCCATAGCTAAGCTTAAGTATTTGTAACTGCAATAATCAGATATTATTTTCTGTTCGCAGTTCCCTCCCCCTCCTATCTCTGTTGTCCCCCTTGTGTTGATTTCTAGATTAGGACTTGTCCTTTCATATTTTGTAAAGTGCCCATTTAATTGGATCTTAGTATATGAATGAATGAACGAACAAACAAACAAACAAATATATTATGCTAAATCGAACCTCCATGTTGAGTGGCAATATACCCCTGAGCACCAGATACTGGGAACATACAATAGGTATGAACCATCACCTTCATGTGATCCCCCAGATGCATCTAGTTGGATTTGGGCGGATCGGTGCATGCACAATCCTGTCCGGAATGCCTGGATGCTTTCCTTCCTTTCTGCAAATGTGCCACAGTGGAGTCCTCTGCTCCCCACCATCAGAAACTACTTCTCCCTCCTTCCCCCCTCCCCCCTCCCCCCTCTCTCCCTCCCTCTCCCCCCTTCCCCATTTCTCTCTCTCTCACCAGAAAGCTTTTGAACAGAAAAGGTTCAAAAAGGACACACCCACACCCCATGTGGGGAGCCGCATGGCCAACCTAGGCACGACGTTGGTGGGCCTCAGGCAGAGTTTTACGGGAGATGCATGTATGTACATGTGTGTCTTTCTGAAAGGCGGCTGTCCCCTGAGCCCCAGGATTCCTGTTTGCTGCAATGATTATGACATTCATTCCCTCCTGGCCCTCCCTAGTTTCTAATAATTTAGGCAGTTGAGACAAGGACTAGTAATAGAGAGATGGAGATGGGACTCAAAGGGCAATAATTTAGAATCAGATCCCTGCGCCGTTATCGCCTGCAAAGCCATTCTTGGGAAATGACTTCCCCCTCCCCAGCCCTGCCCCGGCCACCCTATTCTGCAGGAACAATAACAGAAATGCCTGCAGGATGCATTTTGGCTTGGTGTGTGTGAGAGAGAGGGAGAGGTGGGGGGAGAGATTATCTGCTTGCACCCCTCTTCTCCATTCCGCTGCACTCTCGAGCTCAGCCACTGCCCCCTCCCCTGAGTACAGGATTTTAAAATAAAAAATAAAATAAAAATAAAAATAATGAAAGGGGTAATAAGAGAGGAGGTAATGGAACATTCTCCAACTGGGCACATGTCAGAAGCCATTATATGTGCAGTGGATTTGCATAATTCAAGAAGCATCAAATTAAATTTGCATAATTCCTTTGATTACACTTGTTATTAAATGTAAGTGACATTGATTTACAAAATGGCCCAATATAAGGTTAATAGCAAATGTCACCTTCCAACAGGGTGAAGAGGGTGCATGTGTGGTGGTGTTGGGGAGGGGAAGGAGGGGAGGCAGGGGGGCCGGGGGGCCGGCAATTGATTCCTTCAAGGGCTCTGCCTGCCCGCCTCTCTACATTTCTCAAGGCTGGTGTATGGAGGCTTCTCAGTTTCATGTGGACAAGGTGTAATTAGAATCGCCCGCCGCCACGTGGAGTTACTGCCAAGATTACAATCTGATTATTATTATTATTATTATTATTATTAAGCTGCCGCAGGCATTAAGAACCCTGACGGGGGAGTGGAATGAAGAGGGGGCCCGAATTCATGAGGCCATTGGACCCGGGCCCCACAAATGCTCCATGAATTTGCTTAAAATATGTTAAACTCTCACGAATAGTTTCACATAATGTAGGGGCAGAGGTTTTTCCTGTTGATTAGCTCAAGCCCTAGACCAGTGTTCTTTAACCTTGGGTCCCCAGATGTTTTCTGCGTACAACTCCCAGCATGCCCCAGCCAGCATAGCTGGCTGGGGCATGTTGGGAGTTGTAGGCCAAACACATCCGGGGACCCAAGGTTGGAGAACACTGGGTTAAATAAATAACCCACGATGGGCTGTTGTGTCATGTGAACCGGTCCAGTCTCACTCGGTTGTGTGTTCAAGCAGTAGCTGTGTTTATTGTTGCTCACCTCTGTATGCTCATATTCATTCTTGGCCCTTTGTTCTTTTTTTTACTCTTGTGTAAATGCGTTTCTGTCAGTTAGGTTGATTTCCTTGTTCCCTTCTCTTTGGCCTCACACGGTGTAGTGATTACCTATTGTTTCTTACTATTTTTGCTGACCAAAAATGTCAGTGGTGGCGTGGTACCTAGCTCCGACCCCGAGAGCTGCAGAACAAGCCAAAGGCATGTCACGTGTCAGCCGTTCGTCTGAGGCAAGATCAAGCTAGTTACTACCTAACGTTCTAATTGTATAGGAAACCGTCTTGCACATCGTCACACTGTTGGTCCATCTAGCTCAGAACTGTCTGGACTGACTGGCAGTGGGCTATCCAGGGTTTCAGGCAGGGGTCCTTCGCAGCCCTACTTGGAGATGTCAGGGACTAAACTTGGGACTTTGCGTATACAGAGCATATGCTCTGCCAGGGAGCTGAGTGTGTCCTTCTCCATTTCACAGCACAGAATATACAGCAGTTGCTTGCCAAATGCTGCTGAGTTTTGTGACCATGGAATTTGGTACGAGGAGAGGGCTGGGACTATTGATACACAGGCACTGACATCTGCACTGAACTCCTGTTAGAGGTAAATGTGACTTTCGCTGATAGTTGCTGCTGTTGTCATATTCAGCATCCACACACAGTGAGTCCACAACGCTTGCGCAGCAGCAAGCTCAGCCACTGCAACTTGGGGCTCTTCCAGATGGGGTGCTCTCAGCTTGCCTTGTTAGAGGGATTTTTTGGGCTGCCCACGTGATGCCATTAGTCTCCTGCAGTTGTCCCGTGTCATCCTGTGTTTTTCCCTGGCTTTTCTCACACCGGGGAAAATCCATTAATTATTTTCTGGTGCGCCATGATCAGCAAAAAAACCAAAAACAAATACCAGGGGTGTGGCTGCCCGATTTTGGGAGCTAGCAGTGTTTTGTGGAGGTGTTGTGGCTGAGTAACATGCAAGGTGATGTTGCGGGGAGAGGGGGGCATGGCTTCAGGCTGGCCAGACAGCTGCATTTCTCCCTTGCCCAGGAAGCTGATTGCAGCTCTCACCGCTGCTGCTGCTGCTGCTGCTGCTGCTGCTGCTCTTTCCTTCACACACACCCCACCCTGAAATGCACATGCTTCTGTTTTAGCAACAGAATAAAGGGTAGTGTCTCTGTGAGAAGCAACTAATATTATATGCACAGATGTTTTGTTTGTTTGTTTCTTCTTCTCCAGAACTGTGCAATTGTGGAAGTCTGAAGGTTCAGTGCGGTGCTTTACTCCTGCGTAAATGCATGTGGCCCTGGATTGGGACTGTGGCATTCTGGGAGGAGAGGGTTAACTCTTTCCCCCATGATCAATTTTTCCCTTGAAATTCCTCCCCGCTCCCCACCTCTCAGCAGGATTTTTTAAAAAATGACTAGAGTGGATACTTTTCTTTCTTTGCATGGAATGACGGGGGGGGATTGGGGGGGAGAGGGTTTAACCCTCTGCTCCCAGAGCACCATGGTCCCGATCTGAATCAGGGCAATGTGCACTTTCATGGGAGTAAAACTACTGCAGTGAACCTTTGGACTTTCAGATTTGTGCAATTGCGCAATTCTGGAGAAGAAGAAACAAACAAACAAAAACAAAAAACCCACCTCGGCACAAGACATGGTGGGAGGGAGCAGCAAAGGGAAGGAAGAGCTTTGACTACATGTGCCAGTTCGCACCGGTTGCTCAACTACGCTGTGCGTGCCGGTCTCATGCAGGGGGGTGGATTTGCATAATTACCCTCAGCAGCGTGGTTAGTCATGTCATGCGAACTTGATCAGGGTGGCTGGTTTCTGTGGCTAACAAGCCACCCAGAACCCATGGGCTGTTCTAGGGTTGTGGGGTGACTTGTTAAGCATGGGAACAAACCACCAAGGCCGGGTTCACAAGACACGGGATGCTGTGCTGCCAAAGTTAATTTTGCTAATCCCCCCCATCATGTGACCGGCATGTGCAGCACAATTAACGAGCCACTGTGGCTCGTTATCTGCCTGCTGATCATGCAAACCCAGTTCAGATCTCCACTTACTGGTTTGGACGGAAAGTTGTGGCAATTTCCCCCGACAGTGTGGGCAGTGCATGGAATTCTGCTGGCACTTTGCAGTGGAAGTCCAGTGACTTATGGTGCTGGCAGCCCTCTGTCCGGAAGAACCCTTAATTGCCACTTATTTATTTATTTATTTCTTATATTTATTAATCGCCCATCTAGCCGGTCACCTGGCCACCCTGGGCGATGTACAATTAAAATACAATAAAACAATACAATAAAATATAATAATTAAAACAATATAAAAAATTCTTTTAAAAACCTAACCCACCCCATATTCCTGCCTGAACAGCCATGTTTTTAATGCACGGCGGAAGCTCATCATGGAGGGGGCATGGCGAAGGTCACTAGGGAGGGAGTTCCATAATGTGGGGGCCGCCACAGAGAAGGCCCTTTTCCTAGTCCCCACCAGCCTGGCTGCTCTGGCTGATGGGATAAGGATAAGGCCGTCCGTGGCAGACCTTGTTGAGCGGCCTACTTGATGTTGCTGGAGGCGCTCCTTGAGATAAACTGGGCCGGAGCCGTGTAGGGTTTTAAAGGTCAAAACCAACACCTTGAATTCGGCTCGGCAAGCAACTGGTAGCCAGTGCAACTCATTAAGCACTGGCATGATGTGATCACGCCGGCGGCTGCCCTTAATCAGGCGAGCCGCCGCATTCTGTACCAGCTGAAGCTTCCGAACCGTCTTCAAGGGTAACCCCACGTAGAGCGCATTACAGTAGTCTAGGCAAGAGGAGACCAAGGCATGAGCCACTGATGGGAGCAGGTGATTAGGAAGGTAGGGGCGCAGCTGCCGTATCAGATGGAGTTGATACAGCGCCGCCCGGCTCACAGCTGCCACCTGAGCCTCCATGGACAGCTGGGAGTCTAGAATGACCCCCAAGCTGTGGACCTGGTCCTTCAGGGGTAGATGTACCCCATTCAGCACCAGGTCAACATCCCCTAACCTCCCCTTGTCCCCCACCAGAAGTACCTCGGTCTTGTCGGGGTTCAGTTTCAGCATATTCCTTCCCATCCAGCCAGCCACTGACTCCAGGCACTTGGACAGGGTCTCAACGGCCAACCTCGGTGAGGACTTAAAACAGAGGTAGAGCTGCATGTCATCCGCATACTGATGACACTGCACCCCAAACCTCCTGATGATAGCTCCCAGCGGCTTGAGGTAGATGTTGAATAACATCGGGGAGAGGATGGAACCCTGCGGCACTCCACAAGTGAGCAGACGAGGGTCTGAAGCCTCCTCCCTGAGAACTACCCTCTGATACCTTCCAGAGAGGAAGGACCGGAACCACTGCAATACAGTGCCTCCCAAGCCCAACCCCTCCAGATGGTCCAGGAGGATACCGTGGTTAACGGTATCAAAAGCCACTGAGAGATCGAGGAGGACTAGAAAGGAGCATTCGCCCCTATCCAAAGCCCTCCTCATATCATCCACCAAGGCAACCAAGGCCGTCTCCGTCCCATGTCCAGACCTGAAGCCCGACTGGCACGGATCTAAATAATCGGCTTCATCAAAGTGTGCCTTCAACTGAGCACCCACCACCCGCTTGATCACCTTGCCCAGAAATGGTAAATTGGAGACTGGGCGAAAGTTGTTTAAATCTTGGGGATCCAAGGAGGGCTTCTTTAGAAGCGGTCTTATTACTGCCTCCTTGAGGGCTGATGGCATCACTCCCTCCTCGAGGGAGGCATTGACCACCGCCTTGATCCCCTCACCCAGTCTCTCCTTACAGCTCATGATGAGCCAGGACGGGCAAGGATCAAACAAGCAGGTGGTCGGCCTCACAGATGAAAGCACCTTGTCCACTTCATCAGAAGGAAGAAGCCGGAACCGATCCCACAAAACCGGTCTGCCATTGGCCTCCTCCCGCTCACTCCCTGTGTCCACGACGTACGATATCCCACTCCTAATCCGATCGATTTTATCTGCGAAGTGCTTCGCTAAAGCCTCACAGGAGGCTTTTGACTGTTCCAGTGGGTCTGGAGCCACTGGACCGACCAGACTCCAGACCACTTGGAACAGCCTCCTGGGGCAGCACTCTGCAGACGCAATGGAGGCAGCATAGAAATTCTTTTTTGCTGCCTTCACTGCCACCTGGTAGGCTGAAGATGCAGCTCTAACCCGTGTTCGATCGTCTTCGGACCGGGAATTTTGCCATCGGCGCTCTAGCCTTTTCACCTCTTGTTTCAGAGCTCGCAGTGAAGGAGTGAACCATGGCGCCGCGCGAGCTCTGTTTAGGCGAGAGGGCGCTTCGGGGCAACTCGGTCTAATGCCCTGGTGATTGCAGCATTCCAGTCATCCACCAGGGTCTCGACCGAGCTACTGTTTGTGTGCTCCAATTCCCCAAGCGCGTTCAGGAATCCATCCGGATCCATAAGACGCCTGGGGCGGACTATCCTAATAGGTCCCTCACCCCTGCAGAGGAGTTGTGGCACCGAGAAATCCAACCCCACCAGATAAGTGATCTGACCACTTCATTATTGCCTGGTGCCTTTTGGTTTGACAAGAGCCTTTCGGAGGTAGCTATAACTGCAAGGTATCATTGAGAAGGATCAGTGAGCGGAGGGATGGAGTGCTTTTCTTATGTGGGTGACTAAATTAGAGAAGCATATTTTACACATTGTGAGTACTGTTTCCTATGTTAGTATAATTTAATCGCTATTTAGCTGGCCTGATCCAGCTCTTGTCATACATAATTATGCAGGACAAGTTGTGCCAGGATGGTGATGCACAAACATTCAGCCAATGGAAAGTAATGGATGGAGTGAAGATGCAGAGCAGCATCTGCCCCTGATTTACTGTCATAGTCCCTGGGAACCTACTTCTCTACATATGGGTCTCTTTCTCTGGATCAGGTCTGAACCACATCAGGGTTGCTTTCTCGAGTCTTCCATTTTTGCCACTCAGAATTTCTTGCTTTTTTCTCCATGTCATCAAATAAATAAATAAACGGGTGCAGAACCTCAGGCCAAGGAGCCAAATCTGGCCCTCTTGGGGTCCCCAAAGGCCACACACCCTTCCTCTGGCACCGCCCCCTTTTCTGGGGGGGAGGGGGAGAAAGAAGAGGAGGAGGAGGCCCAGATGAAGACGAAGACTGGATTGCAAATATTACCTATTCCAAAGTGAAGAAGTTAGAATGGGCCTCTTCCTCAGGGGTCTGCTGTGATCTGGGAATTCATCACGAGGACTGGAATACTGGGATTGCTTGGGAAGTTCCTTATGACTTATGAATGTGCTAGGTGCCCCAGCTCTCAAACAATATACTGCTGAGAGATCTGGGTGTGATGGTGAACTGAGGTTTTGCACTTGTAGGTTCCCTTCAGCCCTGTATGGCATGGAACTCAAAACCAAATAAAAACCTGGGTTCTCCTTGAACCTACGAAGCTTGTTCAAAAACTGGAGGCAAACAGTGGGAGGTGAGGCTCTCCCCTGCTCAACAAGAAGGAGTCCTTAAAAAAAAAAAAAAGAACTTGAGTGGGAAAAGGAGCTGTGCCAAACTGCAATAAAATGAATAACTGCAAGGAATTCCTTTTTAAAACTGGTTTTGGGGATGAGTTTTTCCTTAGGATCAAACGATGAGTAGAGGGGATGTAGATGACATAGGTAAGGTTTGGTTTACCTGCCATATGTGTTGTGTGCAAAAATTCAGAGTACAAAAGAGAGTTGTGCTCATATTTTGGGTGTAGATTCATAACCTTGATGGATGAATACTAATGTGTTTACTGCATGGGGGCGGGGAACCTCCGGCCCACAGACCTAATCCGGCATGCGGAGGTTGCCCATCCAGCCTGGAGAGGCTTCAGCAGCAGCTCCCTCTGTGGGCCCCATCCAGTCTCCTCTCCAAGGCCCAGCCTGTGGCCTAGGGGCTGCTGGGAGCTTTGAGAGGTGGCAGGGAGATGAATCCCCTCATTAGCTCTGTCTGTGATTGGAAATAACCAGGAAATTCCCCTACTCTGTTCTGCGCAGTAGACCATATTCCAGAAAATGGCCCAGAATGGCAACTCCCAAGTGAGCCAAATCAACTAAATTCACAATTACCTTTACAAAAAGATGGAAAATATTAGCCCTTGGTCCAGTTCATAGTTGTAAGTTTTCAAACCTGAACTTTCTCCCCCACCCCACTCAAACATCCCCAAAGTTCTCATGCCCACCTTCATTGGGAAAATAGGTCTGATGTAGGGGGGACATTCAGGGCTGCTCTAATTTCTTAATAAACCCTAGAACAGTGATGGCGAACCTTTTTGAGCCCGAGTGCCCAAACTGTAACACAAAAAAATTATTTATTTCAAAGTGCCTTAAATTTGGCAGGAAGGAGGAGGGGGCACTAGCTAATCGCGCCCCGCTCTGTCTCAGGGCATGGCTCTTCACCGGGCGCGCAAAGATTCGGGGGCGCGCGGTGCTTCTGAGGTGTCTGTTCAGTTAGAAGGAGGGCTGGGTGCCTGCGCAGACCGCTTCAGGGGGTGGAGATGTTGGAGTGTGCCTGCCTGTGGAGGCCAGCGAGGAATGAGTGGAGAGGAGTTACTATGGAAACCCGATGCTGAATGCAGAAGGGGACGGTCTTTTCATGATCTGCCGACCAATGGCTTGAGTGCCCACAGAGAGGTCACTGGCTCGCTGCATGCCAGCTGTGGCATGCGTGCCATAGGTTCGCCATCACTGCCCTAGAACTTCATCTCTTGTCACCTCTGTTTGACTCAGTTCTTCAGATACCCATGCTGAAAAGATGGCTTCAGCTGCAGGTGTCTGTCCTCCATCTTCCACAGAGAAAACAGATTCTTATTCAGCTTCTCTGCAATATTCCTATTCCCCTTTAGTATTCCTTTCATTCTGTTGTTGTTTAATGGTGCAACTGCCTGCTTCAGACATATTTAAAGGATTTTGTGTTGTTGGATTGAATGTTTTTGGCAATATTCTCATTTTTTTTTTCTTGCCTCATTGTCAACTTGCATTTGTTTTGCTAGAGCTTCTGTTCTTTTTTGTTTGCCATATTTGGGCAAGACTTCCATTTTCTGAAGGAAGTTTTATTGCTTTTTATAGCTTCCTTGACTCTGCTTGTTATTTATGCTGGAACTTCTGGGTACTTTATTTAATGATACTTATGAATTACATAAAGAAATTTCTAAGTGATGTATTAAGCAAGTCTTCATACAGAAGACAGGATTACCTTCCTAGCAATGCCTGTTGGAAAGGGTATGTTTTCAGCCAGGGCTGGCGCTACCGCTAGGCAAACTAGGCGGTTGCCTAGAGCGCGCAGCTGAAGAGGGCGCAGAAACGCTGCGCTCCTCTTCGCTGCCACTGCGCCGCCCCCGCCAGGCCTCCGCCTCCGCTGCGCCGCCCCCGCCAGGCCTCCGCCTCTCCGCCCGCCCGCCGCTGCCGCGCCTCCCCACCCTCCCGCCCGCCCGCCGCCGCCGCGCCCTCCCGTCCCACTCGCCGCTGCGCCTCCCCCCGCCCTCCCGCTCGCTGCCGCTGCGCCTCCCGCCGCCGCCGCCATCACCCCCCCCCGCCCCCCCGCCACCTACCTTCTCCGCGTCGCTTCCGGAGCCCCGCCCGCATTGTTTTGGCAGGAGGAACCAGGGCAACAGGACTTAAACAGCCCTGTTGCCATGGTTTCCCCGGCAAAAAACAGCGCGGGGGTCCCGGGCGGCGGTGGCGGCAACAGCAGCAGCAGCAGCCAGGGCTGGGGGAAGGTAGGTTGGTGGTGGCGGCGCAGGGTGTTTTTTTTTTGCAGAGCAGGGCTGCTTTAGAGAGGGGGGGCGCTAAATATTATTTCGCCTGGGGCGCCAAACTGCCCTGCACTGCCTGTTTTCAGCAGGCACTAAAAACCCAGGAGGGTTGGTGCCTGCCTAATTTGTGGTGGTAGGGAGCTCCAGAGAGTGGGCACTATGATATTAAAGGTCCTATTCTAAGCCATGATAGACTGGACCTCCAAAACATTTTATCTGAGTCACGAGTGTCTATTATTGTGGTTTTAAATAACCTCCAGGCACCTTAGATAGATTTGACCTTCCTCACAATCCCTTTCCATTTTGTTTTAAGCAGTCCCTTCATTTTTTAGAATATCCCATCTCCCCCCCCCCCCAATGTAACAATGTTGGGCTTTCTCAGCAACTTTCTACTTACATATAAGATGTATTTGATAGCAC
Organism: Shinisaurus crocodilurus; assembly: GCA_021292165.1. NCBI lineage: Eukaryota > Metazoa > Chordata > Lepidosauria > Squamata > Shinisauridae > Shinisaurus > Shinisaurus crocodilurus. Next base: position 135,101,406 of record CM037878.1, read on the forward strand.
TGTGGCTACTGTTCATGGTCTGTTACCACATCACACCAGAATCTGTACCACTTAGGATTAAGTCCAGGCTCACCTCTGCTCTGGTCATTTCCATGAGCAACTTATCCATTACCAATCTCGACAGTGACCTGGTTCAAACATAACACAATTCACGGGTTAATTAACCCATGGTTAGTCATGAGTGTGTGCACTGTCTCACAACCACTTGCCGGTTCTGCTTTGCTTCCTGTGTACAAAACAACCCAGGAATGCCCCATTACTGGGTTGTTTGCTGCAGTGTCAGAACCCAGAACTCTGGATTCTTAAAGGACAAACAACCCAGAGTTTGAACCAATGGTTTGTTGTTGGGTTGTTTGATAAACAGAGTGCTAGGTTTGGACATCATATCAAACAAGCCAGGAAGAGGATATGTGGATATATGACAAGCGTGCGGGAAGCAGCACGCTTGCTTGCTCTGGCATGGCCCCATTACATGTGGACTGGGTCGGTATATCTCTGTTAGGCCGGTGCAGGGCTAAATGGGTGGTGGGAGTGAGGGTGCACACACAAGCCCCACCCCCAACACGACCTTGAACAACTTCCATGCGATGGAGAATGCCGCTTTGTCGTGGTTCCCAGTTGCATGGAGGGTCCTACTCATGGCCAAGCAAACACAAGTAGAAGCCCCCTTCGCACCTTGCTGCTCAGTGTGGCACGGCTGGGGACTGAATGGGTGAGGATGGGAATGCGTCCTCGCCTCCAACACAGTTTTAGCCCTCAGATGTGCAGGATGAATAACTCCAGAAAACTGTTGTGATCCAAACATGAATTTAGATGGGTGGTTGAAGTCACCCATTATTACAGAACTTCATGCGTTGGCTGTCTCCCTGCTTTCTTTCTCCATCTTAAGATGGCAGCTATATTAGGTTCCTCGTACGAAATGACTTTTTCTGCCTAATATTTTCAGAAACATAAATTCTGTGGGGTAATTTATTCATCTTAAGTTTTCAAATTTATTGTGGTATTATTGCTCACAGTATCTTAGCCACTACTACAGAAATCTCACAAAGCTATACTGGGGTTTAACACTGCTCAATTCATCTAGGAAGGTGTTGCAACTCCCAGAAACCCCTGCCAGCATGACCAATGGTCAGGAATTCTGGAAGTTGAAGTCCAAAACATTTGGAGGTCTGTGTTCTACCCACCCCTATTATAAACAAGCAGCCACTAGGGAAGTTTCTGCTTTGCCTGTATCTAGTTTGTGCCTTCTGCATTCCTGTAGAGTCCTGCTAGATCAGTCCAGAGCATGACAATTAAGCTTGTTCAAGGGTTATGCTGAATAAAGGTTCTGTTGAGAGATTTTCAGCATCCCTGTGTATATGCTATTACAGCAGAGTTGCAGCAAGAAGTAAAACGTCAAAAACCTCAGCTTCTGAAGATAGTCCTATTCAGGTGAACATGTACAGAAGCAATTGGGAATACATGGCCTAGCCCCACATGCTATATGCAGACATGCACACCAGCCATGGCCCCAGCTGATGTGTGATCAGTGTCAGTCTGAAGGAGGCCTAAAAACATGCACAGGTATGCTGTAAACCCCAGGTGCAGCAGCTGGCATGTGTATTGGGGTCTAACAGGTGGAGTAATAGGTAATGAATTCTTTATTGTTGGCCTTGATGTTGTTAGCGATATGTTCCTCAAAATGCTTATTTGCATCTCTTATTGTCTGCTTGCATTTCCTTTGTGCAAGCGTGCGCTCCCTTTTGTTTTTCTCATTTGGGCAAGACTTCCATTCTCTGAAGGAAGTCTTCTTTTCTCCCAAAGCTTCCTTGACACAGCTCATTAACCATGCTGGTGATCTCTTGGACTTGGTGCCACCTTTCCTAACCTGTGGTATACATTCTAGCTGAGCTTCTATTATTGTGGTTTTGAGTAACCTCGTAGGGATGTACCATCTCGCCTCGTGCGGGTGTAGCGGGCTGAAATCGGCCCTGCTCATGCCCGCGGGGACTTACCATGTCCCCTGGGTGGCTTGCCTCCCCGCGGTGAGCCGCCCGCACCGCCCACGCTGGTCCCGTCGCGTCGCTTCCTGTTGCCCTGGTTTCCCCACAAAAAACATAGCATGGGGGTCCGGCGCGCCAGCGCAGGGTCCCGTCGCGTCACTTCCGGCCTGCCGGAAGTGATGGGACGGGACCAGTGTGGCCGGCGAGGGCGGCTCAAGCGGCGCGGAGAACTGCTCTGCACCGCTCAGAAGATCGAGGTGGCGGTGCTGCCACCGCCACGGAGAGGCGAGGCAGCGGAGAGGTGTCCCTGCCTCCAGGTTCGTGGCCACCACTACCTCCAAGCATTTTGAAGGGATTTAACCCTCTTGACTGTGCCTTGACGGCGTGCCGGAAGTGACATGACAGGACCAGTGCGGCTGGCGTGGGCGGCTCGCCGCAGAGAGGCGAGCCGCCCCGGGGACAAGGTAAGTCCCCGCGAGCCTCACGCATGCGTTAGCGGGGCCGATTTCGGCCTGCTATGCCGCACAAGGTGAAATCGTCCACCCCTAGTACAGAGCAACACCTTCTCCAGTATGCCCTTCCCGGTCCTTCCTATAGAGTTTATATCCAGTGATGACCGTGTCCCACTGGGTCTTTCCATTCCACCAGGTTTCCGTAATGCCCACCATATCTAGGTTCTCCTTTAAAACCAGGAACTCCAACTCTCCTGTTTTGGCTCAGAGGCTTCTAGCATTAACATAGAAACACCTATATATGGTGTCCCTCCCCAGATGTCTCTGGTGTGTGCTTCTTCAGCTATGGCACTTAGGCCTCTTCAACTAGCTATCATGTTTCACCATATGCTCATGGCCTATTTTCTCCCCCTCTCCATTTGGGCAATTGGAAACACTCTCATCCTCATCCCCTAGGGATGATTCAACCCAAACTGGGTGCTTCCCAGCTCCTGTTGGCTTTTCCCTAGGGTTCACTTTAAAAGCTGGGACCAATGTTTTTCAACTCATTCACAAAGGATCTGGAATTTAGGAGTGAGCAATGAAGCGGCCAAGTTTGCTGATGGCACCAAACTATTTAGGGTGGTTATAACAAAAAGGGATTGCATGGAGCTCCAAAAGGATTTCTCCAAATTGGGAGAATGGGCATCAAAATGGCATATGTGGTTCAATGTAAGCAAGCATAGTGATGCATGTTGGGGCAAAAAAAATCCAACTTCAAGTATAAGCTGATGAGATCTGATGGGTGAGTGACCACGAAAGAGATCTTGGGGTTGTGGACAGTTCAATTAAAATGTTGATCCAGCGTGTGGCTACTATGAAAAAGGCAAATTCCATGTTAGGCCTAATTAGAAAAGGAATTGAAAATAATATTGCCAAGTTCATACTCCCCTTATACAAATCGATAGTGCAACCACTCTTGGAATACTACATACCATCCTGGTCACTGCACCGAAAAAAGGATATTGTACACTTGAGGAAAGGGCAGCTAAAATGATAAAGAGGCTGCAGCAACTCCCCTATGAGGAAAAGTTACAACATTTGGGATTGTTTAGCTTAGAAAAAGGGTAAGGGGAGACATGATAGAGGTGTACAAAATTATGCATGGTGTAGAGAAAGTGGATAGGGAGACATTTTCTCCCTCACAGTACTAGACCTCCGGGGTCATCCGCTTTCAGGACAGATTCAGGACAGATAAAAGGAAGTACTTCTAAACATAGTGCATAATTAAACTATGGAATTCACTTCCACAAGATGCAGTGATGGCCAGCAATTTGGAGGGCTTTAAAAGGAGATTGGACAAATTCTTGGAGGATAAAGCTGTCAATGGCCACTGGTCCTGATGGCTATATGCTACCTCCAGTATGAGAGGCAGTTTGCTTATGTGCTCCAGTTGCTGGGGAACATGGGCAGGAAAGTGCTGTTGCACTCATGTCCTGCTTGTGGGTTTCCTGTGGGCAGCTGGTTGGCCACTGTGTGAACAGAATGCTAGACTAGATGGACCCTTGGTCTGATGCAGCATGGCTCTTCTTACGTTCTTATGTTCTTAATTAGCATTCATTGTTAGTGGCCAAGACATGCCAAAGCTTTGAGTAGCAAAATAGTGTGACCCAGAATAATATGGATACATGGTCCACACTTCCCTAAGTGGTGAGAAGCTGCAACGGCAGTGCTACTGTGAGGTTGGCTTCTTTTTTTGAGGAGAGATCACTGGAGACTTAGGATGCTTTTGAAATATTTGGTTATTTTCAAGTGTACAAGTAGAGCATAGGTGGGAGCAAGCAGCACAAGCATGCCTAGGAGGCAGCAGACCTACTGCCCCACATTATATTCCCAGCGAGAGATACCTACCTGTACCCTCCAGGTGCCTTCAGCTCAAAGCTCACAGGCCATCTCTCTCTCTCTCTCTCTCTCTCTCTCTCTCAAAACTAAATTGCAGTTTCTTTCTCACATAGACCTTAAGACTCCCCTTAGTGGGGGATGGGAAAAGTAGGGTCACCTATCCCAAACAGTTCTCACATTTCTGGGATGGTCAAGAGACCATCTTCTAACAATTCCCTAAAGGAGACACTCCCTTAACATCCTGGGCCATTAACATGCTATTTCACTAACAAAGGATATGAAATGGCTGATAGGGCTTGGCATTTATAATACCCAGGGCTTTTTTTCTGGTGGAACTCGCTGGAACTGAGTTCCAGCATCTTTTCTTCTATTAATTGCATTACAATTTAATCGCCATCTACTCCTGAGGAAATGTAATCCAAGAGTTCCGGTACCTTTTTCTCCAGAAAAAAAGCACTGATAATACCGTTATGGATTTAGATAGACAGGGGGGGAAATACTCTAGTGTAAATGCTACCAAAAATGGGTTTTCATATATTTCAGTGGAAACTAAGTACACTCAACTTTCTCAGTTTTGTACTCAGCGGCCATGATCTAGTGAAGTTATATGTATAGATAACAGTACACGCTGTAGTTTTACTGGGCTGTAAATGTAATAAACAAACAAACAAACCACTTTTGAAACAGGACAAGCTGTGGAAACAGCCCAGTGGCTGTAGCAAGTGGTTGCAATACAGACAGCCCACTGCATCATGCATGCATGCATAGGTTTATGCACTTACAGTCATGCCTTGGATTGAGAGCATAATTCGTTCCGGAAACGTGCTTGTAATCCAAAACACTCTTATATCAAAACAAAATCCCCCCAAAAAAATTTGTACAGAGATTTTTAATTTAAGCTGTACTACAGTACTTGTATTGCAAGACGTCGCTTGTATATCAAGTCAAAAAAAATTAAATAAATATTTAAAAATTTGCTTGTCTTGCAAAACGCTCTCAAACCAAGTTACTTGCAATCCAAGGTATTACTGTATTTAGCTTTTGCTGTTCTCCAGTACATATTACCATGCCCTTTGCAAGCTACTTTTAAAACATTGGGAAATTTAAAAAGCACAATGTGTCCCACAGCATGGGTGGTGGTGGAGGGATGTCTATGGTGTTTTAAGGACTCTATAGGGAAAGGCCAACTGCACAGGTGTCCTTCATATACTAGCATTCCTCTGAATTTAAACCATGCTCAGAAGCTCCAGAACAATTTTTGATTTTTAAAATGTTGACATTTTAGGTGATAATTTTTGCACACCCAAAATAGTATTTCATCGGTAGGCTTTGGTACAGTAAAACATTTGTCTGAACAGAAAGTTCAAAAGCTAAATAAAACCAAATAAAACTAAATTAGCTGTTTCTGTCACCTGGAGGTATCTGCTTGTGGCATGTTATGGACCTGATTGGAGATGGCCCTGCCTCTTGGAGAGAGGGTTAAATTCAATGGGCTTTCCACATATGGATCTCTCTTCAACTTTTCAGCCTGAACCTTTTTGAAGATGGCCACCTTGAAGAAGCATTTAACTCCATGCATTTCAGGAAACTATGGAAGCTGAGAGAAGTCTATCAAGATGATGATGATGATGATGATGATCAGAGAGGTTATTTTCCATTTTGTACTTTGAGATGGGCCCCTATTTTGGAGTGCACACAAACGACTGCAGATTATTTCATTTCTTCTAATCTCTGGAAAGGCAGTCTGCCTGTGTTGGAAGGGCTAAGGCTTTTCTTTTAAAGCATCTGGTTTATGACTCACTGGAGTGTGTGTTCATCTTGTATTTGCTGCTCCCTCTTCCCCAGTTGGTGGGAAAGGCCAGGCTTCTCAGGGTCATTTAGCTTATTTCAGAGGGGAGAAAGCGCTTGTTAAGAGATCTTTCAACATTTACAACCTGAAAAGGAATGGCTTGGAAGTACAGTCTCAATTAGCTCCAATGTCAAAGTTGCCAGCTTCCCCCTGCCACCCCAGTTCTTGTGCCTTGGCTGTCTGGCATGCAGAAATTTAGTAAGGGAAGTTTTTTCCTGACATACTGGTGAAGTAACAGGGAAACTTCCCCTGATAATCTTCAGTAGGTCAGACCATGTCAGAAAAAATTATTGGCAGCCCTTAATTTTTTTAAAAAAATTGCAGATCTTCAAGTCCACCACAGTTTCTTATGCACATCTATGCGCCCAGCTCTCAAGACAACTTCATCTCAACTTGATTCATATCTGCTGTTCCTCCATTTGCTTTCCAGAGAACTCTGTGCTTTCCAGCCAAACAGGTTTAGTAGGTCTTTGACTTCAGGCTGCTTCCCAAGTTAATGTTTTATCAACATGAATCTTAAGAGCCAAGTTTCAAGCTCTGCGGAGATATAGAATGCGTTTTTCTTTCCAGAAAGGCTGACCCACCTGATGATTCCAAGTGAAATGGACATACAAATGACAAGCAGCGTGACACTTGTACAACAACCCTTGAGATCGACCATAATGCCGGAGCTTAGCCCTTCATGATATCCCAGCTTACTTTACTTAACTTACTTTAATCAGTGGGTGTTTCCCTAAATATATCTGATCTTAAACATGATTTATGGCAAAACTCATTTGCTCCAAAGTTTTAGCTGAAAAGTTGAACCAAACTAAACCCAAGTTAGCTACAGTCATAAAAAATATGTATGTACATTCTGCAGAAGTGTCTTCAGAACTATTCCCCAACAAGTTAGGTTCGAAGACAGTTCACTTCAGCTTGACCCAACCTGTAAAAGGGACTGTGCAAAATTCCAGAGATTTCCCCAGTGTAGTGTTGTGGCTCTTTACACTCTGCCCACCCCTCCTCCTCCTCCTGTGTAAAAGTTATTGTCATATTCCATGGAGGTTCAGGTAGGCAGATGAATGGAAAGCGTTCCTCTCCATTACTAGCTGCACTTGACTGGAGTCTCATTACATTACGATGGTGCTTTAGCAGGCGAATGGGCCTCGCGTCTGGGTTCCGAGCACCCCTCATACCTTCCTGATAACGTAAATTACCCTCCGCCTCATTGCTTCAAATGATCAAACATCAAATTGCAAGTAAAAAAGCGAGGGGGGGAGAAAGGGGGGGAGAAACAAGAAAAGCTGAAGAGAACTGCAGGTTGAATCTTGACAGTCAGCATTGGAGATGCGTTCATGCCTCTTAAATGCTTGCTAAAGATGAATCCATCGAAGGCTTGAAGCACAGTAATTTTGCTGACATTAAAGCACACCTGTAAAACCCAAACAAAGCTTTGTAACTCAAAGCTCACCCATCACACACTGAATCTCATGTCTTTTGTAGATGCAGGCAGGCGAGGTTGTAACTGATTTTTCTCCTTCCCAGGCAAAACTACTAAAGATAGATTTTGTCAATTGCTGCCGCTGCTGCTGTTGTTGTTGTTAGGAAAGGTGACTACCATTCCCTCAATGAAAAACCCCCCAAGCATGCTGAAAACTCTTCCAATCTGATCCAAGCTGGAAATAAGGTGTTGGGCTGGGGAGGGGGTGGGTGGGCAATTGTTTGCATGCATGCATGTGGAGGGAGGGGGGAGGGCTGGTCAATTCCACATCAAGAAATATGGATCTAAGGAGGGTAACGAGGCGCAGTAGAAAGAAGAGGCTGTATGTCTTTTCTCAGTATTTAAACTTGTGCTTAATGTGGTGCTCAGTGAAATGGCTAATCTGATAATGCGAAGAGTGTTTGCTGTAGTATTCTGTGAAATGTTTACCACAGTATTTCATGGGGATTGTGTTTGGTAAAAACAGGAATCACTCTAGCGTACAGGAAAACGTTCATTGCACAATATAGTGGGAATATTAAGAGGTTTATTTAGAGGTGTATTTAGTGCAGTATGAAAAAGAGTTAAGCACCAGGCACTTGATTAATATTTTTAGGGTGGGGTTTAATGTGCTTGCAAATGAATAAGCAAAGTTACTGAGAGTTGGACATTGGAGCAGTTCCCTGGCTGACTCCTTCTTGTATGTTAATATTACACGTTTGCTTAAGCACTTTGTTGAATTGAATAGGACTCATGGTTAAATAGTCCAGCTAGGTGAGTAATTCATAATTCATTATACCATTTACCCAACAGCTTTTGCCTCCTCTCCGCTTGTTGATTGTCTCAGATGCAGTTCCCTCACATCAGCTCGTTGTTCAGAATCATTCACTGGATAATTTCTGCCATGAAAAATTCTTCATCTGTAGCTTATTGCTATAAATACAAACTAGATACCTGGGGGTGAATACTCCAATAACATAAATTGGTATATCAACAGCTTCACCGGACTCATGCTAACTTAGGGCAACTGATCTTCACATCTGGAGATGGGTTTGATTGGATTGAATGTGAAGGTCTCATGACCATATGCTGTTTTCTGATTGGATAAAGGTTAGGGTGGGGAATAATGGTGGTGTAGACGTTGATTGACTCCCATGAAATACTCTTGTGGAAAAATCTTGTATTTATGCTATCATATGCTGGATCAGATCTGCAGTGGTTCAGAGAACCAGCTGGATTGACATGCAAAGCCAATAAAAGTTTCACAGCCCACACTCCACAGTCCAGGTAAACCAAAGGATTTGGGCTCAAGTCTTCTTAGTACTATTGGTACATAACAGTCTGATCCTATATAAGTTTACTCACAGTAAACTGAGTTCAGTGTAGCATGTACCAGATAAATATGCATAGGATTGCAGCTGTGCAACCTGGTCCATGCTGAATGGGATTTACTTTTAAATAAACTTTGCAGTCCAATGAAGTCTGCAAGGCTTCAGTCCTAAGGACAAATCTCTGGCTACTGTTTGTCTTCTTCAGTTGTTTGCATAAATGAGTGGCCATGGCTATGAACACGTCATGTAGCTGGGAAAAGGTGTCTGTCTCTCTATGGGGGAGTATGTTATCATGCTGTGGGCAGTTTTTGTTTGATAGGAACAACATTTGCCCTCCTCCAGTCATCTGGCACTTCTGTCCTCCATGATTTCTCAAAGATAATAGACAGTGGTTCTGAGAGTTCTTCTGCCAGTTCCTTTATTACTCTAGGATGCAGCTCGTCAGGCCCTGGAGATTTAAATTCGTTCAAAGTAATCAGGTGTTCCTTGACCATTTGCCTATCAATCTCAAGCTGCAATGCTGCCCCTTCAATCTGCTCTTCAGGTTTGCCAGGGAGCACATAAACTCTCTTTTGGGAGAAGACCGAGCCGAAGTAGGAATTGAACACTTCTGCCTTTTCTTTGTCTTCTGTTATCAATTTGCCATCCTCATTGCGTAGGTGAACCACAATTTCTTTCCTCTGTCTTTTGCTATGCATGTATCTGAAGAAAGCTTTTTTGTTGTTTTTAGCATCCTTCGCTAGCCTCAGCTCAGTTCATTCTCAGCTTTAGCCTTCCTGACGACACTATTCCTGCAGTTCTGTGCTACCTGCCTGTACTCTTCCCTTATAGCCTGTCCTTCCTTCTACTTCCTATATGTGTCCTTTTTTGTTTTCAGGTCATCTTTGAGTTTTTTGTGAAGCCACATTGGCCTCTTCTGTTGCCCTCTGCCTTTTTTCCTTGTGGGAATTGTTTGCACAATTGTGTCTTTAGAATTTCCTTTTTTAAAAACTCCCACCCATCCTGGACTCCTTTTCTCCTTAGAGTCGCTTGCCATGGGACTTTACTTACCTATCATTGTTCTGAGTTTATTAAAATTGGCTTTCCTAAAATCCAGGGTACGTGTTTGGCTACACTTAGCTTTTGCTCCCCTTAGAATCAAGAACTCAAGTATAACATGGTCACTTTCCCCCAGAGTTCCCGAAACTGCCACTTTATCCACTAACTCGTCTCTGTTGGTTAGAATCAGGGCAAGGATAGCTGATCGTCTAGTTCCTTCCTCCACTTTCTGTAGGAGGAAGTTATCAGCAACACAAGTCAGGAATTTCTTGGAGGGGCCATGTTTGGCTGAATAAGTCTCCCAACAGATATCAGGGAAATTGAAGTCCCCCATCACTACTACATCATGCCTCCTTGAAAGAAGGGCAATTTGCTTTTCAAAAGTTTCATCCTCGTCTTCTCCTTGATTGGGTGGTTGGTAGTAGACTCCAACTGCCATGTTCGTTTTATTCTTTGCCCCATTTATTTTAATCCAGATGCTCTCAATGAGGGTGCCATGCTCATCTTCCTGTATCTCTGTGGAGAGATACGTATTTTTAACATACAGCGCAACTCCACCTCCCTTTCTGTTACCGTATTGTTCCGGAAGTACGGTATGAGGGGGGGGGAAGGGGAGGAGGAGCGGCTGAGCCGAGCCACCCAGAGCCCTGCAGGGCAGGCGGCGGTCCTCTGGCCAGCTGAGCTGGCGGAAGAAGGGGAGGAGGAGCAGCTGAGCCGGCGGTGGGGCGCGAGCTTGACCCGGGCAGGCAGAAGGCGCCTTGTTCGCCCGGCTGCCGCGGGAGAGCAGGCGTGCGTGTACGAGCGGCGGGGAGCGCTGCTGCAGCGCCCGCCTGCCCAGAGCCCTGCAGGGCCCGCGCCAGTCCTGTGGCCAGCGTCTCCTGCGGGGGAAGGGGATGAGGGGCGGCTGTGCCGGCGGCGGGGCGCGAACACCCCACCCAAAATATTATTTTCTGAATTTGGGGTTAGAAAAGTGGGGGGGCGTCTTATACATGGGGGTGTCTTATACACGGAAAAATACGGTACTTCTGTTCTTTTTGAACAAGTTATATCCCACCAAGTTTCCGTTATACCTATCAAGTCGTATTTGCCCTCATGTATTAAGAGTTAAAGTTCATTCTGTTTGTTGCCCATACTCTGGGCATTAGTATGACAAGTATGAGTTTTACCATGGCACTGAAGTATTTGAGGTCAAGTGCAACTGCAGCACAGCTGTGGTCAGCAATGTTGCCAACTGACCAGAAGAAATTGACCTGGCTCGCTCAACACCAAGTTGATCTGCAAAAATCAGTAGGTGATGCCTTTCACAGCAAGGAGCTACATATCACACTGCTGTTAAAGCAGCCAGTTCAAGAGTTGGCATCTAGTCTTGGTTCAGGCCAAAGACTACCATAGGTCAGGTTTGGGCAGAAGGTAGATCTCTGGATGTTATGGAAAACAACTTCCAGAAGCCCCTGCCAGCATGTCCAATGGCCAGGAATGCTGGCATTTGAAGTCCAAAACATCTGGGGATCTACTTTCTGCCCACCCCTGCCATAGGTAACCTACAGCTTGCATATGCAAAAGACTGGCCATTCCCTTTTGCAAAGTTGGTCCATAAACAATACATATGAAATGTGTTTACAGAGCTAGTTGAAAATGTTCAGTGTATTTAAAATTTAATATAATTTTCATCTATCATCTTTATGGAAAGAAGGAGAAGAACAAAATATTTCCCAGTTTTAACTGGAAAAATATGTTAAAATACATGAATATTTTGGAGGAAAATCTAGAATATTCCTACTAAAGCAGAACCCTGCAAAGTATTTTTTTAAATAAGAAAAAAAGAGTTTCATCTACAAAATATAATCCCCCCTCCCCCATGCACACTTTTGTTTCTCTTTGGAATATGCAGACTGTAGCCTTGATCGTTTTGAAAATAATGAGCATTTTTATAGCATCCTTTTGTCTATCATATAAATTCAGGTCTTACAAGGTATGGTTATTAAAGATTCTGTGGCATGTTTTGAAACAGGAGGGCTGTTCTAACAGCAGCACCTTGGCTACATTCCAGCATGAATAATTACATTCTCTTGGTCTCTACTATCTTTCAGTTCAACTGGAAAAATGAGTTTTTGCTTTCCACTCCCAGATTTCCCTCCCTTCCTAGTGTTTTGGCTACAGAGTGACTTCCACTATTCTACTCCAGAGGTGGCTGGTTTTTGTTGATGAAGGAAGAAAATGAAAAATCTTTATAGTAATGATGTGTTGTGATTAAAGTTCTCATTTCAGTGACAAATTTGGGGGGCTTTAGAGTCCACCTATTTGGAAAAACCAATTTGACTTACTTTTGTCTCTATTAATTTATACTGTTACAGTTTGCCACTCTCATTAGGGCAATGACACATTCACAAATATGGGCTCTCCATCCTGCCCCATCCTTAAAATACTCTGATCACCCAATGTAGTGATGTGGTCTCCAGCCTTGCTCCTCAAGTTAAGCAGGGCATGGCAAGACAGATATATCTGCCCTAAGGCAGAATTATTCCTGTTTCTTAAAGATATAGACCTCCTATCAAAGTTGAAGTGTTGCAAGTCTAGTCTCAGACTACTACATGTGATGTCAGAAGATCATAGAAAAGATCTCTTTGTTTAAATCCAATCCACTTTGTTTAAACTCCAATCACTAATAAAGCAAGGTAGTTCTGGTGTCTGATTTGAAAGGGGGCATGTAGATGAGGAGGGCTGAAACCTTCCTATGTCCACTGCATACCTACTTGTAGCCTCTACATTCATGCACATTTCTCCCACTTGAGCTCACTTCCAATACTGCTAGCTTTTTAGTTGAGAAATGACTTGCTCAAGCCAGGCCACCTGCTTTGCTACATGGCTGAATAAGGATTTGAACCTAGGTTTCCCACCACCGGCCACAACACACTAGCTACTAGACAGATGGTTGCTAGACTGTGGCCAGCGGAATAGGAGGAGCACACCTGTGAGTTGGCTGGTAACAAGAGAGTTGAATTCGGGAGGGGTAGCAGAGTTTCTATGCTGTAATAAAAACAACAAATAATGCCTGCAATACTAACTATTATGGCATGAACTTTTGTGGAACAGAGGGTACAACTCATGAAGTGGCCTCTAGTCCCTGACAGCTTATGCCATAATAAATCTGTTAGATCGTAAGGTGCCACACAAGTTTCCTGATGGAACATCAGGTCATTGATTCAAGGTCTACCTTGACCCCTTGCTCTATTAAGCAGCAAGACATTTCTACATCTGGAAATATAAGATAGGAAGGTAATTGGGTGCCTTTGATGTTCTACTGGTTCTGGGGTACCTTTGATGTTCCTAGGGTGGGTAGAAGGAACTTGCAACAGGACTCTGATATTGTGGGGGAGTTTCTCTTGGTAATCAAAGAATTCAGTCTTCCATAGATGACTGTGGTCACTGTTTCCAATTGGTTCAACAACATTTACATCTTGCACTAGCTCCTCAGTGACACCACTTAGGATTTAATCCAGGGTCACCTCCCCTCTGGTTGGTTCCATGACCAACGACTAGGGCACAGTCGTTTCGGACATCAAGAAATTTCACCTCTTTGTCGTGACTGGAACGTGCATTTATCCAGTCAATGTGGGGGTAATTGTAGTCACCCATTATTACAACATTTCCTCATCTGGAGGCTTCCCTGATTTTGTTTTCAATCTCAAGATCACCTTGAGTGTTCTGGTTGAGTATTTTGGAGCATGGTATTACCACCCACAGAGCTTCTGTGGAAGAGTCTGCCCCTTTTAGGTTTTCTAGTCTGACCATAGATATACAACATTTTCATTCTAGAGTAGCAGAGGGGAATGCAAGGATACTTTAGCATTCCTTTGTAGTCACAGAAAACAGTGGAGCATCAGCACTGCCACATTGCTAGGGAAGAGATTACTGTGATTCTGGGAAGAACATACAGAATGGCTTTGGTCAGCAGAAGGGGTAATAAGTTGGTGGGCTTGACCTGTGCATTTTTACACCAGATCGATGTTTCCCTTAGCACTTTAATGCACCCCATTGGTGTTCTAAAACTCTAATGATGCAGTCTGTGAGAAGCTGTCATTTATTACCCACAGATGGGGTGATAATTATTGACAAGATTGTAACTAATAATTAAACCCATTTGCTCCTTTTAAACAAGTTGGTGTGAATTATTTCCAGGGAGTTCTGTAGCAGGTCTGTGGTCACTCTTGTCTAGTGGCTAGAATTCTAATGCAGGCTAGGTAGTTTGGGGGGAATGAAGTGGATGTTCTTATGAAACAGGCCATGTCCTGGTTTCCCCACTACTTATAGGCCAGTCTATGAACTCTTCACCAATTCCTCTATTGCAGATTGGAAATCCTCTGGGAAGGTCTTCCTTTAATCTTCTGTATGGTGTCAAGCAAATGTTAAGCAGCAGGGTGCTCATATAAAGTAATAAGAAGACAGGGAGATATAGTACTCAGCCTAGTCACTTGGCCAAATATAAACTAATTTGTGAAAAAGGACCAAAGCCGGTTCTTTGCGCGGGTCCGGGTACCCACTGGTTATTACTTGGATGGGAGCCCCCTCCTCTAGTTTCCTGCACTGAGCAGGGGGTTGGACTTGATGGTCTTGTAGGCCCCTTCCAACTCTATGATCCTATGATTCCTAAACTCTATAGAAAGGACCAGGAAGGGCATACTGGAGGAGGTGTTGCTCTGTATGTCAAATAGGGCATAGTGTCAAGCAGACTAGAAAACCTAAAAGGGGCAGACTCTTCCACAGAAGCTCTGTGGGTGGTAATACCATGCTCCAAAATACTCAACCAGAACACTCAAGGAGATCTTGAGATTGAAAACAAAATCAGGGAAGCCTCCAAATGAGGAAATGTTGTAATAATGGGTGACTACAATTACCCCCACATTGACTGGATAAATGCATGTTCCAGTCACGACAAAGAGGTGAAATTTCTTGATGTCCAAAACAACTGTGCCCTAGTCGTTGGTCATGGAACCGACCAGAGGGGAGGTGACCCTGGATTAAATCCTAATCCTAAGTGGTGTCACTGAGGAGCTAGTGCAAGATGTAAATGTTGTTGAACCAATTGGAAACAGTGACCACAGTGCTATCAGATTTATTATACATTTAAGTGGAAAATTGCCAAGGAAGTCCAACACAGTCATTTTGACTTCAAGAGAGGAAACTTCTCTAAAATGAGGGAACTGGTAAAAAGGAAGCTGAGAGGCACAGTCAAGAGGGTTAAATCCCTTCAAAATGCTTGGAGGGTACTCAAAACCACAATAACAGAGGATCAGCTAAAATGTATACCACAGGTTAGGAAAGGTGGCACCAAGTCCAAGAGGTCACCAGCATGGTTAAGGAACAAGGTCAAGGAAGCTTTTAGAGAAAAGAAGGCTTCCTTCAGAAAATGGAAGTCTTGCCCAAATGAGGAAAACAAAAGGGAGCACAAGATTGCACTAAGGAGATGCAAACAGACAATAAGAGATGCAAAAAAGCATTTTGAGGATATCACTAACAAAATCAAGGCCCAACAATAAAGAATTCTTTAAATATATCAGAAGCAGGAAACCAGCTTGGGAGACAGGAAATTACGGGCTGGTTAGCTTAACGTCTGTTCTGGGTAAATTGGTTGAAAGCATTATTAAAGATATAAAATCAGTAAGTACTCAAGCCTTGCTGAGAAAGAAACAACATGGCTTCTGCAAAGGTAAGTCCTGTCTCACTAACCTTTTAGAGTTCTTTGAGAGTGTCAATAAACATGCGGACAGGGCTGATCTGGTAGACATTGTTTACTTGGACTTCCAAAAGGCTTTTGACAAAGTCCCTCACCAAAGTCTCTTGAGCAAACTTAGCAGTCATGGAATAAGAGGAGATGTTCTCTTATGGATCAGTAACTGGTTAAAGAATAGAAAGCATAGAGTAGGAATAAATGGTAAATTATCCCAATGGATAAGGTTGGAGGATAAGGTTATCAATGGCTACTGGTCCTTATGGCTATATGCTACCTCCAGTATGAGAGGCAGTCTGCTTATGTGTTCCAGTTGCTGGAGAAAATGGGCAGGAAACGGAAAGTGCTGTGTGGCATTCCTGTCCTGCTTGTGGGTTTCCCCTGGGCAGCTGGTTGGCCACTGTGTGAACAGAATGCTGGACTAGATGGACCCTTGGTCTGATCTAGCATAGTTCTTCTTATGCTCAAATGTTCTTATCTTCAAGTTGCAATCTAGGTGAGGTTGCATCATTTATCATTGATAGAAAGGTGCTAGAGATTTCTGTTGGGAAACTCAGTCAGCTGCGACATCCAGGTACTTTGCTGACATATTGGTTGCCACTATTTTACAAGTTTGTGCACTATTAAGGTGAACTGATGTGGTAGTTTTCAGACAATTATGAGATTACAATCAAAAGTAGAACAAGAAAAATGAACTGTGGGACAGTGTCAAATGAGATTCAAGGCAATCAAATGTGAAGTGATGCCACTGGGCAAAAAAAATCCCAGTTTCAAGTGTACACTCATGAGGACTAACCAGGAAAGAGATCTTGGTGTTGTGGCAGATAGCCAATGAAACATCGACTCAGTATGTGGCAGCTGAGAGAAAAAAGCAAAAAGCAAACAATGGACAGTATACAATTGGGCACAAGTGCTGATGTAGATTGTGTTGTGCTAGTGTCAGGGACCTCAAGCACAACTCCAATAGCATTAGCTGGCGCAGTGGGGTTGTCCAGGAAAAAAACATTGTGGCTGCTATTGGTGTTGTGCTAGGGCAGTGTTCTCCAACCTTGGGTCCCCAGATGTTTTTGGCCTACAACTCCCAGCATGCCCCAGCCAGCTGGGAGTTGTAGGCCAAAAACATCTGGGGACCCAAGGTTGGAGAACACCATGCTAGAGGTTCTTTACACCAGTGCAACATAATTTATGTTAGCATTTATGTCCAACTGGATTCTACCCCATGCTAGGAATTTTTAGCGAAATGAAATGAAAATAACACTACCTATCATACAAATCTATGGGGTTGCCACATTTGACAGTATTGTGTAAAATCCTGATCATGCTGTATTTCAAAAAAGATACTGGGCGGGTTCGCACGACAGAACAAGTCACAGTGCAGAACAAGCCAAACAGTGTGGCTTGTTTGCCCCCCCCCCCAGGGCCCATGGTGTGCCCAACAACCACCGGGCACATTGTGTCTCTGGAGCCACCCGCTTGGTCTACCACAGGTATCTCAGGGGACACTGTGAGAGCACCAAGGTATCCCCCACTCTGCGCAGCTGCCGCGAGCTGTTTTGTACTTGCTGTGGCTTGACTTTCCCCCCTTTTTACTATTTTTCTGAGATTGCAAAAGCGGGCTGTCAAGCCCTCTTTCGCTGTCCAGGTGGGGACATCCACAAGGTGCCCCTCCAAGGACCCCCAGCAGTACCTTGGAGGGGCTACTCATGATCCCCCCCTTTAAAAAATTTTTTAGACCAATTATGTGTGCATATAACTGCACTCCGAATATTATTATTTTTAATCCGAACTGCTCCATTTGCACACACAGAGCAGGTCGGGTTAAAAATGGGGGACCCTGTGCTAGCCACTGTACAGGGAGGGTGCCTGCTGGCCAGATCCAGCAGGCACCCACCCTGTACAGTGCCTAGCACAGGCTGCAGATAAGTATGATTCTATTTCCCCCTCCCCCCACCTTTGCAAGGAGCTGTCAGATTTGACAGGCCGGGACTGGGCAGCTCCTTCCAAAGAGACATCCTGCTTTGCGGAAAAGGTCTCTTTCCACCCTTTTTGCAGTGCAATCTCCTGGGTTTGGGGGGGAGATCAAGTGACCCTGGTTCCCCCCCCCCAGTTTTTCAAGGTTCCCCCCACTGCTGGCCTGGGGGGAAATTGCAAAACTAGTGGGGATTCCCAGTGACAGGAGGCAGGGCTTCATTTGGCATGTGTCAAACGTGCCTAACACCCCCCCCCCATCCCTCTAAGTTTTGCCACTCCCTGAGGTGCTAGCAACTTGGAGCCAATAGCAAAAGGGAAGGGACACTTGGGACTTGTGATCACTCCCCAAAACCCCAGGGATCCTGCTGGAAGGGGGGGGATTAAGGGGATGTCCCCCAAAACACCCTTTTTAGCTTGATCTTTGGGTTTTTTAAGGGGGGGCTTGTGCCCCTGGGTTATCCACACCCAGGGCCACATGAGCACCCTCTGCCCCCCCCCCCCAAGATTCTGCTGCTAAGGGTGCTTCCCACACCCACCCACCCATTTTTTTCCAAATGCCTCCAAAGTGGGTTTTGCAAAGTGCTACCAATGTTGCTTTTTGGAATGTACACTTTGTGTCTCCCAACAGTGTACATTCCAAAAAGCAACACTACAAGCTTTTGGACTTTTTTGTTTATTCTCCCATCCCTGCTACCACCTAGCCTTTGCATGTTTTTGTGGAATTTTGATTGGTTCTAATAAAGGTATTGGCCAACTTTTGGATCTTGGATTTTTTTTTCCCTCGTGGACCAGCATGGTGCTCTCTCTCTCTCTCTCTCTCTCTCTCTCTCTCTCTCTCTCTCTCTCTCTCTCTTATATGTGGATGATGCATTATGTGGCCTCTCCTCCCACTCTCTGTGTGTTGTGATCTGAAACAGTGCTTGTGAGCATTATGGCAGGAGGAATGTCTGGGGACCCCTGCCTGGAAGAATGCCTGGGGATTTGAAGCAGTGGGGCTGTTGCTGCCTGTGTCGCTGGAGATCATGGAGTTGGGGAGCTGTGTTGTGATCAGGGAGGTGTCCTGGGGGGCATGTACCAATTATTATGAGTTCATTGGCTTTGTGTGTGTGTGTGTGTGTGTGTGTGTGTGTGTGATGTGGTTTGTCGTCACGACCACAGCCTCTAATTGATGGGCACTGGCATTGTTTCCATGGATGCTGAGGTATTGCGTTTGCACACCCTTTTCTGATTTTCTGAGTGGTATGTTTTTTCCTGCCCCTCCTGGATTTGGCCACCCACTTCCACAGCATAACTGCCATATAGGATTGCTTGGCCAGTACCCTTTATGTACTTGTAATAAGGGGGAAATAAAAAAGACTCCTGTGTTTGAAATCAAATTCTTTCCAAATACCTTTAAAAAATGCTAGTACATATTCTGAGATCTAAAGATGATAACCACACAAATGCCATTTTTACACTTTTGGCAAGCAGAGAAAGAGAGAGAGAGAGAGAGAGAGAGAAAGTTCACAATAGAAAATTATGTATTTCTTTCTTTGATTTCTGATTGATACCTCTGATATTTTATATATTTGTTAGTTATATTATTGTGAGATGTTCTATATTTAACTTTAAACCTGATTTTACAGTCCATTTCAAATTTGTCTGATGTTGAGACTTCATTATATTCTTTTAAGTATGAGTTTCTGATTTATTTGTAGACTCACCTTTTTATTTTTGTCCTGCTTACTGCGCTTTTGTGTGATGGCCATTGGCTAAACACTTAATAAAATGACTGACTGAATTTCATTCCATTTCTATTACTCCAGTTCATGAGGTCATCCAATTCATGTTGAATAACTTCCTGAACCTTCTCTGCATCAACAATGCTTCCTAATGGATAAAATGATATATTTGATTGGACTAGCTTGGATTGATACAGGTGCCTGAAGACTTTTAATTTTCATAGGGTTCCTCCTAAGGCAAAATGGATGACAATATTTTGTCAGATGAAGGGTTCTGTGAAACTCAAAAACTTGCATACTCCTACATCAACCTAAATTGGTTTAATAGAATGTCTCAAGCCCTGTTCCAGTATTCTAAGCTAGGGGAGAGTAAACATGCAAGGAGAAGGAGCATTCTGGACCACATGGGGAGCCCCCATGGATAGAGGAGGTTCTCCTCTTCACAAAGTTGCCCTCCATGTGTACGGAAGCAACAACAAAGGGGGTGGGGCCAGTGCACTCCCTCTCCTCCTGTGTTTTCTCTCCCCTAATTTAGAATGCCTGAATAGGGCTTCAGTGCCTCCTAATAGATAAAATGGTCACATAGAGAAGGATCAGGACATGATGCAAAAAGAATGTCCTATTATGCCTATGTGATTATCCTCCTGGGCGATTTTAACGCAAGAGTCGGGCGTGACTTTGATTTATGGCCAGAAACTATTGGAAAAGACGGAGTTGGTAATAGCAACCCGAACGGACTCTTACTTTTGTCTATATGTGCAGAGCATAATCTCACTATTAGAAACACGCTCTTTCGACAAAAGAATAAGTTTAAAACATCATGGCAGCACCCACGGTCAAAGCACTGGCATCTTCTGGATTATGTAATTGTCCGTGTTAGAGATCGCCGCAATGTACTTCTTACTAGGGCCATGGTGAGTGCCGACGACTGCTGGACAGACCACCGACTAATCCGGTCCACAATGGTTATCAACATTGCTCCCCAACGTAGGCTTCAAGGAAAGAAACCAAGGCGTAAAATGAACATCCAAGCCCTTCAAGATCCTATTAAGCAAACTCGTCTTCAATCACTTCTTAAGGAACATCTACCTACGGAACCTCCTGACAACATTGAGGACCATTGGTCTAAGCTGAAAACCTCCATTACTGCAGCTTGTGAACAAACTATTGGATATGAAACTAAGAAACATCAGGACTGGTTTGATGAAAATGATAATGAGATTAAATATATAATTGACCAAAAAAGGAAAGCCTTCCAAATATGGCAAAATGATATTAACTGCGCTGCCAAGAAAAAAAATCTATGCTAGCGCAAAGGCTGAGGTCCAAAGAAGAACAAGAGAACTTAAGAACACTTGGTGGAAAAAGAAAGCTGAAGAAATTCAACAACTTGCAGAATCTCATGATGCACAGGGCTTTTTTAAGGCCACAAGGGCCATTTATGGACCAAAAACCTATGGTACAAACCCTTTACAATCAAAAGATGGCACCAAACTCTTAAAAGACGGCACCAAACTCTTAAAAGACAAAGAGTCTATTGCACTGCATTGGAAAGAGCATTACTATGACCTTTTAAATCGTAAATCTAAGGTGGATAATGAGATTTTTTTCGCAAATCACGCAAAAACAAATTAAAGAGGAACTTGCAATACTCCCCACTTTGGATGAAGTAAAAAAAGCCATTAATCAAATGAAGAACAACAAAGCTAGTGGACCAGATGCGATTCCTGCTGAAATCTTTAAAGAAGGGGCCCCCCGAACTTGTACAACATCTTCATAAACTCATCGAAAAAATCTGGATAAGAGAAGAGATCCCAGAAGACTCAGGGATGCCATAATTATCACCCTCTTTAAGAAGGGTGATAGAACAGACTGGAAACTATTGGGGCATTTCTCTCTTAGCAACCGCAGGTAAAATATTTGCTAGGATTCTCGCAAACCGTCTTCTATCTATTTCAGAAGAGATCCTCCCTGAAACTCAATATGGTTTCCGCCCCTCTAGAGGGACAGTAGACATGATTTTTACTGCACGTCAGCTCCAAGAAAAATGCCGGGAGCAAAATCAACCCCTTTATATGGCATTTATCGATTTGGCTAAGGCCTTTGATACTGTAGACCGTACAGCTCTCTGGACTATCCTTATGAAAATTGGATGCCCCAATAAATTTGTGAATATCTTGCGACTTCTCCATGACAACATGACGGCAACGGTTTTGGACAACAACGGCTCTCATGGTGCTCCATTTAAAGTGGGATCAGGTGTTAAACAGGGATGTGTTATCACCCCAACATTATTTGCCATTTTCATCGCCATGGTTTTACATCTTGTCTAGGGGAAACTTCCCACTGGTGTGGGAATTATATATCGAACAGATAGAAAGCTTTTTAATCTCAGCAGGCTGAAAGCAAAAAGTAAGGTAATTGCAACCTCCATTGTGGAACTTCACTATGCTGATGATAATGTGGTCTCCGCACATTCAGAGGATGATCTCCAAACTATCCTAAATGCTTTTGCAGAAGCATACGAAAAACTTGGTCTCTCACTTAACATCAAAAAAACCAAAGTGCTTCATCAGCAAGTGCAAGCTAACCCTTTGGTGATGCCATCTATCCAGCTTGGCGGGACAATACTGGAAAATGTCGATCATTTTCTCTATCTTGGCAGCTATCTTTCTGTTACAGCTAACATCGACAGTGAAATCCAGCATCGTCTGAGCTCCGCAAGTGCCGCGTTTTCTCGAATGAAACATAGAGTGTTCGAGGATCGGGATATTTGTAAGAAGACCAAAACACTGGTTTATGAAGCCATTGTATTACCAACTTTATTGTATGCCTGCGAAACATGGACTATCTATAAACGTCACTTCCACCTCCTTGAAAGGTTTCATCAACGTTGCCTCCGGAAAATCCTGCGAATTACTTGGGAAGATAGGCGAACAAATGTCAGTGTACTGGAAGAAGCAAAGACTACTAGCGTTGAAAAAATGATCCTTCAACGCCAACTTCAGTGGACCGGTCATGTTGTTCGAATGCCTGACTGCCGTCTCCCAAAGCAGTTACTTTACTCCCAACTCAAGGATGGAAAGCGGAATATCGGTGGTCAATATAAGAGGTTTAAAGATGTTCATAAGGCTAATCTAAAAAAATGCAATATAAACATCGAAAACTGGGAAGCTCTGGCCCATGAACAATCTAAATGGAGGTTGGCCTTTCACAAAGGTTCCATGGACTTTGAAGAAGCCCGAGTGCAAGGTGAAAGGGAGAAACGTGCTAAGCGAAAAGCACGTCAAATGAATCCTTTACAGGACCATCCTCTATCTGGTAACCTGTGTCCTCACTGTGGGAAGCTGTGTGGATCTAGAATTGGCCTCCACAGTCACTTACGGACCCATCGCTAGAGTCTACACAATCTTCTTTAGAATTTCCTCCTTTTATCCCGGAAGACAATCTTACTCGGTCACGAGTGATCGCCTGATGATGATGATGTGAGTGAAGGGGAGTGGGGTAGACATTATAGGGCAGGGGTCCACAACTTTTTTGGACTTGTGGCACATTTGGGAATTTGAGAAACTGCTGTGGGTACCACCACAAAATGTCTAATCAGTCTAACTGCTGTGAGTACCACCACAAAATCAGTCTAATCACTTTGGTGTCTACCTGTTGCAACTATGAATCTTAGGTTGTGTCTTATTCAGCAATGAGGGGCCCTGTGATAAGGATTCCACAGAGGTCCTCCTGAGGGGCTTGGAGAAGCAATAATAATAAAGGGAAGATTAGTGTGGGCAGGAGGAAGCAAGGGAGAGCAGGGGGAGAGAGTTCCATGGGGATGCGTTTGGTTGTCTTAATGTTGACACCTGAAGTTATTTGATGTAGAGCAGTCTGTTGCTTCTCTAAGAGGAGGCTTCTCTTCTAATTAGGTTGTGTCTAAGTGTCTCCTCTCACTTGCAGGTTGGGCAGCTAGGGTAGGACTTACCATAATCTAATCCCCAACAATGGCTTGCCTGCAAATAGTAAAACTGCATTAGGTTTCTCTCCTCAAAAGCCCCTCTAGGAATGCATACATCCTCCAAAGTTTGAAAGCCAACTGGGTAATAAACTTCCTCTCTAGCAGGTGATATGAATATATGACCAGATTACAGGAAATAGCACTGGTTTGGGGGCTCTTGATGTCAGGTAAGAGCTATGATAAAAGAGCTGAAGTGCAAGCATTCTGACTTGGAGCTTTTCTACAAGAGGCATTTGTTGTCCACTCGTCAGTCCCTACTCATGGTTGTTTATGGGTTCTTTAGACGAATCATGACCGGACCCTCCAGTTTCACTTCTGTTTGTAAACAGCACTTTCTGTGAGTTTTTTTAGAGCAGGGAAAATGGGGTAATATTTCTGATGGTGAAAGAAAGCACGATTTCCTCTTGTTTGTTTGTGTTATTCTGTTATACCACAGTGCCACATAGAGGTTATGTAGCAGAAACGCAGGAAAGGAAACACTCCTCATGTAGTGCTTGGATCTCAATTCTCTGACTAAACCAAAAGTAGATGCAGTGGATTAACAGCCTCATGTAGAAAAGCTGCTGGTGGGAGGAAGGGGAAGAGGGAGAGGGTTGTTGGTGGCACTGAATTGTCTGCCTGAGGAAGGTGTGCCAGATATCTCAGGCATGGGGGTGGGAATAAAGGGGTGAGAGACGCCATCCCTGATGCCAGACTGACAGGAGAACAGGGAGCAGCTCAGTCTGGAGCCTCACCCACCCTTTGCCAACCCCTGTCAGGGAAATGAAGCTGACTGAACCACAGCTTTGAAGGGCATTTGAGGGTCTTGGTGGGCTGGATGAGGAAGCCTCATGGGCTGGAGGTTCTGCATCACTCTGTTGTAGGGATCTGTTTTGATCATTTCTGATAGGTCCTCCCTCCACCTTCCATATAGAAACCATACCAGATGCTTTGGAGCAGGGAGGGAGGCACCCACATGGGAACATCCAAAGTTGCCACATAATTGGTTTGGATTGTGTGTCTCAGCAGCCCAGCTCATTACCATTGGGGGGGGGGGGCAGGATGAATCCTTTGGTACCAGAACAATGGCCACTGGCCACATGTTGAATCTGGTGTCATTCTTGGGCCTGTTCAAGGTACAGGTGCACAATGAGTTATAGTTATTATGGTTGCCTGCTCCCCTGAATCTAGGATGAAAGGGCAGGGCTTTCAGGTGAAGGCGTGTGGCTTCTAGGCGGGCTTGAGCTGCAACACTTTTCAGAAACCGGCAGCACCATGTTCACCACCACTGCTCCTTGCAGTTCCATTGCTATCTATTCCAAAGTGCTGGGGGCATCAAGAACTCTACGCTGTTATATCACTGGGGACTCACAACAGTGTGTGCCAGTCACAGAGCATGAAGAACTCTATTCAGCACACCAGCGACTGGTGAATTGGTAGTGGGGGAGGGGGGAGGGAATGCTCTCGATCACGTATATTTCTAGGGAGGGTGTAAATCTAATCTCTGTGCTAGCCAGGGTCCATTACCATTGGAGGGGAGTGTTGCATTTGCATTCATTCCCCCCTCTTCAAGCACAAACCCCTTCACTGCACAGTTTAGTGCAGTGTTCTCCAACCTTGTGTCCCCAGATGTTTTTGGCCTACAACTCCCAGCATGCCCCAGCCAGCATTGGAGAACACTGGTTTAGTGTGTGAAGAAGGAAGCTGCACATTAATTCTGCAGAGGCAGTGGGTAATGTTAATATGGCCAAGGGCACTGCGCATGGGGCTTTGTGAGGCCCTGGGAGAAGATAACAAATAGATCAAAAGAGCCAGTGTGGTGTAGTGGTGAGAGTGTCGGACTGGGACTCAGGAGATCCGGGTTCTAGTCCCCGCTCAGCCATGAAACTCACTGGGTGACTTTGGGCCAGTCACTGACTCTCAGCCTATCCTACCTCACAGGGTTGTTGTGAGGATAAAATGGAGAGGAGGAGGAGGATTATGTAAGACGCCTTGGGTTCCTTGCAGGAAAAAAGGCGGGGTATAAATATAACAAATAAAATAAATAAAATCAAGCTTTCACATATAATACAGCTTGTATCTTTCAGCTTTACCTACCTCTACCGTTTTCCATATTATACTCCTTGAATCTTAAACTCCCAATTTGCCACTGATCCATTGCAGAATGGCATCAGAGAAGCTACTTGCAGTTTACACCATCATCACAGAAAGAAGAACTCAAGGCTCCGAGTTTCTGAAAAACTGTAAACAAGAAGTAGATGTGATTTCTGCAGCTTTTTTCTACTGAAACTAACCCCTTTTGTCCAGTTTAAGAGGTGGACAGTTTATTATAATGGCCTCAGCCGTTAATATCTCCAGGATAGGACCATGTTTTTTAATAAGTACAAGGTAGCAATTCACATTTAAGGCACAGTCCAAAACTGAATTAGATGTGCTTAGTCCACTCAAATAAATAAATTTAAGCATGTCCTAATTCTGCATTGGATTGTGGGCCCTTTACCAAATTTGCACTTCCCAAACTTAAACATGAACTGGAACACAGTTTGTAGCTGAAATCTTTATATTTCCATAGTTTGTGATGCAGCTGGCCAAAAAAAAAAAAAAAAAAAGGTACCAAAGATGCGTACATTTCACAAAATGCATCTATCAGCACCCAAATTTTTGTGCAGAACTAAAAGAAGTAAATGTGTAATCCAATGCAAAATTGGTATACAATGAATTTCCCATTGGAAAATTGGAACCTGAGTGGAAACGAGCTTGACAGATTCGCCCATTTGTATGGATTCAACTGTACACATATGCAGTACCATGCTGTGGTTGTGGTCAGCAAGTTGTGGGAGATACAAACCCATCCCCTTTCCTCTCCCCAAAAGAGTATTCATGCAGTTACTGCTTTTCTAGTAGGGCTCTGTGCCTGCAGCTGGATCGGGGGGGGGGGGAGGAATCCAGATGTGGTGCCCACTCAATCATGTGGTCCTCATTCGGTTAAACACAATGAAAATAGCAATAACCAGTGTGGAGGCATTTCACACATGCTGCTGATATTCAAACAAATCATCTTTACCAATTTTGCCTTGTTCAAAGCAGACAAACATGTCTATAGCAGAGGTAAAATACGATGCACAAGGACAGTGGGTTTTGCTCTGAGTCCCACCCCAAGTCTTCCTATTGTCATTTGGGCTCCTTCCTGGGTATGAGCAGTGAACTCTTGAAAGGCAAGGGAGAATCAAGAAAGGTGGAATGCTGGAGAAGAGAAAGAGGGGATGGGAGCAGAGGAGCATGGGTGCAGCTTGCTTCAGCCTCTGCCCAGGAAAAGGAGGGCTGGAGGAGGAAGCACCTGAGGGGAGGCCCTGGGCCCAACTCCAGCAGCAGGAGGGCCCGGAGGAGCCCAAAGAGGATCTCTGTTTCAGCACTAGATTCCCTGGTAACAGTATTTGGACAACGTTGATGCTGCAGGGGAAGGCCTAGCTGCCACCCCATGTTTATCCTTACTCATGTGTTCAGTTTCCTTCACAATTTTCTGACTTTAGCCTAGACTGGAAATTATCAGATTAATTGGGGCTCATCTTTAAATTGCCTCTTATTTTCTTTTGTGTCTTTAATGGGGGGTGGGGGGTGGGGGGTGGCATTTAAATTGTGCCAATTCTGACTCACAGTTTTTCTCAAGATTGAGAGTTGTGCCACATGTAACAAAATTTGAGTTGTTCCAGACTGTTTTTCTCTACAGTGGGTTCTCTCAAATACCGCATAACTAGGGATACAGGAAGCTGCCTTAGGCGGAGACAGACCATTGGTCCATCTAATCAAGTATTGTTGACACTGACTGGCAGCGAGGGCTCTCCGGGGTTTCTGGCAGGATTCTTTCCTAGCCCTACCTGGAGATGCTGGGCGTTGAACCTGGGACCTTCTGCATGCAAAGCATGAGCTCTACCACTGAGCTACAGTCCCTTCCTAACAACCTTCTTTCTCTAACTAACCAGAACATCTCCCACAACAATACTGTTGTGATTTCTGGATTGCAGAAGTGGGCAACCTGTGGCCTCCCAGATGTTTGTGCTACAATTCCCACCATGACTCACCCTTGGCTCTGCTGGCTAGGGCTGATAGGAGCTATAGGCCAAAACATCTGGACAGCCACAAGTTGCCCAGCCCTACAGTGGCGTAGCGTGGGTTGTCAGCACCCGGGGCAAGGCAAGTAATTTGCGCCCCCTAACCCGTGGATTTTAGACTCGAGTCTCTTCCACTAGATTAGTTAAAGAAACCCTTACCCCCTAAGCACATGTATTGTTTGTTATGAAAATTCTGATGTAATTAAAGTAAAATGCATCTAAATACAAGTTTATTTTCAAACACTTTATTGAGTGCGAACATGCATTACACATTCTCCATATTTTCAGCAGGTCTATGAATACAAATCTACAAATGTAGTAACCTAGCATGGGCCATGCTATTATATGTCGTCTCACAACCATCGTAAACGACAAAAAATATCAAGAACAAAAACTAAACATCAAAATGGAACCATACCCTGGAGATGATCCAAGAGATGGAGCCAACTTCCTCAATCCTGTACCTCTAATTGTAATTCTTTAATAGAAGTGCAAGATATCAATCTGTATATAATATACAGATTAATTTAAATTCGGGGAGGTCACACAGAGGTCTAGAAAGAGGAAGAAGCAATAAGGGAGACTCCCCAAGAGGAGGAGGAGGAGGAGAAGAAGACACACCCCGCGCTGCGCTGCTCTGCTCGGGCCTCCTCCCGCTTTCCACCTGTCCCTTCAACAAGTTCAACTCAACTTCCTGCCTCCTCCATTTCTTCATTCATCCGTCCCCCGATCCCATTTCCCCACACGCCCCTTTCCCTTCTTTTCTAGCCCATTTCCTTTCTCCCTCCTCCTTTCCTGGCTTTTTAAAAATGTACCTCTTCTTTCTTTGCCCTCCTCTTTCCTTTCTCCCCCCCTTTTCTCCCCTCCTCCCTTCACCCTCCCACCCTCTCCCATTTCTCTCTCTCCTCCTTTTCTCTCGCCATCCTTTTTCCCTTTCCTCTTTTCTCCTTTCCCCCATTTTCCTTTCTCTCTCCTTTGCTGTTCTCCGCTTTGTCCTTCCTTTTTCTCTCTCTCTCTTTCTTCTTCCTTCCTTCCTTCTTTCTCTCCTTTCCCCGGTCACTCTTTTTCCTCTCCTTCCTCATCTTCCTTTCCTGCCTCCCTCCCTTTCTCTTTCTTTCTATCTGCCTTCCATCCTTCCTTTTCTCGTCTCCCCAACTTTCTTTACCCCTTTCTCATTCCCCATCTTTCCTCTTTCCCTTCATTCTCTCTCTCTCTTTTCCTCCCTTCCTCTTTCTTTTCCTTTCTTTTCTCCAGCGCTCCATGGCCCACGCGCCGCGCGCGGCTGCCCTCCGCCTGCCCGGCCCGCGACGCACCGGCCGGCGCCTCCTTCCTCGCCTCCCGCCCCGCCCGCGCGCTCTCCGAGGATCATGACCCGGCAGGCGCGGCGGCGGCGGCGGCAGCAGCAGCAGCGAGGGGGGGGGGCGGCAGCTGATCCGCCCCTTTCTCCAAGGGCAGCCGCCTCTCGGGGGGGGGAGCAGGAGGAGGAAGAGCTGGGGCAGAGAGCTGCGAGCGCGCCCCCCCAGATGTTGCGCCCGGTGCGGCCGGCCCCCCCTGCACCCCCCACGCTACGCCTCTGCAGCCCTACACTACTGGGAGGTTTCCCAACAGATATATAATGTTACCGATTAGCCTGGCACAGTCATCTCTCTCTTCATCTTTAGAAGGGACCCTGGATTTAATCCTAAATGGTGCCACCCAGGACCTAGTGCAAGATGCAAGTGTCGTCAAACCAGTTGAAAACACTGACCACAGTGCTATCAGTTTTAATATGGCAGTTTTGCACCTTTGAGTAAAGGACCGGTTGGCAGTCCTTCACAATGGACATTGCCCCAGCTGAGGCTTCAACCCCCCCTGGACATTGCCCCAGCTGAGGCTTCAAACCCTCGCAGTCACACAACCACGATAAAAAAATATTAAATTATTTATTTTGCGCACAAGTGTGTGTGTGTGTGTACAGTAATACCTTGGATTGCTAGCATAATTCGTTCCGGAACCGTGTTTGTAATCCAAAACACTTGTATATCAAAGCGAAATTCCCCATAAGAAATGTGTACACATATTTTTAATTTAAGCTGCAATAAAGAATGATAGTAGTGTAAAGTCTTCATTTTTCTTGACCATACTACAGTACTTGTATTGCAAGACGTCGCGTCGCTTGTTTATCAAGTCAAAATTTATTTTAAAAATTTGCTTGTCTTGCAAAACGCTCTCAGACCAAGTTACTTGCAATCCAAGGTATATATATTGTGGAGAAAGCCTGACAAAGCCTGACACGAGTATACATGCACACGCACAAATCAGTCTCCTTCCAAGGGGGGGCGGGGAAGGGAGACTGGGTTACAGGGAAGCAGCCAGACGGACTGGCATACCAACAATGGAGAGTCTCGGTTGGATTCCACAAAACCCAGGAAAGGACCATCAAGACCATCAAACTAACAGGGCAGTCTGAAAGAGCTGTAAAGTACCCAACACGTCACCTTCCTGGGCAGGAATAAGCCCACCTGACACAAAGGGGCAGGCATAAGCCCCACCTGACCGCGAGGGCGGGGAGAGCGGGAAACTCAGGGGTAGAAAACCCCTCTCCCCTCTTTTTTGGGGGTTGTTGGGAACACGGGTTACTCTTATCAAGATTCGTCCTCCAGCGGTGGCTGGGATAAGCTGTTCTCTTCCCCGGATCGGGCAGACCCGGAGCCAGGCTGAAATTGACAAGCGTAAAGTCTTTAGTCTAAGGTAACTGATTAATCCCAATGCGCTAGCCTGGGAACCCGTTCATTGATAAACTCGGAGATCACGTCAGGTCATGTTGACGTTATAGTATTCCTAGAAAGCTATTAGTTTCGCTCTGTGTATTGTATAGTAAATAAAAAGCCTTATTTGGTCATACAAAGGGCTGGAGTTTCCTTTTGTGGCGTAAACCTCCTAGTCGGTTTTCCATTGCTTGTACGGGTTGTAACTCAGTGCTGGTTAACCCGTTAAGTGCCGAACTCACGCATAGGACCCGGGTGCTGGTCCTTCACATGGTGGCAGACGACGGGACAATTGGAAACTATAGTTAACAGACGGAACTAATAGGGTCTAGGGCAGGCTAGCGGATTGCTGGGAAGTAGTCAAGTGGAAGTAAATCAGGTGGAAGTAAAATGGGTAGCCCTAACCAGGAACAGCTGGAGCTATTAAACAGCCCAGTGACTCCAGGAGGAGAGGGGAGCCATGTCTCCACAATGGAGTGGACCGTGCGGCCGAAGACCGACAACCAGGAGGGGGAGGGAGCCCCCTCATCCTTGCTGGCAGGGCAAGAACCCAAACAGTGGGGTCGCCCCAGCTTAATGAGCAGCCTCAGGAGAGGCAACAGGATGGACCCCTGGTTAGAAGAAGACCTCGACGGAGGGGTTGCTGGTGGAGCCATAGGAGGGGGAGGTTTAGACGCCCTCTTCCCCCAGCTGAATTGGCAACAGACCAGGGAGGTAATGCGGCATCAGCAGGAGATGATCCAGCATCAGCAAGCGGCGCTACAGATGCAGCTAGAGCTAGCGAGGCTGACCACGGGTGCCGGAGGGGGGGGACCCTCTTCACCCCAGAACGTGAACGCTCCGACCCCTAAATAGGACCGGAAACAATTTCCCACCTACAAACCTGGGCAGGACGTGTTGATCTTCTTCACCCTGTTCGAAGCCGCCTGCCAGGAGCAAAAGGTGCTGGACAATTTGCGAATGTCCGCCTTGCAGATGCAGGTCAGCGGGGAGCTGGCCGATCTCTTGGGCATTCACACCCAAACTGCCCCCTTGGACTATGCAGCGTTCAAAGAAGCTGTGAGGGAGCGTTTTGCCCTCACGGCCGAACATTGTCGCCGTAAATTTCGTTACGGGCAGCCTTCCCCGGGGGACACGTATGCCTCCTGGATGGCGGCATGGCGCATCTGGGGCAAATTTGGGATGCGTGGATTGGGGCTACCGGAAGGACCACCTTGGCTGAGGTGCGGGAACTCCTGATCCAAGAACAATTCTGTGCAACTATCCCGGAGGATTTGGCTACTGCTGTGCGAGACCGGGACCCCCCAAACTGTCGGGAAATGGGTAAGCTGGCGGATCAGATGGGGCTGTATCGGCAGCCCAAAGGAGGAAAGGGGGGCAACCCCAGTCGTAGTGGGGCCAGAGGGAGCGTGGAGAAGGGCAACCCCAGACCTCGGGAGGGAGCCCCAAGCAAGCCCAAGGAGAGCCCCAGCCCCAGCACCAGTGGCTGTTTTTATTGTAAAGAACCGGGTCACCTCAAGAGAAGTTGCCCCAAACTCCTCGCCAAGAACCGCAACCCCAAAACAACCCCGGGCAAAGTTGGAAGGATGCTCGCTCCCGAAACCCGGCAGCCAGAGGAACAGGAGGAGGTCTCATCCCTGGAGGAAGAAACGGGGGATGCGGCACAGCCCCTGTTAAGCAGAGGACAGCAT
The DNA here is from genome assembly GCA_021292165.1 of Shinisaurus crocodilurus. Lineage (NCBI taxonomy): Eukaryota > Metazoa > Chordata > Lepidosauria > Squamata > Shinisauridae > Shinisaurus > Shinisaurus crocodilurus. The sequence continues at coordinate 135,133,353 of CM037878.1, forward strand.
TCCCTTGGGGCCATCTCTCAAGCATCCCTGATGCGAATTGTGTCTCCGGAGCAACTGCGTTGGAGCCAGAGCAAATTCTGTGAGTCCATCTCTGTGAACAATGTTTCCCATGTGGGGTATAGGGACACTGAGGTGGACATACCTGCTTTACCTCAGAGTAAGGTAAAGAAGAGCCAGCTGTTAAAAGGGTGTACCTGTGCCATAAAACCCTATAACTCTCCCAACATAGCTGTACCCCTCGCCCGGGTTTGGGTCAAGTACAGGGGATGGGAAGGGGAGGTGGATGTTATAGTGCATGGACAGCAAGAGTGGGGGATCATCATTGGGAACTACATAGCGTTCCGGGCTGCCCAGGTCAAGGTGGGGGTATTGACACGTCGTCAAGCCAGACAAGCCCCTGCCCCGCAACCTCCCAGTCCCCCGACTCTCAAACCCGATCGCATTAAAGCGGCATCGGCAGCCAAATGCTCGCTGCTGCCCCCCCCCAGCTCCGGTTAGGGAGGATGGCCAAGGGGGGTTCGCCCCAATGGCCTGGGATTTTGGGACTCAAAAGGCTTTCCAAGAAGAGCAGCGGCACGACCCGTCCCTCCAAGAATGCCGGGATCGGGCCGGTCAAGCGTTGGGGGCAGTAGATCAGTCAGAACAGTTTTTGTGGGAAGCGGGAGCCCTTTACAGGGAGTTCAGTCCAAAAACCGAACTTGGTCTCCAGCCAAGAGACAATTGGAAGAGCCAATTAGTTGTGCCCGCAAGGTACCGCCAAGCTGTACTGCAGTTGGCCCATGATGTAGCATGGGGCCCCCACTTGGGGCAGAAACAGACACTCACCAGAGTGACGGAAGGTTTTTACTGGCCCATGGTGGCGAACGAAGTCCAGGAATACTGTCGGTCCTGCGATGTCTGCCAGCGGGTGGGACATAACCGGGACCACCCGAAAGCCCCCCTTCAACCCCTACCCATAGTGGGCACCCCCTTTGAGAGGATAGGGTTGGACATTGTGGGACCCTTGAATCCTCCCACCAAGACGGGGAAGAAGTTTATACTGACTGTCGTTGACTTTGCCACTCGTTATGCCATCTGGGGCAAGTTTGGGATGTGTGGATTGGGGCTACCGGAAGGACCACCTTGGCTGAGGTGCGGGAACTCCTGATCCAAGAACAATTCTGTGCAACTATCCCGGAGGATTTGGCTACTGCTGTGCGAGACCGGGACCCCCCAAACTGTCAGGAAATGGGTAAGCTGGTGGATCAGATGGGGCTGTATCGGCAGCCCAAAGGAGGAAAGGGGGGCAACCCCAGTCGTAGCGGGGCCAGAGGGAGCGTGGAGAAGGGCAACCCCAGACCTCGGGAGGGAGCCCCAAGCAAGCCCAAGGAGAGCCCCAGCACCAGCACCAGTGGTGCTTTTGCCCTAGCCTCCATCTCCGCTACCAGCCTGGCTAAGACTCTCCTCTCTCTTTTTGCCCGCTTAGGAATGCCCCACACGGTGGTTTCAGACTGTGGCACGGGATTCGTGTCCAAATTGTTTTTAAAAATGTGGGAATTGGGGTGTGTGGAGCATCTGACTTCGGTGCCATATCATCATGAGACTAATGGGCTGGTCGAGCGGTTCAATCAGACTTTGGAGAAAATGATCCGAGCCTACGCGGCTAAGCATCCCGGGACTTGGGACCAAGCTCTCCCCTACCTGTTGTTCGCGTACTGGGACTCCCCCCAGGAGAGCCTGGGATTCTCCCCCAACGAGTTGATGTTTGGAAGGGAGCTAAGGGGACCTTTGGCTCTTTTGCGGGCGGAATGGGAGGGGGTTGCAGCAGAACCTTCCATGCCAGTTCATGCCTTCATACAACACCTCCAAACTGTCCTTCGGGAAGTGCGGGAGACGGCGCAGCAACATCTCGGAGCAGCGCAACAACGGCAGAGCGCGTGGTACAACCGGACAGCCGTACCACGGACTTTTGAAGTGGGGGATCAGGTACTGGTACTGTGACCCCAGAAAATGGACAAATTGTGTTTGAAGTGGGAGGGCCCGGGGACCGTGATCGGAAGGTCAGGGGATGTGAACTATCAAGTGGCTTTTCCGGGGCAGCCGGGGAAACAAAAGGTATTTCATGTCAATATGTTAAAATTGTATGTGGAACGGGCGACGAAGGTAGGGGGCGTACAGGAATGTATGGACCAAGAACCCTCTGAAGGGGATCTGTTGGCGGAATGGGGGGGAGGGGGAGGGCTGGATGAGATCCAATTGTCTCCCTCCCTGTCAGAACAGCAGCGGAGACAAATGATCCAGGTCCTAGAAGACTTTCAGCCTATATTTTCCGACCGCCCGGGATGCACTACTCTCGTGCCACATACCATTGCATCGGGGGATAGCCCCCCTATACAGTCCCTACCCTACCGGGCGGTGGGATCCCGTGCCCAGGTCATTGCGGACGAGGTCCAAGCCATGTTAGACCTTGGAGTCATTGTACCCAGCTCTAGCCCCTGGTCCTCTCCCATAGTGCTGGTAGCCAAGAAGGATGGGGGGGGGGTCGGTTCTGTGTAGATTATCGTAAGATTAACAAAGTGACTGTCCCTGATCCTTACCCCATCCCAAACATGGATGTATTGCTGGAGAGGTTGGGGGGAGCTAAATACATCACTACCCTGGATCTGACAAAAGGTTACTGGCAAGTCCCACTCGATCCGGATGCCGCGTTGAAATCCACATTTGTGACCCATTTAGGTTTATTTCAGTTCACCACCCTGCCATTCAGAGTCCGGAACGGTCCGGCTACCTTCCAAAGGCTGGTGAATGGAATGCTAAATGGGTTGGGGGAGTTCGCCTGTGCGTATTTGGATGATATCGCCATTTTCAGCTTCACCTGGGAACAACATTTGCAGCATGTCCGCCAAGTATTTCAGAGAATTCAGGAAGCTGGGCTGACCGTGAAGGCTAAGAAATGTTAGGTTGGGCGGGGGGAGGTAGAGTATCTAGGGCATAGGGTGGGAGGAGGTAGTGTTAAGCCCCTAGAGGCGAAAATTGAGTCGGTCCGCACCTGGCCCCAGCCCCAGATGAAGAAACAGGTTCAGGCTTTTTTAGGGCTGGCTGGCTACTATCGTAAATTTGTGCCCCACTTTAGCCAGCTAGCCGCCCCGCTGACGGATTTGTGTAAAAAACGGCAGCCAGTCAATGTCCAGTGGTCGGCCGCTTGCCAGGCAGCGTTTGAAGGGTTGAAAGCCTGCTTGATAGCAGCTCCCGTGCTGCAAGCGCCGGACTTTGAAGCCCCCTTTGTGCTGCAGACGGATGCCTCAGAAGTGGGAATGGGAGCCATCTTGCTACAGGAACGGCCAGGGCAAGGGCTATGCCCTGTCGCCTACTTAAGTAAAAAACTTTTGCCCCGGGAACGGAACTTGACCACTGTCGAGAAGGAATGCTTGGCGATAGTATGGGCAGTGACCAAGCTTCGCCCCTATCTCTGGGGACGCTGGTTCATGTTGCAAACCGACCATTTCCCCTTGTGTTGGCTGGATCGGGTGAAAGGATCCAACCAGAAGTTGTTGCGGTGGAGCTTAGCCCTGCAGGATTTTGATTTTTCAGTAGAGCACATCAAGGGCAAGGACAACATTGTGGTGGATGGGTTGTCCAGGGCTTTCTCAGTAGGAGACAGTTAGATAGGGATTGGGGTGGTGAACCCCAATGCCATCTTTTTCCAAAGGGAAGGGTGTGGAGAAAGCCTGACACGAGTATACATGCACACGCACAAATCAGTCTCCTTCCAAGGGGGGGCGGGGAAGGGAGACTGGGTTACAGGGAAGCAGCCAGACGGACTGGCATACCAACAATGGAGAGTCTCGGTTGGATTCCACAAAACCCAGGAAAGGACCATCAAGACCATCAAACTAACAGGGCAGTCTGAAAGAGCTGTAAAGTACCCAACACGTCACCTTCCCAGGCAGGAATAAGCCCACCTGACACAAAGGGGCAGGCATAAGCCCCACCTGACCGCGAGGGCGGGGAGAGCGGGAAACTCGGGTAGAAAACCCCTCTCCCCTCTTTTTTGGGGGTTGTTGGGAACACGGGTTACTCTTATCAAGATTCGTCCTCCAGCGGTGGCTGGGATAAGTTGTTCTCTTCCCCGGATCGGGCAGACCCGGAGCCAGGCTGAAATTGACCAGCGTAAAGTCTTTAGTCTAAGGTAACTGACTAATCCCAATGCGCTAGCCTGGGAACCCATTCATTGATAAACTCGGAGATCACGTCAGGTCATGTTGACGTTATAGTATTCCTAGAAAGCTATTAGTTTCGCTCTGTGTATTGTATAGTAAATAAAAAGCCTTATTTTATTTGGTCATACAAAGGGCTGGAGTTTCCTTTGTGGCGTAAACCTCCTAGTCGGTTTTCCATTGCTTGTACGGATTGTAACTCAGTGCCGGTTAACCCGTTAAGCGCCGAACTCATGCATAGGACCCGGGTGCTGGTCCTTCACACACACATATATATATATATATATATATATATAAGTGGGCAGCTATAGGCAGCCCCTCCAAAGTGTCACTGGGGTACCTTGGAGGGACTGCTTATCGCTGCTGAAATGGGGATCGCAAAAGGCGGCTTGACAAACCAACTTGCGTGAACTCAGGAAAAAAAATAAAAGTGAAAAAAAGGCGCAGTGAGCCTGAAATGGCTCGTGGAAGTGGGGGGAAGCCTCTGCCAGCTGCCCCCAATGCCGCTTCAGCACTTTGGGGGCAGCTGTCACTGGCGCTTGCCTGGTAGCCGCTTGGCAAGAGCAGCAAGCATTTTTGCCACTCCTGCTAAGTAGCTCACTCGCAGTTTGGGCTAACCCATGATGGGTCTTGTCGTCTGGGTTCAGATGACATGACAACCCATCATGGGTCAAACAAACCCTACTAAAAGAGATGGCTTCTCAGGGTGGCTTATAACCCATACTTAAGCCATCCTGCCAAAACCATGCCGGGTTTGCATGACACGCTAACCCACTGTGCCTTATAAGCCACCGTGGCTTAGCTTGTCATGCAAACCACGACAAAGAGTTGCATATAAAATGGTGTTAAACTATTGGTTAAAAATTATCTTTAGTGAGCCTTTAGTACCCTCTTAGGAGAGTCTTTGAGGAAATGCACAATTATTCTTGTAAGGAGGTTGTTTCATCCTTAGTGGTGACTTTTCTGAAATATATCTATATCTCTATCTATCTATCTATCTATCTACGGTATCTAGGATTTGGAGATGAAGCTTGCCAAAAAGTTTCTGAGGCAGAGACTGACAGATGTATCCTTACAAATGAACAGAGCAACTATGTTGGTTTCTAAAACAGAATTCCCCTTACACTCTTTTTGTTCTACCTTGTTATCTAAAGGAGTTGCAGAGACAAAGATAGGATGGCCTTTACTGAAGCTGAGTTAAATCTTCTGCTTTCAGCTGTGTTAGAAGGAAGATACAGGAATAGACCATATTCTAAGCATACCTATCCTTGTGGTTTAAAATAGGTGGGTGATATTGTACGTAGTATTATATATTGCCCTTTGTATAATGTGCTAAGGGAACAATATTCGGGTCAAATTTCAGAGAGAGATTTGGGGAGGTCTCTCCATGAGACTGTAATCTATCTGCCTTGTGAGCAAGATAGATATCTAACTGCAGAGACTGCACATTTTCTATCTACAGAAATTGTTGCTAGGGAAAAATTCTTGAAGGACAATGCTGTGCCTTGTTAGGAAAATGCAGAACTTTAAATTCATGAGAGTCCTGAGAGGCTGAAGTGTTGTTGTTGTTTTAAAAAATATCGCTATTTCTGATATCAGATTTCTGTCCAATTATTCTTTTGCATAGAGACTGGCCTTTTTGCCCCCCTATATAGAATGCAGTAGGGCATTGCTGGCAAATGCAGGCATATATCACCTTGGGAGATAAGCAGCAATGGAAGATTGCTTCTCCTGTGATTGCCAGTGCTCAGCCTCCCCTTGTAGGTACTGGGGTTCATCCTTGGATCTAGTTAGGGGTCCACATGGCTGTGTTAAGCCAAGTTTCCTCTTTCCTTGCATGATTCCCCATGCAAGCTGCAGATGACATGCCAACCCTTATAGGCACATGCAATGGGAGTTGCAGAAGATGGCGAGGAGTGCAGTGTTGCACAACAGTCCTGCCTCAATGCTCTGTATTATGCTTTGTATGATACTATACTCTGTATTATGCTCTGTATGATACTATACTTTGTATTATGCTCTGTATGCTGTATTTTGCTCTGTAATAGCAAGGCATGACCTTGCTTGAATTGCTAGCATGTGAGTTGGCTGCTAGCCAGGCTGATGCAATCTCCAGTAACGTGTGACCTGGCTGCTGGCCAGAAGAATGACACTGCACAACAGCACACAGGTGCTATCAATTAAGCACGAGATCTGCAGCCCATGAGGCTTGGTGGTAGAATGGTATTTAAGACTAGCAAATGCAGACTGAAGTGTGGTGGTTGGTAGCGGTGGATGGTTGGTTGGTTGGTTGGTTGTGTGTGTGTAGTGGTGGAGTGCTGAAGAATCGGAAGGAGCAAGGAGGAGCAGAGGAAGCTGTTCAGAGAGCCCTGCTGAAGCCCCAACGCTGAAAGCTGATACCCAGGCGGAGAGCTGCTGGAACTAGCATTCGGGTTGTTGGAAATAATACAGTGACTGTGTAGCTAAGGGGTGGGATTTCCACCAGAGAACTTAGAGGAAGGCATAGCATTGTTGTATTTCATGCTCAGCTTTGCAATAAAGATGTTTGGCTTTAACTTCCTGGAGGAGTATATGGTTTGAAAATCCTTCAAAGAACCTTTGCCAATCTCTTTTGAGGAACCTTTGGCAAAACAGCACATGGCTCCAGTCTCCAACTGGAGTGGCCTGTGGGTGATGGCAGGAGCATGTGTGTGAGCCATGTGTTGCCTACCTCTGCCCTACCTCATCCCTGCCCCACAAGGCTGGATGCAAAGCTGCTGCCACACGAAATGGGAGGGGAGGGGGAGTCGCTCAGTTTTGTGCAAAAGTTATTAATGTGTGAAGCAACCATTAGAAAACATGTTAATGCGTGAATTACATAACAGTTCTTGCTTATCCTCATAATAAATTGGCATGGTAGACAAATATTATTGCCATTTTAGAACTGAAGATCTGAAAAAGAAAGGATAGCAGGCTAGCCTTTGCTTTCCTGTCTGATGCCAGGCATTCAGCTAGATAATCCACCGGCATCCTTCATTGAGTTTATGCCTGGAAGATGTTTCCTAAGTGGGCAAGTACTTGAGAGAGGGCCTTTTCCTCAGTGGCCCCATGTCTCTGGAAGGGGTTGCCATTGGAGGCCCATCAGGCCCATCACTGCAAACTTTTAGGAAGCCCCTGAAGCAGGCTTAGCATCAGGGATTGGCAAGGCTGGACAGCTGCTGGGGGTCCACAGGCTCAGAAGAGGCCATCCTCTTCAGGGAAGGGGCCATCCTTGCCAACCCCTAAGACCCTCTACTCACCACCTCTGCCGTAAGTCCCCTGGAGAACTACATTATCAGGAGAAAGTGGTTGGCACTGCTCTTCAGAAGTTCAGAGAGCTTGCCAGATGCAAATGCCTGGCTCTGATGGGGTCCTTCCTCAGAGCCAGGCATTATGGAGACTGCAGAGGTGTCTCCATATGGAGACTGGAGAGGTGTCCCAGGAGATTGTCTGTGCTATGGACAATCTTCTGGGACACCTCTCCTCAGGATCAGCTGCCTGTCCTTTGTTTAGCCAGAGCTAACAGAGGATGGGAGGCTGCTCCGATGGAGAATTGTCCCGGGAGATCACCTGTGGCACAGGTGATCTCCTGGGACACCTCTCCGGTCTCCACAATGCCTGGCTCTGGAGAAGGACCCCACCAGAGCCAGGCATTTGGTGGCAGACAGCGGTGGGAGGAGGGGGCTGGTGGCAGCAGCAGCAGCATGGATGAGCAGCATGGAGAGAGCAGAGGGGGTTGCTGGAGGGGGTGAGTGGAGGGGCGGGCTGTGGCAAAAGCAAGGAGGAAGCAGCAGCAGCAGGGGTCTCCGGCAGCTCCATACCCATGGGCACCCAGAAGTGTGCCACCAGCCCTGCCCTGAAGACTTATTTTCTCTGGTCTTCTGACTGAGTCTGTTTCAGTGGACTCTGCTTCTTTTTTTTAGCTGCAGTTGTGTTTTAGATTCTATTCGCATCTGGGCTGGATGTTTTATTGCTAGTGTTCATTGATTTTCTTAATTTTGGCTGTTTAAAATTGTTATAGGATTTTATTGTATGAGATTTTATTGTGTAAACTGTCTTGGGAGGGCTTTTGTATTTAAGGGTAGCCTAGAAATATTTCAAAGAAAGAAAGAAAGAAATTGATAACACCTGGCCAGCAATGATGCCGCTCACTTGTATGCTTTTCTCTGGGTGTCTCCTCCAACAGAGCTTAGGTCGGTGATGACCAGGGAAAGGGCCTTCTCTATGGTGGTGCCCCAGTTTGGAAGGCTGTTCCCAGGATTGTTTGCCTGGCATCCAATTTAATGAGGGTCAGATAGCAAGCTAGGAATTTATTATTTGCACAACCTTTTAAATGAGGGAAATTAATGTGCTGCTGTTTTTAAGTTTGTACTATTTTTACTGTGCCTACTGCTATTTTAGCCTGATGGTTTTATGAACTGTATTTTTAATGTTGTTTCACTTTATTGTTGTTTTAACTAAATTTGTAAATTGCCTAATAACAATATAAAAATGAATTCAACAATGACAAGAAAAAAGTATAAGAAAAAGGAGTCAGATGTGCAAGATGGGGAATAGCCTAGCTGGACTGTTGAACTGGGGTAGCAAGCTGAAATATTATTCCGTGGCACAAAAAGCCAAATATGCCACTATAGGTTGCATTAATAGGAGCATAATCTCTCAGGGAATTAGGGGAGACAAACCCTGGAGCTTTAGATGTTGGAACTTGGAAGCAGCCCACCTGGTTAAAATACACAAGCCATGGTTAAAGAAAGGTGTCTACAGAGGGTCAGAAGATGGCTGGCATGAGGAAATGCTAAAAGGTCTGTGCATGTTGGATAGATTAAGTGGTGGGGGAGGCCTGTTGTTATCTTCCAAATATCTAAAGGGATATCAGGAAAAAGAAAGAGAGAACAGTTTGCTCTACCCATTGAGGACAGGACAAGAAGCAATTGGTTTGGACTACAGGGGTTAGGGTCAAATAATCAGAATCATCTTCTTAACAACAACAAATACAGCAACAGCTGAAAACTGGAAGAAGTTATCTTGTGAAGGTTCTTCATTTCAAGGACAAATAATGGTTCCTCTCAGGTATTCTTTCAGTGTTGGATATCTCACCTTAGGGCAGGAAGCTGACCTAGTTGACCTGCAGGGCACTGTGTTCCTCTCTTCCGGCCTGCTGGCTGCTCTTCCCTGCAGTTGGGCTTCCTGCAGTCCTTCTGATCACAGGAGAGAGATCGAAAATGTGCTGATAAATTTCACTTCACAAATTGTTCCATGGACTGACCCATGTGGGACATTCCTGCCCATCTTTTTGGTCAGTGATATGCCCAGCCCATGTATTATAGGCATCCCTGATCACATTATCTGTATGCAGCATCAAGTAAACAACTTTGAGAGAGAAAGGAAAGGGATACTTGAATCAATCAAATCAAATGGCTGCAAAATACTGAAGACAGCAGAACACAGGAAGGAGTTAATGAACAGGGGACTGCTTTGGGCTAAGCTAATGTTATCTGATAAATCATTAAAAAACATCCCGTATCCCACAACATAGCCAGTGGCTACTGTCTAAAATATGGGCATGTCCAGTGCAGGATCCTGGGAAAAGGGAGGAGAGCTTTGGGAATTTCATTAACGGGAGAAGCCCTTGACTCAGACAATAGACGAAGCTCAATAATATGCCTGAAGGTTTTGGTTGGGATTTCTGTCGTGTGTTTTAAAACCCCTTTATTGGTCTTTATCCATAAAAGGACCCAAGGGCATCATTTCACACTGAAATGGCAGCAAGACAATAGCACTGCTGGGGAAGCTATTAAGGGAGACGTGGGCCCTGGGATCTGATCTGATGCACTCCCGCCTGAGATCAGTATCTGGGAGACAGTGGAGGAGCAGGAGCCTCCTTGGAATCTGGCGCTGGAAGGGGGAGGCCGCCCCTCCCTCGGCTCAGTTGTTATGTTAAGAGTCCTTGCCCTCGAGCAAGGGAGCCAGCAGTGGTAGCAAAGGGATGTTCAGGCTGGAGGGGTCTGCTTTCTGAATGGCAGCCACTCAGTGTCCGTCTGTTCTCCATATGGATACATTGACTGGCATTTGCCTAACAGGGCCCTGTGTGCTGCTCTCTCCTCTCCCCACTCTGTCACATAAATTGTTGTTTCCCCTTTCTATTAAACACTCTGTGTTTGCCAGCATGGCCAAAGGCACTAGGAATGTGCGGAGGATGGAGAGGAGAGGACATATCTGCTTTTGACAGGGCTTGAATGGGGAGGTGAGCTTAGACAAAGGGGGTAAAAGGAGCAGTCACTCACACCCCACAGGCCCTTATCAAGAGACAAATTATGAACCCTTCCTTTACAAGTGTATGGCTTACATTGTCCTGATCATTTGTTCCTGATAACCAGCACACATGCCCTCACTTTACCAGCAAAACACAGCCATGTCAGAATACACACTTTGCTAACCAGTCTGAATAACAAATAATAACACCTTTAAGCTGCCCACCACCCTGTACAAGATCCAGCCTATGAATTTAATTCTGCAAAGACAGCCTTTATTTTAGGCACTTAACTGCTACACAAACATAATGCTGATAGTTCATACTGAGAATCATAGAAACTAAATCAGTGTTCTCCAACCGTGGGTCCCCAGATGTTTTTGCCCTACAACTCCCAGCATGCTGGCTGGGGCATGCTGGGAGTTGTAGGCCAAAAACATCTGGGGACCCAAGGTTGGAGAACACTGAACTAAAGGGACCCAAACATCATCTTATCAATGATCCTTCTTGTATATAATCCTTATGTATATAATTCCATCATTTAAATCACATCCCCGTTACATTAACCCAAATTAGCACCTCATTTTACCAAAACTAGTGTGTCTCATTGACAGAGAGCAGACAAGGTGTCCACCTTCGAGATGCTTGCACTTGTGGTGCGCACTGACAACAAGGTTTGGTTCAGCCTCCAATTTGGTGATTTGGGAAAAAAAGGCCAATTCGGCTTGGACTACTTTGGAAGCTGCCTGGATAGATTCAGGAATGTGTGCCTGGATAGATTCAGGAATGACTGAGAATCTCGCTTTGGAGATCTGAAGCTTCTTGCCTCCCCAATGACTATCACAAATGGTTACAATTCTTATTTTCTTTTTGACAGAATAAGATAAAATCTGCAGTCATAGTAGCCCTTTCTGAGGAGATGAAGCTTGGCAATTTTCAGACAAATAGGTGCTGTTTTGTTTTTGGTTTTTTGCTTGGCACCTTTACATGTGTGGTGCCTCCAGTAGGTCAGACAGTGTGTTTGGGGCGGGGCCAAGCTACGTGCAGCCTGACCCAGCTGGGCAGCCTCACCGATCAGCGCCTGCTCAAAAGGCAGGTCCCAGACACACCCAGAGGCTGGAAGCAATGGTTTGCTAATACAGCTACAGCCAGACGCTCCTGACATTCCCGACCTCAGACTTGTACCTTGGAACCTTGGAACGACCTTGACGACACTTTTGCCTGCTCCTGAACTGGTTTCTGTTTGCTGCTTTTCGGACATATATATTTTGGCTTCGACCCCACGACCACGGCTTATCTTTGTACTAGACGGATTTACGACAACATGTTGATCTATTTATTTATTTATTATATTTATACCCCACCTTTTTTCCTGCAAGGAACCCAAGGCGACTTACATAATCCTCCTCCTCTCCATTTTATCCTCACAACAACCCTGTGAGGTAGGTTAGGCTGAGAGTCAGTGACTGGCCCAATCATGGCCGAGTGGGGACTAGAACCCGGATCTCCCGAGTCCCAGGCCAACACTCTCACCACTACGCCACACTGGCTCTCTTTTAAGAGAACAGCCGATAAGTTTTTAATTTCTTGATATTGTTACCCCTTCTGAGGGGATGAAGCCTGCCAAATGTCAGACAGATAGCTACAGGGACCTTGTGCGAGAGCAGTCCTTTCAATTTGGGGGTTTTCAAAAAGGGATTCACCTGGGGGTTGGGGGGGGCAATGTATATACATAATAGAGATGCCCCTCACACATAATAGAGATGCCCCTAGGGAGGAAACCTGCAAAATTTCAGAAGTCATTAGAACTTCTAAGGGGGGGGGAGGCGATTGTGCTAGGTGCTTTTGAAGTTTATTTCAAGGGGGAACTAAACATGGACTAGCTTCCCTCTGCTCTGTTTTTGTGGGCAATTTGTGCATACATCACAGAGGTGCCCTGACCCCTACGTAAGAAACCTACAAAATTCCAGGACGACAGGTGCAAGGGTTAGGGAGCTATGATAAATTAAGAACAGTTCTCTTAAATTACAGTGCTGAAACTGTACATGCCTTGTCCTTGATGAGTGGATGGATTACACTGTATGGGGGGGGGGGATGAAAGAGTTCAGTGTAGAGATTTTGTACACAATATAGTTCCCTTATATGGAGAGCCTTTAAAGCTTGGAGTGTTTTTAAAAGGGATCCACACTTTCCCACTTTTCTGGGCAATTTTCTGTGTTCGTTATTATGTGACTGTTACACACACACACACACAATTTAGAGTAGTGCTTGACTGAAAGAACTGGGCATGTTTAGCCTTCAGAAGAGGTGAATGAGGGGAGGATATGGTAGCACTCTTCCAGTACTTGAAGGGTTGTCACAAAGAGGAGGGCCAGGATCTCTTCTTGATCATCCCAGTTTGCAGGACACGGAATAATGGGCTCAAGTTACAGGAACCCAGATTCCACCTAAACATCAGGACAAATTTCCTGCCTGTTAGAGCAATAAGACATATGGAATCAACTACCTAGGGAGGTGGTGGGCTCTCCCACTCTGGAGGCATTCAAGGTGCAGCTGGACAGCCATCTGTCAGGGATGCTTTGATTCGGATTCCTGCACTGAGCAGGAGGTTGGACCTGATGGCCTTATAGGCCCCTTCCAACTCTATTTTTCTATGATTCTATGATTGGTGCAAGCATAAAACTCTACTTGCTTGAAAAGCCCTCAGAGCACCCCTTCCCCTAACTCCTCCCTTCAGCCAGGGAGCGGGTGTCCTTCTTGCTCCTTGTTTCAGAGTGAGAAGCCAAGCTCCTCACTGGGCTTTACAGTAAGCAGTGGGAAAGGAGGCAGCAGCGGTGGCAAGACCACTTTTCCCTCCCGTACCCCATTCCAGGCTTCCAGCTATGCCCCCTCCCTTATTATAAGCTGCTGGCAGACATCACTTTTAGGAGGAAGGTGGTGCCCTGCCCTCCCTGTTCCAGCAACCAGAGCAGAGAGAAAGTGCTGAGGGGAGTTTGACCCAGGCTGTGGCGACTTGGTGGGACTCCGCTTGCTTGCCTGCCTGCGGAGACGGTGTTAGCACCAGCCACCCACTGAACAGGCAGCGGTGAGTATAGGCATCTCCCAGTTAAGCGCGAGCGAGCACTCTAAGAAAGCCATTCCTGGAAGCCCCGTGCTTCCCCGTGCCGCCGCAGACACTTGGTTACGAGATGCAGTGAAAGGACAGGAGCCAACTCTGATAAGTTCCTTCTTCCTCCCTCCCAAAAGCACTGTGATTGGAAGTGAAAAAGGAGCAGCATGGTAAAATTATTCCCTGGTTGTAAGCTAGAGCCGTCAGTCACAAAACTACACTGCCCTCTCCCTCCCCTTCTCCCCACCCTAGTGCTTTCTTTATATGGAGAGCTTGGGGGAAATGTAACCATTCATTATCTGTTTCTCTGTGTCCCTCCAAATCTCTGAATTGCTCATGAAGTTTTGAGAGGACCCAGACTTGTTTCAGAATGATCTGGAGCACCTTTCCTCTGCTTGAGACAAATCCTCAATCTGTCTGAATCTACATGATTCAGTTCGGGATTTGGGATGCAGCCAAACTGCAGGCTTAGTTTACACTCAGTTCAAAGAAGAGTTCAGAAAAATAATCAGTACGGTAACCAGATAGATCATGAGCATGAAGTAACATCCATTATCTCATTCTCCTCTGCAAAATATTTTTGTGGTCTGCTAGCACATCCCGCTCACCCAATGTTTTGTGTCCAGTTGTGGAAATCTCTGTTGACCCAGAGCAGGGGATAAGACCCCAGACTGTGGGGGTGGGGCTTTCTTGACACAAAATGGACCAGAATAATTTCTGGATAAGCCTTATGATTGCGATGAGATTCAGAGTGACCGCCATATTCAGAGCTGGGAAATGGTTGTATTCCTTGGGGATTGTTGCTGTTGTTGTGGCCCCTGTCCTGCAGTATGTAGCTTGACAATCTTGCCTGGATCATTTAGGTGACTACTAGCACCTCACTTTTCTGCAATGCATTGACTGCTTCCTGCTGTTGGAATACAACAGTCTAGACTGGGCAAGCTGATCTGTAGAGGCAGGTAGGCAAGCCTTGGTGTGGTGCAGGGAGGTGGATTCCATTTTCTGCTGACCAAGAAACAATCCAAATTGGAAGTAGCAGGTTACAGAAGGGTGCCTTGGAGTGGAAGGGCTGTGCAAATTCAACAGGCAGCCTAAGCCATTTTTCCATGGGTCATATGGAAGCAAAACAACAGAAATGGGTGAGGGAAAGAAAATAACTGATGTCTATATGTGTTATATATTTCAACAAGCCACTTCAATTAGTATACCATCTAATCAACTTGTTATGGATACTTTCCAGCTTGATCAACCTGAGGATGTAGACAAGTTGCTTGGAAATCTGCAACCCACCACCTGCTCCCTTGATCCTTGACCATCATAGCTCCTAAAACTATCCAGATCAGGTGGATATATGGGAGGCAGTGAACACCTCCTAGAGCAGTGTTCTCCAACCTTGGGTCTGCAGCTGTTTTTTGACTACAACTCCCAGCATGCCCCAGCCAGCTATGCTTAAAGACTAACAAATTTACATGGGTATAAGCTTTTGTCCACAAAAGCTTATGCCAGAATAAAGTTGTTAGTCTTTAAGGTGCCACAAGACCCCTTGGTTTTTTTTTCCTTTCAAGGTTGCTTTTGGCTAACCTGCAAATGGCTCATAGGCTCATATGTTAAAGAACAATTGTCTAGATAAGCATTCTTCCTCTGGTATTGCGTACATATTGTAGTCTTATGTCATACTATTCTAGGAAGGTACATTATTTTGGGAGGCCATCACCCTAAAAAGGGGCTTTTAAATCCCGTAAGAAATAAATAACACACTAGCCAAACTTGAAGCATGTGCCACCGTCATTGCACTGGAATCAATGAGGATGATGAGGCACTAATATCTTAAGGCAGGACTCTCCAACCTTGGGTCCCCAGATGTTGCTGGCCTACAAGGTTGGAGAGCCCTGCCTTAAGGATATCTTAAGTTGCTCCCACTGTAACTTCCTCTGCTCTCTGTTCAGCACTGTTTCCTAATTAGAAATGAAAGAAACACATAGTACAGGTATCTTGTGGGAATCCTGGAGCAATTTGGTGCACTTGCATCTTCCTCTAGGTCAGGGGTGGGCAGCATGTGCCCCCCTTGTCTTCTTCTGCATCCCCCACCACAGGGGCCAAATTTGGTGGCATGGCAGCAGCAAAAACACCAGCAGTTTGCCAGCAAAATGCAGTGGCAAACTGCTATGGAGCCTTAGAAAGGCCAAATTTAGCTTCTTTTCAAGAGAAGCTAAATTTGGCCTTTCCCACGTTACATTTTCCCACGTTACATTTTCCAAGTGGCATATGGGAGGAATCAACTTCTGTCTTGTACACAGTCCATACCTTTGCACCATGGGAAGCAATCCCCCTTGACACAGACAGATGAAAATAATTCTTTACCCTCTCCTTTCTCACACACACACGCTGCTCCTCGTGTAGCACTGAGGTTTCAGTGCTCCAGGAGCTCTGGTTACTTGGGTAGGAGAGAGAGCTGTTTATAATATGAAGATGCCTTTTGATTGTGTAGCACATGCAGGACTGGGAGGATGGGGTGGGGGGAGAAGGCAGGGAGAGGTACTAACACAGCAATCTTTGTCAGTGATTGATAGACTGGGTCAGGCACAAATTGACTCGTATGCAAGAAATGTAAATGGAATAGAGACTTTTGATGGAGAAGCTCATTTTCAGACTTAAACGTTTTAGATTAAACACACTCACACACAAATGCAGGTGGGGAGGAGGGGGTGTTTTATATCATTTACATTACAAATCAATTCATTATCCACCCAGGCAGGTTTGCACTGATTTTCAAGGATCGGGGATTTGATGAAGAGGATTCATTTCAAGAAATAAACCTTTTAAATTAACCACAAGATGAGGGAAATTTCTTTATTTAAAAAAATGGGCCAGCTCTCTTCTTTGTTTCCTTTACGATTATTGATAATATTTTCAATCCAAGTTTGGGCCATTAAGGAGGATCCAGAAGTCACTGAATACCTTTCCCGAGGGGAAAAGAGCGTCCATTTTAAGGTTGCTGCATGCTAAGCCGAGCTTCAGTCCCATCATTGGCTGCAAGGCTGGTTTGTTTCCCAAAGTGGTTTTTGCCATAATCTACTGTGGAAAGATGTAAAACATACCCAGGTCCAAGTTGGGGAACAGACTGCTCCCCTGCCATGGCCATCAGCCAGTACAATGGATATACTATAACAAAGGTTGCTTCTGGGGGATGAAAGCCAATTGGGGTAGACGAATCATAGCTGTAACCTTGAGGAGCCAGTTGCATACAGACCCACCAAGATGGAATCTGTCCCCCATGCTTTTCAACATCTCCATGAAACCATTGGGAGAAGGCATCCGGAGGTTTGGGCTGAGGTGTCATCAATACACGGATGACACGCAGCTCTACCTCTCTTCCACCATCTCATCGCAGGGGGGCAGTTGAAACCCTGGACGGGTGTCTGGGAACAGTACTGGAATGGATGAGGGCCAACAAACTGAAACTTAATCTGGTAAACCAGAAGTACAGTGGGGGTTGGGAAATCTGCTAATCTGGATGGATGGTGGTTAAGATCTCACTCTGGATGGGGTTGCCCTCCCACTGAAGGGCCAGGTACGCAGTCTGGGAGTGCTTCTGGTCTCAGCGCTTTCTACGGAGGTACAAGTGGTCTCAGCTGCCAGGAATGCCTTTTGCCAGCTTAGGCTGGTTCAGCAGCTGCAGTGCTAGCTAGAAAAAGCCGACCTAGCCACAGTGACACATGCCTTGGGTACGTCCAGGTTAGATCACTGCAATGTGCTCTACCTGGGACTGCCCTTGAAGGTGATTTGGAAACTAAAAACTGCTACAGAATGTGGCAGCTAGAACGCTTGTGGAAGCTAGGCGTTCAGGTCATAGTACTCCTATTCTGCATCACCACTTACACTGGCTGCCTGTTAGTTTCTGGGCCCAATTCAAGGTGCTGATTTTGGCATTTGAAGCCCTAAATGTTTTGGGACCACATCCTCTGAAGGACTGCCTACACCAGTATGAGCCTGTCCAAGCATTAAGGACAACATTGGAGGCCCTCCTCTCGGGCCCATTTGCAAGAGCCATTAGGCTGGTGGGTTCTGGGGATAGCGCTTTCTCAGTGGTGGCCCCACACCGTTGGAACTCCCTCCCCGGAGAGATTATGTATCGGTTCATCACTGCCTGCCTTCTTTAAAAAAGCAAAACAAAAAACCCTGAAGTTTCATTTGTTTCAGCCTGCATTTGGTGCTTACAAATCATTAGCTGCTGCTGCAACCACCAATGCATAGGTGTGTGTTTAATTATAATTGTATGTTGATGTTCTTGCAGTATAGTAAGCCACCTTGTGAGAGCAGCGTGTCCTGAAAGGCAGGTTAAAATATAATAATAATGATGGTGATGGTGATGGTGATGGTGATGATATTCCAGTGCTTAATTTTACTCTTTTGTCCTTTATCATCATCATCATCATCCCCCCCCCCCCATGGAATATTACATACATCACTGTGGGATGCTTTCCACCCTCACTATCAGGAATTGGTCTCTTCAGTCTATTATTGTTCCTTCTCTCACTCTCTACTGTGGTCATGAGTTGCATTTTTTTTTTTTTAATTGTGCCTGTCAAACTGTCTTTCCCCAGCATTCTAAGCTTTTGCCTTACTTTCCCCCCAAACTTCCCTTCCATCACTTTGCATTATGTGCAGTGCATGCCCTCATATTTCCCTTCTGTTCCCAATAGTGACCACTTCATTTATTCCTCTGCACATGTTTCAAAATGTGGACATGTGCACATGATGACCAAGGTTCTTTTAATATATTTCCCTCCTTTTTTTAACGTTATCAGTGAGAACTTGTCTTGCCTTGACTGTAGCTCCTGGGTGGGGCTGGTTGAGTAGAATGCTTGCTTTGCTCACATTATGCTCAGCATCCACCACACACACGTGCGTGCGTTTAGGGTGAGGAAAAGGCTTGCTTCGCTTTCATCCCAGTTTAACCCCATCCCCACCTGCTAGGACCCTTCTGCCCTGAATTGCTGTTGCTTGTCTTCAGAATTCTTCTAACGCACATGTGCAACGAGGAAACTTTTTCCCCTGTGGGTGTGGGGGGGTGCCCACTTTTTAATTCATAAAACATCATGAGCATGATATTCTCCAGCCCCTCTCCTTCTCTGTCTCTCTTGTGGGACCCAGTGTATCTGAAAGCATCATACTCACTTCCAGGGATGGGGACTCGGACTCGAGGACTCGACTCGTGAGTCGGACTGAGTCCCCCCTCTGACTCGACTTGGACTCGAGTCCCAATATTTTTAATGGGACTCGAGACTCGACTCGGGACTCGAGACCAAGGACTCTTCAACATCCCTGGGCTGTGCCAGAAGGAGTGGAGAGGAGTGTGATTTGCCAGCGAAGAGCGCATGGAAGCGAGGTGTGCCGCTGCTCGGCCACTATGGACAGCTACCAGGAGTGCAGCCCCAACAGTGTGTCAAGATTTATTTTGATTGATGTGTTGCGTGCTTGGGAGAGGCAGAAGAAGGACCTGAGATTACTCTGTGTGGCTGCTCTGAGTGTGAAGTAGCCTTATTTTGTTGGGAAAAAACCCCATTGATTTTAATAGGGACTCGTGGAGTCAGCTTTGGGAGTGACTCGTGACTCGTGACTCATGAGTCACCGTTTTGGACCAAGGACTCGGACTCGGGTCCAAAGACTCGTGACTCGACTCGTGACTCGAGACCAAGGACTCTTCAACATCCCTGCTCACTTCACTAAGAGGGCAGGTGATATCTGAATGGTGAGTGGACGTGGAAGACCCCTGCATACTAACCGCTGGTGGGGGAGAGCTAGCACCTCAGTGCTCTGCTTGTGGCGGGCTTCCTGGAAGCATCTGGCTGCCCAGCTGTTGCTGGAAAGAGGATGCTTGACTAGATCATCTCTTGGTCTTCTGCAGCAGAGCTCTTCCCTTGTCGTAACACTCAAGTGCACAAAGTAATCTAAACACTTTACAGCAAATTAAAAAAGACACGTCCCTGTGAAGCACAAGAGGGAAGGGAGCAGGGAGGACAGAAGGAACAAACGAATGAACAAATGAACCAACGAATGAACAAAAGTCATGAACACACTAGTAGAACCTACTCCACCCTACACATGTCACTGACTCGATTCCCTTTGAGAAATGGTTTCAAAGGTGGTGTGTGCAGGAAGCTTGTCATCATTTGGCTTCTCCACTTGGCAAAAATTTGGAAGGTTCCACAGCAAGGAATTTCCTCCCTATCGTCTATCCTCACTTTGTTTTTGGAGGATTAATAAGATACTAAAGGAGACAATCAGGTGAAAGGAAAGTTGAAGCATATTTGCAGAATCATATGGGTAAGCTCTAATCTAAATGCTATCTGGGGCGGTGCTTCCGTACTTCCAGCAGTTTGTGGGGAAGGTTTTCTTCTCTTAGCAAAGGTCTCACTTACTACCCATGCTCTCTTGAGATCTCTGCCTCAGTATTACATTCTATAATATCTGGCCCTCATTACAGAGACCAAAATAGAACAACAACAACAAATCTTCCAAATCAAAATTGGTTAAACATTACAAAATATAAAATAAATACATTTATGCATATTTACCCTAAGGTCAAAGGAAGTACTTCAGTCACAGAATTTGAGTTATCACTTTGGAGAATTTGGGATTGTTAGTACTGGTTTCTAAACCCCTAAATGAAATGAAGATAACTACACAGAATGGACACTGCAGGGGGGAATCAAAGGGAATATAATGCAATTACCCAAATTGAAATGTAGCCAAGTCCCCAAGGTTATATCAGTAGCTCTGCTATAAAAAGAAAAATGCCTTTTCTGGCCTGTATCAGGAAGACAAATGGGAAACAATCTAGACAGAGTTCAACACTTGATTTCAGTAGGAGAGAAAGATAAGCACATGCCTAACTCTTCCACTGAAACGAAATGGATGTAAAAGCTTTGGCTGATTCATGCCTAGGATTATCACTAACCTATTGGACTCTTTCCAATGTGCAAAGTATTTTGCAATGTTTGGCCCTGATCCAGCTAAAGCAGGGGAGGGCAACGTGGGCCCGCGGGAACCACAGTGCTCCTGATTCCTTTCTTGGCACCTGCCAAGGTGTCCTACCGCTCCCACTGTTTTTTTTAATGGTGGTGCCCAAGATAGTTTCTCAAATTGCCAAACGTGCCCAAGGCCCAAAACAGCTGCCTTCCCTGAGCTAAAGTTAGCTGCAGATGCGCCATTGAAAGCCATGGAAAAACTTAGTGGCTAACTTAGTCTACTGAAATTGGCCTTAGTAGTCACAACTAACCTTAGCTGAAACAGGGACTTTTTTGTTTGTTAAGAATGTGACCCTGGACACATTCACTTTGGATTAGTTCCTCTGATTACAATTTGATTTACTTTCAAGTAAATTAATTTAGAATCAGGACATTGGACCTCATATGTTCTCACAATAATAACACAGCTCTGAAACTCAGGCCATTACAACTGAAAGTAGCACTTTTTCCTGGGCCCCTATCAAGGGTTTATGAAACACAGAAGTACCACTTACAAATTAAAGGAAAAGGTCTGCAACTTGTAGACCTCTAACCTAAAGAAGCCTCTGGTCCAGGATTTGCATGGCAGCCAGGTGCAAAGAAAGTCAGAAAGGATTCTGTACCTTTAATAGTTGGATACAAGAGTGTTTTGGATTGGAAGGTACAGCATATGCCATTCAGAGGGAAGCAATGGAAATAACCTCTTCCAAACAGCTGTTAAATATGGATGGGCGAATCTGAGTTTCACTTTCTCCCACATTTTAATTTTTCAAATCTCAAGCTCAAAATTCTGGAGCAGATTATAAAGAAGTCAGTCTGCAAGCACCTTGAAAGCAATGCAGTGATTACTAGAAGCCAACATGGATTTGTCAAGAACAAATCCTGCCCGACTAATCTGATCTCATTTTTTGACCGGGTAACCTCCCTTGTGGACTGTGGGAATGCTGTGGACATATTATATGTTGACTTCAGCAAAGCTTTCGACAAAGTGCCTCATGATATCCTGATTAGCAAACTAGCTAAAAGTGGGCTAGATGGAACAACTATCAGGTGGATCCACAGTTGGCTACAGAATCGGATTCAAAGAGTGCTTATCAATGGTTCCTTCCCAAACTGGGAAGAGGTAACGAATGGGGTACTGCTAGGGATGTAACTGGTGGCTTGCGTGGGCGCGAGTGGGGCCGAACTCGGCCCCGCGCGAGGCTCACGGACCTACCTGCGGGCGTCCCGGCAGCTCGGCTCTGCGTGGAGAGCTGGCTGCGCCGCCCGCACTGGTCCCATCGCGTCACTTCCGGCGCTGCGGAAGTGATGTGACGGGACCCTGCTCTGGCGCACTGGACCCCCGTGCTATGTTTTTGGCGGGGGAAACCAGGGCAACAGGGCTGTTTAAGCCCTGTTGCCCTGGTTCCCCCCGCCAAAAACATAGCGTGGGGGTCCAGCGTGCCGGAGCAGCCGGAAGAGACGTGACGGGGGACAGAGGCTCGACCAGCGATGGCAGCTTGAGCGGCACGGAGAACACTCCGCGCCGCTCAGAAGACCGAGATCGGACCAGCGGCAGCACGGAGGAGCGAGCCGCGGAGAACCTGGGCCAAGTGCTCTTCAACCTTTTTATTAATGACCTGGATAAGGAGGTGCAGGGAATGCTTATCAAATTTGAAGATGACACAAAATTGGGTGGAACAGCTAACACTCTGGAAGACAGAAACAAAATTCAAAGTGACCTCAATAGGCCAAAGTGCTGGGCTGAAAACAACAAAATGAAATTTAATAGGGATAAATGCCAAGTGCTGCACCTAGGAAAAAGAAACCAAATGCACAGTTACAGGATGGGGGACACTTGGCGAGATTTGCGAGAAGTATCTTTGAATTGTTCTAGATCACAAGGTGAATATGAGCCACCAATGTGATGTGGCTGCAAAAAAGGCAAATGCTACTTTGGGCTGCATTAATAGCTTCCAAATCACGTGAAGTACTAGTTCCCCTCTACTCAGCGCTGGTTAGGCCTCCTCTTGAGTACTGCATCCAGTTTTGGGCACCACACTTTAAGAAGGATGCAGACAAACTGGAGAGGGTTCAGAGGAGGGCAACAAAGATGATCAGGGGACTGGACACAAAGCCCTATGAGGAGAGACTGAAAGAAGAGAAGACTGAGGGGAGATATGATAGCACTCTTCCAGTACTTGAAGAGGAGGGCCAGGATCTCTTCTCGATCATCCCAGAGTACAGGACATGGAATAATGGGCTCAAGTTACAGGAACCCAGATTCCGCCTGGACATCAGGAAAAATTTCCTGCCTGTCAGAGCAATAAGACAATGGAACCAACTACCTAGGGAGGTGGTGGGCTCTCCCACTCTGGAGGCATTCAAGGTGCAGCTGGACAGCCATCTGTCAGGGATGCTTTAACTTGGAGGATTCCTGCATTGAGCTGGGGGTTGGACTCCATGGCCTTGTAGGCCCCTTCCAATTCTGCTGTTCTATCATTCTAATGTTAGACGGTTCTTATGATGACCAACTGTCATGGAAACAATCTGCTTTCAGTTGAAAAACAGGCTTTGGTGGGCAACCAAGAAATAGTGTGATGACTTGTCTGTTTTCAAAATGTCACCAGAAGTTCTTCTCCTTACAGGGTGGCCCTTGTGACAGGAATGCCAGCAGACGTGGGCACACTAGCATCCTTTCCAGAGGCACTGGTGGGAACAGCAGCCAGAGGTCTGTTGCTGCTGCCATGCAGCCAAAGCCAGCAACTTTAAAAAGTATGAGATGAAAGAAAAAGGGAAGAATGACCACCTATCCATTCACAGGCACAACTGAAAGGCTTCTCCCCTACACCTACACCTACACACACACACACACACACACACACACACACACACACACACGCCAGCTAGGTCCACGTTAATGGAATACCTGACCTCCTTTCCTCCTCCCTGCCACCCCTTCCCAATCCTCTAAACACCCTCCCTGCCAGTCTGCACTGCACCAAACTCTCTTGCCCTCTCCCTTATCTTACCAGGGGGCAGTTGTGTTGGTAGAGGCAACGTGCGGGGAGAAGGAAAGGAGAACGTCTGACTGACCCCACCCCCGCCTGCTCTGATGTGCTCAGTTCCACAGCGTTCCAGAGAGCCAGGCGTGGTTGCCCGTGGCAAACGTAGTTCTTCAGAGGCTTAGCACAATTGCACTGTACTGCACTGTGCAGGTGAGAAGGGAAATGTCTCCCTCTTTCTGAGCATGCTGCCACTGTCTCTCCCTCCACTGCCTGGTAAGGCGAGGCTCTCAGTGGCCAGGAGGGCATGTTTATTTTCGAAGCCTCAGAGTGGCCGAGTTCGCGAGTCACAACAACCCACCCTGCAAATAAGCATGGCAGTGTGGGTTGTTCAAGAAACAACCCATGCGCCCAACAGATGACCGGGCTCGCTGTGGGTTGTCTCCCCCATCTTTTCCCTCGGTCCTCCTGTGGGTATCCCAGGGGACTCTGCAGCAGAACCTGTCTTGTCTCCTCTCCACTTGCCGACTGCAAGCCCTTTTGCGTTCGCCGTGGCTTCCCCCCCTTTTTTCCGGAGATTGATTGCTATCACTTTTCACGATCTCTGAAGTACCAGCCACTTACAAAGTGCCCAAGTGGCACACTGGAGTGGCTGTCACTGGTTCACCACTTTTTTTGCACCCAAAATTTGCTTTAAAATCTTTGTCCTTTTAAAATAAATTTTTACTTCGATCTTTTGCAAGTGCACACACTTTCAGGTGGCCGAAATGAAAAGCCTTTCCTCATCAATGTCCTGGGAAGTGTCTCCTGTCAAAGTGCCAGAGGCACCATCCAGGAACACTGATGAAACAAGGCTACAAAGAGGCATCTCTGGCCTGTGGCACTGAAAAAATCTCTCAGCAGCCTCTCAGGACAGGAGGAGGTACATGTGCCTGGCAAGGAGAGGGAAGGGATAGCAAGAGGAGCAGCAAGAAGACCAGAGTCAGGGGGGCCTGAGGACGAGAGGCAGAGGAGACACACAGTACAAAGCCCAAAGAAACAATGGGTGGCGGAGACATGGAAAAGAAAAGAGCAGCCACAGAGAAAGTGGTGCAGGGGGGGAAGCTCACACAGAGGTGTGAGCTAATGGCACGAAGGAAGTAGATAGGCAAGGGAAGCTAGTCACTGAAGCATCGAGTTGCCAGGCCAATGTTCTGAGAGGTCCGATGGCCTTTAAGAGTTGCACAGAGGTTTCTCCTGTCATTGTACCACCACTATTGGGAAACCTGCCTGCTGAAATGCCCGTCCATGCAAGGCCCCTCTCACTCTCTGGAACTGGAAATTCCAAAGGAGGAGAGGAGATGAATCCCACAAACTAATTTAAACTCATCTGCTTGATCTACTCTATATGGACCAGCGGCCACTCCAGGCAAGCCATACGCTTGTAGTTTGCGTGTATTTTCATAAGCCAATATTATTGCTGTTGTCCCCCCCCCCCCCAGTTGTGGGCCTGATATTGCCTTTGTACTCTTTTGGGTGCTTTTCAACGTGAGCAGGTACAAGAGGGAAAGGAAATAGGGTTGACCTTCAAAAACTTCCTTTCCAGGCCATCAGGCTACAAACCTCAAGGAATTTTCCTCAGTGAATCTGTCCACAGCAGCATTCCCACTTCATTTGATTGTGGCTGGCATGAAGAAATCTGCTTATTGGGAGACAGACCTGGCCCAGAGTCAACAGGCAGCCAGGTGTGAGAAGTTGAAGAGAAATACATCTCATTAATGTGGAATTGTTTTTAGGTTAATAATCTTGCATTAATTTTCCTTTAAAATATTGTCTTTGACCGTTAAATGCTCGCACTGTTATAAAAAGGAACGTAATAAATGATCTTGAAGCAAATTCTCCTGCCAAATGTCATAATTTATTTGCATAATTAGCTCTTAATTTTAATTCAATATGCAAATCCATGCTTGCTTTAAATTGCAGCAGCCTGTTTCTTCAGCCCTGGCTGCCATGAATTTATTGTGACGCGGCTGTTGGAGGAAGAAAGCTTCATTGCTTTCTGGGGATGGCTGGGTGGGGAGGGGCTGTTGTTTGCAGGCAGGTTAAATGACCACTTTTTGAGTTGTTTGGCTCTGGTTCTTGTCAAGCTGATTGCCTGACTAACCCATGCATAAAGTCCCCCACTAGACATAGACATGGCGTCTTGAAGCCTTGTTGTGCCTTCATCCTCTCTAGTTACCTCCAGGAGGTAACTGCATCATCACAGAAATACTTTACATTCAAAGTGTTGAAATTGCTTCACATATATCAGGAGTGAGGAACTTTGGTGGGCCCGGGGGCCAATTTCCACCCACAGAACCCACTGGGGGCCACTCCTGTCACAATCGCCACAGAATTTCTGTGGCAGGGAAAAAGCAAAAGCCTCATTTTCCATTTAAAACAGGGCGCGCGGGGAGCATGCACCTTGCTTTAATGCAAAGCCGTGCTCCAGGAAGCCCTGGGGGAGTATGATTTTGCATTCAAACCGCATGCACCTTGCGCCTTGCTGTAAAGGGGAAATGTGGCTTCTTTCTTGCCACCACTGCAAACCGCTGAAATTTGGCAGCAATTCAGCAGCAATTTGGGGGTGGGGGGCCACAAAAATGATAGAAAGATACATACATAGAAAACTAGCATGTCAGCAAGAAAGCTAGGATAGCCCTTCTCCTTGGTATGCTAGTTTTCTATGTGGAGGAAACTTTTTGTATGGAGAAGCATTCAATTATACAAGCTCCCACTTTCAGACTGAAATGGTATAGCCCAGACACAGGGTAACAAATACGGTAACAATGACAGTGAAATCACGATCAAAGACAGGAGCACTCAAGAGACATTCTCTACTTTTCTTGCACATCTGATCTAATCTTTGGTTCTCTCTGTCCCTCCCCCAAGAAGCACATACATTTGGAAATGGTTCAAGAGATCACACAGAGAGAAAGGTACATGGGTGCAGGTGGGGTTCTTTCTCTCTCTCCTTCTCATTTGCCTTTCCTTCTACCAATCCCGGCAGTGTAGAAGGAAAGAAAGGAAACATCATAGAATTGGAATGGACCTCAAAGGTAATCTAGTCCAACCCACTGCTAAAGCAAGAAATTGATTGCCACAGCAGTTGATTGCTTATAGGTGGCCATCTAGCCTCTGCTTAAAAACCTCTAATGAAAGAATCTACAATCTTCCAAGGCAGTCTTTTCTTTTTTCTTTTTTAAATTTTTTTTTTTTTAAATTTTCAAACAATTTATAAAACAACTAAATAACAAACATACAACTTATATAGTGCTCCCATCACCACGGGACCAAAGAATACATTATTTCTCTATATAATCTATTGTTATTCATTATTCAAAAAAAAATAAATACAACATATCTTGACATGGCATGCTCCCTTTCCCCTTATTTAACACAAAATCCAAAAATAAACCCCAGATATCCTTAAAATTGTTTTTCTTTAATTGTCCCCTTTTACATTTGATATTGCAAGTTAACATATTGTTTAAAGCCATATCCCACACTTCTTTATACCAGTCAGTGATAGAGAAAACTTGCTGAACTTTCCATTTTCTTGCCATTAAAAGCCACTCATTTTTTAAAAAAAAATTCTCACAGCACATCCGCATGTATGGACTGAACCATAACAATCACAGTGTGACAGATCAAAGGGAGA
The DNA here is from genome assembly GCA_021292165.1 of Shinisaurus crocodilurus. NCBI lineage: Eukaryota > Metazoa > Chordata > Lepidosauria > Squamata > Shinisauridae > Shinisaurus > Shinisaurus crocodilurus. The sequence goes on from CM037878.1 coordinate 135,160,599, forward strand.
CGAGCTTGAATGAGACTTTGAAGATCAAGTTGCTTGCATTTGTCCCGATCTGGACACCATACTTAATGCAGTTCCATTAGTAGAGGTGTCCAGAGCACCATCTGGTTCAGTTTTATTGAATGAATCTTGAGTTCTAGAGCATATGCAGAGTTTATTGCAGAGAGAATAGTCTGAGAGTGTGTTGGCCTCCAGTTAGATGGTACATGAAAAGCTCTAGAACAGTGTTCTCCAACCTTGGCTCCCCAGATGTTTTTGGCCTACAACTCCCAGCTACGCTGGCTGGGGCATGCTGGGAGTTGTAGGCCAAAAACATCAGGGGACCTAAGGTTGGAGAACACTGCTCTAGAAGGAGTGAAGGGAGAGCTTTTGGTTGCATTTTTGAGGACAAAAAGTGAGATAAGGTGAGATAAGAGTATACAGGTTGCCCGGCAGGGTGTACTCACCCGATGCTCTAGGGGACACTGTTGGGCTATATCAGAAGTAGTGGTTTGTCACACATGTGGTTACTCAGTTGGGGTTTCTAGACAGTAACCTTCTTCTTGTTCACTTCTGTTTACCTACATTCATTATTGAATCTTTGCTTCCAGGCCCATTAATTATAGCAGTATTTGCTCCTTAATTACTGTGCATACAAAAAATAAGCTTGCGATGAAGGTGAGACTAGTGTAAGGGCTGCTGATGTCATAAAAGCATTTCTTTTTCCCCTGCGCAGAAGAGAGAATTGTGTTTTCCTTATGCAGTTCCTAGGGGGAAGGGGGAGGGGTATTTAGGCTCTCTCCCCAGTGAAAGATTGCAGATCCTCCAAATGCAGTCTGTCACCATTCCCATCTGCTCAGCTTTCAGACAGCACCTTTGCCATTTTTATTTTTAAAAAGTGGTTTGGTTGAGGAAGAGAAGCTGAGAAGGTGAACAGACAGACCTGCAGAAAAATTGTTTACTTTTTAAAGACAGTATCCTCCATGTCACTCTTAAACTGAAATCATATACCCACTTAAATGGGAGTAAATCCAATTGAAGTCAATGGAACTTACATCTGAGTAGACATGTATAGGATTGGGCTATCAGTTTTCCCAGTAGTTTTTTGAGGAAGGGGAATGAAAGGGAGAAAATAGGAACTAGGAAGGCTGGATCAGACATTCCAAAATTTTATTTCCTTCAAAGGAGGAATGGGGTGGGGGGATAAACATTGATTTAACTCTGCCTTTGATCTGTCACACGGTAATTGTTATGGTTCAGTCCATACATGTGGATGTTATATGATAATTTTTAAAAAAATGAGTACAGAGTGGCTTTTGATGACCTGGAAATATATAGGGACAGTGATGAAAAATGCTGGATATGTCAACAACTGAAGGGTGACTTTTATCATATATGGCGTGTTTGTGGTAAGCTGTCAAGTTCTGGAAGATGGTAGGCCTAAACAATGAAATACCTGAGCTTAGGATAGAATTAGATCTGGAACAGTGGTCCTACAGAGAAGCAAATTCTAATTCTATATAATATATAGTGTCTATACTTATATTAGCCAAACTATTCTTATGTAAAGTTGTAGAAAAGTAATCTGACTCTAGTAAAAAGGAACAAATATGTATGCTGTGGGAAGAAATTAAGCTTATCAAGCTATCTGTGTAGTGCAATCCTATACATGTCTACTCAGAAATAAGTCCCACTGAGTTCAATGGGGCTTACTCCCAACTGAATATAGGATTGCAGCCTAACAATTATATGAAAATATTGAAAAGCTGGGACCCTAATTTAATAACATTACAATTAGGTATCAATGACTTAGAGATGAAATATTTATTATTTTGAAATGGGTAGGTGTGATAGTAGAGAATTATGACTTGAAGTATTTAATAGGTGTATTTATTTGTTAAAAATGGATTTACAGTGCATTCCTATGCATACAGTATCTAAACAGAAGTAAATCCTTAGATATGTAAATCACAAGTGAGTGGGTTGGATCTAGGATGTGCCTTTCAGAAGGTACCACCACCCAATTTTGGGGAACCCCCTTCCCCCTATACCACAATACCCCTTTCAGCAGGGGGCCCCCAACTCTCTGTGTAGCTTTTTCAGGAGGCTGAAGAGGCTGCCACAGGGAGGAGGGGTGGGGAAGTCCACTACCATCAGTCCAGTTGCACATGCCTAAATCTGGATCCAACCAAATATGTGTAAGATTGCAGCCTTAATGAGTATTTAATGATGTTATTGTTATATTCGCTATATAAAGTATAGATATATATTTGGTTATTGTAGTGTTTGTATATTCATGATAAGGGGGAGGGGGAGAAAAGAAAAGTAGTAACCAAAAACCAAATTTAATTGCTGACCATCAAACCTGGACAACAAAAATCAGGAAATGGAGGACAAAATTCCTGCTCATAGATCACTCTCCACCCACCCTTACAAAGGTAAAGGAGGGGCAGACAGGTTGCTAACCCAGTTCAGCAGCAGACTAAAGCTGAACTGAAGTAGAAAAAAGAAATCAAATGTAGGTACAGGATGGGGGATACTTGGCTTGGCAACAGTATGCATGAAAAGGATCTTGGAGTTGTAGTCAATCACAAGCTTAATGTGAGTCGTCAGTGTGATGTGGCTGCAAAAAAAAGGCAAATGCAATTTTAGGGTGCATCATTTCTAAATCATGGGAAGTAATACTTCCACTGTACTCTGCTCTGGTCAGACCTCACCTCGAATACTGTGTCCAGTTCTGGGAACCACAGTTTAAGAAGAATTCAGATAAACTGGAACAACTTCAGGGAAAGGCAACAAAAGATCATCACAGGGCCCGAAAATAAGCCCTACTAGGAAAGATTGAAGGAACTAGGTATATTTAGCCTCGAAAAGAGAAGACTGAGGGGGGATATGATAGAATTTTTCACATACCTAAAGGGTTGTCACACATAATAGGGCCACAACCTGTTCTCTATCATCCAAGATATGAAATAATGGGCTTAAGTTACAGGAAGGCAGATTTCAGTTGAACATCAGGGAAAACTTCCTAGCTGTCGCAGCAGTGAGACAATGGAACCAACTGGCTAGGGAGGTGGTGGGCTCTCGGTCGCTGGAGGTATCTGAGCAGAGACTGGGCAGCCATCTGTCAGGGATGCTTTAAACTGGATTCCTGCAGTGAGCAGGGGGTTGGGCTCAATGGCCTAAATGGCCCCTTCCAACTCTACGATTCTAAGCCAACCTCACTGTTCAAGGGTTACAATAGCATGTTATTTGTCCATAACACAAAAACTAGCAAAGGAAATGAACAATAAACAGAAAAGCCATCACAAAACAGGTCTGAAACATACCAGACTAAAGCGGCAGAAATTGCCGGAGTGCCACAGGTCAGTGATAGTGTAGTGTGGTTTGTGAGTGAACAAGATGTTACAATCATGCGAGGAGAAAGGCTTGCATGGATGGGGTCTAGGTGACGGAGAACAAGGTGAAGGAACCATGGGATGAAGCCTGCTGGCTCTTCCCATAAATAAATAGTAATTTTAAAATGCTGCTTTATGGAATAGACACTTAGTGTTCTTCATTAGTTCCTCATTTCAAAGTGCTCCCATTTACAGGAATTCTCTTTTGTCATTTTGAGTACCTCTACTCTGGAAGCCGCTTACCTAAGAACATAACCTAAGAAGAGCCCTGCTGGATCAGACCAAAGGTCTCTCTAGTCCAGCATACTGCTCACATAGCGGCCAACCGCCAGATGCCCATGGGAAACTCACAAGCAGGACATGAGTGCATAGAACCCTCCTGTTCATGTCCCCTGGCAACTGGTATCAAGAGGCATAATGCCTCTGATACTGGAGGTAATATAGAGCCACAATGAATAGTAGCCATTGATAACCTCATCCTCCCTTAATTTGTCTAATCCCCTTTTAAACCTGTCCAGCTTGGTGGCCATCACAACATCCTTGATTTCCCATCATTCAGCTTCATTGGATGACTAGTATTATGGGGGGGGGGAAGCATCTCCCTGTCCACTTTCTCCACACCATGAATAACTGTATACACCCCTGTTATGTCATCCCCCCTTATTTGCCTTTTTTCTAACCTAAAAAGCCCCAAAGGTTATAACCTTTCCTCATAGGGAAGTTGCTCCAGCCCCTTAATCATTTTGGTTGCCCTTTCCTGTACCTTTTGAGGTACATTGACTAGAACTGCACACAGTATTCCGAGTGTGGTTGTGTGACTCACACAACAGATTTGTATGAAGTCACTATAATGTTGGCATGACCTCCTCTTCTAGAGCACAGTCATTTAGGGTACTGAGAAATGTAACCTCTTTGTAGTGTCTGGAACACGCATTTATCCAGTCAATGTGAGGGTGATTGAAGTCACCCATTGCTACAACACTTCCTTGTTTGGTTGCCTCTCTGATTTCATTCTCCATCTCAAGATCACCCTTGGCATTTTGGTCAGGAGGATGACAGCATGCCCCCAGTACTTAATTACTTCTGGGGCCTGGTATTGTCACCCACAGCCCCTTCTAACGTTTCTAGAGTCAGCCCCTTCTAAGGTTTTTCGTTTCTTTGACACTATGCCCTCTTTGATGTACAAAGCAATACCACCTCCAGTACACACTTCCCTGTCATTCCTATAGCGTTTTTATCCAGAGAATACCATATCCTACCCATCTGACCAGGCTTCCAATATGCCCACTATATCTATGTTCTCCCTTAATACCAAGCACTCCAACTCCCCCATCTTGACTCAGAGGCTACTAGCATTAGCATAAAAACTCCTGTCCATGGTGTCCCTCTCTAGATGTCTCTGGTATGTGCACTATGGCCTTTAGGCCTCTTTGACTAGCTATCATGTTTTACCGTATGCTCATGGCCTATTCTGTCCAGATCCATATTTGGACAACTGGAAACATTTTCAGCTTCATCCCCTAGGGATGATTCAACCCAAGCTGGATGCTTCCTGGCTCCTGTCAACTTTCCCCATCCCCCAGGGTTCAGTTTTAAAGCTGCTCTACCACCTTTTTAATGTTAACTGCCAGCAGTTTGGTTCCATTCTGGTTCAAATTGAGCTTGTACATTTGTATAGATCCAGCTTGTCTCGAAATGTTCCCCAGCACTTAACAAATCCAAACCCCTCCTCCTCACAGCACCATCTCATCCACACACATTGAGACCCCTCAGCTTTGCTTGTCCAGCTTGCCCTGTATGTGGAACAGGTAATAGTTCAGAAAAAGTTACCCTAGAGGTCCTGGCTTTCAAACTCATACCTAGCAACCTAAATGTGGCTTCCAGTACTTTAGGACTACATTGCTGACATGCACCATGACCACTGAGTCCACCCCAGGCTATCTAGACAACATGTGATATTTGCCTTTACACCTGGCAGGCGGCCGCGATCATTTACTATATACTCTACACACCATCACAAACCCAGCTGTCTATGTCTCTAATGATCAAATCTCCCACTACCATAAGTCCCCAACCCCCAGGGGCATACCTTGGTTCAAGAGGCTACCTGTTAGTTCTTCAAGGAATGGGTCCCTTCTAAGGATCATGATCTTCTAAGGATCATAATCAAAGGTCCCTTCTCTGCAATTTCTTTATCCTCTTTTAGTACTCCTTTCTCTATTGTCATCCAACAGTCCAACTGCCTTCCTAGGCAGTTTTCTGCTTCTGATGTATTTAAATAATTCTTTATTATTGGCCTTGATGTTATTAGTGATATGTTCCTCAAAATCCTTTTTTGGGACCACTTACTTTCTGCTTGCATTTCTTTTGTATTCCTTTTTGTTCTCCTTGTTTGGGCAAGACTTCCATTTTCCGAAGGAAGGATCAGTCCAAGTGATGATACTGAAGTCCCTACATTAACCCTAGTGATGTGCGCCCTCTCGCTCTTTTGATATGCATTAAAGCAACACACATCTAGGGTGCAGATAAAAGCATATAAGCTTTAAGCCCTGTGGGGTACATTAGGGGTATGTATCAGATTTGGACAAATCACAGCTCCAAGACCAAAATGGACTCATTTGGAAAGATTTGGGTGATCTCTGAATTGAAGCGGAGCTCTCGTTCCAAAGTAGACTCAATCTGAATCTGAACCCTTCAAAAGCTTTGCAAGTGATTTAGAGGAACGCAGAGAGACAGACAGTGAGGCTGCAAAAATTGATTTCTCCCCAAGCTGTCCGTATAGAGAAATGCCAACTAGGTGGGGAGAGTAGAAACCCCCAAACTGTAAAGACTGCTCTTGCACAGTACCCCTGATATATGGCAGGCTTGATCCCCTCAGAAGGGGCAACTATGCCTGTAATTATCATCCGATTTTGCCAAGAAATAAAAAAGTTATAAGTTTAAAGGTGCCTAGCACAAAAACCCCCCAGTGATCATCAACGGGAGGCACAAAGCTTAGGGCTTCCAAATTGAGATTTGAATTCAGGCCCCGGTTCATATTGGGGTGAAACCAAATGCAGGCCTCCAAATTGGACTGCTTTTCCAATTACCATATTGGGCTCTGCATCAAATCTTGTGGTTGGTGCACACCCTGCTGTAAATGTATGTAGCTCTGCCACATTTTGTTTATATAGGAAAAAGTCTTGTACTTCTGGGCACCGGCTGAGTTCAACATAATAAAGACCTTTGCAAACATGGCCTACAGCCAAGTGCCTTTTGCCTGAGAAGGGGCTTTTTCCTTGCCTGTCTGGCTGTGCTGTGGAATCCAGTATCACCTACTCACTCTCAGCTTGCCTGCCTAGCAGGGCAGTGGCCCCAGATGCCGCACTGCCTAAGGCCCTGTGGGGGCAGCTTTGTAAAACTCACTGCCTGTGTTGTCCCCTAGCGCTGAAGGTGCCTCCCTGCCCCTTCTGGATTGCAGTTCTTTAGGCAAGCAGGGAGGGTTTCTCCGCCCCCCCTCCCCACACACAGATGTAGGGATCATTTCATTCCTTTTTACATAAGCTGTTTCTTGTCCTCTTTAAGCAGTGCAAACTCAAAAAGCAACACCCATCGAAATTAGCCCCTAAAGTCCAGGGATGGCATGAAGTGTGTGGTGTTTGAGGCAATTCCGAGTACAGGAAAGCCAGGGAATAATCTGCTGTGAAGCAAAGCTTACGTGTTAGGAAATTCACCAAAAGGGACAATAAGCATAGACAATGGAATAATATCTTTTTCACCGAGGGAGGATAATTAATTGTTCCTTCATCAAAGCCATGTCAATTTGCAAGCTGCTCTCCCTTGTAACTCTATCACATTCACCTCCTGATATGGACTTTTCAGGTGGACTGTTTGTTTGTTCCTGTGGCTGCGGATGCATTTATGTGCAACAGGCTGCCTGCAAGGGGTATTAATTATACTCTGGGAGGTGAGCATGAAAGTTATGGGACATGGGGGTGGGGAGGTAGCAGCAGGTGTCACAAGATGGAGGGCAAGAGTTTACAGCAGGATCCAGTCAAGGGGGTCATTTGTGCTGGCGTAGGGGCAAGGTCTGTGGTTCTTATTACTGCCAAACATATTATACTCTGCAGTCATACCTTTAGGTCTCTTGAGGCAAGAAAGCAAGCACGGGACCCTTTGTTAGTATCCTACCTGGAAATATTAAGAATAACTGGAGAGGGGGTAGCAGTCCACAGGTCAAATTCAGCCTTGAATAATTAAAACATTCAAAGCCACACCTTTGCTGCTTCGCTTCTCACATGCGCAAGCCCTGGACAAAGGGACGCCCCGAAACCTGTTGGCAGCCAAACGCCTAGACAAGGCCTTGGATTGAGCAGAGCAGTCTGTTTACTTAGGACATGACACTGTAGTAAGTGCACTAATGTAGTGCTGAGAACTAAAAGCCCCTTGAAGTAATGGAGAGGAATAAAGGCCTCATAAAGAGTAAGCGGGGAGGCTTTTAAAATGATCACTTCCTCTTCCTTCAAGAAGCAATCAGAATGATAGCTGAGCCAAAAAGAAGGAGGGAAGAAAGTTTTTAGCACTAGTCTGTTAATGTTTCCCCTACTCAGATACTAGAAAGTGGCTTCTACTGCATTTTTTTTGTGCTCAGAGGCATCTTCATATTCCCTTGTGATTGCCTCTCTCCATGCATTCCTGGCACATAAAAAGATTCCTTGGTAGGAGTCCACCCTCCAAGAGGGATGAGGTAGAATGTTTCCATGCGCAACATGCTGTAGTTTGGGGAGATGCCATATTATTAATGGAATTTTATTAACATTTTGGGTCTGGGCCTGGTAACTCCTGTTCACCCCCAATGCATGTTTGCTACCCATATAGGAAAAAAAAGGTTTCCAAATGCTCAAACGACAGATATGTCTGACAAATTGCACTGACCTGAAGGGAAAATACAGCTTCAGTACCCAAGCCTTTAAATTTGTGTTCAAGACAAATTAAACAAATCAATAATAATCCATTTACACATTTTGCACAACTTACCCTGGTTTGCAATGTGCCTTATTCTGATATCCATGTCTAATCCTGTTTGTGCAGAATCTCAGGGTCTCAGTAGGTGAGATGACGGAGAGCTTTGCTTGGATCTCCTCTTTGTTTAATTTTTGGCAAATAGCAGTCATGGGGGATGGGGATCCTGATCCAGAGTAGGTCCTTATGCAGGGGGAGGGGGTTAACCCTTTCTTCCAGTACCATTTCTCCCTTTCCCCAAATCTGCTACATACCCATTAGTGAAAACTTTGTATACACAGACTGTACATGCACATTTTCCCTAGTGGGGCAAAGAGCAGTGTGTGTGTGTGTGTGTGTGTGTGTATGTTTTATCAAGGAAACTGTGAGGGAAAGGGTTAACCTCCTTCCCAAATGCCATGGTCCAAATCTGGATCAGGACCCCTCCACAGCTGCTATTTGCCAGAGTTTAAAGAGACAGGAGAGCCAGTCATAAATCTCCATTGTCTCATCTAGTTTATGCTCACTTGAATGCCACAATTAATGCAGTGCCTATTGAGGTGTCCATTGCATTGTATTGTCCTGTGCTGTAGGATCAGTTTTAATCGTTGAAGCCTGAGGAGGTGAACAAGACACTTGCATCTGTGCCACCCACCACCAGGGCCGGTGCAAGGCAGTTTGGTGCCCTAGGCAAGATCAGATATTTAGCGCCCCCCCCTTCCCACTTGAGCCCTCCCTCCCTCCAGCCATGTGCCAATTATGCATGATCCGCATTCACACACACACACACACACACACACACACACACCCTTCCTCTCCAGTCCTAAACATGTTGTTTCCGGCTCCATCGAGATCAAGGGGGTTTACTTCCATGTAAGTTCTTTCCACGGGCTTCGTTCAGCAGCCCCCGTCGGCCACCGCTCCTTCTCTCGCGTGCGGCAGATCTCTTTGCTGCCGCCCTCCTGTCGCTTCTCTTCCAGCTCTTTGCCAGCTTCGCAGCCTGCCGCATATCTCCACGCTGCCTGCACGCTCACATCAAACTTTGTTTCCCTGCCCAGCCGCCTCTCTTTTCTCCTCTCCCGCCGCATCACGGGGGGGACATTATTAACTGCCTTCTCTTTCTCCTTTGTCTCGATTGATTTGCTTCAGAAGTGGGCCCAATTTCCAACTCTTAGCACTATATTTTTTTTCCCCAAGGCGTTTCTGGCGCCCCCTTTAGCCCGGTGCCCTAGGCCCTAGTTGGCCTAATGATAGCACCGGCCCTGCCCACCACATCTTCTCTTGACCCGTGTCCTTCATGGCTTCTTCAAACTAGCCACAGGGGACTGACCAGATGGATCATAGTAGTAGTAAATGCATCATTGTGTGGTGGTGTGGTTCCTGCTGCCTTGAAGGAGGATGTGGTGCAGCCACTCCTGAAAAAACCCTCCCTTGATCCAAAGATTATACTAATTATTGCCCAGTCACAAATATCCTCTTTTTGAGTGTGCTTGAGAGAGTCCTGGAATCTCAGCTGCAGGTGCTGAAGCTGATTATCTCGATCGATTCCATTCAGACCTAGTTTTGGGCCTTGATTGCCCTGATGGATGACCTTCTTTGGCAGAGGGACAAGTGGAGTGCAACCCTATGATTCTTTTCAGCCTTTCAGTGGCTTTTGACCATGGTATCCTACTGAACTGGATCCATGAGTTGAGGGCACTGTTTTATGGTACTTCCTTACATGGTTGGTTCCAGAGAATAACATTGGGTGACTGTGCCTCGGCTCACTGGCAGTTGAACTGTGGGGTGCCACAGGGCATTATTCTGTCCCCAATTATGTTTAAGGAGTGGTCATCAGGAGATTTGGGGCAGCTCTGTTTCTCTGTACTGGGAGAGGCCATGCACATTCTGAACCAGTGCCTTGATGCAGTTATGGCCTGAATCCTCTAACAAATTGCAGCTGAATTCTGACAAGACATAAGAGCCATGCTGGATCAGACCAAGGGTCCACCTAGCCCAACCAGCTGCTCGCAGGATCCCACAAGCATATAGCTATTCAGGACTAGTATCCATTGATAGCCTTCTCCTCCATGAATTTGTCCAATCCCCTTTTAAAGCCATCTAGACTGGTGACCATCACTACATCTTATGGAAGTGAATTCAGTAGTTTAACTATGCGCTGTGTGAAGGACTTCCTTTTATCTGTCCTGAATCTCCCACCAATAAGCTTCATGGGATGACCCCGGTACTAGTATTATGAGAGAGGGAGAAAAATGTCTTCTTGTCCACTTTATTTATTATGATGTCCCCTGCAGTGATGTGCAACATAGCATATAACACTGTGGGCGGGTTTTCACAACCACGGAGGGAAAATAAGCCACCATGGTTTATTTTCCCTCTGTGATTGTGCAAACCTGGTCACTGTGTGACCAGTTAGGGTATGGAGTGGTTCCGTAGTACTTTTTGAACACTTAAGGGTGTTATCCTTAGACAGCAGCTGTGTGTTTAGACAGAAAGAAGTCCTACAACTCCTAGCATTCCCCATCCAGCCATGCAAAGGATTACGCCCTAAAAGCATCTGAAGTGGACTATGTATGAAAGCTTCTGCCATAATAAATTGTTACTGTTTAAGGTGCCACAAGACTCTTTGTTATTTTTTCTAAAAGCAAAGGGAAGAAAAATTCCAAAATCCATACGTGAGTGATACCTGTATTAGACCCAATATGGATTCTGGAACTCTTTCCCTTTCACATTTAAAAAAAAAAAAAAAGTTGTGCTAATGACCAAGATCTGCAACACAATCCCATTTACTTAGATGTAAATCCCATTGAGTCCAATGGGGCTTCCTTGCAAGTAAACATGGTGATTCTGGATCACTGCAGCTTCTTGCATTCTTCAGCCTGCAAAATAGCTTGTCCCTTTAACTGTTATGCAAAGAAAGCTGTTGCAGTGAACAAAGACCACAGAGGGAGAGAGCCTGATCTTTTGTTGAGTTGTTGCCTAGGGATTACACATTTCTTTGTTAGTCATGCATGCCTTAAGGAACTGTTTTTAGAAACAGCCTAGAATTCGTTTATGGGAATAAAGATAGGTCTGATAAAAATTATCTAAATTGGTCAAATAAATTATCTAAAATGATTCTAAATGAATTACTCACCCAGTTTTGCGCATTTTTGGTAGAATTTGAGCCAGCCCTATGCTCTGTTTCTGGTATATGCCATGCGCTTCCCCCTCAGAACCCTGTCACTCACCCCCCTTGGTAACTAAGAGACATGCGGTAAGCCACCTGAGTGAGACTTATGTACCTAGAAAAACATTAGAAGTGGTTCTGAAGTTCTTCCTATGCCTCTCTCAGAGTAGTTACGGTATATGCACTAAGCATAACACCAAGCAATTTTTAGTTACTGGATAAGCTTTGGAGGGGTAGCTTCCATGTCTCAAAATTGTAAAATGGAAGAAAAGGTTTCATGAAGAAGTTTTGCCTCAAATATGAGATGAGATTCCCAAATGTGAACATCCAGGTTAATAATGTATTTATCATTTATTTAGAATATTTTTTGGATTGTTCCTCCACTTAATACTCTGGGTTGTCATTATGTGCAAACCAGGTCAATCAGTGCTCAAGGGATTTGTAAAAAACCCGAAAGATTAAAATACATAAAAATACAAAAACCTAAAACATTTTAAATCTGGGGGTTAATGATAAAAACAGAGAGTGGTATAACAGTTAAAAAGCTTGGAACAATATCATCTTTACCAGCCACCTAAAGACCACTAACAAGGAGGCTAGCCTAACCTCCCTGGGGAGGGCCATTCCACAACTGGGGTGCTGCTACACAAAAGGCCCTGTTACCAGTGCTCGTGGGAACCCCGCCTCTCTTGGAGGTGAGACACACAACAAGGCCTCAGATAGAGGCCAGGTTCGCATGATCATGGCTTGCTGTAGGGTTCTGGGGTGGTTTCAAAGCCACCCCCCTGCCACACACCTCACTGGGTTTGGATGATATGGCAAACTGCGCGAGGGGGCAGGCATGATCCTGTGAACCCAGCCAATGAGTGCAGATTTTGGGAAGTCTCAGATGGGAGGAGGTCGTTTTTCAGATACCCTGGCCCCAACCCTGTAAACCCTTGGGTAAGTAATGTAATATCTCCGATCTTGCGTTTTTCTGCATTTTGAATAGGCAACCTGATGTTCACTAGCCTCACATGGCAGGGTCAGTTCAGTAAAGTTTGAAAAGCACTTCTGCAGGATACTTGGCTTTAGGGAGGCACAGGATACTTTGGTATGCTATTTGCCAATTCACCAAATGGCCAGGCTGCAAATGGAGTTGGTATGTGTTGTGGGATTTCTCCTTGTCCAATCTGGAGGTCCACTGGAAAGATAAACAGCTCTGCCTTTAGTAAACCAAGTACTTTATTGTTAGTCTGATTAGTGGTGCATTTCGTACCTGACTGCCCCCCCCCCCGAATCCTCTCGATTCTCCGCGCCGCACCCACCCCCAATCCTCAATTTCTCCGCTGCACGGAGGGCCTCTCCAGCCGCTCTCCGCGCCGCTCAGGCAACCGCGCCGCTCGCACGGGCTCCCACCACATCACTTCTGGCTGGTCGGAAGTGACGCGACGGGCCCTGCGCCGATGCGGCAGAACCCTGTTGCTGCAGTTTTGGCATAGAAACCAGGGCAACAGGGCTTAAAACGACAACAGGGCTTCATTCCGGAAATGAAGCGAGCAGAGCCCGCACGGGCGGCGCAGCTCGACGGACCGGGCGCCAAAATGAGCGGGCGTCCAGGTAGGCCCGCGCGTCACCCCGAATATCGGGGGGCTATGAGTGGGCCGATATCGGCCCGTTCAAGCCTCCCGATATTTGGGGTAACATCCCTAAGATCAGAGGTAAATTCCTGGCACAGATACAAGGAAAGTACAAACTCAGAGACATAGCTCTGAGGTTTCATCGGGGAGGGGGGGGAGGGAGCATATACTCCTGGAAAGAAGGAATCTGCTCCTGGAAGAAACCAGTAACCTTGTTTGGGCTTCCTGTCACACACACATCCACACAGGAAAAAACAGTAGCTGCTTGGTGTTTTTAACTTCTGACACAGCAATTCCTTATTATCTGGGAGCGCAGACATACTGTCTGTGGAGGAAGGGGGGGCTGACTGACCCGCCACACCCCACCCTTTCTTACTCAAAGGATTTAAGACTTTCAGAGATCTCAAGGTACTAGACTGCCAGCCTCAGCTGTCTGCAATCTTACTTGAATCTCTGTTTAGGGACTTGCCTTTAATTTTGTAACCTGGATTTAGATGCTGAAGCCACAGAGCAACCACAAACACCATGTGGGGTAAAAAAAACTAAAGAAGGTTTATTCTGGTAGCATTTTACAACAAAAATAGGGAAATGAGAGAAGCACACGAAATTAGAGAGAGAGACTTTGGTACACAGAGTAAAGCTTTGCACATTACGATATTTTCACTAGCTCCACAGACTTTCTGCCTTCTGGATGAATGTGTCAAGCTGACTGAGATTCAACTCTGACACAGTTTATACACACATTCCTTCATAGTTAAGTGAAAGGTTGCTTCTTCTCTAAATTAAAACTGCAACCATCTAGCTCAGTCTTCCCCAACCTGGTGCCTTCCAAATTTTTGCATCATATGTGACCCGGCTTCTGGACAACAGTCAGCATTGTGTTAACAGCTAGAATCAAGATCACAGGGACAAAGTTGGTTTGAACTAAGTGACATAAAAAGGATCAAGTTTCTTCTCTGAGAGCCAGCATCATGTAGTGCAGTGTTCTCCAATCTTGGGTCCCCAGATGTTTTTAGCCTACAACTCCCAGCATGCCCCAGCCATCTATGCTGGCTGGGGCATGCTGGGAGTTGTAGGCCAAAAACATCTGGGGACCCAAGGTTGGAGAACACTGGTGTAGTGGATAGAGTGTTGTGCTAGGACCAGGAAGACCCAGTTTCAAATCCCCGCTCAGCCATGAATCTCCACTGCGTGACCTTGGCTAGACCAGCAGTGGGAGTGATTCCAGCTGCCAGGAAGAAAATTTGTTAATTTTTTTAAGGGGGTAGGGCACCAAGAAAGCTGTCCAGGGGTTCATTGGTGTCTGCGGACACCACATTGCCCTGGTTTCATAGATTTCATAGATCATAGAGTTTGAAGGAGCCTACAGGGCTATCAAGTCCAACCCCAACCCCCTGCTCAATGCAGGAAACTAGAGGAGGGGGTCTCCCATCCAAGTAACCCAGGCCTGACCTTGCTTAGCTTTCCACACACATACAAGCTGAGCGAGCGTAAATTTAGGGCAGCGTTCCCTAATCTGGTGCCCTTCAGATGTTCTGGGACTCCAATGCCCATCATTAGCCAGCCAGCATGGCTAATGGTCAGGAATAATGGGAGTTGTTCCCACTTCCCACTCATGTGCTGAAAGCATGAGGCTGGGGTGTGTGTGTCATGCTTTCAGCGCATGAGTGGAAAGTGGGAACAACGATGCATGCATGGAGGAGCCCTACTGACGTATGTTGGTATGCACACAGGACTGCTTGACACAGTCACCAATCACTTAGCTGGCAGGGGTGAGGGCAGCTTGCATTAAGGATGTACGCGGAACTCGATGGGGGGATGGAAGCGGGGCGAACTGGACTACACAATGAAATCCCAGCCCCCCCCCCCGGGACTTCACAATGAAATCCCTGCTCCCCCCCCCCCCGGGAACACACAATGTAATCCCAGCTCCCGCCCCGGGACTACACAACAGTGAAATCCCTGCTCCCCCCTGTGACTACACAACAGTGAAATCCCTGCTCCCCCCCCCCTGGGACCACACAACAATGAAATCCCTGCTCCCCCCCCCCGGGACTACTCAACAATGAAATCCCAGCTTGCCCCCCCGGGACTACACAGCAATGAAATCCCTGTTCCCCCTCCCCCTTGGGACTACCCAACAATGAAATCCCAGCTCCCCCCCCCCCGCATGTAGGCCCTGGCTGCAGTGCATATGAACATTCTGTTTTGACGTAGGAGAGATTTGCATATCCACTCCTGATTGGACCCCTGTGGCGGCAGTTCATATGAACATTCTAAATGTCATTGGAGTGTTTTGTATAACCACTCCTGAATGGCCCCTGCGAACATTCCAAGTGACGCCATTGGCTATCATCTATTTTGGGCTGTACAGGCGCAGTGATGGCTTTTTCAGAGATTTGAACCAGGCAGTTTGTCCTTGGGTGATGGAGAGTATGCGTGCCAGGTTTGGGGTGGATCCGTCCAATTGTGTAGGAGCCTATGCGATGCACGCAAACGCCTGGACACACAGTCCAGACACACAGACACACAGGATTTGGGACGCCCCACACACAACAGTCATTCTGTCAGTCAGTCATTTTAAAAGTCTCCCTCCCTTTCACCCCCTCAGAGAACATTCTAAATGGCTGAGGGGAGATTTGCATACCCACCCCTATTGGCCCCTGCAGGAATTCATATGAACATTCTAAGTGTCGTATGGACTATTTGCATAACTGCTCCTATTGACTCCTGCAGCAATTATGAGGTGAGGCCAATTTGCATAACTGCTCCCCTGTTGTTTTGCCCATAGGAGATATGAGAGTGGGGCGATTTTGCCCCCTTTTTTCACCACCTTAGGGAAGGAATTTCCAAAAATCCTTCCTTAGTGGGTGTCTACGTCATAAAAACTATGCTCCTTCAAAATTTCACGTTCCTAGAATAAACGGTTTGAGCTGGGCGTTGATGAGTCAGTCAATCAGTTAGTCAGGACTTCTCCTTTTATATATATAGATACTATCTTATATATTATAAGTATTACATTATTATATATTATTTTATAATATTTTATAAGTGGCTTTTGTAATATATATATTTTTTTACCTTACTTAAACCCTGCCTCTTTCTTTAGCTTTAAAATTGTCAGGACTGGCACAAATTCAACAGGTGAAGAAGCTTACTCACCCATCCCACACCCCCAAACATGGAGCTTCAGAGAGAAGGGGAAGTTTCTTGTATTTCCTTCTGACACTGTATCTCACCTGTTAGAGGCACAGAGTCAGCTCTGTTAGGAAATAAAATCTTTGGCAATATAAAGATAGGAATCATGTGATAAATTCCCTCATTCACCTCTTCCTCGGTCCAGGCCAGTGGGTGCAGCTAGAGCATGTGCGCACACACGCGCGCGCGCACACACACACACACACACACATCCTCGCAGCGTCTGTCTCTCCATTCTGTGGCTGTTCGAGTCTAAAAAGAGCTACACTTAAAGGGGCCGTGCCATGGGCAATATTGCAGCTTAGCTGCAATTTTGCCCATGGCATGGCCCCTTAAAAAAAAAAGTTTAGAGTAACTTGCAGTTGTGGGTGGCAGAGAAATTCAGGACTTTGCATGACAAAGTGAAAAGCCGGGATGGCTTAAGGCTTTTCGTGATGATCCCACATTTTTCGGGGCAGTTGGAGACTATGGGAGTGTGACCCTACGACCCGTCACACATGCTTCTAGTGCATGAGGGTGGTCATGTGAAGCCTCTTATTGAAATCACACACCGTCTCTAACATTTGAGAGATAGATAAGGTACACTTCCTTTGATGCAATAAGCAGGCCTTAGGCATTTTCATGTTAGGGAGTGCATTTGTTTTGGAATGAATGCAAAATTGAACTGAATGGGGCCTGCTTCATACAGTTTTCAACTATTCCAAAATAAGTGCACACAGTAACGAATGGGAACAAATTGGACTCCAGTTCATACCACTTGTGGTAGGAAGGCTTACATATCTCCAGTGTTAGGAGCAGGATCCGTGTTTGGCATTTGCCTCCAAGTAAAGATACAGTACTAAGGATCTTTCCCCGTGGTACAGGCACTGTGAAATTGTTAAAGGGAATATAGTGCTGCATGAGGTGCCACAAGGAACTGCTGTTTTAATTATACTTCTGTTTGCTAGAGGAGAGTGTCAGGCCTCCCCACTGCGATTCGAACCCGAAGCTTTACTACGGTCAAATCCCAACGCTGCCACCACCTCCACCGTTTCCAGCCCACCACCTCTGTAAGCGCTTCAAAAATCCACACTCTCTTAATCTCCCCCGCTGCCACCAACCCCTTCAGGGTAACCAACTCAGACCACTCCTTTTAAGTTTTAAAAAGGAAACAAGTTTATTTAATTACAATCAAGGGTAGGGAAATAGATCATGTTAATAGGTTCTAAACATTGACAACCCTCTCTCTCCTCAGGCTTCTCTCAGACTCCTCAACCCTCTCACAAAATCCCACTCTCTCCCCTCTCCCCTCCCTCTTCACCCCTCCTCCCTCAGACTACTCTCTTGAACAGCACCGCCCACAGTTTTTATAACAGGCTTCACCCCCCCCTTCTCACTCTCTCAGCCAATCAGCAGACATCTCAACATTCCACACTCATCTCACACTCCCCGCCCCCTCCCCTCACATACTTACTGCTATAACCCTTCGGCTTTGCCCCTGGGCAGGGCCTGGCAGAGAGCAACAAAGGCTTCTAGTGTGGAAACTACCTAACCCTATTTAGGCCTTATGTGGACTGTTGAGCAGCAGCAGTCCCTGTGGGAATTCTGCATATGATCATGTAACTCAACAACCTTTGCCAGAACTCTTGAAGGGCAATAGTTTAAAGTCCTGTTAAGCGGAGATGTAGCAGCAATAGCTTCTTCTACTGGATATAAACAGCAAAAAACAGAACTTTCCCCTTCTTACCCTGTATTCTCTCCTTATGAAATGTGGAGAACTAGGGAGAAGGACTTCCAATACAATGCAAACAGTGAACCCTTCCCGGCTCCTGCCCCCATTCCCTCCCTTTTAGGTTCCCCCCTTCCTTCTTCATATCATCCTGCATCTGAAGAGTAAAGGTTTCATGCCTATAATTAAAATAATTAAGCAAAAATTGGATAAACTGATAGTTACCTAGAAATAACAAATTTAAAAATGAATAAAAATAAATAGAATAAAAGGGTTGTGTCGAGCATGTCTCTTTGTTAGCCTGCACTAGTTTTGTGGTGGATCACATTACTCTGCATATAATTCAAGAAACTTTCCTCATATTAACTGGAATTTATTTTCTTTTAGTAATTTGGTCTAATATACCTTTTTAGGATTTGGTACAATTGTTTTTAAAAGTAACATGAGTTTTTTTGTCCAAACTGCAAGAAATATAATTTACAGGTTGATGTCTTAATGTAATAAGCAATGTTTATTGCAGACATTAGTCAGGGCGTATTGGCTACAAAACAAAGATAGTTGTTCCATTCATATGTGTCTATGATTTTTTTTTTTGTGGTGTTCTTAGAAACAGACAATGAGACAGACCAAAAATTTAAAAATTACTTATTTGGCATCTGCAACCTACAAAAAAAACCTATTTCAGTACGTCTTTGTAAACTACATTAGTGGTTCTCCCTTCAGGTGCTAGGATGACCAGAGAGTTAGGTCACTCTGGAACAGGCCACGTAAAACTGCCCATGTGAGAAGCAGTCTTCCCTTAGGTCAATTCCCGCTACCTGCAAAGTCTGCCCCTGCGACTTGTTGGTGGTCATGGCGAAACAAACCTTTAGGGGGCACTGAAGTATTTTGAATTCAAACGGATATTCTGAAGGTATAAGATGTATTCGTGGTATGAACACCGACTCCCCCTGGCCAGAACGGGAAAACAAATTAGAATTTAGGAAAATGGAGCTTGAGGCGGAAAAGGAGGAAAGAGAGAGAGAGAGATGAAAATGAGAAAGCTTGAGAGAAAGAGATAGGGAGTTAACAAATTCAATTTGGGGGCAGAGAGAAAGGTACACAATGTCTACCCAGCGTAAACCCCACAATAAACAATAATAATATTTTAAAAGAGTGTTTCCCCCACAGACAAATTATCCCAGTCAGTCAAGACTTCTTCCTATATATATATATATATATATATATATATAATTTAATATTAAAGTAATTGTAAACAGACTAATAACATATTTTTTAATGTGCCGGACGGATGCCCCACACAGAACAGTCAGTCAGTCATTCAAAAATTCTCCCCCCTTTTTCACCCCCTTAGGGACGGAATTTCCAAAAATCCTTTCTTAGTGGGTGCCTACGTCATAAAAACAATGTTCCTTCCAAATTTCACGTTCCTACATTAAACGGTTTGAGCTGGGCGTTGATGAGTCAGTCAGTCAGTCAATCAATCAATCAGTAAGGACTTCTTTTATATATATAGAATCATAGAAGAGTAGAGTTGGAAGGGGCCTACAAGGCCATCGAGTCCAACCCCCTACTCAATGCAGGAATCCAGGTCAAAGCATCCCCGACAGATGGCTGTCCAGCCGCACCTTGAATGCCTCCAGAGTGGCAGAGCTCACCACCTCCCTAGGTAGTTGGTTCCATTGTCTTATTGCTCTGACAGTCAGGAAATTTTTCCTGATGTTTAGGTGGAATTTGGGTTGCTGTAACTTGAGCCCATCATTCCGTGTCCTGCAAACTGGGATGATCGAGAAGAGATTCTGGCCCTCCTCTGTGTGACAACCCTTAAGTACTGGAAGAGTGCTATCATATCTCCCCTCAGTCTCCTCTTCTGAAGGCTAAACATGCCTAGTTCTTTCAGTCTCTTCTCATAGGGCCTTGTTTCCAGTCCCTTTATCATCCTTGTTGCCCTCCTCTGAACCCTCTCCAATTTGACTACGTCCTTCTGAAAGTGTGGTGCCCAGAACTGGATGCAATACTCAAGATGAGGCCTAACCAGTGCCGAGTAAAGGGGAAATATCACTTCACGCGATTTGGAAGCTATACTTCTATTAATGCAGCCCAAAATAGCATTTGCCTTCTTTGCAGCCACATCGCATTGCTGGCTCATATTCAGTTTGTGATCTACCACAATTCCAAGATCCCTCTCACTTGTGGTATTGTTGAGCCAAGTGTCCCCCATTCTGTAATTCTGCATTTGGTTTCCTTTCCCTAGGTGCAGCACTTGGCATTTATCCCTATTAAATTTGATTCTGCTGTTTTCAGCCCAGCGCTCCAGCCTATCGATTTCTGTTTGAATTTTGTTTCTGTCTTCCAGAGTATTAGCTGTTCCACCCAACTTTGTGTCATCTGCAAATGTGATAAGCATTCCCTGCACCTCCTCATCCAAGTCATTAATAAAAATGTTAAAGAGCACTGGGCCCAGGACCGAGCCCTGTGGTACCCCGCTCGTTACCTCTCCCCAGTTCGAGAAGGAACCATTGATAAGCACCCTTTGAGTCCGATTCTGTAGCCAATCGTGGATCCACCTGATAGTTGTTCCATCTAGCCCACTTTTAGCTAGCTTGTTAATCAGGATATCATGAGGCACTTTGTTGAAAGTTTTGCTGAAGTCCAGATATATTATGTCCACCGCATTCCCACAGTCCACAAGGGAGGTTACCCGATCAAAAAATGAGATCAGATTAGTCTGGCAGGATTTGTTCTTGACAAATCTATGCTGGCTTCTAGTAATCACTGCGTTGTTTTCAAGGTGCTTCCAGATTGACTTCTGTAAAATCTGCTCCAAAATTTTCCCAGGGATTGATATCAGACTGACTGGCCTATAGTTCCCAGGTTCCTCCTTCTTGCCCTTTTTGAAGATGAGAACAACATTTGTCCTCCTCCAGTAATCTTGCCAGTGCTTTTTTTCTGGAGGAAAGGGTACCGGAACTCTTGGATTACATTTCCTCGGGAGTAGATGGCGATTAAATTGTAATGCAATTTATAGAAGAAAAGGTGCTGGAACTCAGTTCCGGTGAGTTCCACCAGAAAAAAAGCCCTGCATCTTGCACTTCACCTGTCCTCCATGATTTCTCAAAGATAATAGACAGTGGTTCTGAGAGTTCTTCTGCCAGTTCCTATATTACTCTAGGATGCAGCTCGTCAGGCCCTGGAGATTTAAACTCGTTCAGAGTAATCAGGTGCTCCTTGACCATTTGCCTATCAATCTCATTCTCAAGCTGCAATCCTGCCCCTTCAGTCTGCTCTTCAGGTTTGCCAGGGGGGTCATAGACCCTCTTTTGGGAGAAGACCAAGCCGAAGTAGGAATTGAACACTTCTGCCTTTTCCTTGTCTTCTGTTATCAATTTGCCATCCTCATTGCGTAGTTGAACCACCATTTCTTTCCTCTGTCTTTTACTATGCATGTATCTGAAGAAAGCTTTCTGATGTATTTAGCATTCCTCGCTAACCTTAGCTCATTCTCAGCTTTAGCCTTCCTGACACTATTCCTGCAGTTCTGTGCTACCTGCCTGTACTCTTCCCTTGTAGCCTGTCCTTCCTGTGAGAGCTGGACTGACCCGGGTTCAAAAGCTTCCCTAGCCAATGACCCTCAGTCCCAGTCACGCAGGCGGAAGGAGGAGATAACAGCAGTTAATAAAGATTAAAGAGTTTATTTGTAAGACCCAATTACATGGGATTAAGGCAAGCAATGCATCTCTTACTCACTACATCATTGCAGATACAAATCCAATACCCCAGTGGTAAGGCTAGATGAAGTGAAGTCCAGAACAAGACAAGTCGAGCAAGACGAGAGGAGAAGTAGAGCTGTCAACAAGTGTGTCAGTCTTTATACCACAGACCCTGTACCTATAAATAGGATATTACTCACCCCAGTTGTATAACCTATTCATCAACATGTGATGAACCTGTCCAAGGTTGCTGAGTCATACCACCTTGAGACTATGTCTGGTGACCGGAGACCTTGCGTACTTCATCTTAAGAGACATCCTCCATGTCAGGTGATAATCCTGATGTCAGGTGGTAATCTCGTTCTGCCTATGCAAAACCTAACACTTCCTTCCACTTCCTATACGTGTCCTTTTTTGTTTTCAGGTCATCTTTGAGTTTATTGTGAAGCCACATTGGCTTCTTCTGTTACCCTCTGCCTTTTTTCCTTGTGGGAATTGTTTGCAATTGTGCCTTTAAAATTTCCTTTTTTAAAAACTCCCACCCATCCTGGGCTCCTTTTCTCATTAGAGTCGCTTGCCATGGGACCTTACTTATCATTGTTCTGAGTTTGTTAAAATTGGCTCTCCTAAAATCCAGGGTACGCGTTTGGCTACACTCAGCTTTTGCTTCCCTTAGAATCAAGAACTCAAGTATAACATGGTCACTTTCCCCCAGAGTTCCCGAAACTGCCACTTTATCCACTAACTCGTCTCTGTTGGTTAGAATCAGGTCAAGGATAGCCAATCCTCTAGTTCCTTCCTCCACTTTCTGTAGGAGGAAGTTATCAGCAGCACAACTCAGGAATTTCTTGGAGGGGCCATGTTTGGCTGAATAAGTCTCCCAACAGATATCAGGGAAATTGAAGTCCCCCATTACTACCACATCATGCCTCCTTGAAACAATGGCAATTTGCTTTTCAAAAGTTTCATCCTCGTCTTTTCCTTGATTGGGTGGTCGGTAGTAGACTCCAACCGCCATGTTCGTTTTATTCTTTGCCCCCTTTATTTTAACCCAGATGCTCTCAATGGGGCTGCCAAGCTCCTCTTCCTGTATCTCTGTGCAGAGATACGTATCTTTAACATACAGGGCAACTCCACCTCCCTTTCTGTTGCTTCTGTTCCTTTGGAACAAGTTATACCCTTCAATTGCTGTATTCCAGTCATGGGAGTCATCCCACCAGGTTTCAGTTATCCCTATCAAGTCATATTTGCCCTCATGTATCAAGAGTTCAAGTTCGTTCTGTTTGTTGCCCATACTCTGGGCATTAGTATAGAGGCATCGAAGACCATGTGCTTTATACTCCGACTTTTTCCCTACATTTTGTGGTAGACGATCATTGGGCACTGCTGGAGCTGTTCTCTCCATTGTGGCACAGAGGCCTTCTTCCATTGGAACCCCCGAGTTTATGTCTCCCTCCCCTGTTGGATTCAGTTTAAAGCCCTCTTGATTAAGTTCCTCATGCTGTGGCCAAACAATATATAGTTAGTGATGGCAGATATCCCCCAATTTGGGGTCTTGACTTCATTGGCTTCAGTCCGCGAGTAGACTGAACTCTGGGTTAATAAAAGTTCCTCACCTGGCAACTGTCCAAGGTCCCTCTATTTCAGGAGTGCCACACTGTTACCCCCAGCTCAAGAATGCCCAACTTCATCTTGGGGAACAACCCTAGAGGTGCCAGACCAGAATAGAATCACATGATACATGAAGGGTATCTATCCATCTCTGACCTAAACCCAGGAAAGAGTCCCAGCAGGGGAGTGAAGAAAATGGGGGTTCTTGCCCCATGAGCATAGCAGGCAAAGAAAGTAAGGGGCATAGAAACAGAGTGCTATAGAACAGGGATGGGGACTCGGACTCGAGGACTCAACTTGTGAGTCGGACTGAGTCCCCCCTCTGACTCGACTCGGACTCAAGTCCCAATATTTTTAATGGGACTCGAGACTCGACTCGGGACTCGAGACCAAGGACTCGTCAACATCCCTGGGCTGTGCCAGAAGGAGTGGAGAGGAGCGCGATCACTGGTGAAGAGTGTATGGAAGTGAGGCGCGCCGCTGCTCGGCCACTATGGACAGCTACCAGGAGCGCAGCCCCAATGATGTGTTGAGATTTATTTTGATTGATGTGTTGTTGTGGGGGGTTAGGGTTAGGGTCAGACATTTTGGGTTTGGCTGCCTCTGCCTGCCTGTTTGGGGTTCCCGGCTGCCTCTTCTGCCTGCCTGGTCTCTTCTTAACCAGTTCCACAGTTTGAATTGTCCAAGACAAACGCCTCTGCCTGCCTGGCCTGCTTTGGGGTTCCCTGTCTCCTCTGCCTGCCTGGTTATTTTGGGTTTGTCTGCCTGGTCTGTTCTTGCCAAAATCAGTTGCAGAGTTTTGAGATAAAAAGGCACACTTGTGCCTAGAATTTATTTAAGCCACACATCTGAAGTAGCCTTATTTTGTTGGGGGAAAAACCCCGTTGTTTTTAATAGGGACTTGTGGAGTCAGTTTTGGGAGTGACTCGGGACTCGGGACTCATGAGTCACCATTTTGGACCAAGGACTCGGACTCGGACTCGAGACTCGGGTCCAAAGACTCGTGACTCGAGACCAAGGACTCTTCAACATCCCTACAGAAACAGAGGTAAAGACAGAGGAGCAAGCAATGGGATAGAAGTGAGATTTAAAACTGTGTTGATATGCAAAATTTAATTTCACTATTAATCCAAGGAGGGATGTCATCAACCACGGACATACCAGCATTAATTACTATGGGGTTCTCCCCCCCCCCCCACACACACACACAGATTGACCTTCATCTAGCCCTGATTCAACTATGTGTCTCTCCCCTGGGAGCCACCTCTTGCTCCCCTTGAGTATTTCCCGCAATGCCTGTAGAAGTATGCAAAGTGTCAGCCTCAGCTTAGTTTTTAACCTGGAGTGATAGCTTTACTGATTTGCCACTTTACTACTCTTGTTAATGAATTTTTAATCTTCTTAATGACATTAAACACGGAAAGTAATTAAGGAAAACAAGTTTGAAACTGCTGACTTAAACCCTTTATTCAGAACTATTTAATGTAGAATTAATTTGATTTTGCCCATTATTCAAATGAACGCATTACCTTCCCAGGCATTGGTTTTTTCTTCTCTTCACCTCCCCCCACCACTATTTTATTAAATATATCATACAAGAGAGTTTGTTCTTTCCATTGTGATGCAGCCAGTGAGCTCTCTGACATCTACCAAAGGCAGGGGCAGATCCCTCTTGGGACTCATAATCCCGCTGCAGAAAGGATTCATTTGTTGTAAATGACAGAGGCAGTGGGCCCAAAGTGCTAGGCCACTGCCAGCTGGACAGGATCTAGAAGAGGCCATGGACTGGGAGGAAAACAGTGTTCTGATGCTTCAAAAATGACCTAAGAGATGTAGCAGAATTAAATCGCTCCAAGAGATAAATCTAGAGAAGCCTCTATGAATGTGACGACTTCCCTAAAGACGTGCACGAAGGCCTGGCATTGGAGGCCTGAGATATAGATAGCCGTGATGCAGCTAGGTAATTTTAGAGCCCGAATTTAATAGTCTCACAGCTGACTCTCCCCACCTTTAGATGACCATGTGTTGTTGTGAAGCACGTAACTAACATTTCTCTCCCCCTGCCCCAGCCATTCCATGCTTTGCTACCTGCTTCTACATTCCTGATACGTTAAAGCAAAAGTGAGAGAAAAAGAAAAGTTTGTCAACCTTGATCATATTAATTAAAAAGAAATACTCTGAACACCTGCAGTTTCACATTTTAAACTCATTTAAATCATAGCACCATCATGACTACAGGAATAAAATGGAGTTTGCTTCTGCTGGCCTGATGCTCAACACATTTACAGTACTTGGGAATAGGTACCATTTTGTTGTAGAAAATGATTATATATTTTAAGTAAAAATAATAGAATGAGCATCTGTAACCACGTTGCAGATGTCCAGCTGGCCACCCCCTGACTATAAAATGTTTTTAAAAATAAGAAAGGATGATGCATGTGGGCAAACTCCCACCACCTGCTGCTCTCTGGGTGGTCCTTTGGGAGCCCCCTGGGCTGTGGGGCCCTGGATTTCACCCCAAGGTACAGGTAGTTCAACTGCTAACCATAACACTGCACCTGGCAACTCGCAATGAATCTTTAAAATGTCATGTTTCATTTCTTTTAGCCTTCCTGTGGTTGTACAGAAAAGCCTAAACATGTGAGCACTGTACATGTGGCATCATCAGGACAAAACAGCAACATGTTGATTTGAGATACAGTACAGCACTCAGATGATGAACTTATCATACCATCTTTGCATGCTGTGGAAAAAGCAAAGCTTGCCCTGTGAGAGAAAAAGCCTGAAAATTGGTGTTTTCTCCTGATTTGGTTTCACCTTTTCCAGATGAGAGCTATCACTGTGACTCAAACAATACCAGAATACAGCAATACCTTGGATTGAGAGCATAATTCGTTCCGGAACCATGTTTGTAATCCAAAACACTCTTATATCAAAGCGAGTCTCTGGCGGGCGTGAGCGGGGCCAATTTCGGCCCACTACGCCCGCTCGAGGCGAGCAATTACATCCCTACACTTGTCTTGCAAGACCTTGCTCGTTTATCAAGTCAAAATTTTTCAAAATTTTTTGCTTGTCTTGCAAAACGCTCCAAGTTACTTGCAATCCAAGGTATTACTGTATACTGTAGTAAGTCGATGTCACTCAGTGAGGATTATACCAATACCATATCCAAAAAATAACAAAGCAGAGTTGTGGGGTTGACTGCTTGAGGCTTACAGTGAATAAGGGCATGTTGATTGGACTCAGTCCTGCTCTGGGTCTCCTCTCCTCTGCCCCTCTCCTCCCTGCCTATCAGTGCCCCATCACAGCATTGTTCTTATTTCTGCTGCCCTCCACAGAAAAAAGTAAACCCACAAAATCCACAATCTTCCAAAATTCTAAAACTATAATCCTCCAATTTGTCTTTATTACACAAAGTGACTTTTCAGGTAGTAAATTTGGCCCTACACTTAGGCCAAAGTTGTAACTGAGAGAGTAGATAGCATTATCCTCTCTGAAGGTAATTCGTGCCTTTTGCAATATGGTTAGTTCTTTGCAGAAACAAACGCTAAGGCGCCTATACTGATTTAGGGCCTGCACAAGCATTCTCACCTACTCCATCCTTTTCTGCCCCTGAGATTTTCTGCGGTGTAGTCTACATTCTGTTTCTTATCCAAGGTTGGGGATCAGTTTCCACTGGCACATCACTCTTGCTTCCCTGTCTTGTTAGGGGAATGGGTGTTGCCTTGGTAGCTCATGATGCACAAAGCCTTCTGTGGAGTGATGGGAGTTCAGGGAGTGCTGAAAGATCCCAGTAACGAGCTCACTTTCCAAATGGGAACTGTCAGATAGCCTTTATTTATTTATTTATTATATTTATACCCCACCTTTTTTCCTGCAAGGAACCCAAGGCAGCTTACATAATCCTCCTCCTCTCCATTTTATCCTCACAACAACCCTGTGAGGTAGGTTAGGCTGAGAGTCAGTGACTGGCCCAAAGTCACCCAGTGAGTTTCATGGTCGAGTGCGGATCTCCTGAGTCCCAGTCCAACACTCTCACCACTATGCCACACTGGCTCTCACTGCCTGAAACAGAATTCATTCAGTCATTCATTCCATTTCTATATCGCCCAGCAGCCAAAGCTCTCTGGATGGTTTACAAAGATTAAAACCTTAGAAATATGTTATAAAATCATAGAATCATGCAGTTCAAAGGGGCCTATAAGTCCATCGAGTCCAACCCCCTGCTCAATGCAGGAATCCAAGTTAAAGCATCCCTGACAGATGGCTATCCAGCTGCACCTTGAATGCCTACAGAGTGGGAGAGCCCACCACCTCCCTAGGTACTTGGTTCCATTGTCTTGTTGCTCTAACAGGCAGGAAATTTTTCCTGATGTTTAGGTGGCATCTGGGTTCCTTTAACCATTATTCCGTGTCCTGCAAACTGGGATGATCGAGATGAGATCCTGGCCCTCCTCTGTGTGACAACCCTTCAAGTACTGGAAGAGTGCGATCATATCTCCCCTCAGTCTCCTCTTCTGAAGGCTAAACATGCCCAGTTCTTTCAGTCTCTCCTCATAGGGCTTTGTTTCCAGTCCCCTAATCATCTTTGTTGCCCTCCTCCAAACCCTCTCCAGTTTGTCTACATCCTTCTTAAAGTGTGGTGCCCAGAACTGGATGCAGTACTCAAGAGGAGACCTGTAACTTGAGCTTCTGAACCGTCTTCAAAGGCATCCCCATCTAGAGCTCATTGCAATACTCTAATTTGGAGGTTACCAGAGCATAGACAACTGAAGCCAGGTTATCCCTATCTAGATAGGGGTGTAGCTGGGTCACCAACCAAAGCTGGTAGATGGCACTCCATACCACTGAGACCACCTGAGCCTCCAGTGACAAAGATGCTTCCAGGAGAATCCCCAAGTAGGGGTGGGCGAACTGCCACTCACCGAGCACCCCCACCGCGCAATCCATCCTGCAGCGCTCAGCGGACTTCCGGGTCCCTGTCGCGTCAGTTCTGGGTCCCCGGCGCTGCTTTTTAAATGTAAAAACCAAGGTAAACTACCTTAAAATGGCTGCGAATAGCAAATTGTGGCCATTTTAAGGTGGGTTACCTTGATTTTTACATTAAAACTCAGCGCTGGGGACCCGGACATGAAGCGCTGGGGACCCGGAAGTACCTTTCCCCGACTCCTCTCACAGGGACTTGTGCCAAGCCTGAGGAAAGATAAGTTGCACGGAGCTGGGGGGGGGGGTCAAGCAGGGCAAGTTTGCCTCGCTTCCACACACACCACAGCCCTATCCCCAAGCTATGAAACTGCTCTTTCGGGGGGAGTGTAACCCCATCCAGACCAGGTTGAGCACCCTCCCTCATAGAATTATATGCAACTCGTTAGGTTTGACCTTACCTTATCCTACCAAGGCAGCTGGTCCACCAAACCATGCCATCTGTAACATATTGTTTCCTCCCTTTGGAATCAGCTCACCAGATATTATTATAACAAATAATTATCCCATAGAAGAGCCCTAAATTTGTCAGGGGTACTACTTTGTAACTTTCACTCTATCATGGTTAAACCAGCCCCATTCTTAGATATATGCAGCCACTACATTACATCAGGAGTTTTTCATGGAGGGGAACAGAGCTGCTTCATGTTTTATGTCAAAGTAAAAATCCACCCTGTTATGTGCATACAACTTATCTCCTGTGGATCAATTATGCATGAGCTAGACTAATCTACAGTTCTCCCTAGATTGAGGGATGGGGAAGAAATTTGTTTGGTTCACAATTTAATACAAAGTAGCCTACTTTGCACTTCTTAAACAAATATGTGGAATGCAATTATCCTTCGGGTTTTGCACATGTCCAAATTTTGTGATGCAGTGCTTTGATCAAATGGCATGTACAAAAATTGTGTATATTAGGGGGGGGGGGGGATTCATGTGGTCTTTAAAGAAAACATTCATAAACTGATGTGGAAATGGCCCGGGACAGAACAAACTTCTGCTTGAAAATATGTAAACCTTATAGAAAGCAAAACAGCCAGATTTGTCCATCTCCAATGAAAGGATTAGTGGCACATAAATATTTTAATACTAACTTGAGTTCATTTGACATGTAAACAGTTTGCTGTAGTTGCAGAGCATATTTTTTGATGAGGAAGAGGAAACCTGAGCGCTGACAATTAGTGAATCACTAGAAATGGAAATAATCTCAGACCGGAATATCTTCATACATGAGAAATTATATATTTATACACATATAACACACACACACACACACACACACACACGTGTCATTATGCTCGCCTTTGATATATACACCACAGCATGGGAAATGTCAATTACTGGTAAATAATGGGAAGATGATGACATTTGGACAATTACTGCAGCAATTCAGTTGGCTTTGACATTTATTGGGATATTACAGCATTTGCTGACATTTTCCTTTTAAAATCTTAAAAATTACTGGTAAATGACAATGCTCATCAAAATTCTGACACTTATTCATTCCCAACATTCTTGGTATTTGGCACACTATTAAAAGCTCCAACTTATGTCACACTCGAGCATCATAGCAAGAAAGGCCACAGCAGGACCAACATGCAGACTACGTGTTGGGGATATGCAGTTGGAGGCTGGTCCAATTTCAAGGACTCCAGTTGAGTTCTGTGGAGCTGGGGGTGTTTCCCCACTAGCTGTTTAGTTTGGAATTACTACTCTTTGTTCGCTCAGTTTTTAGAATCCAAATGATGTTATCATACCACTGCATTCCAGTGTTTGTTGTGTTCTCCCCCATCTTTTTAAAGATCTAATATATGGTTATTTTTTCCACCTAAAACTAATGCTATCATCTGGTTAAAGAAATCTTAGTTGGTTAATCAAATGTGATTTAGTAGATTAATAATTAAATCAATGAAATATGTATAAAGGTGCACATGAGAAAACAAAGGGTTGTATCCAATGGTGGCTTTGCCTTAGTAGAAAGGGCTCATGCAAGTCAGGGTACCCAGGTTTTTGCAGATTCTCCTGCCCACTTAGCCTTGGAAGACTCTCTGGAACAGCATGTAATATGGTGCAGAAGGCTTGCAGTAGGCAGGGGTAGATCAGCAAAAATTGGATGCTCCAATTTGTGCAAGTAGTGTTGGAGAATATGGAAAGTCCCTTGTGGACTATGGAAATGCTGTGGGCATAATATATCTGGACTTCAGCAAAGCTTTCGACAAAGTGCCTCATGACATCCTGATTAGCAAGCTAGCTAAAAGTGGGCTGGACAGAATAACTACCATATCAGGTGGATCCACAATTGGCTACAGAAACGGACCCAAAGAGTGCTTATCAATGGTTCCTTCTCAAACTGGGGAGAGGTAATGAGCGGGGTACCACAGGGCTTGGTCCTGGGCCCAGTGCTCTTCAACATGACTTGGATGACTTGGATGAGGTGGTGCAGGGAATGCTTATCAAATTTGCAGATGACACAAAGTTGGGTCGAACAGCTAATACTCTGGAAGACAGAAACAAAATTCAAAGAGATCTCGATAGGCTGGAGCGCTGGGCCGAAAACAACAGAATGAAATTTAATAGGGATAAATGCCAAGTGCTGCACCTAGGGAAAGGAAACCAAATGCAGAGTTACAGAATGGGGGACACTTGCCTCAACAATACCACAAGGGAGAAGGATCTTGGAATTGTGGTAGATCACAAACTGAATATGAGCCAGCAATGCAATGTGGCTGCAAAGAAGGCAAATGCTATTTTGGGCTGCATTAATAGAAGTATAGCTTCCAAATCGCGTGAAGTGATAATTCCCCTTTACTCGGCACTGGTTAGGCCTCATCTTGAGTACTGCGTCCAGTTCTGGGCACCACACTTTCAGAAGGACGTAGACAAACTGGAGAGGATTCAGAGGGGGGCAACAAGGATGATAAAGGGACTGGAAAACAAGGCCCTATGAGGAGAGACTGAAAGAACTGGGCATGTTTAGCCTTCAGAAGAGGAGACTGAGGGGAGATATGATTGCACTCTTCCAGTACTTAAAGGGTTGTCACACAGAGGAGGGCCAGGATCTCTTTTCAATCATCCCAGTTTGCAGGACACAGAATAATGGGTTCAAGTTACAGGAACCCAGATTCCACCTGAACACCAGGAAAAAATTCCTGACTGTCAGAGCAATAAGATAATGGAACCAAGTACGTAGGGAGGTGGTGGGCTCTCCCACTCTGGTCTGGAGGCATTCAAGGTGAAGCTGGACAGCCATCTGTCGAGGATGCTTTGACCTGGATTCCTGCATTGAGCAGGAATCCAGGGGGTTGGACTCGATGGCCTTGTAGGCCCCTTCCAACTCTACTTTTCTATGATTCTATGATTCTAACCAGTGCTGAGTAGAGGGGAACTAGTACTTCACATGATTTGGAAGCTATACTTCTATTAATGCAGCCCAAAATAGCATTTGCCCTTTTTGCAGCCACATCATCATCATCATCATCATCATCATCATCATCATCGGTGGGGTATAAATATAATAAATAAATAAATAAATAATCACCTGTTTATTACAGTCATATGACCCAACATATACACTTTACATTCCAACTCTCAGAAAGGATAATCATACATAATAGTATATGATTATAAACAAAATAGCTCTCACTTGTTCCCTACCAAAAAACCCCTCCTTTTCATAGCAGCTAGGAAGAATTTAGTAACTGAAGAAGTGACAGTTGGATTTTGGTCACATAAACAAAAAGTGACCAACCATTCGTCAGGTAAACCACGAAACCTCCCTAAGAGTGGCGAAATTATGTCCTCCCTTAATTTAGTATAAAATTTACAGAAAATAAGAACATGCATCAAAGATTCAGGAACCCCGTCCATACACGGGCAGTGTCTCTGATGATATGGTATACCCTGAAATCTTCCCTGCAAAATTGCTGAGGGTAAAATGTTAAATCTTGCTAACATGAATTCTCTACGGGTTTGTGGAGCACTAAGATTTGACAAATATGGCGCTGAAAGACCATATATTGGTGTTACCCCACTTGCAATGGGAGAGCAGGTTCTGTTTGCTAGTGAAAATAGCTCCTGCCTTTCAATATCATGCACTCTCTGAGATAGCAATCTGAGAACTTGCTGAGGGCCAAGCATAAGAATAGAATCCAAATGAATACCAATAGATCTAATTTTCTGTTGAATCAAAGAGGCCCATTTACTAGTATAGCTGTCCCTTAATATGTGGTGTACGTAACTAAGGTTCCCAGGTGTAAAGTGTAAGCGCAACCAAAATTTAAAGGTCTGGATCCACGCTCTTGCCTCTATCTGGCCTGTTCCAGTTTCCAGATACATAGCTGCATAGCTGACACAGTTGGGAACTCCCAGTATGCGTCGTAGGAATTTAGCTTGTACTCGCTCTATCCCCACGTCGACTGTGCTAATCCAAATAGGTACACCGTACAGTAATTGAGCCATAATTTTGGCTTTAAATATCCGCATAGCCAAGAGGACATGTTGTCCCCCCTGTATATAAAAAAAGCGAGCAATAGCCATCATACTACAGTTGGCCATACTGATAGCATGGTGTTGATGGGCATTCCAATAAGATTTAAACTGAAAGTTTATACCCAAATATCTGTGTTCTTTTACTTGTTCCAAGTTAACATCTCTAAGTGTCCAACGTGTACACCTCCAAACCTTGGAAAAAACCATAACTTTAGATTTCCCAAGGTTAGTAGACAGCTCATTTACATCACAGTATGTGGCAAAGGCAGCTATAAGACATTTCAGACCCAGCCGGGTTAGCGATAGAACTACAGCATCATCAGCATAAAGTAAGAGTGGGATTTTTTGTGAACCAAGTTTTGGAAAATGGCCCTCCTCTCTCATTAAGGCAGGAGATAGATCATTCAAAAACAAATTGAAAAGGAAGGGTGCCAAAATGCACCCCTGTCTAACTCCTCCGGGACCGTTGGTATAAAACTCTTCAGACAGTTTGCCATGAAGACTATAGCGAACCTGACAGCTAGTGCTGGAGTAAAGTTTTGAATAAGAAACAGCAACCTTTTATCTATACTTGTCTTATTTAACTTTGACCACAGCAATTCCCTAGGAATAGAATCAAAGGCCCCTTTTAGATCAAAAAAACACTGAAAACAATTTCTTCCCCCCCAGGCAGCTATATTTCTCTGCCAAATGTGCCAACACAATACAATGATCCAGTGTAGATTTGTTTTTATAAAACCCTATCTGTTCTGGGCCTAAAATATGATGTTCTTCCAGCCAATCTGACAGTTTATCTGTCAAATGCCTTGCGTAGAGCTTGCCCACAATTGATATCAAACTTATTGGGCGGTAGTTACCTGGAAGTTGTGGGTCTTTTTAAAAAATGGGCACTATAATAGCCTTTAGCCAGGCTATAGGAACCCTTCCAGTGATATTTATTAAAGAAAAGAGAGTGGCCAATGGGGATGCCCACCATTCCAAATGCTTTTTAAGCAATTTGGAGGGAAACCCATCGGGTCCCAGTGCCTTACCGCCCTTTAACCGGCTAATTAATTTTTTGATCTCATTACTTTCTACCGGTGTCCATTCTGCCAAGTTAGATGGTATAGATTCTGCAGGGGTGAGATCAGAAGCTGCTGGATCATAAAAGATATTTATAAAAAAACTCCTTCCAAACCCATGGTGGCACCCTGCAATCCAGTGGGCCAGATTTATTTGAAATGGCTCCAGACATCACACCAAGTCCCAAAATTGTTTGGAGTTACTGGGATGTGAAGCCTGAATTATCAGATCCCATCTCCTCATTTGCATCTCTCTCTTCTTTTTTAAGATGGTTGGTTTATAGATTCTTTTCAGTTCATAGTATTTAGGTGGAAGGGTATTTATTTTACTGTTACAATAATACTGATGTAATACACAAATCTGTTTTTTCAGCAATTGACATTCTTCGTCAAACCACTTGGCAGAGTTCTTAAATAATCTTTTCCCATGGCCGGCTAATGTCTGTTGTTGTAATACAACATGAATTTTCTTAATAAATCGTAATAATAAAAAAACATGTCGCTGTTATGTACCTTGACTATCTGTTGTTTAAGAGTAACAACAGGGGCAGAGCCCAACATCTCTTCGATAATACAGTATTTTTCCATGTATAAGACTATACTTTTTCCTAAAATTGCTAGCCTAAAAATTGAAGGTCGTCTTATACACGGAAGTAAGCCAAGGAGAGAACCGTGCGGTTGCAAAACTGCCCAGTGGGGGGGCGTCTTATACATGGGGGCGTCTTATAGATGGAAAAATTCGGTAATATTGACCCTATTGGTCCATTTAACTCTTGTATATCGTGGGAGCTGATTAGCACCATGAGGCTGGCCATCTGGAGAAGTGCATGCTACAGAAACAGACAGAGGCAGGTAATCGTAATTGCTATCGAGGCGATCACCTACATAAAATTCATAGACTAAGCCTCTCAATCGAGGAGAAACTAGAATATAATCAATCACACTTCTTCCCCGTGAAGATCTAAACGTGAACTCACCAGGGATATCGAGGGGGGAAGCCCCATTCAAAATAATTTTACCATTGCTGTCAGCAAAATCGCCCATACAAATTCCTGCATAGTTGATTAGGTGATCCTTGGAATGTCAAGCATAGGGTGGCACCCCTAGCATAGACTCATTGATTTTATAACCCATAGCATGTGTCAATGCAAAATTATCAGACCCAAGCCTTGCATTAAAATCACCAGCTATTAATACTTCTGCAGTAGGATATTTTTGTGGCTTACGCTGGCTCAGCTTGTCTGAGTGTGGAAAGCTAAGCAGGGTCAGGCCTGGTTATTACTTGGATGGGAGACCCCTCCTCTAGTTTCCTGCATTGAGCAGGGGGTTGGACTCGATAGCCTTGTAGGCTCCTTCCAACTCTATGATCTATGAATCTATGAACCCAAAAGATATTCATTTATAGCCTCCCATTGTGCCATAATCCTTGTTTACCATTTTTGGGAGATAGATACACATTAATAATCAGCAGAGAAAAATCAGTTCCTTTAAGAAGTATGGCCAGGGCTAAAGGGGGAAGACTAGATAATGGCTCATACTCCAGTTTAATGGAAACAGACACAAGGCAACAAAGACCACCAGCACTACACTGTCCTTTATGGGCTGATGGTGTAGCTGGAATAAAAAAAGAGGTATAACCAATCATAGAAATATCTGTTTCTGACCATGTTTCTTGAAGGAGGATAATATGAAAACTTGAAAGAAAATGTATAAATTCCATATTATAATTCACTTTCCGTTTCCAACCAGCAATGTTCCATGACACAATATTTAGAAGTGGAAATGCCTGATTTTTGGCTAGTCAGTTAAACACCGATAGATCTTCCAAAATTTCTGCTTGATCAAAAGAAATGCACCCATTATTTACAATTTGGGAAGAAAAGGATTGAGGATAGTCTGAAATATGATTGTCCGGTAAATTCTCTTGAATACACGGAGTTAAACAACTGGGCTCAGATTCCACCGTTGTCATTGGAACTGCTGCTTTCGGCCTGGTGAAGTCAAAGGAGAGAGGTGGGACATCTTGTTTTGTTGCATCAATTAAGGTGAAGGCACCATTTGCATTCATTTTCTCAATTCTACATAATGCAGATAGAGGGTATCTTTTCTCAGAAATTATTGGCAAGTGAGGCTCAACCTGCAGAACCAATTCCATGTTGCTTTTATCCATGGACTCCTGAAGTTGAGATGTTAAACTTTGTCCACTTAAACAAGAAACCTCAGAGCTTTCAGGTATATCCTCCACATTAGTGGCTCATATTCAGCTTGTGATCTACAACAATTCCAAGATCCTTCTCGCTTGTAGTATTGTTGAGCCAAGTATGCCCCATCCTGTAACCGTGCATCTAGTTTCTTTTTCCTAGGTGAAGAACTTGGCATTTATCCCTAATAAATTTCATTCTGTTGTTTTTGGCCAGTGCTCCAGCCTATTGAGATCACTTTGAATTTTGTTTCTGTCTTCCAGGGTATTAGCTATTCCACCCAATTCTGTGTCATCTGCAAATTTGATAAACATTCCCTGCACCTCCTCATCCAAGTCATTAATTAAAATGTTGAAGAGCACTGGGCCCAGGACTGAGCCCTGCGGTACCCTGCACATTACCTCTTCCCAATTTGAGAAGGTACCATTGATAAGCACTCTTTGAGTCCGATTCTGTAGCCAACTGTAGATCCACCTGATAGTTGTTCCATTCAGCCCACTTTTAGCTAACTTGCTAATCAAGATATCATGAGGCACTTTGTCGAAAGCTTTGCTGAAGTCAAGATGGAACAACATGGAGAGCCAGTGTGGTGTAGTGGTTAGAGTGTTGGACTGGGACTCAGGAGATCCGGGTTCTAGTTCCCGCTTAGCCATGAAATTCACAGGGTGACTTTGGGCCAGTCACTGCCTCTCAGCCTAACCTACCTCACAGGGTTGTTGTGAGTATAAAATGGAGAGGAGGAGGAGGAGGATTATGTAAGCCGCCTTGGGTTCCTTGCAGGAAAAAAGGCGGGGTATAAATATAATAAATAAAAATAAATAAATAAATAAATAAAGATATATTAGGTCCACAGCATGCCCACAATCCACAAAGGAGGTTACCTAACAAAAAAATGAGATCAGATTTGTTTGGCAGGATTTGTTCCTCAGAAAACCATGTTGGCTTCTAGTAATCACTGCATTGTTTTCAAGGTGCCTGCAGATTGACTTTCTTTTATAATCTGCTCCAGAATTATCCCAGGGATTGCTGTCAGACAGACTGGTTTGTAGTTTCCAGGATCCTCCTTTTTGCCCTTTTTGAAGATAGGAACAACATTAGCCCTCCTCCAGTCATCTGGCACTTCACCTGTCCTCCATGATTTCTCAAAGATAATAGACAGTGGTTCTGAGAACCACCATTTCTTTCCTCTGTCTTTTACTATTCATGCATCTGAAGAAAGTTTTGTTGCTTTTTGCATCCCTCGCTAACCTCAGCTTTAGCCTTCCTGAAACTATTCCTGCAGTTCTGTGCTACCTGCCTGTACACTTCCCTTGTAGCCTGGCCTTCCTTCCACTTCCTATATGTGTCCTTTTTTGTTTTCACTCAGGTCATCTTTGAGTTTTTTGTGAAGCCACATTGGCTTCTTCTGTTGCCCTCTGCCTTTTTTCCTTGTGGGAATTGTTTGCAATTGTGCCTTTAGAATTTCCTTTTTTAAAAACTCCCACCCATCCTGGGCTCCTTTTCTCATTAGAGTCGCTTGCCATGGGACCTTACTTATCATTGTTCTGAGTTACAGAGTTTGTTAAAATTGGCGTTCCTAAAATCCAGGAACTGTCTGTGTCGTTTGGCTACACTCAGCTTTTGCTTCCCTTAGAATCAAGAACTCAAGTATAACATGGTCACTTTCCCCCAGAGTTCCCGAAACTGCCACTTTATCCACTAACTCATCTCTGTTGGTTAGAATCAGGTCAAGGATAGCCGATCCTCTAGTTCCTTCCTCCACTTTCTGTAGGAGGAAGTTATCACGTAGGGATGTAGCCGAGTAGCCCGGACGTTGCCGAGCTGCCTGAACCAGGCCTGCTCGTGTCCGTTTAGCTACTCGGCCACCACGAGCTTACCTGCAGCAGGCTCTCCGGCTCTCCGGAGAGCCTGCCTCCCCGTCCGCTGGTCCTGTTGCGTCCTTCCGGCGCGGAGGAAGTGACGCGACGGGACCCCTGTGCTCTGTTTTTGGCCGGGGAAACCAGGGCAACAGGGCTGTTTAAGCCCTGTTGCCCTGGTTCCTCCCGTCAAAACAGAGCACGGGCGGGGCTCCGGCAGCGGCGGAGGCAGCACGGAGAAGGTAGGTGGCCTTCTGGAAAGAAAAACCTTTAAACAGAAAGCAACCATTTTGCAATTAAGAATAAAGCATAGAATGGCTGAACAGTTTCATTCCTTCACAAGAACAAACCAAAAGTTTGAGTTGCTACAACGCAAACATTCTCTGGGTTGACATCTGGCCCTCCAAAGCCTTCTCCCTCCCTCCATATATGTAATTCCCCTATATCACCATGTCTTTCTGTATCAGTATGTGTTGCTAGACACTGTTCATATTGTCAATGAACTCTGATGTGACTATTTTCTTAATGTCCTGTTATCATCAGTCACCATATTGATAAGGTGAGCGATGTTGTCCAAAAGGCAGATTCAGATGGCACATCTCCTCCAGCAACCAGTGCAAAAACAAAACAAAAATAGGATGAGGAGAGGAATTGACTGCTACCATCACTTCCACCTGTCATGGTTCACCCCGTGGCGATTACTGCTCATTTGAACTAGCACTGACTGGAGCAGTGATCACCACTTCCCCAGCCTCCATGCACAGTGTTCTCCAACCTTGGGTCCCCAGATGTTTTTGGCCTACAACTCTCAGCATGCCCCAGCCAGTGTAGCTGGCTGGGGCATGCTGGGAGTTTAGGCCAAAAACATCTGGGGACCCAAGGTTGGAGAACACTGCTCAAAGGCTTGAGGGTTTTGATCACACTGATTCAAAATATGCAACACTGGTAAAATCCTCCATCTGGGAGCACCCTTAGTAGCCATTAAGTGGACTCGAACAGTTGTTTCCTTTACACATTCTTTTTTGAACCAGCCTGGTCTAGAGCTTCTGATCTTTCCCTTTGCCCTGAGCTTCCCATTTCTTCCCCACCTCCCTATTTTCTGCCTTCTCAGCTCAACTCATCATGGTATCCCA
The DNA here is from genome assembly GCA_021292165.1 of Shinisaurus crocodilurus. NCBI lineage: Eukaryota > Metazoa > Chordata > Lepidosauria > Squamata > Shinisauridae > Shinisaurus > Shinisaurus crocodilurus. The sequence continues at coordinate 135,199,690 of CM037878.1, forward strand.
ACCTTTTTCTTCTTCTTCTTTTTGGTCCCTTTCATTCTGGCAGCTTCCATTAAAGGACAGGGCAGTACTACTTCTTTTTTTCTAAGAAAGAAGCAAACCCCCATTATTATTTTACATTTTCTTCATGAAGCGGGTCTAAACTTCAGCCATACAGCAGGGGAAACCTGCCTCTTCTCTGATACTGGCACAACAAACCATCCCTTCTTACCCACACTTGTCAGAAATAGAGAGAGGAATTAATCTTCAAACATAGGAAACAATGAAAAGAAGTGAAAGAGAAATTATGTTTCTCTCCTCCGGCAAAGGGGGGAGAGCAGGGTGGGTGGGTACTAGAGGAGGATGTGGGCTGGTGGGGGGGGGGAGGAAGGACGGTTGCTTTGTTTTATTGATTTAAACACACACACACATACACACACATCCCAGAGGCGCCCAAAAGCACAGGGCAATGATTAATGTCCCCTCAGAAAAAGAAATTATATAGAATAAATTAAACTACTGTGGCAGCAAATTGAAAAATAAGGATGTAAATGAGGTTTGAATACTTAATATCTGAGAAGGGGAAGCTAGTCAGGGGCATGGAAAGAATGAGCATATTTTGTCAGGGACAGTACATATTAGCTCCTGTATAAGGGAAGGGCTGTTGTATGGGGGGGGGGCAGGGTGTGTGTGTGTGTGTGTGTGTGTGTGTGTGTGTGTAGGAGATAAGTCCAGTTCTGCCTAGCTAACTCCTCCTCCATCCAGGACAGCAAACCTGCAGGCACACACACCATTTCTCTATCACATACCCCAGCAAGAATGAGGGGGAGCTGATATCTGTTCTCAAGTTCTACGAGAAGTAATCTGCACTTATCCTCATTAAGTTTTCCTCTAGCTCTAGTGCAAGAATTCTCAAATGATGTCATAGCAAACTTCTCCAAATCAAGACACAAAGAACTGTGTCTCTATGGCTTGCCTACACATTCCACAGCAGTCTCCTTTGTATCACTCTGAAAATGAACGGAAGAGCCCAGGCATACAGCCACCCACAGCCACCAAGATTGAACAGTGCTCTTTCTGACTGACTGCTGCAGAAAACAGCTGCTGGTATTGCATCAGGATTGCATCTACAACCGATCAGCACTACCCAATTGTCAACACACAGCTCTCCCTCATCCTCCCGGTCATCTGCACTGAGAGGAAGTATCCGAAGGGGAAACCATGGGGTTAGGCCAGCAGGGTGCTGCTTGGAATGGTGTTGGCCTGGATGGAGCTACTTTTGATTGAAAGTTCTGAAGTATTAAAAACATTAGGCAGGTGGCATGCTGCTGCATGCACCATCCCAAAGACCCAGGCTGGTTAAAGTATAAACCAGTGTTCTCCAACCTTGGGTCCCCAGATGTTTTTGGCCTACAACTCCCAGCATGCCCCAGCCAGCTATGCTACGCTGGCTGGGGCATGCTGGGAGTTGTAGGCCAAAAACATCTGGGGACCCAAGGTTGGAGAACACTGGTATACACACACAATGAACATACCAATAAAAAATCAAGCTATTTCTCTCACTTAAATCTGAAACAAAATTGCTCCCCAAAACTGAATTTTGATGGTGAATATTCTCTGGATATTTTGTAGATATGTGCATAATCTCCAATAATTTTGTCTTGTTAATTGTTGTAAACCGCCCAGAGAGCTTCGGCGATTGGGCGGTATAAAAATGAAATAAATAAATAAATAAATAAAATTCAGCATCAGAAGCTAAGATTATTATGATTCCCACTAGAGGAATATAGCAATTGAAGGATACGACTTGTTCAAAAAGAACAGAAGCAATAGAAAGGGGGCAGGAGGTGCACTGTATGTTAGAAATACACACGCACCTGCAAAGAAATTCAAGACAATGGCCCTGTTGAAAGCACCTGGGTTAAAACAAATGAAGGAAGGAATAAAAACAGAACTGTGGTTGGAGTCTACTACCAGCCACCTGACCAAGGAGAAGATGTGGGCAATCCTTTACAAAAGCAGACTGCAGGTATTTCAAGGAAGCATAGAGTAGTAGTAATTGGGGGGTGTTCTGCCAAATGTTTTCCCAAAGGGCTTGGCAGGGGCTCTTTAATGAATTCTCATGCCATAATAAATCCAGGAGGATCAAGCCAAACATCTTTTATTGCGAGTTAAGATCCTTATTATACAGAGTACAACAATCCCAAGTCCCCTAGTAAGAGCCCCACCCCTTGGACAGGCAGCGACCACAATATCATCAACCGACCAGTCAAGAAGCTCTGCCTCCAGTATCAGTTGTGTCCTTGCTGCAGTCACTCAGCCTTGAGGTCTCTCTCCTCCGTCTGCGCCTGGTTCGTTGCCCTTCTTCAGGCTGGCAGCCAAACGGCTTCTGGATCTCTCTCTTCCTTCTCAGCACACTTCAACCACACACACCACACCAACCCCCAGGCTGCATTTGCTAGTCTTATATACAATTCTAGCATCAAAATCCATGGGCTGCAGACCTCGTGTTTAAATGATAACACCTGTGCTGTGCTGGGTGGCAGCCAAGTCACATGATGCCGGTAAGTTGCTGATCATTGCATCAGGCTGGCAAGCAGCCAGGTCACATACCAGTAAATTAGCCAAAGCCATTCGCATATAACACCTACATTTTAGTTTCTTAAATCAAGCCCAGAGCATAGAGGAAGAACTCTGTTCAACACTCCTGTACTCCTCGATTATCTTCCACAATTCCCAGTACAGGGGGACATCATTTACCCTGATATCTGTTGGGAGAAAAACTCTGCCAAATATAGTGGGCACATTCACATGTCATGACAACCTATCCTGGCCATAAGCCACAGTGGGTTGTTGTCATGTGAACAACCCATGGTGAGCTTACAGACGATCAGGCTCACTGCCAGTTGTTGGCCCCTTCCCTCTTCCCTTGGTCACCCCGCAGGTATTCCAGCGGACACCATGGGAGGACCAAGTTGTCTCCCACCTCCCTGCTGTGATTGCGAGCCAGTTTGGGCTCACCACCACAGGTTGTTGTCTTTTTTCACTTTATCCTTTCCCCCTGCTAGAGATTGTGAAAGCCAGCTGTCAAGGCAGCTTTCACAATCCCATTTTGACAGCTATGAACAGAGGCTGTAGGTAAGTTTATTTCCCCCTTTGGTTCTATCTGACAGCTGTGAAAAGGTAAGCTGTCAAATGTAACCAAAGGCGTACGTGATTTTAGCTCGTGAAAGTGGGGTGACACCTTGTTCACCCCCTTCATGGCAAGTTCCTTGTGTGGGGTTTTTTGGACTCATTGTCCTAAAGGTGCCCTCAGTTTTGCACTTGTTCCCAAGATTCTACCACCTCAGGAACATGGAAAAGTGTGAGCCACTATATACAAGTATATAGTCTTTATATACCTGTATAGTTTCCTGTCAATTTTTTTTAACCCTTTCTAAATCTCACTTTTAAAATGGAGCATTACTTTTGACAGCTGTCAAAAGTAACTACTCCCATAAATGGGGTGGCTCACACTTTTGCATGTTCCCGAGGTGGTAGATCAGTCAGTCTGACATCAATACCAGGGAAGTTTCTAGAGTAGATTATAAAGTGTTTGATCTGTAGGCCCCTTGATACTAATGCAGTGATCACTGGAAGCCAGCATGGATTTGTCAAGAACAAGTCCTGCCAGACAAATCTTACTTCATTTTTCAATTGGGTACCTTCCTTAGTAGATTGTGGCAATGCTGTGGACATAATATATTGACTTCACCAAGCCATTTGACGAAGTACACCATGATATCCTGATTAGCAATCTAGTTAAATGTGGGCTGGATGGCACTACTACTAGGTGGATCCATAGATGGCTGGAGAAGTGTACTCATAGAGTGCTCGTCAGTGGTTCCTCATCAAACTGGAGGGAGGTATTGAATGGTGTTGCAGGATTCAATCCTGGGCCCTGTACTCTTCAACATTTGTATTAATAACTTGGAATAAGAGGTGGAGGGAATGCTTATCCAATTTGCAGATGACACAAAATTGGGTGGAATAGCTAATATCTTAGAAGACAGAAACAACATTCAAAATGATCTAGTTAGAAGACCAGGCAGAAAATAACAGAATGAAATTCAGCAGAGACTAGTGCAAAGTTCTTCATTTAGGGGAAAGAAATCAAAAACCCAGGTAAGATGGGGGATAGGCAATAGTATGTGGGTCGGCAGTGTGATGTGGCTGCAAAAATGGCAAATGCAATTTTAGGCTGCATCAATAAAAGTATAGTTTCTAAATCACAGAAAGTAACAGTTCCATCTACTCTACACTGGTCACTCAGGCCTCACCTTGAATACTATGTCTACTTTAAGAAGTATTCAGATAAAATAAGAAAAAGTTCAGAGAAGGGCAACAAAGATGATCAAGGGCCTAGAAACTAAGTCGTACAATGAAAGATTGAAGGAACTGGGTATATTTAGCCTTGAGAAGAGAAGACTGAGCAGGGATATAACAGCACTTTTTAAGTACTAAAGGGTTGTCATATTTGTTATGTGAACCTGCTCTCTATCATCCAAGGCTGTAGGACACGAAATAACGGGCTTAAGTTACAGGAAGGCAGATTTCAGTTGAAGTTTGAACATCAGGAAAAACTTCCTAAAGGTTAGGGAAGTCAGACAATGGAAGCAACTGCCTAGGGAGGTGGTGAGCTCTCCATTGCTGGAGGTATTCAAGCAGTGACTGGACAGGCATCTGTTAGGGATGCTTTAAACTGGATTCCTACACTGAGCAGGATGTCGGACTCAATGGCCTAAATGGCTCCTTCTGTCATGTGCCCGATCCTTCAAATACACACGCTGCCATTCTGACTCAGGACACCCAAATCAGTTTTATGTAACTAATTCCATGGTAAAAACCTAATGGTTACGGTCTTTAGAAATCATATAGCTGGTGACAATTAGCTTACAGACTCCATAAGTAGTTCCACAACAATCCAAAGCCGGTCAGAGATCCAGACAACTGGTTTCCCTTTTGTAATCTCTGCGGCTCAGGATACAGGACAAGGGGCTGAATGATTCCTGAGGTCAGCCTTCCCAGGCAATCAAAGACAAGGGTACTAGAAAAAGACCTGAAGAAATCCACACAGGCAAAGGTTTACACCAACTTTGAAATCTTTGTTGGAACCTCCACGTTACATGGGTCTAGGCCTATCATATCCAAGGGTCAAAACAGGTTGTTCAAGAGTTAGTCCAGAGGAATCCCACACACACACTGACTTTGACAACCATGGCTTCCACCTTGGTATCTCCATGCTATGTGAGTCCAGGCATAGAAAAGTCCAAGAGTCAGGATCAGTCCTTGCCATCTGGCAACTCCGGACTATCAACAATGAAGATCCACAAACAATAGCAAACAATGATTCACATTCTATGAAAAGTGTAGCAGTACTTTTCATGGCAGGTTCTTAACAATACAAAGTTTAAGAGACAAGAGTCCAAACTGGAAGCAGACTCCATGTGAAGAGTGCTTCAAGAGGCTCAGATGGTAGTTAGTCCAAACAGAGAGGATTTCAGGCAGTGAAGACAAGAATGTTCCTAGCAAAGGCTCCCAGCCTGGGCTCTGGCTTAAAAGGGGAAGTGTGGCTGTGAAAGCCCTCCTCCTAAATAACTAACTGACAAGGGCTTGTAGCCCATCAACGAAGTCCCCTGCCCAAACAGGGCATCTCCCTTCTGCCCTTCAGGGGAGACACTTTAACCTGTGTGACACCTCCAAAAAACACTCCCTCTTCTGTTAGGTTTTCACAGAGAGGCTGCCAGCTTCCTTCCTTGCCAAGGCTGGAGCTAGCAGCTGGACCAGAGTAAGTTGCTTCCTGCCTGCTTTCCCTTGATAAGCTCACACTGATTCCGACATTCCACAGACTGAATAGGCCCAAACCCTTCCGGACCACTCCTGATCAGATTCTGGCTGTAGACTAGGAGGCCCACTGCAGCTGGGCCCTAACACCTTCCAACCCTATGATTCTATGTGGTGTGGTAACTCTCAACACATCATAATATATATTTGACATATATCAGTCAAGATTGACAACAAGCATGCAGTAGCTTGTGAATATTGGACAATGACATGCAGCAGACAGTATCTGACAATATTTCATAGATGACATGCAGTAACAGATTTGGCAAGATCTTACGGAAAGGAAACATTACTTGTGGGACTGTGTTTAGCTAACACTGAATTACCAAGCAAGGCCCCAAATGGTTCTGAAATTACAGTCTTTTAGGCCAGGACTCTCCAACCTTGGGTCCCCAGATGTTTTTGGCCTATAACTCCCAGCATGCCCCAGCCAGCTGGCTGGGAATTGTAGGCCAAAAACATTTGGCTGGGGCATGCTGGGAGTTGTAGGCCAAAAACATCTGGGGACCCAAGGTTGGAGAGCCCTGTAATTTAGACCATTGTTCAAGACGGCTTCAACCATATGACTTCTAGGGTCCCCAGATCTTGAAGCTGCCCTCTTGTTTCCTATGCAGCTATCATGTTGAATAGCAGCACAGAGAAAGGGGGTGGGGGGAGGGAGCCACGTGTCCGGCATCTTTATAAAGTTCCATCTTAGTGACAGGATCATGCCTCCAGTTCTCCAGGCCAACTATTTCTGGGCAGGGTATGAATGACGTCATGCACCTGAGCTGGGCAACTACATTCCTGCCCACTAATAAACTTATTAGCATTTAAATTGCGACTTTCGGGAAGGATAACATTTCTACTTTACACCTCCCTCCAATTATGTAGGTGATAAACAAAATAATTCACATGAGAAGGAAGACAGAGTCAGTTTGCTAACTCCTAAAATGAGTTTGAGCATAATAAAATGAATCTAGGATCATCACTTGCAGTCAACTGGTGCATTCACATGTCACAAAAACCCACCCTGGCAACAAGCCACAGTGGGTTGGTTGTCGGGTGAACAACCCACAGTGCATCCGACAGACAATCAGACTCACCATAGGTTGTTGGCCCCTTCCCCCACCTCTTCCCACTTTGGTCCTCCTGCGGATATCCCAGGGGTGTCCAGCTTAAGGCTGGCCGGCAGCTGGCCTTGCTTCTGGGAGCACCGCCAGAAGTACAGCTGGGATGAGATTAGAAGTTATGCTGCTTCAGAGAAAAGTGGCAGGGAGAAGCGTAGTCAGCCAGTCAAGGGATTTTAGCCAGTAAAGTTCTTACAAAAGTCCAAGGATCAAGCAAAGCCATAATCAGGGTCAGTCCGAAGTCAAGTCCAAGAGTCCGGGGTTCAAGGCAAGGTTCAGGAGCAGGGTCAGGGATTAGGAAAAAGAGTCAAGGAAGATGTTGTTTCCCGATACCCAGGCTTCAGTGAGTGAGTGTTTTTCTACTGTCTGCTGCCGGGGCACACCCATCCCGCAGCTGGAGCTCCTTAGCAGCAGGCTGATTATAAAAGCCTCACAAGGGCGACGTCCTGGTTTGCAGCCGGACGCTGCGTCGAGGGGCCTGCATCTGTTCCTGCCATCTCATCCTCCTCCTCTGTCTGGGACTCGGCACCTGCACCATCTCCACCTCTGATTCTGACTCCTCCCGTGCTGGGGAACTCCCACGGGTCATGCCAGAGGGGCCTGCCAGCTCTTCAGCTGCCCAGTCAGCCCCGTCTGGAGCAGCAGTGTCTGAACTCTGCTCCTGAGGAGTGTCCCGGGCCCGGGGTGAGTCACACATCCTCAGAGGAGGATTCCTGGAGGGGGGTCATGACAAGGGGACACCGCAGGAGGACTGAGTTGTCTCCCAGCTGCAATCATGAGCCGTTTCAAGTTCACCATGGCTTTTTTGCAGTTTAATTTTTTTTTTTGCTGGAGATTGTGATTTCATGATCCCTGTTTTGATAGCTACGGATAGTCCTTTCAAAGTGCCCTAGTGGTACCTTGGAGCTGGAGGGGCTGTCTGTGGTTGCCAAATGTTTTTTAAAAAATTGTTTTCCCACCCTAATCTTTGCAAATATTTGTGGAAATTAAAAAAAAAAAAAATTACCCACACTGGCACAACTGCAGATGTTCACAGTTGCATGAGTGTGGCAATGGGGAGCCTTGGGTGGGTAATATCCAGGGGAGGTGCATGCTGGCAAAGTCCAGCAGGTACCCACCCTGGGCATTGCCCCACAGAGGCTGCAGGTAAGTTTATTTCCCCCTTTGGTTCCATCTGACGGCTGTCAAAAGGCGAGCTGTAAAATGTAACCAAAGGTGTGAGTGATCTTAGCTCATGAAAGTGGGGTGGCACCTCTTTTACCCCCTTCATGGCAATATCCTTATGGGTTTGGGGGGCTCATGTGCCCTAAGGGTGCCCTCACTTTTGCACTTGTTCCCAAGATTCCAGCACCCCAGGAACATGCAAAAATGCGAATCACCCCATTTACGGCTGTAGTTACCTTTGACAGCTGTCAAAGATAAAGCTTCATTTTTCAAGTGGGATTTAGAAAGGGTTAATTGCCAGGAAACTATACAGGCAGATAGACTCTGTATACCTGTATAGTTTTCTGGGAAATGTTTTCCCCCATTAATTCTTATAAAAAATGAACTGAACAAAATTCTCACATTTCTGCACGTGCCCAATTCAAACAGTAAAGCTATGCCCAGCATAGAGAAGACCATCTTGTACCTGCCTATCATGTAGTTGTGAAAGAACGGGCACCAGTCAGAAAAAAGAGGTGGCAAGCCTAATTCAGCCCCACAAACATGGCTGAATACACAAGGATTAAAACCCAGACCTTGCCTCCTACCTAGCTAGCTGTCACTGGCAAGTGAAACCTTTTTAATTTCTTGAGCATTGTGTTTAGATATGTGTATCTGCTTTGGACGGATCCGAAATACTGAACTGAAGCAGACTTCTTTGGAGGTTTTTGGACCTCCTTCAAAGTGAAGTGGCTGGTCCCAAAGCTTCAGACCCACTGCGGACTATGTAGGGCATTGGGGCTGTTATCAAAGCTCTGATGAAAATTTCAGAGCAGTCCCTGGTCACATAGTTAGCGCAATCAGGAACTACTCTGAAGGTGTGTATTGGGATTTTGATAGCAGCCCTGATATACAGCATCTGGAGCAGTCCCTGCTTGTGATAGGCAGGGACTGCTCTGAAGGCATCGATGAGGGCAACTCTTAAAGGGAGAAAATAAAGTCTGCACCCATGAAAATGGCTAGTGGCTGAAAATACACCTCCCAGCAATGGTCCTTGTCGGGGGGTAGGCTTTTCTCTCCCACCATCTATTTTGGGGGGGATGAAGTCTTTATTTTCCCCCTTTGCAAGTCAAGGGGAAAATAAAGTCTGCACATCTGAAAGTGGCTGGGGGGGGGGGGGGAAGTCCACTCCCCACCAAGGATCCTCAATGGGAAGATATCTGAAGCTTAGGAAACTGAAGTGAGGCTCTCCTCCAGGTCTAGGTGAAGCAGGTCTTGCCTGAAGCAGACGGGAGTGAAGCAGCCCCCTGTCTAAAACAACGAAGAGAGCCAAATCTCTCCAGAACACTTGCAGGATCCCAGGCCAGATGCATGGGGCAGAACAAATGACCACTGTACCAACAGCTCCGCTGCAGGTCACACGTAGGGAAGGGTACATATGCTCACAGTGGCTGCAGTCTCTTCCTTGCTCTGGACTGAGGCATCAGCACCCAGGAGACACCGCTCACTCTTCTCTCTCTCCCACTCCCTCACAAACACCTACTGTGGCTGTTCTCCTACAGGTACAGGATCCATCCCACACCTCATTGCATGCATGCCACAAGGGAGATTTACCCAGCAACAGTCACCAGTACGCTCCTGACTGTGCCTCTGTGGGGTTGCCAACTTACACGATGCGAGCAGGCTCCCACACCACCCTTTCAAGCTCCATGCCTCACAATTATGCAACTTGCGAAGGAGTTCCTACCATGGAGCTGGTGCCATAAGGAATGTTGCACCTGTTACCCTGCTCTCTCTTGAGCCACTGTCCAAAGCACACAGAAGCCCTGCTGGAATGATGGGTTGCCAATGCTGTTATGAGTAGATATAATTAATAACAATTTAGTTATAGTTATGTCAAGCACAAGGAAGACCACAGCAGGCCCCAGCAGTTTGGTTAAGCTTGGGTTCGTGAGAAGTGGGCAGCCTCAGCCACTGGCTGGCACAGAAGATTCAAATGAGGGTGTGAATGGATAGTGATTAGAGTCCGGAAAACATGAATGAGCAAGCAGCTGAAGTCTTGCAATGATCAGATTAGCTTGGGTAGCCTAAAGGCACAGGAGAGTTTCTCCTGAATGAAACTATAAGCAGCTCTGCAAGATATGGCTTCCAACTAATAGCAAGATTCGATCAGAGAATCAAGATAAGCGCAAGAGAGAGGAACACACAAAAGATAAGATACCCCCAGCAATAGGCACACAAAGGGCAAGCACTCAACAGGGTGATTAGGAACATCAGGGAGACAAGGACAGCCCTTGCCCCTCTCATGTAGCAAGAAAAAGTATAAGGACTCAAGCTTAGAAAATAGGAGTCAGAAAGCAGGAACACGCACACACCTCTCGCTCCCCTCTGCCACGCAGGACCCCTTCAGCGCGGGACCAACAACAAGACAGGTAGCTATGGATCTTTGCCTTGCCTTGCCTTGCCTTGCCTTGCCAGCGTGGGGACCTCCCCCCCCCCCACTCCTTGCTGTCCTTAGGCTGCCAGGGCATAGGGACTTTTTACCTCTATCAGAATTATAGAGTATATTTTGCTGCCTGAATTTATTGTGTAAGACATTATACCAACAGAAACCAAGACACTGTACTTGCTCTTAGGCAGTGCTTTTTTTCTGGAGAAAAAGGTACCGGAACTCTTGGATTACATTTCCTCGGGAGTAGATGGCGATTAAATTGTAATGCAATTAATAGAAGAAAAGGTGCTGGAACTCAGTTCCGGTGAGTTCCCCCAGAAAAAAAGCCCTGCTCTTAGGGATGGCCGAGAATTTCAAGGGGGGGAGGAACGGAGCGAAATCGCCCTGCTCTCCCCGCCCCCCCTGAGCTCAGCAAGACTTATCTGGCCCCGGCTTGTCCCAAGTTCCCGTGGGGGGAGCTTCCAGGTCCCCATTGCGTCATTTCCGGGTCCCTGGCACTGCGTTTTTTACGTAAATAACAAGGTAAACTTCCTTAAAATGGCAACGAATAGCAAATCTCAGCAGTTTTAAGGTAGTTTACCTTGGTATTTATGTAAAAACCGCAGCGCCGGGCGCCAAGCACTGCGGGATGAGCGGGGGGGTGGGTAAGTGGACAACCCTGCTCTATATTTCTCCTTGAATAAACAGTTCCTTTTTTCCTCCTAAATGTGTTGTAACTCAGTTTAGTGTTAGTATGTCAAGTCTATGTTTAGTGTTCTTACAGTATTTAAAATTAATCACTTACAGTAAACATGTATGAAATATATATCCTTAAGTATCAATAAGTATGTAGTAATACAACTATCCGTAAAGACAGTTATGCATAAACTTCAGAAAAAGCAGACCAAATATCCATGTATTTATCCATGTGCAGGTGGCATCTAAATACCACCCGCTCAAATGTTGAAAGCGTTATTAGGTCCTCAGTCCATTGTGTTATAGGAGGTAAGCGTTTATCTTTCCATATCAGTCTTTTAGCTGTCCGGAGGGCACGGAAAATCCATGTGTTGTCCTTGTGATAAATTCCATACAGCAGGTACCGTATTTTTCGCTCCATAAGACACACCGGACCATAAGACGCACTTACTGTATGGTACAAAAAAAATTTAAAAAAAAAAAAAAATCTTTTTTTTTTTTTACTATATTCACTCCATAGGACGCACAGACATTTCCACCTAGTTTTTTGGGGGGGTAAAGTGCGTCTTATGGAGCGAAAAATACGGTATATAATTTAAAAGAACGTGTGCATCAGTAAATATTAAAGAGCATTCTAATACTAGATTTATCCGTACTATGACCTCTACCCTCTTTTATGTATATATGTGTGTGGGGGGTTGTTGTTTTGTTTTGGTATAATTCACATTTAAAAAACTAATAATTAAAAAAATAAATAAGAAAAGTCTATGTTTACTGTTAAAGGGCGAAGCGCGCAGTTCACCCAACTGTGCACGTCTTTACCCCAGCCAAAGATCCCAAACCTTTTGCAATAGGGTGGTGGGGTTAGCCTCTCTTCTTGAAGAGAACCTACGGTAATACCCACATTATCTGTTGTAACAATGTCACATCATCTTTTCCTTTCAGGATCTGTATCCCACATGCTTTTCAGTAAAGTCTATGACTGTACCACATGTATTATTTCTGTGTTGCTGGGGAGTGGTAGACAGGGATCTCTCTTCTTCCCACCTTATCATGATGTGACCTCAGGATGGGATTCTGGGGAGTGGGGTGCCAGGGAGCTGATGGGCTCAGGGCCAGCGGCGCCTCCACTGTCTGCTCACTCAGGTCCAAAACAGACCCTTTAAATCTGTATCTAGAAGCTGTGTCTCCCCCCACCATTTTTACTCTAAACTAAGTGCAAGGCCCCCGATATGTGGATTGGGATCTTAGTGTGGGTGGTTGGGGGGCTTTTAAGATCTGGACTGTTCTCCCTGTGCCTACTCAGGAATAAAAATGGGGCGGGGAGACATAGCTGCTAGATATGGATTTAAAGTAATGTTTGTTGTGGCCCTCAGGTTCCCTGGACCATGGACAGGATGCTGCTGCAGGGACCAGGGTGTATGAGCCAGTCAGTTGGTGGAGGGCTGGAGTTGGGGGATGAGGAGGGACAGATGATTCAAGGGAGGGCTAATGAGGCCTTCTAAGATGCGACCTCTCAGGGCTGGCCTACTGGGCAAAATAGCAGAGAAGGATTGGTCACACTGGTTGCCAGGGAGAGCAGTTGGGCCAAAAGGCTTCATTTGCCCATGCAGGCTATTGGTCCATACAGTGCCCCCCCTCCCCTGATTGAACATAAGAACAGCCATGCTGGATCAGACCATAGGTCCATCTAGTCCAGAATTCTGTTCACACAGTGGCCAACCAGCTGCCAGTGGGAAGCACACGAGTAGGACAGGAGCGCAATAGCATCCTTCCGCCCAAGTTCCCCAGCAACTGGTGTACATAGGCATAGTGCCTGTGCCTATGACTCAGCTGTGCCTTTTATCAGCTCAGGCTGATATGCCAACTTTGACCTTACCTGGCTAGAGATAGCCTTGCAACAATTATTCACACTATGGTAACCTCCCATTTGGATTATTGCAATACATTATACTTGGGGCTGCCTTTTAAAATAGTCCAAAACCTTTAGCTAGTCCAAAACAAGGGCAGCTATTAGGAATATATTCAGAAAAATTCTCCTGGTGGGGCAGTTTTTTAGAACAAAATGTGCATGCATGCATGTGGTCCTGGATACCTAATGCAGGTGGAGGCCTGGGTGGAATCTAAGAGTTTCTTACTGAGTCTGATGATGGACACTATATTCACTGTAGACAGCATTGTGGACAACTCATTCCCCTAGTTATACAGTGCCTGCAAAATGCATTTCAGTTGATATAGACTGGTATAAAGACAGTACCCAATAGGGTTGGCTTGAGCTCATGGAGGTTCTCCAATTTCCATGTTGAAGCTCAATTTGCCTCATTCCAGATCCCAACTGCAAGCATTTTGTTTTCTTTTTTTCTAACAGCAAAAGTGTGCATTTGGGTGTGCATTTTTTAAAAGTGTGCATGCAAATGCATACTTTCCCCTCCCACCCTTTGATTAAAGCATGACAATATTTTCCCCCAAAATGCACATTATTAAAGTGCAGATTTTTAAAAAATCAAATGCAATTTATGGACACAATCACAAACTCGGGAATATACGAACTTTGCCTGAAAAATGGACTCACATCTGGAGTTGTGAACAGGGCAATTTCTGACATTTAGTGAACTGAAATGAAATTCTCATACTTTGCTAGTACCCAACTCATTGTCTTGGTTATGCAGTGCCTGGAACTTTTTTGCTCTCAAGTGCAGTCTTCCGGTTATTAAAACTACCAGTAGGGACAGAGCATCTCTCATTAGAAGAGCTAAACAATCTAAGTTGGGAATTGGGGAGAGGGATTGTGTCCCTGTTGATTCTACTGAACCTCTCAGTGGCTTTTGATACCATCAACCATGGTATCCTTCTGTCTGGGATGGGACTTGGAGGCACTTTTCTGAAGGACTCTCCAGTTCAGAAGGTGATTCCTGTTTGATGCTATGGCTGTTGGCCATTCCTAGAGATGTCTGACTTGGCCATGGTCATGGAAGCCTTAGTTACATCCTGTTCGGATTACTGCTCTATGTCCTGTGCTCTATGTCCTCTATGTGGGACTGCCTTTGAAAACTTCAGCTGGTTCAGAATGCTACAGCCAGGCTGTTCATAGGGGCCAGTCACAGGGCACACGGAACTCCCTTGTTACAACATTTTCAGTGGCTACTGGGCTGTTTGCAGGCACAATTGAAAGTGCTAGTTATTACCTATATAGCCCTATACGGCTTGCAACCAGACTAGGTGAAAGACCACCTTTTTCTGTACAAATTTGCCTGGGTATTAAGATCTTTGGGGGAGGCCTTTCTCTCAGTACCACTACCTATAGATGGACAAACAAGTGGTGTTTGAGATCGCCAAGGTTCTCCAAACATAGGCTCACCACTCATCCTGCACCCAATTCCTGTTTGCATTTGCGATTGCTGCTCTTTCTGTGTGCATGGGGAAATTGCAGAAAATGAACAGCAATAGAATGTGAAAGTTGTGCAAAAAAACCCAACCCAATTTGCACAAATCCCCCAATTTGCACAAATTTGCCCCATAGACTGAAGCAGGGCTGATTCATTCTATGGGGAAATCGAACAGGGAAAGTTGTGCAAATTGAACACGAGCACATTTTTGGCAGACACATGCTGACAATCACATTTGAGGTTGCAAATAGGGCAGCCTTGTATGTTTTGTGAGCAAAACTGAAATTCTCATACAGAGGTGCCTTTGGTGGCAATGCAAGAGAAGGCCTTCTCACTGGCTCTGGAACTCACTGCCCAAGGAAGGCTAGGTTGGCTGCCTCTTGCCACCAGGCCCAGCGGGGAAAGACATTTTTATTCAAGCAAGCCTTTGTCATATAAGGTAGTCTGCAGCTGAAGGGTTTATTATTATTATTATTATTATTATTATTATTATTATTGACTGGTGCTACTTATTTCTTTGTTGTATTTTTAATTTATTTGTGTTTATACCAGTGTTGTGCCAAATATTTCGAATCTTTAATTTTTGGCCATTCATGGGGGGTGGGGATGAAATGAAGACTCCGGCAAAATAGGCTGGGGAAGAGGGAAATTTCGAAGAATTTTCTCATTGGGGAGGGGGACAGGGGTTTTATTTACCTTTTAAATATAGGAGGTGGCTGAGGTGTTGTCTTTCTGTTTTTTACACTTAAAGTGCCCTGTGCCCTATTGCAGCATTGTGGGGCTATTAGCACAGAAACCTTCAGCCTGGCATTGCTTCGTGGAATGTCCCGGAGAACTGTGCATACCTGCTTTCTCTTCCAAAACAGAAGGTGAAGCTGGATGGAAAGAGTACATATCCAAGAGCTAAGAAATAAGTCAGCAGCACTGGCTTTTTTTGAGAACTGTGTGTCCATCTCTGAAACTGCATCATCATGAGCCTCAATGAAAGCTGCTTTCAGCTGTCAGTATTCAGAAGATTCAGCGCACACTCCAATACGACCCTCAATGTGAAATCCTTCCAACTGCGCACTTTCCTTATGCTTTTCATTTCTGATGCCATTGTCATGACATATTTGGCATGCCTCGCCCCATGGCTTCTCAAAAAGGATGTCAACCTTCTATCTCTTTCAGCATGGAGAGGCAAATATTTACTATTTTTTGTAGTTTGGCCTCAATGCGTATCCTTGTTCTGGAATACTGAGTTCCCAGGGGCAAAAATAAACAGCACATCTCCCATTAGAAGTGCTGTATCAGTGAATTTAAAGTTGGCACACTGGACATATTGGCTTTGTATAGCTGCTGCCTCCATTTTGGGGTCCACTGGCACTACACTTTGCCTTTGTGGATTTGCTAGACAATTTAGAAATATGCTATCTTATCAAAGCTGTGACAGATTGTACCTGAGGTGCTGTCCTGTCCACCTTTGCTCATAGAATCATAGAAATCATAGAATCATAGAAAAGTAGAGTTGGAAGGGGCCTACAAGGCCATCGAGTCCAACCCCCTGCTCAATGCAGGAATCCAGGTCAAAGCATCCCTGACAGATGGCCGTCCAGCTTCACCTTGAATGCCTCCAGAGTGGGAGAGCCCACCACCTCCCTAGGTAGCTGGTTCCATTGTTATATTGCTCTAACAGGCAGGAAATTTTTCCTGATGTTTAGGTGGAATCTGGGTTCCTGTAACTTACTTGAGCCCATTATTCCATGTCCTGCAAACTGGGATGATCAAGAAGAGATCCTGGGGCCCCTCTTTGTGACAACCCTTCAAGTACTGGAAGAGTGCTATCATATCTCCCCTCAGTCTCCTCTTCTGAAGGCTAAACATGCCCAGTTCTTTCAGTCTCTCCTCATAGGGCCTTGTTTCCAGTCCCTTAATCATCTTTGTTGCCCTCCTCTGAACCCTCTCCAGTTTATCTACATGCTTCTTAAAGTGTGGTGCCCAGAACTGGACGCTCAGAAAGATGCTTCAGGTGATCACCTGAATAAAGTTGACTAACATGATGCTTTTGGGTGAAATTATACAAATGACTGCGCACCTCAAGGAAGTCCCCAACCATGTATTCTTGAACAAACATGTATAATTATGAGATGCAATTGGTTAATAAAACAGTCAATGTAAGGCATTGTTTTCCCTATTTTTTTCTTGCATGTGTCTTTGCACCCCTACCAGATTTTTGAAAAGGAAAGGGGTATTGAACAAAGCTTTACCACTACCATCAGCTTCTTGAAGTTGAGTCAGAGAGCCATGACCAGCATAAAGGCAGTTCATGTACTGCTAGGAACGTTATGCATTCCACAAGTTTAGTGATATACTACCTATTTTTCTTAGAAACTAACAAGGCGTGAATCTTTCTCCATTGCTGACCTCTGCTTTAGTTCTTCACATGCACACATCACTCTAATGTGAGATTTGGATGAGCAGTATGTGAAAAATCCTTCTTTCTCTAGAACAGTTTTCTAGTTATTAAAACCAATGTAGAAAGGTGGTTCTCTCTTTTCCTCCTCCATAAATATTCTGCAAGGGTAGCAGAAAATGTTGTCAATGGAAACCAAGTATTCTAACCAGGGGTGCCCCTTGTACTGATTATCACTAAAAATATCACTCCCTATCTCCAGTTCTGGATTTGGGATAGCTGACACAGGGTACAGTAGCCTAAACAGAGAGAACAGAGCCTAAATAAACCAGACTGGACAGAGAGTACCACTGGCGCTGCCCAAGAACTGTGTGAGTAATCTATAATGTACCCTACACTGAGAGCAGCACAGCCACCCACAAACAGATAGAAAAAGCAAAAGAAGCAACATGATTTTTTTAAAAATCAAGTAATCAAATAAATAATGTGCAAAATAAAAACTCAGTCTATTTTTCAAACTTAAGGTAAACACCGCTCTGCGCACCAAATGGAGAGAGGCAGAAAAATGCCTACCTGCTGTGCCTGAGAAATTTTAAAAAGGTTGATGTGTGCCCCCAACTGAGGTCAAAATCTGACTGACTGGGCAGGTGCCCAAGAAATAAAAATTTGTTTGACTGTGTCTCCTGAATGAAACTGTAGAAGTAAAATTTGTCCAGGCTTTAGTTTAAACAGAAAGGCCTGGAAGTCAGACCTTTTCCTTGACCTTCTGTAGATTACAACCATGAGGGCAAATCACCCATCTATTGATTTGCCTAAGCCTCTTTCCTGCTTATGCTAAAAGTACTGTGAGCCAGTATCACCTTGGGATTATCACCTTGGGAAAGACTACTGATTAGCATGATGGCTGGAAGATGGGCAATACCTGTTCTTTTGTTTTGTTTAAATGTCTCCTTTTGAATTGTCTCTCTGTTTCCTGTACTGACTCAATTGTCACCTGACCTCTACATGATATTATTCAGTATAAATGGAAGTGTCTCCCTTGTGTTCTTGTTGGCATTCCTGACTGTGCTCAGATGCCATCCGTGAATTCACTAATAAACTTTCCTCTCTAAGAACCTCTTAAAAACACAACGCAGTAGATCAATTTTTCCACAACAATCTTGGTGCCGTGACCCGGATCGCTTCAAGGGACTGGACCTGCCTGAAACAGGGAAACACCACTGAACTCCCAGGCGCCAAACCCAGGTAAGAGACCTTTTGAAATCTCTTTTGGGTTTTTGGTGTGTGTCCTTCTGTTTCTAGCAGACTATCCTTTCCCTCCAACGCGATCTGAACTTTGAGTCCATGAGGTTTTAGAGACGAAAGAAATTTCCTATAGGATTGTATGCATGTCTGTGAAAGTATGATTGTTAGATTTATGAGCTGTTGACCAGGGCTGGGACTAGGCGAAAGCTGAACCTCGTGCCCCAACAGACAGACCCTTTTCCCTTTCCCTTTCCCAATTTGCCCAGTACCCATGGTTTTACTGTGTGGAAAAGGCACATCTTCCTAAAATTCTCACGGATGAGTGTGTATAAGTTGCTGACCAGGTCTGGGACTTAAACTGAGTCAAGACGCCCTGAACCTGTTCGTGAGGGGAAACCCAATGATCGGCAGTGTTTCAAAAGCAAGTGGGCTCAGTGGAACCTCGTGACCCAGTGACGTGTGACTGTTCATGAATCTGCTGATCAGGACCAGGACTTAAACCACATACTAAACCAGTGTGTGGTGGAACCCTGTGTCACAGTGGAGCAAGTAAATCCCTTTTCCCATTTCCAAGACTCATGAGTCCCATTTGAAGTCATAAGACTGACTGAGCCGACAAAAAGGGATTGTGCCGCATTTGAAAGACTGAGTGAGCCGATCAAGGTGTTGAGCCGCTGTCTGAGACTCAAATGAGGAACATCCCTCAATAAGTTTGCCCTGGATGAGTGTCCTGTATGAGTGTGAGGAATAGGGGGTGCAAGATCAAAGGAGATCCCCCCCCAAGGGAATGCTAGCATGTTGTAGGTACACACCTTATGGCCATAGGTAGGTGTGTAAATTTCTCGAGAAATGGAATGTCATGACAAAAGGATGATCCTAGTAAACAGTTCCCACTGGGAGGAACGTTTGACTTGGGACAGGATAGTGCACTTAAGGGGAGCGCTCGAGTCATGAGGAAGTAAGGTACCTCAGACTCAATGGGAAGTGTATTTTAATTGGTATGAAGAAGCTTCAAAATGCATGCATGAATCCAAGCTTAAAAGCTTGAAAGATTCAAATATATATATTAAAAGATCAACTAAAATTTAAGCAGGCCTGCAGCCAACCACCACCATTGGCTCCTATATCCATTGCTAGCGAAGAAAAATGATTTTTTTTGAAGAAAAAGCAAGATCCTGTAGATGATTATCCTTACCTACATGAGAAGACCCCAAAATGAAGATGAAAGTAGAAGGTTTTCGCATGATGATGCTGAAACTACCCCAGTGGCCACTCCTTCACCCTAACCCACCTCTGCCTAGCCAGAAAGAGCAGTTAACAGAAGGAACTAGATGCCCAGAAAAATTAAGAACCCAGAAGCAACCACCTTGCCTGGCTCTGTTCCTTCTCAAAGACTGTTAGTCACCCCAAATTATGGGTCAGTCACCCTGGCTCCACTAAGTAAGAGGTACCTGCAAGAGATAAGACTCTATGGCTGTCCATGACCCATAGACACCAAGAGATTTAAGGAATATAGTAAAATAATTTCCTAACATGTGAGAAGAACCAGTCAAATTCAAGGAAGAATTTGAGACTGTTAAGACTTGTTCTGCCAACAGTAGTCTTAAGAAAGAAAAAAAGAAAAAAAAGAAAAAAAAAAAAAGAAATGGCCAGTAACTGATCCAAAGTTTAATGATCCTGTTAAATTGATAGAGATGCAAATAAAATTACTTGATGCACTTCTATGAGAAATCAGAGTCAAAGCAAAGAAGTTAAATGTTCTACAAATAGAAGGCTTCAGCAATGAAATATTCTAGAGATGCCCTTACTACAGTAGTGAAACCTAAAACTGACTAGATCAAGATTAATACCTGTAAATAAAAGAAGTATTTTTGAGAGAGTCTGAGTATTGAGAATGCAGGTTTTCTGAGCATAAACAAAGTGTTAGTGCCTTTTGAGAATTGAACTGTGTTAGCTTTAAAAGGTCAGAAAGAGTCTGCCCCTGATCAAGGCAGGCTTTTTCTCTGAGACTACAGCTGATGCAGGATAAGCTCAAAAAGAAATGGTTAACTATTTTTCACAGAAGATTCAAGAGCTTCACCAATGAGTGGAGCCAAAAGGTTTTTGAAAAAAAAAAAGAAAAGAGATGATTATTTAAAGGCATGTAGACTGTCCCCTCTGCCCCGAGGAGGGGGGGGAAGAGGGCCATTTAGGAAAATGTGGAAAAGAAGAAAAAAAGATAAGGAAAAGAAAAACTAGGCCAAGAGAAAGGTTGGACAAGGGCAGATGCAAAAGAAACATTAGAATTGCAAACAGAAGGGCATAAAAAAAAAAAAAAAGGAAATAAAACCCTCTCTGCCCAAGTTATGCAGGCAAAAGAAAGTTGTAAAAGATGTGATAAGAAGTAAAGATTTTGAAAAAAGCTATTTGAAAGAAAGTTGTGTTAAGCAGTGTCAAAAACATAAACAAAAAAAGAGAATGCGTATCTTTAAATATATATATATATTAAGAAGTACTCAAAGAACCCTGTGTTGTGTTAAAGAAAAACAACAACAAGAACAAAAACGTTTGTGAGCTTTTTGTGCTAAGAGTTCCTGAGCATAAGCAAAGTTTTGGTGCCTTTTGGAGTCTCCACCAGTCCTGTGTTTAGTGAAGAGAGAGAGAGAGTGTGCTCCTAACCAAAGCACACACTTCCTCAGATCTGAACTAGAGGCGAGAAGTCCCAAAATGAGAAGAAAAAAATATTTGTTATAGCTGCTAGAAAAAATCAAACAAAATATTTAAAAAATGGCAGCAACACTCATGAGTGTTTGTGGCTGCATTCAAGTTTTGCCTTTAAGTTTTAGTGCCCAGTTTTGTTAGAGTGGGCTTCCCTGAATTTTACCCCTCCCCTCTTTAACACAATCCATGCTTAGTTGGTTTTTTTGCCAAAGGCAAACCAACAAGGCATGTTGGTTAATTTGGGCAGTTTAATTTCAGAATTTATGCTTGGCTAGTAGCTTTATGGCAAGCTAGCAGAAAACTTTTGTTAAAATAGTATTTGGGTGCAACATAGCACAGTAGCACCAAGATACTAAAATAATTGCAATTCCTGTTTCACTTTATTGTTATTAGGCTGGTTTTCAAGAAAAGTGTTCTAGTTTAAATTACACAAGTGCTCCCTTTGTGGCTCATGCTGGCTCAGCTTGTCTGAGCGTGGGGGGGTTGGACTCAATGGCCTTGTAGGCCCCTTCCAACTCTATATAATCTATGAATCCCATCACAGTTGCCACTGCATTTTAAAATTGCAGCTTCTAATTGCTAATAGTTTTGGCATCCCAGTATTTTTAAACCTTTGGTTGCATAAGTGCCTTATTTTTTGGCTTTGTTGTGTTTTAAAAGGTAGCATTTGGTTAGTTTTCTAAAGCTTGGTTTGCCTTGCTAAAGATTTTTATTGTTAACCCCTCCCGACTTCTTGGCAAAAGACAGGCAAGCCTAAGTTCAAAAGGTAAATTTTTCCTGCATTTATTTATAGCAATGTTATACCTGAATTGCAAAATCTTGCTGCTATCCAGAATTTGACCCCAGAAAATGGGGGGGGGGGGAGAGAGGGACATGGGAATTTGGCAAATTGCTTTCTCTCTAAAGACTCTATGGCATCATTCGGACGGCCGCCTAGTGATGCCCAGAGTTCTTTTCCCTAAATTACTCACATGCTCCATAGACCTGTCGCATGTGAGCAAAGGGGGGATCATTGAATTGTTTAACAAAGATTGGTTTGGATTAAATTTTACATCTGCAGCAACTCAGATGTGCCCAATGTGCGGTATGCCAGGCTCATAACAGTGGTAAGCCTGTAAAAAAAAAAAAAAAATAAAAAAAAAAAAATGAGCATGCACCCCACACCCTGGGGACCTTTTGTAAATATACAAATTGATTTTATTGAAATGCCCAAGTGTTGTTCCTATCAATATGTTCTTGTAGTTATTTGTATGTATTCTAAATGGGTTGAAGCATACCCTTGCGTGAAGGCTGACACCACAACAGTAAGCAAAAAAAAAATGCTAAAATAATTGATCCCCAGATTCAGAATACCTAGCTCCATAAACAGTGACAGGAGATCACATTTTACTGGACAGGTGGTAAGAGAAGTGTGCAGGACATTACAAGTCCAGCAACATTTCCATTGCCTGTATCATCCACAATCTGCGGGAGCTATAGAAAGACATAATAGAATACTGAAAAGCAAACTGGCTAGAATATGTGCAGAGACAAGACTAAAATGGCTAGATGCACTGCCCATAGCCCTCATGAGTATGAGATCCACAGCAAATCAAGTAACTGGACTTGACCCCTCATGGGATATTAATGAGACACCAATCTAGGCCTAGCCAGACATATACACCTGCTTGATGATACAATTCAAAATTACTGCAAGACCCTAATGAGATGTGTGAAGACTTTTTATTCACAGATAGAGGTGGCTCAGCACCAGCCCAGCACTGAAGGACACTATTGAACCAAGTTACTAGATTCGTATTAAGATACATCAAAGAAGATCATCTGCTGGATCCAAAGTGGAAAAGCACCATACCAGGTACTTTAAAGCTGTGAAGTGCCAAGGACTCCAGACGTGGATCCAAGCCTCCCAACATCTCTACCCGCGATGAGAATGAGGACACAATAACGCCTCCACCAATTCAGGGTGAAATGTGCTAGTAACCTCTTCCCCTGAAACAGAAGAATTTGTGCCAGGACATCAATATCATCTCAGACCTCGGACGGGATGACCATCAAAGACAACACCCAGAGGATCGGACGAGAAGAACTGATGTCATCATTTTAGAAGAACACCACCTCAGCCTGAGCCAGGAGCCTTACTTATCAGCCCTTTAGTACATCAAAGTCAGAACAAAAAGAAACACCTGTAGTTGGGCTCTTGCTAGTGACTGGTGGTTCTTTTGCCTTAATTGATATATATATTAATATTTGAAACAATATGGCCAAATGGAGTATGGTTATATTCTTAGAGCTCATAGTCCTCATCCAATCTGCCTTCCAGGAAAATACTTACATTCAGGTTTTTTTAAGTTTGCACAAAGATTTAATGCTACCAACTGCTAGGGGTATGTAGCCACATGCCAGTACATTCCCAGGGAGGAGTTCCCATGTGGCCAGTGCCCATTACACTAGTAAACTTGACCTTCACCAACAGACCCTTGTACTCTAAAGGGTCCAGTTGTGGCAAGTTGTTCCTACATTGGGGGAATGGTGTTTTATATGCAACAAAACACAAAATCAGCCCTCCACATTTGTAGGACAAAGTCAATGTAAGCATTATTTTACCCCTCACAGAGATTGGAGAAATAACCATACTGCCAAACCCATATTCTGCACCAATTATGGAAATTAGTTCTCCCAAAGTAATCAAACTATGGGCAATTCTCTTAAATGTAGTACCTGGAAGAGTTTTAATGATAAATTGTACCCTTACAGGGAAAGGGCAGTGTTTTCGCAATGCCACAATGTAAAATAGTACTGCCAAAGATGACATTAGACATGGTGTTTGCCTCAAAAGGTAGAATATGCGCCTTGATTGGTCAAGAGTGTTGTGTGTTTATTCCTGATAATTACAATCAGAAAAGATACTTACCGTAAATTGCTTTTGTTGCCCCTGACAAAAGCCTGGAAATATGGTCTTGGCTAACAAGCTAGATACCAAACCTAGGAAGCTGGAGTAGAGCAATTGTTCATGGATTAATAACCCTATTGCTTGAATTTGTTGGGTTTTATATATTATTGTTGTTAAGCAAGTGTTTTACTACATGCAGCAGAAGCAAAACTCTGTATTAACTCAGAAAAAAATTGATGCTTGAAAGGATTGATCAAGGGAGAGAAAAGGAAAAGGAAGCTTTAGATGCTGAATATAACAGTTACAAGTGTTAGTTGTGCTATAAAAGCACAAAATGGGGGAATGTAGAAGTAAAATTTGTCCAGGCTTTAGTTTAAACAGAAAGGCCTGGAAGTCAGACCTTTTCCTTGACCTTCTGTAGATTACAACCATGAGGGCAAATCACCCATCTATTGATTTGCCTAAGCCTCTTTCCTGCTTATGCTAAAAGTACTGTGAGCCAGTATCACCTTGGGATTATCACCTTGGGAAAGACTACTGATTAGCATGATGGCTGGAAGATGGGCAATACCTGTTCTTTTGTTTTGTTTAAATGTCTCCTTTTGAATTGTCTCTCTGTTTCCTGTACTGACTCAATTGTCACCTGACCTCTACATGATATTATTCAGTATAAATGGAAGTGTCTCCCTTGTGTTCTTGTTGGCATTCCTGACTGTGCTCAGATGCCATCCGTGAATTCACTAATAAACTTTCCTCTCTAAGAACCTCTTAAAAACACAACGCAGTAGATCAATTTTTCCACAACAAAACGAAAAGTAACCTACAGCAAACCAACAAATCAATCTAAGAAAATTAAATTATGCAAGGATAAGTGTCCTAATAGGACTTGCCATCTCCTCCCTCCCTGAATCTTGCCTGGCTGCAGTCCTGGGCTAAAAGCACAGAAGATAAACCAGTCCTCCTCTCTCTCATGCTTCCTGGGGGCTAGAGGGTGTTTTGCCTGTGGGGTGTGTGTGCGTGCGTGAGTTTCTTGTGGTATTTGGGGTGTGTGGTGTATATTTTGCCCATATGTGAGAGAGATTGGGTGTTTTGCCTGTGTTTTGTGCTATGCGTGTGTGTCTCAGCATCACCAGTTTGCCTTCTGTGAAATGGGTACTTTGTTGTGCTTTGTGGCAGCAAATATGTGATATGACATTTGGAGCACAGACCCAACCTCTGCCTTGTACTTTCTTGTCCAAGCTACTGTTGGATAGCCTGGTGTGACTAACAGCAGAGTTGCTTTAGGCTTATATGTTATGTACCAAAGTGGCATTAAGCAACGGCACCACAAGATTTGATGGCATGTTGCCACAGCTGGGAAAGGCCAGGAAAGTGGTATAGCCTTACCCTCACCCAGCTAGTCCAATCCCCACTACCACATCTTTTGTTGTCTGAAACAATAAGGCTGTAACCCAGTGCTTTGCATGCAGAAGGTGCCAGGTTCGATCCCTGGCATCTCCAGGGAGGGCTAGGAAACAATCCTGCCTGAAACCCAGGAGAGATGCTGCTGCCAGTCATACTGGGCTAGTTGGACCAATGGCCCGACTCAGTATAAGGCAGCTTCTTATCTTCTTTTGTTGCTAATTTCAATATGGGTGCCCCTTCCTCTTCCCCCAGATATTATAATTTAAGTCTCTCAGGAACATGATAAAAGCAGGACAGATATAAGTAACTGCTGAATTAATTAATTTGGCAACAAAAAACACAAAAATGTAGCCAATGGATCAAATGAAGAGCTCATATTAGCGGCCAACTAAAGAGTCTAAAGAGAGCAGTCACAAAATGGTCACCCGCTGTCACTAAGCCAGGATGGTTATCCATAAAAATAACCAGTGGGAGCAACTCAAATCCCACCTCACCAGCACTCTCTCCGCAGAAATTATGTAAACAGTGTTCTCCAACCTTGGGTCCCCAGATGTTTTTGGTCTACAACTCCCAGCATGCCCCAGCCAGCGTAGCTACTTGGGCCAAAAATATCTGGAGACCCAAGGTTGGAGAACACTGACAGGTGTGGTACCATCTTTCACCCAAGACTACCATACAAAGTCTCACCTGGGGCCTCCTTTTCTTCCCCTCCTTACTCAGGGGAGTTCCTACCCATTTCTTTCCTTCTCTGACAGACAGGGGGTCAATCAGGTGGTGCCTTTGCCCTCACCAAGATCCAAAAGAGCCAGTCCCAAAGGAGTTGACCTATTGGTGATATGATATCCGGGCCTGGAAGTGACAGCTGGGACTGGCAGCCTAGCAGTAGGATGCTGATGCCCCTTAGCAAGGCAACTTTCCTCACCCACAGTGTCAGAATTTGTCGCATTTTGAAATGGCTGCTAGACACTGCAGGCATTTCATTTATTGGCTTATTTACTGTATTTACACACTACTTTTCTGGAGCCAACCAAGGCAGTTTACAAAACATTCAGAAAATAAAAACCATAATCAAATAAAAACATAGTAAAACATTAGAAATGTCCTTACAAACCGTAACAACAATTTAAAAAGCCAAGTTAAAAATATGTGTCCTCTTGACCCCCTTCCTGAACACAGAGAGCATGGAGTCACAGCAACTCCAATGGAAGTGCATTCCAGAGTTTGGGAGTAACACAGGAGAAAGCCCTTTCCCACGCGCCCAATGACTAGGCCTCTGCCAGTGAGGGCATCTTCAAAAGAGCCTCTCCTGTTGATCTTAACAACCAAGCAGGTTCATGCTGAGACAGGCAGTTCCTTAGACAGCCAGACCCTATGTCATTTAGAGCTTTAAAGGTTAAAACCAACACCTTGAACTGAGACCAGAAAATAATTGGCAACCAGTGCAGACCTTTCAGTACTGGGGTGATCATGATACTGTGCACTGGTTAGCACCTAGCTGCTGCATTTTGCACCAGTCTAAGCTTCTAGACGCTCTTCAAGGATAGCCCCATGTAGAGCACAGTGCAATAGTCTAACCGTTATGCAACCAAGTTGTGGATAACTTTTGCCGTCAGACTGACTCAGAATGGTTGCAGCTGGTACAATAGGCATAGTTGTACAAATGCGCTCCTCGCTGCCGCTGCCACCTAAAAATCCAAGGAAACCATGATAAAAAGTATTCAGTCATGCCTGGGATTGAGAGCATTTCGTTCCAGAAACGTGCTTGTAATCCAAAACACTCTTATATCAAAACGAAATCCCCCCAAAAAAAATCTGTACAGAGATTTTTAATTTAAGCCGTACTACAGTACTTGTATTGCAAGACGTCGCTTGTATATCAAGTAAAAAAAAATAAAATAAATATTTTAAAATTTGCTTGTCTTGCAAAACGCTCTCAAACCAAATTACTTGCAATCCAAGGTATTACTGTACCATCTTTTATCACAAAGAGCTTTTCTACACAAGCCCGTTAATCCACTGTATCTACTTTTGATTTTGTTGCAGAATTGCAATCCGAGCTCTACAGAAGGGGATTTCCCTTTCCTTCTTTTCCGCTACATAACCTCTAGGTGTGTAATAACACAATTACACAAGCAGGAAAATACATATTCTTTCACTTTTACAAATAATACTCAATTCCCCCCTCTCTAAAAAAAAATGGGAAAGTGCTCTGAAAAAACAGAAATGAGAACAGACCTGTGGCTCACGCTGGCTCAGCTTGTCTGAGTGTGGAAAGCTAAGCAGGGTCAAGCCTGGTTATTACTTGGATGGGAGACCCCTCCTCTAGTTTCCTGCATTGAGCAGGGGGTTGGACTCGATGACCTCGTAGGCCCCTTCCAACTCTATGATCTATTAAATCTATGAAACTGGAGGGTGACGACATCATATAAAGAACCCATAAACAACCATGAGTAAGGAATGACGAGCACACAACAAATGCCTCATGTAGAAAAGTTCAGATTTCCAGAAGGTTTACAGAAGTTAATTACCAAATAAAATGACAACAGGCACTAAAATAAGCATAGATAAAACACAATTAATAATTAGAGATTTTAAACCAGTGCTGTGCTAAAACATTTCCTTTTTTTAACAAGTCTTATTCAATTTTATATAAAAGAAATTGCTTTCAAAAAGAAATTCAAATGAGAGGAACATTTCATTTCCTCATGGGTTGGGTTCAGGGTTCTTGTGCTTACCTTACTTATGAGGAGGCCAAAAAGTGTGCACAATATCTTATCCTTCAGTGTGCTAGCCTCCTTGGCTTCCCAGTCTTCAAGCCCAGGGGAAGAGATCATGAGGTAACTCCTCGCACACAGCTTTTTTACATCAGGAAAAATGTAACACCTGGGAGGCTGCAGAGCGATGGAGAGATGCGCAATAGAAAACACACACACACACACATACAGTGTTGCAGCTAGAGCTGGACCTTGGGGCCAAAGTCCAGGGCCCCCGTACCCCAGGGAGCCCCCAAATGGCCATACAGAGAGCAGCAGGTGATGGAGGGCAGTGGCAAAGAGGCCCCATTTATTTATTTATTTATACCCCGCCTTTTTTCCTGCAAGGAACCCAAGGCGGCTTACATAGTCCTCCTCCTCCTCTCCATTTTATCCTCACAACAACCCTGTGAGGTAGGTTAGGCTGAGAGTCCGTGACTAGCCCAAAGCCACCCAGTGAGTTTCATGGCCGAGCGGGGAATAGAACCCGGATCTCCCGAGTCCCAGTCCAACCACTCTCACCACTACGCCACACTGGCTCTCATGTCACCACGTGGCCGGCATGGGCATGAAGGGGCCCACCAGGCCGGACACTGCTTGCTGCAGCATCTTTTCTTCTTATTTTTAAAAAGTATATTGGATTGAGGGGGCAGGCGGCTGACTAGGTATGTACATGGTTAGATGTTCATTTCGTTATTTTTTACTTTCAATATATATTATCCTTTCCTGCAACAAAACGATGCTTCTTCCCAAGTAAATGTGTTTAGCGCCAGGATAGCAGAAACAAAGTCCATTTTATTCCTGTAGTCATGACAGTGCCATGAATTAAGTGAGTTTAAAATGCAAAACCATGCATGCTCAAGAGTATTTCTTCTTTTAATTAGGGTTGGCAAACAGTTTTGTTTGGTTTCTTTGCTTTATCATATCAGGAATGTTGAAGCAGTTGTGAATCATGGTGGGGAAGGGAGAAGTGAAATTGTTAGTTGTGCGCTTCACAAGTGAAGGCATACACGTGGCTTTCTAAAGCACACCCCAAAGGACCATTAAGTCCAGGGTCTAAAATTTCCTAGCTGTGCCACTGCACACACAGCACCCTCGGCCACTTGGCACTGATCAGATAAACTCAAAAACACCACCAAATGAAATTCAAAATAAATTATAAAATGCCCTGAGAATGAGGCAGAAATATGGAAGCCTCTTTCATGGGGGAAGAACATTTTCAGGAAACTGAAGGACAGATTTTGACACAACAGCTCCACTTCTTCCCTGGAGCTGGGCACAACACTGCCCCCCGCCCCGCCCCGCCCCGCCCTCACACCTAATCCAGGGTTTTCAGGGTAGTGGCACTATAAGCATCTGCATTAGAGACAAGGTGTATCCACAATCACCCTTCAGATATTTAACATTTAGAAGCCTCTTCATGCGCGCACCCCCACCCCAACAAATGGTCAAAAATAAATAGCAATAAAATTTCACTTCAGCACAGTGCTAGTCTGTGCAGGAGCCAGCATTTCTTTTAGGAAAATGGGTGTTCATGTAGGGCACCCATAGCCAATAGGAGGACTCTTTCTTTTCTTAAATAAAATGTTGTGTCTGTGCAGACCAGTGATCCTCTTGAGAGAGGCAAAGACAGGGAGAGAGCACTGAGCTCTCCACAAGTTTCCTTTATTTGAGTGAGGAGCAGCAACACAGCAAAGAGAGAGATAGATAGAGAGAGAGAGAGAGAGAGAGAGAGAGAGTCCTGTTTATAGAATAATGGTCCGAAGTTGAAAACCCCCAAAGTCCACAAAGTCTAGTTCAGTTAAAGAGTAGGAAAGGAACGAGGTCAAGTCAGTCCAAGGTCAAAGCCAGCAAATTCTCAGAGCACACTGACAGACAAGGATTTAGCAAATAGCAAGAAGAGTGGTCAAAGGCAGTCCAAGGTTACTTATAGTCCAAGAATCAGCAGCATGAGAGATTGGTTCAAGCTGGAACAAGGAAGCAAAGTTTCAGTTACAAAGAGCTGAGGTAAGGTGTTACTGCAGCAAGTGGCAGGTATTAAGAGCTTATGAGCTGGAGTTTCTAGAGTCCTACCCAAGACTCAGCTGCCTGCAACACATCAGAGGCTTCTGGAAGAAGCCTACTCTTTGCCTACTCACAAGGAGTGCTTTATTCTCAAGTAGCCTGGTTGCCGTGGTTCTTGAGGTGTGCACTTTGCTTCTGAGTGGCAGCCTGTGCCTCCACCTTCTGGCACCAGTGCGCTCTATGGCTGCGTGGATGCTCGTCCTCGTCATCAGACTCTAGGAGGATGTACGGCCTTCAGGGGTCCCATCTAGGCTTCCTCAGCGTCCATCAGTACTGGAGGACCCAGTGTAGCTTCCCTGGAGGTGTTAGGGGAATCAGTAGTGTCAGGAGGATCCACAGGGTTGTTAGATGCTGCAGTCTCCGAATCTTCATCCAAAGAGTCATCCTCGTCTGCGTCAGGCATGACAGAGAGAGAAGAAGAAAGAAGAAAGTGAATGTACCAGTCAATTTAGCCTCCCCGCCCTCCATCAATTCCCCTTTTCTGTGCGATGGGGGTTGCCTCTGGAATAGAAAAGCATGATTCTAAAGGAATGCTTTTGTGTGGCTGTTTTGATTCCCAAAATCACACACACACACACACACACACACACACACACACACACACACAGCTTTGAACCCAAGACGTTAAAGCAGTGTTCTCCAACCTTGGGTTCCCAGATGTTTTTGGCCTACAACTCCCAGCATGCCCCAGCCAGCTACGCTGGCTGGGGCATGCTGGGAGTTGTAGGCCAAAAACATCTGGGAACCCAAGGTTGGAGAACACTGCGTTAGAGTTTATGTGCCTCATTCCCCTTTCTGTGGTATGTGTTGCTGGTTGCTGTGGATTCAAGAGGGCTGTCATGAGGCTCAACCCCTCCAAGCCCTGTGGGCACCAGCGGCCACTGCATTTGGAAAGAAACTTTGATGGATGGGATTCACTTGTGAATAAATATTACTGAAGAATTTTGCCACTGCTGGATAATAGAGTGGTATATTAAATGCTCCTTGAAACTTTTATTTTAATCCCAGCTAATTTTAATTCCAGCTAATTACAGAACAGCCATGCTTCAATAGCACTAAAAAGACTCTAGTATGGACACAGCCTAAGGCAGCTTAAAATAAAAACACAGACATGAGCTGCTAGGGGTAACTATTCATTTCATTTTTATCTCGCCCTCCCTCCAAGCAGCTCAGGTGGAGAGCATGCACAGTCCCCATCGCATACTTTATCCTCACACCAGCCCTTGCAGGAATGCCAGCCTGAACGATTGCAACTGGCCGAGCACGACCCCATTTACATCCTTGTAGAGTGGAGATTTGAAACCAAGTTTCCCCAATTCTACTCTGAGATGCTGATTAAGGTACCACCCTGGCCTTCTTGTTACACGTGACAGAGAGTGGCTAAGTGATGGAACCAGAATACCTCTGTAGGCAAATGGGTGTTGTTGCTGGTATTGTTTCCCAGAATTGCAGGATTTTGCAGAGTCATAAGCAGAATTGAGAAAAGTGTGGGTGGAATTTTCAGAAGCTTTCTGGGATGGATGAAGCTTTCTGGGGTGAAGCTTGCAGAGGAGATTGAACATGAGTAAGAAATAATTTAGTAGGTTATTTTTTAAAAAACTCATGTATTGGAGGAGTGGATGAGATGGCCCTTCCCCCGAAAGGAACAGCTGTGGGCGGGGATAATTTTGTGGGCGTGGAGGAAGGAGGAGAGACACACCTGGGGATTCAGGTGCCACGTCAGGTGGATGAGCGGGTCTGACGAGGCCGATATTAGGCCTGGCAGCCCCACCCACAACCTCTTTGTTCATTGCGAAGCTCCCTCCCTCCCTCTATATAGTGTAGGCTCCTCTGGTTGCCTGTTAGGGGGCCGAGTAGGAATTTTGGGTCATCTCTCAAATTCAATTGTCCTAGGGAGATGTGCATGTTTTGCCTACTCCACACTGTTGCAGGGGCTGGGGGTTGTGTACACTCCTTGTATATGTTGATTCAATTTGGTCACATTTGGCCAGTAGGCAGGTAAGTGCAGGTTAGTGAGCTGATAGGGTTCGGTGAGCATCCCTGGCACTGTTTGGGTGACAGGTGAATTCCAGAGGCTGGATGGGTCATTAGACTCAGTCTGCTGGGGATCAGGATCGTCTGTGATGCCTTTGTTCCTCGCCAAGCTTGTTGTCTTGAGACTCTGAGAGGAGGCGTTGCAACAAGGTGTCCCAACACTGTAAATTGTAAAATGGGGCGGTGGTGACAAGCAGCGCCACCTTCTAATTTGGGATGCTTCGCCCGTTGTGCAGCGTTACCAGTCAGAGTGGCTAGATTAGGATAACCTGCACTCCATCCCTTTGCAGGTCATTGATTGTAAATAAATGTGGCCCAGTTAAACCCCAACAACTTGTCTCAACTCTTCATTTCCTCCTACGTTCGCAATAGAGAAGGTTGAGCTGGTAAAGTGGGGTGTGAGACATTCAAAATGGGGCCTGAGAGAGGGAGTGGGCAGTGATGGATTTGGTTCATTCTTTTTGACATGCCCTCCCTTCAGATTCTTAGGGTTTAATCCTATGCATGTTTAGACAGAAAAAAGTCCATGTGTCTAGCCTGGGAATACTGGGAGTTGTAGAACTTATTTCTGCCTAAACATGCATCAGATTGCACCCTTAGGCCCTTTGCCTAATGTAGACTGACTTTTAGAGCAGAGAAAACTATACTCTGTAATATGATATTACTGTTAATTTTCCCCTCCTGCTATGTGTGTGTGGAGTAGGTAGTGTGTTCTATCAATCTAAATAATTACAATCTTGAATTGAGAAATTGTCCAAAAGGGTTTGAGGTTGGTAAAGTGGGTCTCATTTGGAAATTGGAATCTTTATCCTTCATATTACTGTCCTGTTGCTGCTCTGTGTAGATACCAATGGGAGGGTCCACCAGTGAGAGCATCTTATGTTAGCGTTAGCAAAAACCAATGGGAAAGCTCCAAGGCCTTTTTACTGCTGTCCTCATTTCCATGGGTCACTAGAAACAAGGCTTCATTGGCGAGGTGAGAGAGGCAAAGTTGGTTGAAACTGGAGACAACAAATAGCCATTGTGGTTTCTGGTTTGAGTAATAGGCCATGTTGCCATTGATGGCTGAGGCACTGGGGTGTGCAGGAAGAGACCCTGCATGCACCTGGATAAATGGGGTAAGAGGAAGGAAGGAGTAGGTTACAGGAATGAGAGAGAAAATAATGAAACAATGAGTTGCAAGGAACCAGATCCTCCATAAATCTGGTCTGCCTAATTGGCTTCATGCCAAGTGACAACAGCTGAGAGTCGGGCCCTTTGGGCAGTTTAACAAACAAAGGCAAACCATAAGGCAGAAGGAGAGGGGAGGAAATGTCCCAAAGAGAGCATTTGGGGGTTTGCTGAGCGGGGGTGTGGGGGAATATTTGCATAAAGCTCCTTCCCTCTGACTTTTCATCCACCATGACTGCTTAACCTCAAGGCATGGCCAAAGGGAAATTTGTATTTCCCAGTTTGCCAGAGAGCTGCTAGCACCAGTGTTGTTATTTTCCATCTGGCTGGGGTGGAAAATTGTCTGCCTTTTTTCTTTTTCTCTTCGCACCCTCTAGTTGTGTATAATGATCTTTTCTCTCTTGCCCTTACCTTCTTTCTGCCTTCCACTATCTGGCTGTTTTTGGTATTTCTCTCATTCCTCTTCCATCAACTTCCACACACACACACACACACACACACACTTAAAAATCTACTTCACTTTGTCTCCATCTTCCTATGTATACTTGCGTGCTCTTTCAAGCACTCTCCTCTTCTGTCTTTTCTGTTCATATATATTTAGTATTTATTTACAAGCTTGATTTTCCCCCCCCTGGATGTGAAGCCAGGCATGTACAGAAATCCTTAAGATGCTATAAAGCTGCTGAGGTATAAAATGGAAAGTGCTTACCCTGCCTGTACAGAAATATCTCACTGCATGGCAATGGAAGCCACCGGAGCTGGGCATACTAAATCTCACAGAGTTTAGCCTGTTTGTTTACACCATGATGAGGAGACGGGGAGAGAGATCATTCTGCTTCTCTGTCAAGCCACTGCACATGTTGGCCCATACATTTGGCATGCCTTGCATTACATGCAGAATGTCTTAGCTGACAGGAGGAAGTTCTTGCTCCATAGCCCATCCCATCAGGTCATCTAGGTGGAACTATTGGTATTCCTTCCTCTCCTCTGCCTTATCCGCCATTAACCCTTTCTGAACCAGTCAAGTATGCAAAAACAATTTCTAAAGTTGCTGTCCAACATTTAGAATTAGGTGATGAATGTTAGGTTCTATTCCATGAATATACTACAAGGTTTTGCCCTCAAAAATCTGTACATGTTTGAATGAGCATGTGTATATGTGTGTGCATGTGTTTTGATGGCTATTTCTGATTAGTTCAGTGTTCTCCAACCTTGGGTCCCCAGATGTTTTTGGCCTACAACTAGTTCATTTGGTTGCCTATTGAAAGTATTGGAGTGTGTTAACTGTGGCACACCGTGCTGCCAGACTGTCATCACCTCTGATTCTGGGGATGTATTCAGAATTGTTGAGAGAGAAACATCATGATGGGGGAGGCTGACAATGAGAGGCACAGGTATTTTGAGGGAAATGGGGAGGGGATTACAGGATGGCACAGTAGTGCTGGGAGGCACAAGGGCTGCCTGACGGCCTGCACAGAAGAAAGAATCATAGATATCTCCTTCCTTCCCTTCATCTGCAAAGGAGACATGAATACATAAAGAAGATGGGATGGGTGCAGAAAAGGGATTTTTTTTCACTTAATGGGTTGGATCCATATTTAGTCATACTTGTGGAGCAGACCCACTGAAATCAGTGGAACTTAAGTCAGTCAGGACTGACTTCATTCCCAATTATTTCAATGGGACTACTATATATTTGATTAAATCTGAAACCAACCCTTTTGATTTCTAAAACTCCCAGTGCAAGGGGAAATGGAGGAATGGAAAGCGCCCTGCTCTCAAAACAAAGTCTTTGGGAAGGAAGGGAGCCGCTCCTACCCAAGTCTGAATGGAGCCCAAATTCGTATTCCAGGGAAGAAGAGATTTGCTAGAAGAAGCCAATGCCTAGCCCCTACTCACAGATCCTTGACCTTCTGAGTGACATTTCCCATCAGTTTTTTTTGCGTAAACAGATCCCACTTCCTAACCCTCACCCATTACCAACATGAGCAAAAGGTTCCAGGTTGATCTAGAGCTAATTCTGGCACTAGGAAGAAAGAACATACCGAGATGCACCTGAGGAGATGGTCAGTTGCTAAACATTGTGCTTCCTCTTGCCTCATCGGCCTTATATGCCAACCCTTACTGCAGGGGTGGGGA
The DNA here is from genome assembly GCA_021292165.1 of Shinisaurus crocodilurus. Classification (NCBI taxonomy): domain Eukaryota; kingdom Metazoa; phylum Chordata; class Lepidosauria; order Squamata; family Shinisauridae; genus Shinisaurus; species Shinisaurus crocodilurus. The sequence continues at coordinate 135,235,105 of CM037878.1, forward strand.
ACCTCCGATCCAGGGGGCAAATCTGGCCCACCTGGCATCCCAGTCCAGCCCTCCGGGATTCCACAGATGGTCACCCCCCCTTCCCCCAACCACCAATTGTTTGGTGGTTTCCCAGCTTTTGTGCAGTTCTTTCCCCCATTTTAAAAGGTTGAAGTGTCTCTCCTAAGGCTCAGTTACTGGCAGGAAGAGCTTTCAGCTAAAATAGGCTGGCATTTTGGGCCCGCCCCTTTTGCCTTCAGCTCCACTCACCCATGGAATGTAGGCGCTGAGAGCTTCTCCGAAGTTGAGTTCTGCCCTCTGGCTGAAAGAGGTTCCCCATCCCTGCCTTAATGTGTTGTATCTCAGATCGGTGACTCCTTTTAGAAATGTTGTGGGGATGCAAGTGGGTCCCCTCCTTAGCTTTGGGGTCCTGGATAGCTGCCTGAGCTGTCAGTGTGTTAATAGTAATCCTATCCATGACTTGAAAGAGAGTGCCAGATTTCCCCAGCAATTTCCTTGGTCAAATGAGCCCATCTTCCTCCTGCCAGTTTCTCACTTTCTGCTTTAAGAGATTGGGAAGGGTGTCAGGAGGATCTGGAGGTCAGGGTTGCTGTGGCATTAGGAACCAGGCCTGAGACAGCTGCAGAGAAAGGGGATGGTGAACTTCTAAATGTCCTGTGCGCTCTACATATTGTGAAAAAAGCTGTTGCATTCATCAATGTCAGGCACAGAGTTTGAATAAATTTGAATGCACTCAAGCGTGTTCCCTGCAGCTTTCTATAATATCACTTTCCAGTTTGAATATTTCACTTAGTTTTTTTTTTTCAAATTTCTTTTTATCCACCTTTTCATCTCCCTCCCTTCCTCCCCCCGCCGCCCTTCACAGGCCACACCATAGGGTCTGTAGATGCATGCACCTCTCAGCACTGCCCAAGTGTGCCAGCCACATTTCCCCGCTGGGGCTTGTACACTATGTTTTTCCCCCATTGGGCTGCAGGGAATTAACCTTGCAGGAGACAAAGACACTATTTGGTTGCCAAAGAATAAGGCACAATAGAGCACTTCCACACAAGAGGCTTTAACCTTTCAAAACCTGCACGGACTAGGATGTGCCCTTGATTTCTCTTCTACATGCCACCCATCATTAAGAACAGGTATATGTGGCAAAAAAAAAAGATGAGAAAGACTCAAAGGTACATTTTAGTCTTATTTGAAAACATTGTTAACCGTGAGCTTCCTGTGCCTCTCAGTTCTAGTCCTGCCACTCTGATTTGCCATCAATCAGGAGCACTCCCTGGAAATTCGATACCAAATAAGTGCAGTTATGCCCTCCACAGTTCTTTAAAATGGCTGTCCAATTGCATGAGTAAATCAACATCATAGAATCATAGACAAGTAGAGTTGGAAGGGGCCTACAAGGCCATCGAGTCCAACCCCCTGCTCAATGCAGGAATCCAGGTCAAAGCATCCTTGACAGATGGCTGTCCAGCTGCACCTTGAATGCCTCCAGACTGGGAGAGCCCACCACCTCCCTAGGTAGTTGGTTCCATTGTCTTATTGCTCTGACAGTCAATAAATTTTTTCCTGATGTTCAGGTGGAATCTGGGTTCCTGTAAATTGAGCCCATTATTCCGTGTCCTGCAAACTGGGATGATCGAGAAGAGATCCTCCTGGCCCTCCTCTGTGTGACATCCCTTCAAGTACTGGAAGAGTGCGATCATATCTCCCCTCAGTCTCCTCTTCTGAAGGCTAAACATGCCCAGTTCTTTCAGTCTCTCCTCATAGGGCCTTGTTTCCAGTCCCTTTATCATCCTTGTTGATAAATCATCCACACACATGATTTCATTTTGCATCAACAAGCCTTGTTCTCAGCAGGACCGGTGCAAGGCAGTTTGGCGCCCTAGGCCAAGTCAGGGGGGGGCAGGCTCCGGAGCAAAGCAGCCTAAAACGCCTGCTCGCCCAGCGCCCCCCCCCCCCCGCGGCCAGCAGCCCTCTGCGGGCCTGGAGCAGCGGCAGCAGCAGCATCTCGGCCAGAGTCGTGGGCCGGGCAGCCGCGGTGTGCGCTCTGGAGGCGAGGTGAGGCGGCAGCGGCACCGCCCCCTGCAGGCAGGGTCCCGAGGCGGCGGCGGCTGCCCCCCCCCTCTAGCCGGGCTCGGGCCCGGCCTCGCCGCCTGCCCCGCACCCGCCGAGGACCCCGCTTGGGCATCCCCGCGGGAGGCGCCGGGGAGGAAGGGACGGAGCCTCCGCCTTCCTCCCCGCCCCGCTGTTGGCTGCGCGGCCTGCGCCTGCCCGGGGACGGAGGCATAGATGGCGAGCGCCGGGAGAGCAGGCGGGGCGGCGAGCCGGAGGAGAAGCGGGCGGAGGCGCCCTGGCTCATGATGGCGGGCGGAGGCGCGCCCCCCCCCGCCGAGGAAAGCGACACCGAGTCTGCCCGCAATCCCCCCGCGCTAACCTGGTGTGACTCCGGCTCCGCAGCTGTCCTGCCCGGCCGCCTCGCCAACAGATCCAGGCTCCGCGAGCGGCAGGCGGGCAGCGTGTTGCCCAGCAGTCCCGGTGGCCGGCAGGAGCAGAGTGCGCCCCCTTCAGCCACCCGCCCTAGGCAGCTGCCTAGCTGGCCTAGTGGTAGCGCCGGCCCTGGTTCTCAGCTTATTTGACCCTCCTCCCACAAACTTGGGACTTTAGGAGAAGCACACTGAGATGGCATCAGCTGAGAGAGAGGTGGTGGCGACGACGTGTGGGGGGCACATCTTGCTCTTACAGCTTGGAATTGTTCTGATGGCTTGGGGGGACATATCGTTCACGATGCTCTCATTCCATGCCCAGAAGTTTTGTTTCATAGTCTGCGTTGAGGAAAGACACAGAGAAGAGATGGAGAGTGGGTAGCTTTTATTGAGGAGCAGAGAACTAATAGGTGCTACTACTTGTATTGAATATATTTCCTTCTATCTCATCATGAAAACTCTCGGATGGTGTGTCTGCATCTCTCACTTGCTTTTCCTCTCTCTGTTTTTGATTTATATCCCATTACTTTGCCCGTTTGTGCCTTGCAGACATGAATTTCCCCCCTGACATTCTCTACACTGCTACCACATCAAAACCTTTGATAAAATAATACTGGTGGGGAGGCTTGTATGGCTGTCTTCTTATTTTCAGAAGATATAGACATCAATTAAAACACTTCACAAGATCTGATCCATCGTTATTAGCAACATTAATACTGCCACACCTCTCATATTAAGTGCTTTTCACTGGGCAATGCAGGAATAGTTGGCCGCAGTGTTACATGATGCTCTGATGGAGGCTGCCAAAGGAACATATCTCCAAAACAAAATACAGATGCCTGGGAAACACACAGGGTCCCTTGTTGGTGGTTATTTGAAATAAGAATATGTACATTTGAATTAAAAGTTCTTGTACAGAATTCAATCTTAGCAAGGATCTTGGTGTATTTACCAAACTTAACATACCCATATTCCTCACCAGAAGTGCTCAAACTGTTAAACATTTCTTCTAAAACATTTCCCAGAATAGGAAATTAAATGAGAACCCAAAACTGCAATCTCTCAAGTTTTTAAATCCAAAATTTCAAGGTGTGAACTGAATTTTGGATTTGAGATGTGCCTTTTCACACACAAAATCTACATTTGAATGAAAATTACTGTCTTCTTCCCAAATTTATTTCAGCTCCAATGCAAAGCTAGGTGGACCGTGGACTGGAATGTGGCTGGCCACTCCGTGCAAATGTTCAGGACTATAGTCAGGCAGGCCTCCTGGCGCTTGACAAAATAGCCTTCCAGCTCAAATGGGTATATATTTCTGTCTGTTCCTATTCAAAAGGGTCTGAACATGAAGCAGCCGCAACGTTGTATGTTGCACAAGATGCACTTCCAAGGCACCCTCATCTTCCTCGGCTGTGTAGAGAATGTAATGGAGTGTGGGGTTAACTCAGGCACGTGCTGGATTTGTCCTGAAGGCTGCAGGGGGTTGTGCTCCCATCGTGTCACATTCCGATAGACGGCACCCACGTGCATTCTCTGCCCGTGGCACCCAAGAGCATACCAGGCACTGAGCTTCTGCCTCTGCAGGTGGGAGATTTTTGGCAGGGAGACTAATCTACCTCTTTTACCATTTTAACTCAAATGCTGCCACTTGCTGTTTTGTTTAGTCCCTTTCATCTACAGTGTTAGAAACCATTTTTCACTAGAGCTTCCTAAACAGCAAATTCGGAAAAGCAAGATGAGATTTGCAAGAGATCAGCCATTACATTAACTCCAAGCAAGAGTTCCATTTTGCTTCTAGTTACCTGATATATGCAAGATTTCAATGGCAAGTCCATTAGGATTGTACCTTACGGGGGGGGGGGGGGATCCACGGCTCTGGCTAATTAAATACTGCAGGCCTGGGCCAAGTGTGTGAAACTCAGGCCCCTCTCCGCCCCACTGCACACGCCGCTCCGCTCCCTGGCCCGCATGTTCCTGGGCTTTGGAGGTCCTTCACTGTCCAACCAAGGCTTGCCGCACATCCTGCCCATGCAGTGTGAGGTCTTGTGCTTGCCCCCCCCCCCATTCCTCAACTTCTAGCACCTTCCACCCCATTTCTCTCGGGGCGGTGCCTCTCCACTCCTCTTTCTCTCAGCCCTTGCCTCTCTTGCTCACCCAGTTCCCCCCAGTTCCCCTGCCTTCTTGGCCCACTCAGCTTCCTAGCCCCCAGCCTGCCTGCCTGTCCACTCCCCAGTGCCTCCCCCCAGCAACAGCACACGGCTCCTCTTGTCATTAGGCCATGCGTAGGTGAGGCAGAGAATAGGATGCTGTGCTTCTTCATGGAGCAGAAGGAACCGGTGACTGACCACATATTTTGGTAACCTCTCAGATTGGTTATTGAGGTGTCCTTGAAAAATGTTTGCAAAATGCAGCTGCCCATTTTTTAGTGGAAATGAGCAGGAGAGAATGTATTCTGAATCTAATTGATATGCTGAGCAGTGGTGTCAAGTAGGGATTACGAGAATTTTGCTTCAGTTCGTTAAACATCAGAACTTGCCCTATACGCACCCCCAAAAGCAAATGCATTTTTCGAGAAAGCTCGCATATTCCTGTGCTTGCAATCACATTCACAAAGTGCATTCATTAGAAAAATGCACACTTTAAAAATGCCCATTTTAGAAAAATACCAATTTTCACACTTCAGTCCATGGCGGGGAAGGAGACATTTGGTTGCGTGCTTTGAAGAATGTGCACCAAATTCCCACTTTTCCTATTCAAACAACAACAACAACAGTGCACATTCAAGAACGTGAACGAGGTGGACAAAGCTTCAAGATGGAACTTGGAGAACTTTGACAATCTCACGCCTTGCTGATGCTCTCACCCCAAGACTGTAAAGTGAGGAGGCGGCCATCTTTTGTATAATGTGTTGCTTGCTCATGGGCAGTTGATTCTAGAGCAGTGTTCTCCAACCGTGGGTCCCCAGATGTTTTTGGCCTACAACTCCCAGCATGCCCCAGCCAGCTATGCTGGCTGGGGCATGCTGGGAGTTGTAGGCCAAAAACATCTGGGGACCCACGGTTAGAGAACACCGCTCTAGAGCTTGCTGAAGATGTGTTTGCCTGGTCAACATGGGCATTTACCAAGAAGCAAAATGCCCAAGTCTCCAGTGCTCTCTCCTGACAAGGAAATGGACCGTGTAGAGCAGGGGTGCAGAATCTTTTTCAGCCTGCCCCCCCCGAATTCCATTCCAGAGAAGCTCTCGGAGGCCACATTCCAGTGGCGGGTGGGGCTGAAGGCAAAAGGGGCAGGGACAAAAATACAAAAACATCAGCATATTTTAGCTTAAAGCTTTTACTGCCAGTGACTAAGCCCCAGGGGAGGCATTCCAACCTTTTAGAATGGAGAGGAATTGCACAAAAGCCAGGAAATGACTGGTGGTTGGGAGAAAGGGGGTGGGGCCAAGAGAAGGGGTGGTGCCTTCTGGGGAACCCCGGAGGACTGGAATGGGAGTACAGGAGGCCTGGATTTGGCCCCTTGGCCTGTTGTGCACCCCCGTTGTGGAGGCTACCCTGAAACATCCAGCCATTCTGGGAAATAATGAGCAACACATGAAATAATGTAACGCCAATATTCACACGTTTACTCTGGCTGTCTCTCATGTAATGGAACCCCTTCCCTCTTTAGTTCTCCTTTGCATGCCTTTGCAAACTGGGCAAAGACTTTTTATATTTAGAACAGAATTTGGGTGATGTTTTAGTGCACCTGGTTTCCTTAGGTTTTGTGTAACTTAATGTTTTTATCACAGAGATTATCTTCCCCGCTGTTTTATTGCCCCAGTCTCTAGCAGCAGCCGGAATGAAGGGAACATAGGAACCCGCCTTATGCCAAGTCAGAGCATTGGTTCATCTGGCTCAGTATGGTCTACTCAGCCAAAGGTCCCCTCCATTTTCTGGGGCTGGGGGAATGTCCTGTGAAGATGTGCGTGATTTTCAGCAAGGATATACCATATTGTCCTCCTCATCAATCTCGGTTCTTCTTTTCATCCCCCCCAGACTGTTCGCTGGACCTTTTGCCATGTCTCCCTGGCTGCCCACGGATGGGCTCTACCACATCAGAATTGTGCAGTCCCCACCACTCTTGTCCATCTTAATGAGCACCCTGTTCAAAATCACCTTTCTACCAAAAGTAAAATGTATGAGATTTAGAAATAGGGGGGCTTTCTCAGTAACAGTAGTCCTGAGGCTCTGGAGTTCTTTTCCTGTGCCAGACCAGAGCTTATCTCTGCTGGGGTTTCTGTAACTTTGTATATTATGACTTCCTGAGGTGGTGATTCTGGTGGCTGCAGGCATCCAGCCTGCTCCCATGTGGGCTCAAAGTATGGTGAGGTCAGGGTGTGCAGGCAAGCCCTTCCTTCAATGTGTCCACATGCACTGCTCTTCTAAAGATCTTTGTGCGTATACTGGTACAGTCTGATGACGGTTTGTAAGTACGTTCAGCTGGACATGCTTACAGTCTTCCCCATGATCAGAATTTCAGAAATCCCGATGAGGCACACTTCCAAACCCCTTCGGACTTCAGTGCTAAATGGGTAAAGGTCTTTATGTGCACCCCGGGACATTGTGGGCAAGGCTTGTGTGCACCCGCACCCCCTACCACTGGGCTCTCTCTCCAGTTTTGAGGGAATGAGAAAATAATCTAAATATGTCCGCTTGCCCGAAAAGGTTGGAGACCCCTGCCCTGCCCAGCATAGTTCTGGCCCTCACGTCACATGTGCAAGCGTACTTACTCCTGCACAGAGCTGCTGTTCTAGAGAATAAGTGTTCCTGTTGCGCTTATGTGAATTGTATATTTTAATTCATTTACTTAGATGATCACAGTACTACTGTATTCTAACTGCTCTCTTGTCAACTTGGCCTTGTTTTAAATATAAGGTAGGAGATAAATATTACATTAGTGGGGTACCATTGTAACTGTGTGTGTGTGTGTGTGTGTGTGTGCGTGCGTGCTTTAGTGAAACTGCCCTTGCCAAAATCACTGATAATTTCCTCACTACCAAATCCAAGGTTCTCTACTCTGTCCCCAACCTTGAACCCTTTTCTACATTCAGTCCATCACTTTTTTTTATTTAAAAATTAAATAAATATTTTAAAATTCGCTTGTCTTGCAAAACGTTCTCAAACCAAGTTACTTGCAATCCAAGGTATTACTGTACATCTTTCTTGAGGAAGAAAAAGGTGAGGGACTTCTTTCCTGTTGAGGTCCATGTTACCTCAGTCCAACTCCAAACCTGTCAGCATCCACATTCAAGCAGCTGGTGCAGGGCCAGAGCCATAAGTGTGCAGAGCCAGAGTAGACGTAGTTTGCAGAGTGGGCTGAGGTCTCGTATGTGGCCCCTCAAGCCACAAGTTCCTCAGCCCTGCATTAAAACATTGCAAAAATACAGCCCTTCCTCTCCGCTCCCTTGGCAAACACTCTGGGCCATGCTTTGGTCATCTCTTGCCTTGACTACTACAACATTCTCTTGTACTGTTACTCCTTGACCCCATCACTCTGATCAGAACTCTGCTTCTGAAATCACTCACCTCCCTCATCACTCTGACCATGAAACACATACTCTTAAATCTCTATGCTGACTTCCTGACTTTTTCTGGATCCAGCACAAACACCTTGTTCTTAGTTTTGAAGCTGTCCATGGGTTTGTATCTCTCTTATCTCTTTGCCCTCATATACCCTTGCCTTCAAACTCATCTGTTGAAAGGTCTCCTGCTCTCCTAAATCATTATGAATCATGACCCCACCCTTTGCTGCCCCTTAAGCCTGGAACTGCTTTGACTTGGATGCCTTCATTGCGCAGGGGGTTGGACTCGATGGCCTTATAGGCCCCTTCCAACTCTACTGTTCTATGATTCTATGATTCTAAGGCTTATGTCCTTCAAATCAATTTCCACCTCTTAGGTCTTTCGGATCTCTTCTCACACCCAGATCACAACGCCAGATGCAGTGCATTATTCTTATTATTTATTTCATTTCTATACCGCCCAATAACTGAAGGTCTCTTCGTGTGAGTATGACTAGATATCAGCTGAGATAGTCCCAAGGAGGCCATAAAATCCTGAGCTGCTCCAGAGAAGGGTGTGTAGCATGAATAATGTTGGCCCTCACTTGAGAGCACCCCAGCAAGCTCAGGCAGGTAAAGTCTTCGGTAGCAGGATGGGCAGTACACCAACAGAATCCCAGTTCTGTCTCATTTAGGGATCCACAAATCAGCAGAACTCAAGTTCATTGAGGTTCTCTGGATTCTCCCTCCAAGTGTGTTCCAGTTCAAATCCATATCAGATTGTGAGGTTTTTTTTTTCTTTTTCCATGAAAATTCATGGGTATTTTAATGCACATTTTTGCAAAGGTATGCATCAATTGTGCACATTTTTTAAATGTATGCAGTTTTCTCTCATTGATTAAAGCATGTTTGTACACATTTTTCAAAAGTAGTCATTTTTTTCAAAACACACAACCCCAATCGCATTGCAAGCTTGGAAATGTACAGACTTCAACCACAGATTGTGTGCATTCTGTTCTGGGAGGCGCAAGCTTGGTAAATTCTGGTCAAACCCAAACTGGAGTGAATTTCTCATACATCTCTATATTCACCGCCCATCAGCCAAAAGGCTCCCTGGGCAGTTTACAAAACAAAGCAACACTAATTAATGAAAACATCAACAATAATAATATAAAAACGCAGACATATTAAAATGTAACAAGATAAAACCGAGCAGCCAAAATAAATTCAATCCAGAGGTACAGTGGCGAATTATTACCCACCCTCAGGAATATGCATCCGAAATTGGGTGAGTGCGGCAGCTAACAGGGTGATGGAATCATGATAGACCACTGTGACCCCACTTCCCTGCCCTCTGAGTCTAGGCTGTTGTTGTATGTTGAACCATGTCGGAAAAAGCTGGGATGAATTAACTCCTCCCGCTTCATCCAGATACTTCCTGTGATAGATCCCTGATTGGCCTGCTCAGTCAGGATCAAATCCCAGATGGTGATGTCCCTTCCTTTAACAGAACTGAAATACAAGAGCCAAACATTCAAACCTGAGCTATTACCAGAGCAACCAGCCTGCCATTGACTGGAGGAAGGCTTGGAAGCGTGGAGCTCTTAGTTGTCTAACCTGCCTTCTCGTGTTGTAATCATGTCCTGTCTTCCTACTGTCATATCAGCACTGAGCCCACCATCAGCCCTCCCTTCCCTATCAAAACACATGCTTTAATGGCCCAATATGTCCCACTCGAAAAGAAACTTCATGCTACAAGTAAACAAAGATCAGGAGAAAAACAAACCCAAAAAAGTGTTCCAAACTGGAAAAAATAAGCTAAAATAGAATTTACTGCAGAACCAGGCAGCATCTATTCCCGCCACCCACCAGGTTGCTCTCTTACCACAATCTTAGTCTGTTTCCCACAAAACACCCAACTACACCCACCTTTTTCACCCTTCCCCTTTTTTTTTGCCCTTCCCCTCATAGTCACCTGAACGGACAACCCAAAGAGATGACCCCCTTTGTTGTTACCCTCTTGGGTGACCCACCACCTGCAGTGGGCCCCTAAAAAGTACTTTCCCCCCAGGAAGTGGCTGCCAAAACACCTGGATATAGCAAAATCGCTTGCCAGGTGGGGCTGATGACGAGTTTCACAGCTAGTTCCTGCCCTGTCTCCCTTCAGCAGCTGCAAACACCCCAAGAGTAATCATGTGTCATGCCTCCCCCAGCACTGAATTTCTTGCTATCGTTCCTGTCCACTCTTTAATATTAATGGTAATAAATCAGGCATTTTGTGAAATATACATTTATTGAGAGGCTGCATGTCTTCAGTTATGCAGAACTCAAAATGTCAAAAGGAAAATATCCTTGTGTGGGAGGGTTCAGCCCAAAAATCCTATCCCAGATCAGGACCGGTGCAGGGCAGTTTGGCGCCCCAGGCGAAAAAATAGTTAGCGCCCCCCCCTCTCCAAAGCAAAAAAAAAACACACCCTGCGCCGCCACCACCAACCTACCTTCCCCCCCCCCGCCCTGGCTGCGGCGGTGGCGGCGGCTGCTGCGGCTGCTGCGGCTGCTGCAACGAAGGTAGGTGACGGGGGTGACGGGGGGGTTGGGGGGTGGCGATGGCGGTGGGAGGGCAGCGGCGGGCGAGCGAGCGAGCGAGCGGGTGGGCGGAGGCGCGGCGGCTGCTGCTGCGGCTGCTGCGACGAAGGTAGGTGACGGGGGGTGACGGGGGGGTTGGGGGGTGGCGATGGCGGTGGGAGGCGCAGCGGCGGGCGAGCGGGCGAGCGAGCGGGTGGGCGGAGGCGCGACGGCGGCGGCAGGCAGGAGGGTGGGGAGGCGGAGGCCTGGCGGGGACGGCGCAGCGGCAGCGAAGAGGAGCGCAGCGTTTCGCGCCCTCTTCAGCCGCGCGCCCTCTTCAGCCGCGCGCCCTAGGCAACCGCCTAGTTGGCCTAGCGATAGCGCTGGCCCTGTCCCAGATGGTCAACACTCTTTGCTAAGATTTCCCCCTGTTCAAATGCAGACCTGCACCGCAGTATATTGCTCATAAATATGCTAACCAGAACATGTTTTCCACTCGTTCAGTTCTCCGTTCTACTTTGTACAATTGGCTGCAGTTTCATTTGGGTTACTACATTGGTCTGAGGTGTGGGAGGATGTGTGGTGAGGTATATGTATCCCACTTATGCACTCTGGTTTTTAAGCACTAGTTTTTTGTTGCCTGGGGGAGTTTTGAGGGAGCGTGTGTCTCTCTGGCACATGGCAGCCCTGACTGGGTAACGGTGCAGAACGTAAAGTGTTGTCTATTAGGTAGGGAGACTGGTTAATACAAAGAGTTGTTGGTAATAACAATGTCCTTTCAGCGATGACAGAGACAAAGCACCTGCATGTGGTGTCTACCACTGCGTGCAGCGACTGATGGTCGGAGGGAAGCATTGGAGAGCATTTGAATTTCACATCCAGAGAGAGTCGGCCTATCATTAAAAAATCCTAATTTCAGTGTCAGGTGGAGTTCCAGGTAATCGATCATGGTGTCAGCAGACACAGGCTCTTCCCTGCTGCCTCACCTCCAAGTCAGCCTTGGGGTTTCCAATTAAACTTATGGCATGAATCCGGAGGGAAGTAGAATGGAAGAAGGCTGGGGAAGATGGGGAATGGGAAGCATTTGCCCCAGGATGGACAGGGTGGAGGGCCAAGTGGGCAACTGACACAGGCGTGGGCACATAAGACATTGTGAACGCCTGAAACCCAGGGGAGAAAAGTTACTGTACAGCAAAGTAAAGTGCTTTTTGATGGAGTGAAGTACAGGATTCTTGTGCCCAAATTCTGTTGTTCATTACCACACCCCAATAATCTCACTGTGCATTGTTTAACTAACGTAAAACTTTGAATAGGCTTTCACTGCTTCCTCTGAAGCACTGCTGCTGAATTTTATGGGATTACTCTGGAGGAAATTGTTTCAGGCTTGCGCCCCTAGCATATAAACTTTATTTACCATTCTTGTCTGGTTCTTCTTATCCCCATTTTAGATATAAAGTACCAGGACTTGCCCAAGACCACCCTCCGTCTTCATCGCCAAACTAGCCTATACGTCAGCTATATAGGCTGAAGTGCCACAAGACTCTTTCCCCTGGTAGACCAAACTAGCTGTGTGGCAACCAGCCTCTCTCCATTTCATCTTTCAGCCTCCAGGCTCTTTGGAACCCACGCCACTGTCTGAGAGCTAGTATGGTGTGGTGGACAGTGGCGCAGCCAGGGCCAGATCTCGGGGTGCAGGTCTGGGGCCCCGGGGTTCCAAGGGCCCCCAAACAACCCCCTGAACTGGCAGTGGTGGCAGCTCCTCCTCCCTCTCCTTGCTCCCGGCCTGATCCTGGCTGCAGTCTCGTCCAGCCTGCTGCGAAAGGAATCGCTGTGGCATCTGGCCAGGTGAGCTTGCACTGCAGTGCGCTGTTTTTAAATGACTTTTTAAAACGTATGTTTTCAGTAGCAGCAGCCTGAACCAATCAGATGCTGCCTTTGGGGAACATGGCCAATGCGAGCGCAGGAGTGACATAAAGACTGCTCCTGTGCCCTCATTGGCCAAGACTCCCCAAAGGCAGCGTCTGATTGGTTCAGATCACTGCTACTCAAAATCTAAGTTACAAAACAAGTTATTTCAAAACAGTGCACTGTGGAGCCTGCCCCAATGCTTTCTTTTGTCAGCGCGGGCTCAGCCGGGTGAGGAGGAAGAGGTATTGCTGCTGCCACAACCAAATACATTTTAAAAAGGAAAGAGGGAGGGGTGGCTGGCTGGCTGGCTGGCTGGTATGGGTGGCAGCAGGGGGGGGGCTGGCTGGTGGGGGTGAATGGGGGTGGGGGTGGCAGGGCCCCCCAGGAATGCAACTTGCCCAGGGTCCCCTCAAAGGTAGCTGCACCTGTGGTGGTGGATAGCATGTTGGACTTAAAACCTGCTCAGCCACAAACTTTGGGGAGTAGCCAGACATTCTCTCAGCCTAACCTACCTCACCGGGTTCTTATGAGGATTAAATGCAGGGCGGTGGAGACAAGGGCTACAGTGAACGGGTGGAGTCCTGGGTGCCCTCAGGGAGTTTCTGGTTGGTATCCACTGGGCTCCTGTTGTTGCCCTAGTTGCTCTGTGGAATGTAGAGATTTCTCAGGGAGTGAATACAGTAGTTCCTGAGAGGTTTCTTCGACCTAGTAGAGTCCATTCTGCCCCCTGGTTTACCATCAAGTTGAGAACAATGAAACTGATTGATACTGGATGGCTAGAAAACAAGTGACAGGTTAGAGTTCAGTATTGAGACTTCTGGTCGTGGTGGTCATGGTGGCACCAAAGAAACAATACTTCTTTGCGCCCTTGGAATGCTGTAACAGGCCTTTTACAGCTCAGCCATTACAATGATATGAAGAAACTCTCAGAGCTCGCTGTTACATATTTTCTAAGCACTTTGAAGATTAAGCTGCTTGCAGTTGCCTCGATCTGGATGCTACAAATTGTGTGGAGGAGTCCGAGGAGGTGCTTAGAGCACCAACTAGTACTGTTTTGTGGAATTAATTACAGTTGCTGCGGCCTGAGAATGTAGGCCGGTTCGCACGACCCAGGCTGCGGGCGGGGGAGGCACCACGGGGCGATCCATGGGGTCGTGCGGAGGGGCGCCGCAGATGACCTGCGCCCCATGTGCGTGGGTGGACCCCGGTGGAGACGGCAGTCCCCGCATCGCACGCAGTACGGGCCTCCCGGAGCTAGGGGGCAGGGCCTCAGGATGCCCAGAGGGGCTGTTTGCCTTTAAAGGCTGGAGCGGCGGCAGCTCCGGCCGCTCTGGGCTGCCGCCTCTGTGCAGCCCCCGTGGGATGGCCGCCCGCTGTTCGCACGGCAGGGTGACCACGTGCGGTAGGGGCTTACCCCTCTACCGCCCATGGTCACTTTGCGTGCGTCCCACGTGCGGCCGTCCCACTTTGCGGACTTCTGCTCCCCCGCGGTTCCCGTGTTGTGCGAACACGCCCAGTGTTTCAAGGGCTCTGGCCTACCACATGTCGGCTTGACCCTTGTCCTCTTGGCTTATGGCAGGGTCCAGGGCGTGATAAATGCCTCATTACAAGCGAGTGTGTCCCCACCACCTTAAATGAGGCAGTTGTGATGAGACAAGTTCTAAAGAAGGCCTCTCTAGACCCAAGTATCACAACTTTTAGTCCATTACATTACATTTTACATTTGTTAATTGCCCATCTGGCTGGCCACCTGGCCACCCGGCCACCATCTCCTTCTTAGGGCTTTTCTACATGAGACATTTATCTCATGTAGAAGCTGGTGAGCTCTCCCACTCTGGAGGCATTCAAGGTGCAGCTGGACAGCCATCTGTCAGGGATGCTTTGACTTGGATTCCTGCATTGAGCAGGGGGTTGGACTCGATGGCCTTGTAGGCCCCTTCCAACTCTACTATTCTATGATTCTATGATTCTATGTGCTCACATTATTCCCTACTCACAGTTGTTTACAGGTTCTTTATTTATTTATTATGTTTATACCCTGCCTTTTTTCCTGCAAGGAACCCAAGGTGGCTTACATAATCCTCCCCCTCCTCTCCATTTTATCCTCACAACAACCCTGTGAGGTAGGTTAGGCTGAGAGTCGGTGACTGGCCCAAAGTCACCCAGTGAGCTTCATGGCCAAGTGGGGACTAGAACCCAGATCTCCTGAGTCCCAGTCCAACACTCTAACCACTACCAGTTTCGTATCTGTTTCTAATGAGCAGGGGAAATGGGGCATTTAATAGTGAAAGCAAAAGAAAACACTTTTTTTCACTTGTGTATTTATGCTATTCTGCTATACCACAGTGCCACCTAGCGGTTATGTAGTGGAAAAGCAAGAAAGGAAACACTCTTCATGTAGCACTCAGATCTCAATTCTGTGACAAAACCAAAAGTAGATACAGTGGATTAACAGCCTCGTGTAGAAAAGCACTTAGACAAAATGTTCAAGTGGGTGGTGGCAGAGCAGCTCCAGGCACTTTTGGATGAGAATGATTAACTTGATCATTTTCAATCTGATTTCATCTCTGGTTCTAACACAGAAACTGGTTGCCCTGATGGATGACCTATGACAGGAGTGGGACTGGGGGAGCGCAACTCTGTTAATTCTCCTCAGTTGACTAGCAGCTTTTGATAGTTTCAGCCATGTGTGGTATCCTTCTGGGTTGCTGATTGGAGCATGGTATTGAGTAAGGATATCACCTTATTTTGCATTCATGGATGGTGAGCCGATCTGAGCAAAGGGAGAACGTTCGTGAACAGACTCGCGTGAGCCGAACAAGGCGAGTTTAGTATTGAGCCTATCTCAAGGAGCGTCTCCAGCAACACCAAGTAGGCCGCTCAACGAGATCTGCCACAGATGGCCTTCTCCTTGTCCCTTCAGCCAGAGCAGCTAGACTGTTGGGGACTAGGAAGAGGGCGTTTTCTGTGGCGGCCCCCGTACTGTGGAACTCTCTCCCGAGTGACCTCCGCCATGCCCCCTCTCTGCTGAGCTTCCGCCGCTCACTAAAAACTTGGCTGTCAGGCGGGAATATGGGGTGGGCTAAGATTTTAAAATTTTATACTGTTTTAAATGTATTTTATCCTGTTTTTATCTTATGTACATCGCCCAGGGTGGCCGGTTTGCCGGCCAGATGGGCGATACATAAAATAATAATAATAATAATAATAATAATAATAATAATAATAATAATCAGGGCTTTTTTTCTGGTGGAACTCACCGGAACTGAGTTCCAGCACCTTTTCTTCTATTAATTGCATTACAATTTAATCGCCATCTACTCCCGAGGAAATGTAATCCAAGAGTTCCGGTACCTTTTTCTCCAGAAAAAAAGCACTAATAATAATAATAATAATAATAATAATAATAATAATAATATAATTTTGGTGGTTCAGTTCCTACCTGTAGAGCTGATTCCAGCCAATGGTGCTGGGAGACTACTGCTCAACCCTGTGTCATTTCTCCTATGGGGTTCCACGGATGTTTCCAACAATGTGGGTGGGGGGAATAGTGAAGAAATACAAAGCAAAGACCCACAGGCCTGTGGCTCTTTACGCTGGCTCAGCTTGTCTGAGTGTGGAAAGCTAAGCAGGGTCAGGCCTGGTTATTACTTGGATGGGAGACCCTTCCTCTAGTTTCCTGCATTGGGCAGGGGGTTGGACTCGATAGCCTTGTAGGCCCTTCAACTCTGTGATCTATGAATCTTTTATGTATTTATTAATTTATTATTTAATTTATATCTCACCTTTCTGCCAAAAAGGGCGCTCAGGACAGCTAACAATAACAAATACAGATTAAAATCTTAATTAAAACATAACATAAAAACAAATTAAGAACACAATTAAAAAATACAACAATAAAAGAAATAGACAGCACCCAACCCATTAACCCACTTCAGCAACAAATAGCCTGAATGCCAAAGTCCTGCCTGAATAAAAATGTTCTTGCCTGTGGGTGGAAGTCAACAGAGAGAGGGGCCGGCCTAGCCTCCCTCGGGAGGGAATTGCGGTACCTGGGGGTGCCCACTGAGCAGCCCTCTCTCTTGTCTCCCCCAAACCTGTCTCTGATGGTGGAGGGACCAAGAGAAGGGCCTCCCCTGAAGATCTTAAAACCCAGGCAGGCTCACAAGGGAGAAAGTGATCTTTCAAATAGCTTGGTCCCAAGTCATGTCGGGCTTTATAGGTCATATTCAGCACTTTGAATTGTGCCCAGAAACAGACCAATAGTCAGTTGGAGTTGTTGTAACAAGGGAGTCACATCACATGCTCCCTGTCACCATCCCTGGTCAACAGCCTGGCCGCAGCATATTGGACCAGCTGAAGTTTCCAAATACTTTTGATTGAAAGGCAATCACACATAGTACACATTACAGTAGTACAAATAGGATGCAACCAAAGCCCCGTGGCCAGATCAGACATCTCGAGGAATGGGTGCAGTTGGCATACTAGCCTTGGGTGTGCAAACATGCTCCAGGCCACTGCCGAAACCCAGGCATCTAGGTTTGGGGCAAAATCCAGGAATACACCCAAACTGCGAACCCAAGTCTTCAAGGGGAGTGTAACCCCATCCAACACAGGTTGATTCCTTATTCCCTGATCTGCCTTTTGACTAACCAGGAGCACTTCTGTCTTGTCTGGATTAAGCTTCAATTTGTTCACCCTCATTCAGTCCATTACTGACATCAGACACTGATTTAGATCTTGGGTCAGGTGTCATCAGCATACTGGTGGCATTCCAAAGCTCCAGACAACCTCTCGCAGTGGTTTCATGTATATGTTAGATGGGCAATCACTATTTTTCCCTGAACACCCATTTTCAGGAATACACACTCAAAACTGGAAAAATGCAGGATGGAGTACCTGGATAGAATCATGACAGACCACCGCAACTCTGCCTCCCTGCCCGCCAGGTCTTTTCTGCTGCTGCAACATGCAGAACCCAGGTGTCCAAAGCTGGGAGAGATTTATTCCCCAATCTCATCCAAACAGGTCTCCATGATGCAGGCCAGGTCGACCTGCTCATCCAAGATCAAGTCCTGGATGGTGGCTGTTTTCCCATTCACCAATCTGGCATTCAGCAGCAGCGCCTTCAACCCAGGGGGACTGTTGCCAAGGCTAGTCAGGCTCTCTGATATGAGAGACATCCCCATTCCCCAAGCTCTTTAACATCTATGTGAAACCGGCGCTAAGATCATTTGAGGACTTGGAGTGAAGTGCCTTCAGTAAGCTGGTGACACTCAGCTTTAGTTCGTGCTTACAACTGAGTCAGGTGAGGTGGTGGAGATTCTAAACCAATGTCTGGGAGCAATAATGGCCTGGAATTCCCAAAAGCTGAATTCTGATAAGACAATGTCCCACAGAAATTATGGAAGGCATTATTAATTAAGGCTAGAATTACTGATCGTATGGAAGCACAACAGTTGCTGAGGGAAGACATAATATACTCGGCCTTAATTTTAATTTTTACAAAGTCACTTACCAAAGACACCTAAATAAACTGATCAATAAACTTGGTAGCCATGGTGCTGTGAGTGAGGAAGTGTCTCACATGGAAAGAGGTTCATATCCCCTTCAAAGATTCTGTTGTACATACAATTTACTGGGGATTCTTTTGAAATAAACTTATGCAAAAGCAAAGCAAAAAGCATAAGGTGAGATATACAATGAAACATGAGAATATCCCCCCCCCCCATGCTGCAATTAGCCTTAGAACCAATGGTGCCAATGGGAGATTTTTTTTGTAAGGCTAACTGCAGTGTGAGGGTGATTTTCATTGGGATAACATCTGGGAACAGAAGGGTTAAACCTCCTCTTCCTGTGTGCTGTACTCCTGGTCGCAATCAGCATCAGTTACCCCATGTGTTTTTTTAAAAATTCAAACATAGTTGCACACTATGTGTTTAGGGTAACATGTAATTTGGCCCTTAGTATCTGCTTTGAATCTCTTTAAAAGCTGTTGTTTTCTTGGAAGAACTGTCTAAAATTCATTCATAAATAAACCTAACCCAACATCACTACACAGCTCCTATACTGTACATTTGAGAATAACTTTATAGACCATTCCCAGATCCAGACCAGACTGTGAAGAGCACCAAAAGGATTCCTCCAAACCGAACGAATGGGCAAGGAAACGGCAAATGAGGTTCAATGTAAATAAAAATGGTCAAGTTCCCTCTGACTCACATGGAATTAGCTCAGGAATAGACCATGCTATTTCTCCCCAAATTGGGAAATACAGTGCCTTGCAGAAGTATTCACCACCACCCCTTTCACCTTTCCACATTTTGTTGTGTTACTTACAACCTGGAATTGAATTGGATTTAATTGGCACTGTTACCACTTGATGTACACAAGATACTCAACACTGTGAAGGCGCAAAATATTTTTATTGTGGCACAAAAAGTTAAGTCAACAAAAATAAACTGGCACTTATTGGTTGCATGAGTATTCATCCCACCCCCCCTGAGTCAATACTTGGTAGAAGCACCTTTGGCAGCAATTACAGCTGTGAGTCTTCTTGAGTAAGTCTTTATCAGCTTTGCAGATCTGGATCTTGCAATGTTTGCCCATTCTGCCTGGCAAAATTGCTCCAGGTCTGTCAGGTTGGATGGGGACTGTTGGTGAACAGCAACTTCCAAGTCTTGCCACAGATTCTCAGTGGGACTGAGGTCTGGGCTTTGACTGGGCCATTCTAAGACTTTCAGGTTCTTGTAACTCCAGTGTTACTTTGGTGGTATGTTTAGGGTCATTGTCCTGCTGGAAGGCGAACCCCCACCCCTGTCCCAGGTCCTTTGCAGACTGAAACAGGTTTTCCTCTAGACTTTTATTTATTTATTTATTTATTTATTATATTTCTGAATCACCCATCTGGCTGATGACCCGGCCACTCTGGGCGATGTACAATATATATATAAAAAGACAATAAAACAAAATATAAAATACCATTACAACTTAAAATCCTAACCCACCCCATATTCCCACCTGAAAAACCATGTTTTTAATGCATGGCAGAAGCTCATCAAGGAGGGGTCATGGCGGAGGTCACTGGGGAGAGAGTTCCATAATTTGGGGGCCGCCACAGAAAAGGCCCTCTTCGCCGAGCAGCCAAGCAGGAGGTCTACTCTAGAGAAGGAGGCAGGGCTGCCTGACCCACTCCCCAGCAAAGGTGAAAGAAGCCACTGACAGTTGCCTCCTAGTGCCATTTGGGCACTTTGGGGACAGCTGTCAGCTGCGCTCTGTGGCCAGCCGCTTGACAAGAGCGGCAAGGCAATGGCCGATCTTGCCAAGCGGCTTGCTGCTTCTTGGGATTGTGCCACAATGGGTCGTATCATCCTGTTTTGGATGACGTGACAAGCCATCATGGTACAAACAAACCCTAAAACAGACCATTGTGACTTATCATGGTCGACAACCACGATAAGTCACCATAGTCAATCACCACAGCTGGGTTCGCACAACATAGGGAACAAGCAATGGTGAGTAACCACCGTTGTGTTGTGCGAACTCTGTCAGTCTCTCAGGTGACCCTATTTGTATGTTAACCATTCCTGCGCCACTTTGAGGGCCTTTGGACAAGAACAGGAATAAAACTAACCTTTACCTTAGCTTTACCAACACTGGCATGAACAATCCCAGCTTGTTCAGTTCTCTAATATCAACAAAGCAGTTCCCTCTGTGCTGCTGCCTCTGATGCAGATGGGCTGAACAGCTATTGCATGTTGACTCCCTGGGCTGTGCCACTGTCTTCCAGGTAGTGACCCTGGACTATCCACAGCCTGGGCTGACATTGCTCACATGAAGGATGTCCTAATCTGTGTTTCCCAAAGAGAGACAAGACACTCAGCTTGCCTGCAGGGGTTGCTGCTGTGCTGCACTGTGGTCACTCCTGTTCGCTACTCACACACAGCACACTGGTATTTGAATGAGTTGGGCTCATCTGTTAAGGGAAATCTGAACACAGAAAAATAAATGTGGCCCCAGTGCTGGGGTCTTCCTGACCATTCCAGAACTTGTGGATACTTGTTTCTTCTGTAACTCAGTTTCCCATCACAAGTACAGGGGATCAGTGAGGCAAAGCAGATTATAACTACATAGATTGTGAATTGCTTTGCTGATGAGCTAATGCAAAACAGTAAGACAGAAGGATTCTCCTTATTACGGGCAAATAATTGCTTTCACCTTGGTTAATAAGATTTCCCTGATATCCATGGTGTGTTTCCTTTGGTTACTGAAAACCACCACAGAGCCCAGTGCTCTCCACATATGAGATTGACTTAACCCTGCCTTAAGAGAGTGAGTTTTCTAGTACAGGATTCTTATCTTTTGGCACCTACGAAACCACAATCTTCACAAGGCATTCCCTCCTCTGCACTGTTTCCTTTGCTTCTTTATGTTTGCAGTGTTCGTTCAAAGATGATTTAATGCATGTTTAGTGCCTCCAGGGCCCAGATAGTGAGATTATCTTGTAATCAGGTAGATGCATGTGATAAACATAAACTGTGCTAAGTACATTCATTTCACAATCACCTTGTAAGGTCAGTCATTTTTATTATTCCCATTTTCCTGATGGGGAACTGAGGCCATGGCTCTTCTAGACAATCAATTTATAGTGAATGTAGAGTTAGGAACATCGGAAGCTGCCTTATACTCAGACCCTGGGTCCATCTAGCCCAGTATTGTCGACACTGACTGGCAGCGGCTCTCCGGGGTTTAGGGCAGGATTCTTTCCAATCCCTGCCTGGAGGCCGGGGATCGAACCTGGCGCCTTCTGCATGCAAAGCAGGTGCCCTGTCACACTGAGCTATGGCCCCTCCCTGCAGCACCTGGCATTCCAAGGCGGTCACCCATCCAAGGACTAACCAGGCCTGACCCTGCTTAGCTTCCGAGAGCAGATGAGATCAGGCTGTTCAGATGTAAGTTGTTGCTTACTTGTTTGTTTGTTTATTTATTTATTTATTATATTTATTCCCCGCCTTTTCTCCTGCAAGGAACCCAAGATGGCTTACATAATCCTCCTCCTCTCCATTTTATCCTCACAACAACCCTGTGAGGTAGGTTGCATAGAAGCCATATGAAGGAAGTGCTTCTGTTTTGAGGATAGTGTATTTTCCAGCACTATTAACAGTATTATATTGTTGCTAAGAAAATACAATTCTTTCTTTCTCCAGCTAGTGAGGACATTGTGATTTGGAACGCTGTCTGGAATATGGTTGCATGAGTGTCATGGACATCTATGAGACAATGCCTATGTGGCACAATTTTCCCTCCCTCTGCTCCAGGCCTGTCACATGGTGCCCCTAATGCCAGGGAAGAAGGGAGTCTCATGGGAGCAGAAACGAGGGATGTCTACTTCCCCCCCTCCCCCGCTCGGCTCGTGGCGCTCGGTACCTGGCAGCTGCGGGCCGCGGCGCTTGGCAGACTTCCGGGTCCGTGGCGCGTCACTACCAGGTCCACGGTGCTGCGTTTTCTACGTAAATACCAAGGTAAACTACCTTAAAACTGCCGTGATTTGCTATTCTTGGCCGTTTTAAGGAAGTTTACCTTGGTATTTACGTAAAAAACGCAGCGCCAGGGACCCGGAAATGACACGCCAAGGACCTGGCAGCTCCTTTCCCCACAGGAACTTGGGACGAGCCAGGGCCTGGTAAATCTCGCTGAGCTCGGGGGGGGGGGGAGCGGACGATTTCTCTCCGTTCCTCCCCCCCTCGAAATTCTCGGCCATCCCTAGAAACTAACCTGGCAAAGTGTGAAGGAATTCTGGAAGCAACAGAAGGCTGACACAAGAACAGGCAGCATTTCCAAGAGCAAGCCATTCTCCTAACCTGCCAGTAGTCCAGCAGAGGCACAGTTCTAGGGTTAATCTTTGTTTATTGTGGTTATTTTAACAGCACATGGTGGGGAGGGTAGTTTAAGGTCTGGATGTAAATATCATCACACATGCTTCCAGCAATCCAGCTTTGGGATGTATGAGAATTTCGTTTTTGCTCGCAAAACACGTGAGCATGCCCCATTTGAAGTTCCTCCAAATGCAAGTGCTTGCATGAGCAGATATCCACCAAAAATATTTGTAAATTGTCGAACAAGTGCTCACATTCATCTCGTTCCCGATTCCCCATTCGATAGGGATGTAACCGCAAGTCTTGGGGGGGGGGGGTGAAAGCAGGCCAAAATTGGCCCACGGCGCTCGCCACCCCGAGACTCTCATGCCTTACCTGGCTGCCACTCGATCCATAGATCCATGCTGCGTCAGCAGCACAGGGTCCTATCGCGTAACTTCTGGTGCGATTTGCTATTCGTGGCCATTTTAAGCCGGGTTGCCCTGGTTTTAACGCTAAAAACGCAGCACGTGATTCCGTCGCGTCACTTCCTGGCAGCTGGAAGATGACGCGATGGGACCCCGTGCTGCCGGCAGGGATGTTGAAGAGTCCTTGGTCTCGAGTCACGAGTCTTTGGACCCGAGTCTCAAGTCCGAGTCCGAGTCCTTGGTCCAAAATGGTGACTCATGAGTCACGAGTCACAAGTCACTCCCAAAGCTGACTCCACGAGTCCCTATTAAAATCAATGGGATTTTTTCCCAACAAAATAAGGCTACTTCAGATGTGTGGTTTAAATAAATTCTAGGCACAAGTGTGCCTTTTTATTCCAAAACTCTGCAACTGATTTTGGCAAGAACAAACCAGGCAGAAAAACCCAAAATAACCAGGCAGGCAGAGGAGGCAGGGAACCCCAAAGCAGGCAGGCAGAGGCCTTTGTCTTGTACAATTCAAACTGTGGAACTGGTCAAGAAGAGACCAGGCAGGCAGAGGAGGCTGGGAACCCCAGACAGGCAGGCAGAGGCAGCCAAACCCAAAATGTCTGAAAGGTTGCATTTTAGAAAAATGATTTTAAAAAATAAACTTGCTGTACTTCCTAAAACTTATCCATGTTGCATTTGAGGAACATGATTTTTTCTAAATGTTTGGCCCCCATTCTGGAACGGTGAGATCTCATCACAATTCCACCCTCACTGAACACCCGCTCCACTGGTGATGAACTTGCTGGAACCAGAAACACACTCAGAGCAGCCACACAGAGTAATCTCAGGTCCTTCTTCTGCCTCTCCCAAGTACGCAATACATCAATCAAAATAAATCTTGACACACTGTTGGGGCTGCACTCCTGGTAGCCGTCCATAGTGGCCGAGCAGCGGCACACCTCGCTTCCATGCGCTCTTCGCCGGCAATCACGCTCCTCTCCACTCCTTCTGGCGCAGCCCAGGGATGTTGAAGAGTCCTTGGTCTCGAGTCCCGAGTCGAGTCTCGAGTCCCATTAAAAATATTGGGACTCGAGTCCGAGTCGAGTCAGAGGGGGGACTCAGTCCGACTCACGAGTCGAGTCCTCGAGTCCGAGTTCCCATCCCTGGCTGCCAGCGAGGTGGATTGAGCGGCGGGGGGATTCGCGCCTTGGGGGGTGCTTGCCAAGAAAAAGGTGAGCACCCCCCCAAGGTAGGTGTTCTCATCCCTACCATTCCATTTGAGCAAATTTCCTCCATAGACTGAATCAGCCCCGCTTCAGCCTATGGAGGAAAGTTGCACAAATTAGGGAAGCTGCGCATATTTGGGGAAACTTGTGCAAATCTCCTTTTCAATTGCAGCTCGATTTGCGCAAGTTTCCCATTCACACAGAAGGATTGCAAATGGGAATCGGGCACGAGACGAGCAGCGAGACGGATGTTCAGAGAATCCTGGCAATCGCTCAGACATTGCTCATTCACCCGTCCCTAAGATTCCAGCTATGTGTGTGAACTGGAGTTGGCTTCACAACACAAAACCACTGGATCCCATTTACACTCATGCAGCTAGATCCTGTGCACATTTACTCAGAGGTAAGCTCACTGAGTTTTGCTTGTTGGTTTGATTGACTGATTGATTGCTATCCTACCTTTCCACCAAAAATGGCACTAAAGGTCGCTAATGATAATAAAACCAAGTGTAAAACAGAAACAATAATAAAAACAAGTAAATTAAAGGCACAGTTACAAACACAACAATGAAAGAAACAAACAGCACTGAACCCAATAGAACCCTCTTCTGGAACAGACCAGCTTACATGCCAAATGCCTGCTTGAATAAGAACATATTTTCCTGCCAGCGAAAGGACCACAGAGAGGGAGCCAACCTAGCCTCCCTTGGCAGGGAGTTCCAGAGCCTGGGAGCAGCCACCAAAAAGGCCCTCTCTCATGTCCCCACCAAATGTGCCAATGATGGCAGCGGTACCTGAAAATCTTAGAAGCCAAATTCATTGGGGCTTACTCTCAAGTAACTGTGCATAGGACTGCAGCCTTCAAAGATATAGCTGTTGTTTTGTTTTGTTTTGTTTGGCTTAGTGTCAGAGGCAAATGGCTAGTGGCACATTGCAAGACGGAGGGCTTAGATGACCAGTTTTTACCACCACTAGCCTGTAAAGTGGAGCTACTTTTCAAACATCTGCAACAATTAAAGTATTTTAATGGAAAGGTCACTTGATTCTCTTAGAGCAGGGGTGCACAGACTTTCCAGCCCAGGGGGCTGCATGCATCTGGTGTCAGATGGGGGCCATGGACCAAACAAGAGTTCATGCACACTAACACACACAGCACACACGCTCCCACACACACATATACCCACACACATACACACTCTTCCATCCCCACCCCACACACACACACTCTTCAACCCCTACACACACACACACACACACACACACACACACACACACACACGCCCACGCCTCCCCTCCCTGAAATCTAGGCATCACTGCTTCTCTGCAGGTATTAGTGGCAGGAAACAGAAGTCTCACAGGTGGGATTGCTGGGGGCTGGGAGGGGCTTTCTGCTGTGGAGGTGGTGCCACTGGGGCCTCTCCCAACCGCCAGCGAGATCACTGCCTAATAGCAGCACTGGAACAGCATTTTCCCCCTGCAGTCCACAAACTGCACATGAAGGTAAACATCCGCAGGGTTGCGACTGTGATAAAGCAAAAATGTCCATTTCATGTGCCTGATTCTGACAGAAGTCCTGCAATCTCTGGACCCATTTGCCTTGCCCAGCATATGTCATTGCTCAAAATTAGACACATTTATTACATCTTCATGGATTTTCAGGTGTTGGAATGTGCAGCTAAAAGCAACATGGGAAACAGGCCTCAATATACATGATGTCCATCTCCTCTGACTAGGTCATGAATTAAAGTGAGATTAGAAGGGGGCTTTTCCACATGATAAAGTGGAGATGATAAACATTCCACATGATGTTTCTCCCACCATTTAAAAACATTTACGCTGGCTCAGCTTGTCTGAGCATGGAAAGCTAAGCAGGATCAGGCCTGGTTATTACTTGGATGGGAGACCCCTCCTCTAGTTTCCTGCATTGAGCAGGGGGTTGGACTCGATAGCCTTGTAGGCTCCTTCCAACTCTATGATCTATGAAATCTATACTGCTAGATGAGATCTCCCATGCTGGTGTGTGTGCTGTAAAAGCGAGGAAGGAACAAAACAGCAGACTCAGTGGACAAGGCTTCCCTTCCCTAATCCACTCTAAGAGTTAAAGAGTTAGCATGGAAGTCCAGCGGCAGGCCAGGACGAGTTGCTCCATAGTGGTGGTGGGGAGCAGACTTGGGGACGTCATGCACGTCCCTTTCACATTCTTCAGGCTGCTGCTGCTACTGCAAGATTTTAACAGCTGGGCTGCACTGTAGGGTTGGGGCAATATATCAAGCTCGATCTTGTTGAGGGTCTCATTTTTCCACTGCAAAAAAACCTCATTCTGTTCTGGGTCTGTATGGGATAGCTAATCCCCCCCCCCTCCCTCAGCACAGAAATTCATAGTATTTCCATGTGCATTTTTAAAAAATGTACACATTATTTGTTCACATTTCCTAAATGTATGCATTTTAAAATATGCATGTTTCCATTGAGAAAAGTGGCTTTGTGCATATTTCCCCAATATACACATTCATTGCGCACACATTTCTAATTTTCCTGGTGGTGGTGTTTGTATACATCCCCTCCCCCAAAACTCATTGCAGGCCTCAGAAATGTGTAGATTCCATCATCGAGATGTTTCCCATTCCATATTTAGTCTGAGCAGGTGAGTATTCTGGCATTAAAATGTGAACCCAATGAATTTCTCACCTATCCCTAGATATTCAGCAGGCTGCAGCATTTGGAATGTGCACTAGCAGTTTCCCTGTTAAATTAACAGTCTGTTGATTAACATCCAAAACTGTTGATAAAACAAACAAAATAACATTCCTAAAACTTGTGGCTATATTTTATCTGATATCTATTACATACTTATTAGATTCATACATTCATACTCCAAATAGTGCTCAGATTAATAATAATAGTACCTGTAAAGGAGGAATAGCATTTTCCCAGCAACAAAATGTCAGCATTTCAGACTCAGTGCTGTGAAATTGCAATATCCCTGGGCAAGAAGAGGGAAAACAACATCTCCCAAATGGACTGAATGCATATATATATATATATATATATATATATATATATATATATATATCACTGCAGTTAAATTGAGCTATTTCACATTCAAGTGACTAATTGTGCAACATGCATTAGTAATGACTGAACTGGAGCTGCTATCTCATGCCATGCACATTTTATGGCAGAAGATACTGGGAATTATGATTTATTCAGCCCCATTTTCCTCATGGTAGTATGGAGTCCAGAAGTGTGTGTGTGTGTGTGTGTGTGTGTGTGTATAGAAGCTAAGAGTTTGGAAATTTTTGAACACCTACTTTTTGTTCTCCGTTAGGTGTGAGGTTGACACCATGAAAATCTGCCTGAGGCAGCCCAGCTTTGTTTATTTTCATGTATATCCTACCTATCCTCTAAGAAGCTCAAAGTGGAGTATGT
Organism: Shinisaurus crocodilurus; assembly: GCA_021292165.1. NCBI lineage: Eukaryota > Metazoa > Chordata > Lepidosauria > Squamata > Shinisauridae > Shinisaurus > Shinisaurus crocodilurus. The sequence goes on from CM037878.1 coordinate 135,262,525, forward strand.
GGTTCCACCCACACCTTTTATCCTCAAAACAATCCTGTGTAGCAGGTTAGGCTAAGATAAACTATCTTGAAGGTAATTGATAACATCAGCTCCCTTTTGAATTATCCAAGGGTTGTATCCCACCTGGATTCTCATGTTTATGCTCAGCTTCTTCCCAGCTCTGACCAATTTGCTATTACTGTAGTTTACTGGTCCAACTAATAAAACCACATTCAGACAGGGTATTAAAAAACAGTAAAATTTCAGAGTTTTCCTGAGAAAGGTCCTGTTCTTTAGAAAATGGATCCCACCAAGCCAAGCTCTGTGACAGAACTTCGAGCTGCTGCCAAGCTTTGCTTCGGACTCACAAATTCCATCCTGGATATGCACCTGACCCACAAGCCCTCTCATGGTCCATAAGATCCCACCAAGTTTCAGCACTGAGTCCCACCCCTGACCCACTAGGTTCTGGGCCACAGGTCTTCTCAAGAATCCAACAGGTGTGAATTCAAATTTGGCAACTCTCTGGCTCCACCCTGCTTAGCAGCTCCATGAGTCAGGCAGTGGCCGTGGCAGGCTGGGTGGCACTGCTGGACACTGTTTCCCAAGTAGGTGATGTGGAAGGGAGGTCCCTACAGCCAACAGGCCCCACTGAGGACAGCACAGCAGCTCTCGTGCACTATACTGCCACCCCCATCCCACTCCGACCGTCCATCTCCCCAGGGTCACCTTGGATGACAAGCCAAGTGAACAAGAATGGCTGGCCCACCCTCTACCCCTCCTTTCTTCTTTCTGGAGAGTCCATTCCTCTCTGCATGGTCCCTTTAGTGCAGATATTTGTCCAACTAAGCAAGACTGAAAAAGAAGCTGCTGTCCCCTTGCTGAGCTAGACTGCTGCCTGTTTGGCACACAGTGCGGATGCGCTTGGCTCCTGGCAGAGCTGTCAGAGGGAAGGCCCTTGCTTGCCTGCCTTCCCCACCCTATGCTCCCCTCCCAATGGCCCCTTTGCACCGAGCAAAGCATGCTGTTGGCTGGAGAGACTCAGTACTGCATGCCACATTGTGACAGATGATTGACTCGAAACAATATCTAAGGCGATCAGGATAAAGTACCGACCATTTCAAGGCTCAGCAGAATTCAAATTCTAATTAGACTTCTCACCACATTCCAAATAAAAATTGTTCCCCTGATATCCTTTTTGCCTATCAGGTGTCTCTCCCTGATCGCTGGAACAAAACGCATAAAGAAAGTGATTAAAGCCATAACAAAGGCATAAAATTGAAATTATTGCTGGCATCACATCTGGGAGTAGAAAGTGTCACCACACATCCCTCCCTGCCCCCTCCCCCCCTCACCGGCTGGAGTCCCCCTCCCTAAACACACACAAAGCACTGCAATTGTTGGCCACAGAACTGGGAAAACACCTTCGGCTGCCCTCCTGCATTCAACTCCGGGCTCTCTCCCGTGGGACTTGTTCAAGACAGGATGGTTAGTAGAAATGCTTATTTATCTTTTATAACACTTCAATTTTGTGGAGTTTTTACCATCTTCCTAATGTTCATCCTCATTTCCTATGGCCCTGTAAAGTAGGTTGTCATCATTATTCCTATTTTATACAGAGGGTTGAGACACTTCCACAACATCACCAAGTGAATCCATGACAGAGAGGTAGTGGGATGATTCCAGATGGTAGTCCAGCATTCTATTTAATGGATCCCGTAAGATGTATTTTACCTGCAGACTCAGTTCTGCTGATGAGCTCTTTGTTTTCTTCTAATACACATACTGCTCAGTCAACTGATGATGACATCATGAGGAGCTACACTCAGGTGGCATAATCCCCAGCACCATTGTCAGCTGGAGGATTAAGCGCTCTTCATCAACTGAGCATACACTTTGAATTTGGTTCAGGCAACTTCATAAGCAAGCACACAGTACAAAGTTTTCAGCAAAACACACATGCACAAGAACAGAAAAATGCCCAAATATGAATGAATATTTCATTAATGCATTCATTAGAATTTGAAATTCACTAAAAGTGCAATAATATTATGCATGTCTACATAGAAATAGACTTGCTCCCAGGTAAGTGTATATGGGATTCCAGTCAAAACGTTTCTATATTGTCAAACTTGAAAAAAATTAAGCATTATTTCATATAATTTATCAAATGCAGCCAGATTAAAAATATATACCATTACATGTCAATCATCAAATACTGTCATATACCAACAGATATCAAATGTTGGGTGTCAAATACATATATAAAATATTAATGAATGTTCAGCAAATATTTGAATAACAAGACTCTTCACTGCTAGGTAATAACTGCAAAATATTCCACACCAACATACAGTCATGCCTTGGATTGAGAGCATAATTCGTTCCGGAAACGTGCTTGTAATCCAAAACACTCTTATATCAAAACAAAATCCCCCCAAAAAAATTTGTACAGAGATTTTTAATTTAAGCCGTACTACAGTACTTGTATTGCAAGACGTCGCTTGTATATCAAGTTTAAAAAAATTAAATAAATATTTAAAAATTTGCTTGTCTTGCAAAACGCTCTCAAACCAAGTTACTTGCAATCCAAGGTATTACTGTATTTTGGTTGTGTGGACAGAAAGTTCATTTCAGACCTTCAAAACCTAAACCATCCTGGGGCTGGTCACAACCATAATCATATGTATCATTTGTATTAGACACAAAAAATGCACAGGTACACTGAGGAATTCATCTAAGTCTGCCACTTTCCATCCAGAAAGCAATGCTAATTTCTTTAAGGGCTCCAGGACTGTGGGATGTTTTGAATATGTAGAACTCCTTGGGCAGTATCCAATGTGATGCTACCACTATTGCAAATTATGCTGAGCTAGGATAAATGACCTCGAGTACAATGCGATGGGTTTCCCCAGAAAACCTGCCATGCCAGCAAGTGCTATTGGCATTGCACTAAAAGTTGTTTACCCTGGTGCAATGCAATTTACTTTAGTAGTGTTGTCTTTTGAGCAATGTGCTCACATATCACATGTAGAGAAATTCATGCATAGGTGTTTTCCTAATTTTTTTACCTTTAAAGACATGTGCTTGGTACCCTGGCTGTTGTTGCTGTTATCCCGCCCTTTATCCAAGTTGCTCAGGGGGCAACTTTCTCCTTTGCAAGGTTCTCCTTTGTTATCCTCACAACAACGCTCCAGGGTAGGTTAAACTGAGTGCTTCCTGGCCTTCTTGGTGTTAGTCCAACATATGATGCCTATGTACTGTTTTCAGATTAAAAGCCGTTTCCGGTTATCTCTACAAAGAAACAGGTAATGTTGGATCCTCCTTCCACTGGTGCATGTCAGGGCAACCCAGCCTATATAAGCTGCATGTGCATGTAAACATGCCATAGTGCCAGTAGCCTTTTTCATGTGGACTGGACGCATATATTCTGAACCATGCCTGCTGCCGCCACCCCTGCATCTCCACGTGTTCCTTGTTCCTTGTGTACAGAGCCCATAGGCTCTTTCTTCAGGGTCCTGTTCAGGGTCCCAGGCTGCATGTACAAAGCATGTTCACGTCAAGGATGAGAACAGTGAGTGCAATCCCGTTTCCTCCTTATGTCTTTCATGTATGTGTTTCCATAGCATGGGGAAAGATTATTACAGTCTAGTACAGTGTTCTCCAACCTTGGGTCCGCAGATGTTTTTGGCCTACAACTCCCAACATGCCCCAGCCAGAGTAGATGGGGACCCAAGGTTGGAGAACACTGGTCTAGTAGGAAAAGATCTCACTTTAGACACCTGGGCTCAGCTATAGACAATGGTGTAGCGGTAAATTTTGAAGTGCAGGTGCTCATCATGATAGTCCCCATGGCCACCCCCGCAAGGACAGTCCAAAATTTCAGGCAGCTGTGTTGATCCATATGTACAAACCAATTCTAACAGTTTTCATCTTCATCAGGAGCAGGTCTTTTCGGCAAGTTAATGGGTCTCAACTGCCCATTCAAGACCAAGCCACCCCCAAATACTTTGCATTATAACAGGGATGGCACAAAACAATATATTGTTGCTGGGAAATCCATCCCCTCCCCTCATGTGAGGAGGATTGCAACTAAGCTCAGAGGGGAAAGGGAAGTCTGAGGGGCATGGTCAGTGACATCATCACCCCTGCTAATCAAAAGGTCCCAGCAGCACGTCTACCTTGTGAGCCTCGGCTCTGCTATAACACTGGCCATAGGCTTCTGTAGTCTTGTCAAGTCACTCGCTTCTAGAATACATGTCCCATCTATGGAATGGAATTAATCTATAGATTTGCTGAGAAGATGAGCCAACATACAGAAATGAAACCACATGCCTTGAGTCTTCAGGATATGGCAGTCTCCTGAGGACAATAAATTAGTGCTCAAATTATGGGGGAAAGATAGGAGGTGCCTTAATTAAGTTACTTGTCCCTTGTTACACTGAGGCTGAAATCCTATTACCTAATGGAGTAAGCTTCATTGAACTCAATGGGACTTACTTGTCCCCGAGTAGGATTCTGCTGTAAAGGTAGGATGCCAGTGAACTCATAGCTCTTGTGAATTGAACTGTAGTCAGTGACTGGAGGTAGATCATCTGAAGTTAGAGGAAAAGACAACGATCAAAGTCTATATGCAGAAGCCTGTTTTACACTGTGTAACTCCACTGACTTTGGGGGCTCCTCATACATATTCTTTTTCCTCACAGGAAGTTAATTGGCCAATCTGTGTACCCATGGCCAAGAAACACCCACACTACCTGCATACATTACATATGCATTTTCCTACATATGCATTTTCCTACAAAGAGATTTTATCTATACTGAGAAAAATACTGTATGAATACTGTAGTTGTGATTTGCACTGGTTCAAGCAGTGCTTGGGCATATTTTGAGTACCTTCCTTGTCCTTTGGATCAGTGCCCTGAATCACAGTGCATTTCACCAGTGGCCTGGTTAGTCCTTTTAGCCAGCTGAGGGGGCACCTCCAGAAGAGTTAGAGAAAGAAAGGAGAGGGAGAGGGAGGGAGGGAGGGAGAGAGAAAGAGACTGAGACTAAAGCGATATAAAATTAAAAGGTAAAAAGCAGGAACGCAAATGGGAGCACTCTTTCAGCTTTCACATTATTAATGACTCTTCAAAAAATCGGCGAGTTTTCCAATCTTCTCCGAGAAGCGCTTGAAGGAGCTCACAGATGAAACTGACCTTCAAAATGTTCTTTGGTCTTTAGTTAAGAAATTCGCTCGCCATTATGGCATCATTAGGGAAACAAGGATAAAATTACTCCATGGTTAATGACCTATAGTATCTCCCCACCAAAATTTGTTTCAGATCTAATAAAACTGTGCTTAACACACTCGGATGAGTTATGAGGACTGTTCTGCAGGGTATTAAAATGTGGAAAATAGATTTTCCGAAGCTGGGGGGACTGGACTTTTCGAATCAGATAGCAGAATGGAATTTTCTGGGCAATAAATTCTTCCATGTCTCAATTTCATCTCGCTCGCTCGCTCTCCCTGTCTCTCTCTCTCTCTCTCTCTCTCTCTTTCTTATTCACTCTCCCCCTGAAATGCAAAAGCAACATGGAAATCTTTATAGAGCAGAGGCTTATATAAACTTTAGTGGGCTTGCGAGGGAAGGATCCTCCTTTATGCTTTTTGTCTTGTGTTTGGGTAGAATTAGTTATAGCTTGGGGCATCAGCCTTCTTCACCAACATAATTCCACTGTCATTCTTTTCTGGAGTAGCAATGTGTATTTTACTCTAACTGGGTGTGGTATTAGAATTAACTTATGAAGGATATCATGGTGGTTTGGGGGAGGTGGTATTCCAGATTTGCACACAAAGGAAGAAGAACCCCTCCTCTCCATCTGTATGTGAGCTATTGACAGTCACCCCATTCCTGGCATCTTGTACATACGTGCTTCCTGACACTCACCACTGTGCAAAATAGCATGGAGCAGTACCCATGTTTCCTTGCTAACTTATATGAAGGGTTTGACCCATGAAGGGCTTTGCACACAAATGAGTACTTACATGTTCAGCATGGCAGGTTAGTGTGCACAAACGTAGACACATGTATGCATACTGATCCTCCATCTACAGAATGCAATATTGTGATGCATCATTCCATAATTTGGGGTCACTGGGAGCCCACAGATGGGCTGGGGCTAGTGGATGAACCCAGTCAAATCTATTGTTGCCTGAAGCAGGAGTCCGAGTCTCCGGTGGCGCTTCTAGGTTAGTGAGGGCTAGTTACTGCCGCTGAGAGAGGTGGCTTGCGAGGTAATGGCATTTTGCTCTCTTTAAACTTTAATCTTTCCTATTAATTCCCAGCAACTGGAGAATGTATGAGAGTTAATGTTCCATGAACGTGTTTCTCACTCGACAGTCTCTTCGAGCTAATTACCTTCAGGTGCTAAATGGAGGGAAATTGCAATCCATTTGGATGTGAAAAAATTTCGCCTTTCCAATCCCCTGTGAAACATTCTTTTTCCTGAGTGTTGCAGAAAGAATGCACTTGGGTTGTGTGTGTGTTTTTAATGTTTTCCTTCTCTACTCTCCCCCCCCCCTACAAACACCACACACATGCACACACACAACCAAAGCAATATCCCTTCTTCTCTCAAAGACTCCTCAGGAGTTCTTCAGGAATCTGTGAGCAGTGGTCAGTGGAAGGAAGCAGGCATCTTAGCACAGTCGCTTGGGATGCGATCTAAGAAGGAGGGGAAGGACAGGAACACAGAACATTGCAAAAAATGTAGGAGAAAATCAATTACTTCAGGTACATTTTACACACATGCTTATATTCCTCATTGCTGAATTTTGAATACAAAGAGAGCCAGTCTAATGGTTTGAGTGTTGGACCAGGACTCAGGAGACCTGGATTCTAGTCCCCATTCAGCCAAGAAGCTCACCGAGTGACATTGGACCAGTCACTGACTTTCAGCCTAATCTACCTCACAGGGTTGTTGTGAGGATAACATAGAGAGGAGGGGTATAATGTATGCTGCCTTGGATTCCTTGAAGGAAAGGTGGGATATAAAGGTAACAAATAAATAAATAAAATTATACAATGTTCCAATCTATATCAAGCCATTTCTTTTTCACATATGGAGTTGGAGTTCAATCCAATGAACCTGTGTGCATTGGGCATCTCACCCATAATGAGAAATGCAATCACCAAAATGCCATAAGTAAACACAATATAGATGATACGATAGAGTCTCTGTCCATTTTTGGAATGCCAATAGGGCACCCCAAATAAATTTCGGGTCCCGAGACAAGCCCGCATGTCGCACCTGCAGGGCACCTCCCCATGGTGAGTATTCCCAGCAGAAGCACGCACGGCTGCTGCCACAGCTACACCTGCTACTGCTACCATAACCGAGATGTCGGAAACAGCAACTATTCCCAGTAGTTTATACCTTAGCCTAGGAAAAAAAAAAAAAAAGGAAGAAAAACTTATTTCAAATTCCCACTCCTCTCCATTTGCTCACTACATTTATACAGGTAAAATATGGCACTTTACGGTCACTTTAAGCCTGTAGTGCCCAACAGAAATGGCGGGCCTTGTTTCTCAGAATGCTTACACTTTCTTACCATTTTGTAAAGATTCTCCTATTCCATCGAGGCGCTCCTGAAAATCTATGAAGATGTGCATCATCCATATAATGCATATTTGGTAGGACTGAATGCAGGTAGGAATGGCAGTGCAGGCTCCAGGTTGCAGTGTGGGCCCCAGTGAATGCAGTGCGGGCTCCAGGTTGTTGAGGGCCCTTGGCCAAGCCACCCTCAATGGACCCCCCTTCCCTCAGTGAGTCTACTTTCCCACCGCCATGGTCACCAACTGCTCTTGCTCCTCCACCACCTCTTTCTCATCTTTGCTACCACTTCCTTGCTTGCCAATGAGAAGATCGACAGTGGCATCCGCTGCGCTTCCTTATTGCATAGCTTCCATAGATCATAGAGTTGGAAGGAGCCTACAAGGCTATCGAGTCCAACCCCCTGCTCAATGCAGGAAACTAGAGGAGGGGTCTCCCATCCAAGCAATAACCAGGCTTGAGCCTGCTTAGCTTTCCACGCTCAGACAAGCTGAGCCTGCGTAAGCCACAGGCCTGATAAGGCTATCCTCCTTCTTCTCATCTTTGCTACCACTTCCTTGCTTGCCAATGAGAAGATCGACAGTGGCATCCGCTGCGCCTCCTTCTCATCACCACCGTTGTCTGGGCCAGAGCAAGAGGCAGGTGAACAAGCAGGTTGCCATGGTGCGGAGGAGGAGCAAGTCCAAGGGGCTGTTGTCTGTGGGCCCCTGCTGAGGTGTGGATTGGATGGAGCCTCGGCAGGGGCCCAGCCATGCTGACCCTCGATGCCAGCCCTGGGGTGAGGGGGACAGAATCCCTCCGGCATCCCAAATATGAGAATAGATCCTATGAACAACCCCCCTTGCCCACTCACCGAGTTCTAAATAAAGTAATACCTTGGATTGCAAGTAACTTGGTTTGAGAGCGTTTTGCAAGACAAGCAATTTTTTAAATATTTATTTATTTATTTTTTACTTGATATACAAGCGACGTCTTGCAATACAAGTACTGTAGTACGGCTTAAATTAAAAATCTCTGTACAATTTTTTTTGGGGGGGATTTCGTTTTGAAATAAGAGTGTTTTGGATTACAAGCACGTTTCCGGAACGAATTATGTTCTCAATCCAAGGCATGACTGTAGTGCATATCTTCATATTCCCCAATGTTCTACTTGTGTCGTTTCCTTCTTAATGTCTTAGATAAACCGGAAAAGATCCTAGACTCACATGAGGGAAAATAATATTTCTTATTATTTATATAATGTTTTGGATCAGAGTGCATCAGTGCTGATAATCATGCAAATAACACAATAAAGATTTTTTTAACAGAATGATTAAATTATCCAATGTCATTATGCACATTCTTTTGAGGACTTGTTTGCTGACAGGTGGTATATAAGTGTTATAAATAAATAACCTTAAGTGACTTAATAAATAAATAACCCTAAGTGTCTGGGCCAGAGCAAGAGGCAGGTGAACAAGCAGGTTGCCATGGTGAAGAGCAGGAACGACTCCAGGGGCTCTTGTCAGTGGGCCCCTGGTGGGTGTGGGCCCTCAGCAGCTGGCCAACCACACCTGCCCTTGATGCTGCCCCTGACTGAATGGGGGCCTCCGTGGACCTGATATAAGAAATCCTATAGGCTCCAAATATAACCAGTAATTCCCATACTAGACAGTTGGAACTGGGTTAAAATCCCACAGTCTTGGTGGGTGGTAGCTTTATTAGAGTGGCTTCAAACAAACATATACAAATATATTGGAGAATTTTAGAGCATCCTAAGCCACTTTGACCCACTTATGAGCTACAACCAAAAAATGCAACAACAACAAACAAACCCCACACCAACACCCGCTCCGTGATAGAAATGATGACACCTCCCTGTGTCTATGTTTCCATGTTCCACATCTGTCAACATGGAAGCTAAGAGCAGAGCCTCCTACAAACAAAAAAAAAACACCCCTGCGTCAGCATTCAGCAAAAGCACCCCCCAACTCCAGCACGTCTCGGGTCAAGCCAGTGAGTCTGTTCCTGCTTTGTGGGGGAATGATTCCTATCGTGGGAGCAGAGTGTGTGTGTGACTGGCAACGTATGGGGTATTCTTTCAGGCTTGCACAGCTGGATGTATAATGTGTCACAAGAATTCAGCAGGAAAAGATTGTTTTGGCATGACAGTTTGACTGTTAGGGTTTCATGAGAATACCAAACATGAGTATATTGATTTGGTACAGAACAAGGTTCCTGCATGACTACAGCAGGCAGAACCACGCCACTAAAAATGTTTACCCCACCCAACCCTTCTCTCACACCCAGGATTTGTGGAAAAGATGAGAATGCAGGTTAGTTAGGGATGCTTCTGAAACCCAGATTTTGGAGTTCCAAATTACCTGGCCTTGTTTGCAGGGTGGAACCAATGCGTCTGGAATTCTAATCTGCTGCTGCTTTTATTTTTATTTTCTGCAGAGCTCTGTACATGAGCAGCTTGCTGAAGCTTTGCATTTATTCAGTTCACTTGCGTCTTCCCCCATATTACTGATGTGCACTTGTGCATTAACAAGACACTTCAAAAAAAGAAAAAAAGCTACCTTGATGTAATTGTACATATGATGACATCAAGATTCTTTGTGGTGCTTACACAGAAGTGCATGTTTGCATTAGTGAAATACTACACAAGAAGAATTACTTATAATCATTTCATTGTCCAAAGCTATTCATCTTCTCCCTAACACCAACTTCCTTCCTACCACTTGTATGCATGACACCTCTTCCGGATAGTATTTCTTCTTCATAGTTAAGTGTTTAGTTTATATAGGATAAGACACCTTGTGACTTTCTGTTCACAGTTATAGGCTCTGGAAGAGAGCGCTTGTGTAGTGTTGCAGCTTAATTCCGGGGTATGAAAGCAAGACACAATAAATGGGCTTAACCAAGGGACAGAACTTTATTTACCAGTTTAACCTGCAATGTCATTAACTATTTGACTGCTGTCTCCCTCTAGCTCGCTGCAGCCACATTTTCTGCCCAGGAGATCGCTAGTAAGCCGATGCCTCCCTTGTAAAAGCGACCGCACCCTGGCTCCAAACATCAATCAGTGCCCTAACTCAGTGTTGTAGCTGGCTGGGGCATGCTGGGAGTTGTAGGCCAAAAACATCTGGGGACCCAAGGTTGGGGAACACTGCTAACTGATCTTTTCTCTTCACTTCAGCACACTTTAAATGCAGTGAGTGGGCTCTGGTGGCAACAGCTTCAACCCCTCACCAGGAAGCCTAAGAGTTCACGAGACTATCAGAGGCCCAAGTTTGCCTCCCTGTGTCAGATCTCCTAATACGGGTAAGCCACGGGCTTGGTTTGGGTGTAAGCCACCCTTCATCTTTCCAGTGGCTTGGGGTGCTCACCAGTGTTCTACCCTCCTCTCTTTCCCCTCCAACCTAGACTGTACCTGCCATAAGAGAGAGCTGCTCTAGCTTACTACCCCTCACCCACATGTCAACAATAATGTGACACAGCTCCCATGGCAGATCAGATGAAAACAAATCAAAGCAGTTGGAGAAAGGTTCACCCTATCATCCCTGTGTTGCCAGCCAGACTGGGGAATGTAAGCATCTCCAACTCCAAGTAACATCAAAGCCCTCCCAAAGTCCCACTTAGCCTTGTGCATTGCCCTATTATTAACTCCAGGTACTGGGCAAAGAAAAGTAGCAGCTGGCTCCAAAACATGCCCCATTTTCCAAACTGCTCTGTGCTGGACACCTCTATGATGCACAGGTCAACCCACGCCTTAGTTATATCACATTTGGACTACTGCAATTTTATCTACATGGTGCTTTGCCTCTGAAAAATCACTTGGTCCAGAATGCGGCAGCCGGGCTGTTAATTGGAACTTCCTTGATGGAAAAGTTGCACTGGCTTCCATTTTGTATCTGAGCCCAATTCAGTGTTGGTGAGGACCTTTAGCCCTTTGATGACTTGGGACCAGTATCTCTGAAAAGCCGCCTTCTCTTGTATGCAGTGCACCTGCCCACTTATTAAGCTATTCAACAGAGGCCCCCTCAAATGCATCTGGTTGGGACAAGGGAGAGCGCCTTTTCAGTAGCTGCATCCTGGTTTTGGAAGCCCCTCCCAAGAGAACCCCACCTTGTTACATCCCTAATAGGCTTCCACTGCATTGTAAAGACCTTCTCTCGGAAGGCTTTTGGTTAAGAGTTTTAATTCTGCTGAAAGCTAAAACAGCTGTTGTTTTACTGGGTGCCTTTTGACTCCTCTTTGAACCTCTGCTGATCTTGATTTTTGTAGTGTTTTTATGGTATTGTTATTCTTCTTTTATCTTTTAAAAATTGAGTATTGTCAGATGCCTTAAAGCTTTTTCAAGAAAAGGCAGGAAAAAAAGGTTATATATAAATAAATACATAAATAAATATCAGCATAGTTTTGGAATATCTGTGCCCACACCTATTACAGAAAAGACATAATACTGAACTGAAACAGCACCCATAGTGCAGAACTGGTTCCATTGTCTGCCCTACTGCCTAGCCCTGGAACTCCCAATATGAACCTTCCCAAACTTCAGCGAACCAGAACAAACTGCTTTCTGGAATCAACCAGACTTAACATATCTGTGTGTTTGAAGTATGACCACTCCACTCTATTCCATCTACCGCTTCTGTGGCCAGGGCTTGATATAGATCTGATATGTCTTGGACATCCACTTCTCCATGAAGATGTGCTGCAAACCAAACCCAGTACTTGCAGCTGTGTGGCCATTGCTCAATCAGATTAAAACGGAACTAAGCTGTCCAGGCTCCAGGCTGGCCATGCTTAGTGTTGCCTGGTTAACTGCCCAAAACTGGCATTGCTTCAGTGATGATGACTGATCCTGATGCCTAAAAAGCAAGTCTTCTTCATCCTAAACCCCACAGCATGCAATGGCACTTGAACAGGGCAAAAAGTGGCAGCCACTTTATCCCGTCATTGAGCTGCACAGAACTCTTGCCTCACTGACCCATCTCTGAGTGTCCTAGCCAGAGGACCACCCATGAAACCTGAAAGCTCATCTCTGCCCTGCTGAACAGTCCCGTTTTGATTGTGCCACCAGCCCACTAATCTTGATAGTCCCGAAAGAGGTGGTCAGGGAAACAGTCACAAAGAGTTTTACCTCATAGTCTGAGTGTCATAGGCAGGGGAAACATGGCAATAGCTAGCTTGGGACCAGGCTGAATGACCTGAATGACCGCCTTCTCCCATAAGAACCTGCCCAGTTCTTAAGATCGTTGGGAGAGGCCCTTCTTTCGAGACCGCCATCAGAGGCACTTTTGGTGGCAACACAAAAGAGGGCCTTCTCGGTGGCCACTCCCTGGCTGTGGAACTCTCTGCCAAGGAGGCTAGTTTCACTCCCTTTTTGCTGTCCTTCTGTGGGAAGGCAAAGCCCACTTTATTCAAGTGGGGCTTTGGTGTGTAAGCGGATCTGTTGGGCTAGATGTTGTTTTTACTTTGTTATTTTTGTGTTTTTAATTGTGTTTTAATGTATTTGTTTATTGTTCTTTTATCAGTGATTGCAAGCCGCATTGAGTGCCATTTTTCATAGAAAGGCCGGTACAAATCAGACAAAATCAGTCAATAATAGAACTTGCAGAATCTCAGAGTTCAATAGATGCCTCTGATCAGGCAGCCTGCACAGGAGTATGTCTGGCCCACCCATCTAGCATGCTACAGATCCTAAAATCCCCCTATATCCCTGGGTCTCAGGCAAAAAAGCAAAGATTGCAATAGTTTTTTATATCACAGCCCTTGCTCGTTTGACATATTGCAAATTAGAACATGTGCCCCACCAGAATTAGCTAGGCGTCACCTCAGTCCCCATTTGGACCTAAATGTTTAAACTCTCAGATACTCCTGGGAGTAGCTAGCTCTGGTGCTAGCAGCTAATGATACCTCTCTGAGCTCAGGTGCTACATGGCTTGAGGCATCCTGTATTGCTTTGTCCTTGCTGTTGATACTAGCAGCCAAAAGCGCTCCTCCGACCTGATGCAACAGCAGAAATGCCATTGTCCAACCCAGGCACATGGCAAGCAGCAAACAAAAGGGAGCCTTTTTCTCTCTCTCTCTGTTGAGGGCCTCATTCCCTTGGGGGCAATCTGTCAGGGGTTGCATGCCAATGGTGGAGAGGGCTGAAGCCAGTCATGGGTGGGGCCTGAACCAAAAGTAGGAGGAGCTAGCCCCCCTTCCTGCCCCCCTTGCATCTCTTTCCCTCTTCCTCCCCACCCAGCAGGCTGCCAGGGGAGAGAGTGGTTGCTCTTGCTAGAGGTCTGCAATAATGGCTTGCAGAGAGCTTTCGAAATTTGGCCAAGGTTTGCATGCTGTCCTAATCTCCCTAATCTCCGAAAACCACACCGCAACAAGGTGGGGGAGGAGCAGAAATTCCAGGAAAATCATACCCCTGACTGCTGCTAATCCAGTGGCCACTCCTGTGTACTCTTATCTATCTATCTATCTATCTATCTATCTATCTATTTATCTATCTATTTAATAGTTTTATATACCGCTATCCATATTGAGTAATATATCAAGGTGGTTCTATCCTTAAATGAAACCCACAAGCCCTATTTGTGTATGTACTTATTTGCTTATTTATTTTTCGTACATTTTTAACCACTCAGTACCCCAAATTCTCTGGGTGGTGCACAGCTAGATTAAAACCATAAAATACAAGATATCAAAAACAGATGCCGGAAGCATCTGAACGTAGCTGAAGCGCCACCTCCATTAGCATATCTGACCTCCAGAAGGAGATACCATTAAATTGTCATTGAAATTTGGGCGGCTGGCAAGGAGTCTTGGTGACCTTCATGACATCACAAAGCCAACTGATAAAAGTCAACTGCCCAGAGCAAGAATCTTACACTTGAGAGTCAGATTTTATTTATTTATGTATTTATTATTACATTTCTATGCTGCCAACACTCTGGGTGGTTTACAGGACAAGGCATAATAAAACCGTAAGATACAAGAGCATAATATAATAAAACATAATATAAAAACATTAAGAGTGCAATCCCATGCATATTTAGACAGAAAAAAGAATGGCTGGCCAGGGAATGCTGGGAGTTGCTGGCCTTCTTCTGTCTAAACACGCTCTCTAAAAAGTTTAAAACAGAATAAACTATAATAAAAAAAACAAAGTCAAACCAGCACTAATTGTCATTGAAATTAGTGAAACACACTAACACATTTTTTTAAACTGAAAGACGAAAAATCCTGGGGGGGGGCGGGGGGAAGGTCTTCACCTGGAGCCAAAAAGGATCTTAAAGTCCAAGCAGGTATATTATGGAAGGGGATGATTCTTCAGGTAACCTGGCCCTAAGCTGTTTATGCCCGGAGCTGGGCACAAAGGGCCTCTTGAAATTCTCCATCCTATTTATGGGCAGAGAAACTGGGGGGGGGGGGGCAATTTCATTGAATTTCTCCAGGGTGAGGAGAAGTTCTCCAAAAGTTTTTCACAGGTGGGGCTCAACATTGGCAGGGCTTGTAGCACAGCTTCTTTCTTTTTTTCCGAAGGGTGTTTGGTATTTGCGCTGCCATTGCAAGTGACAACAGCAGCAACTGTGTTAGCAGCCAGGCCCCCATTTTGCATCCTCGCCCATGCCCCATACCTAGCATCATTCTGGGGCATTGTGGTAGGGGAAGATCGTGTGCACCCCCCAAATAGTGAAGAACATTTGGAGTGACCAGTTTCTAGGGGAGTTTTTAAAAGAAGAAAGATCTCAGAAACTTTCTCAGAAAAATGTCTCTAATGCAGATGCTTTTAATACCATTCCTTCCCTGAAAACCCTGTAGTAGGTGTGGGGGATGGGCAATATTTTGTCCAGCTCTGGGGAAAAGGTGGAGCTAGCTGCTGGGGAACTTGGGCGGGAGGGTGCTGCTGCACTCAGGTCCTGCTTGAGGGTTTCTTGTATGCAGCTGGTTGGCCACTGTGTGAACAGGATGCTGGATGAGATGAACCCTTGGCCTGACCCAGCACAGCTCTTCTGATGTTCTTAGCGCTATTTCAAGGCATCCTCTCTTTGAAGGGCTTCCCAGTCCAAGTCCAGTTTAAAGATGAAGAACCATATTAGGAAGGGGTCTTGAAGAGCAGGGGTCCTGAAGTTGCCCATCAACCTGAATAGCAGATGGGTGGGGTAGGAGAGAAGGAGGGACCTCCTGGCCCTTCTGCCTTCCTCTTTGGCCAGGCCTCTGCACCAGGGATGGGGACTCGGACTCGACTCGTGAGTCGGACTGAGTCCCCCCTCTGACTCGAGTCAGACTCGAGTCTCAATATTTTTAATGGGACTTGAGACTCGACTCGGGACTCGAGACCAAGGACTCGTGTTCCAAAATCGTGTTCCTCAGATGCAACATGGATAGGTTTTAGGAAGTACAGCAAGTTTATTTTTAAAAATCATTTTCCTAAAATGCAACCTTTCAGACATTTTGGGTTTGGCTGCCTCTGCCTGCCTGTTTGGGGTTCCCTGCCTCCTCTGCCTGCCTGGTTATTTCGGGTTTGTCTGCCTGGTCCGTTCTTGCCAAAATCAGTTGCAGAATTTTGAAATAAAAAGGCACACTTGTGCCTAGAATTTATTTAAGCCACACATCTAAAATAGCCTTATTTTGTTGGGGGGAAACCCCATTGATTTTAATAGGGACTCATGGAGTCAGCTTTGGGAGTGACTCGTGACTCGGGAGTCACCATTTTGGACCAAGGACTCGGACTCGAGACTCGGGTCCAAAGACTCGTGACTCGACTCGTGACTCGAAACCAAGGACTCTTCAACATCCCTGCTCTGCACTGATGTCAGCACCACCTGCACTGCTTGTTGTCTACATCTCCCTCCTCCCTGCTTGATTGGCGCATAAAGCTGGCTGCAGCTGGGAATTGCTGCTACCAGTACCTCAAACTGGGCAAAAGGAGGAATGTCCAGCTTACATAGGTGGGGCTGCTGCACTGACTCGACTGGCTGGGCTACGTGAGGCTTGTTTAGCCAGCCACGGCCTCAGACCTGACGAGCCTTCACTCTTCCTGAGGGGTGCAGACAAAGCCACACCGCCAGTAGCAGAAGAAATGTAAGACCCAAGGTTACTTATAACATTTATATACCACCTTTCAACAAAGAAGTCCTCAAAAGAATTTGCATAGTGACATTGGATAATTTAATCAGTCTGTTAAAAAACCTTTATTATGTTGTTTGCATGATTATGAGTGCAATGCACTCTGAACAATCCAAAACACTATAGAAATAATAAGTAATATTATTTTCCCTCATGTGAGTCGAGGGTCAGCATGGCTGGGCCCCTGCCGAGGCTCCATCCAATCCACACCTCAGCAGGGGCCCACAGACAACAGCCCCTTGGACTTGCTCCTCCTCCGCACCATGGCAACCTGCTTGTTCACCTGCCTCTTGCTCTGGCCCAGACAACGGTGGTGATGAGAAGGAGGCGCAGCGGATGCCACTGTCGATCTTCTCATTGGCAAGCAAGGAAGTGGTAGCAAAGATGAGAAGAAGGAGGATAGCCTTATCAGGCCTGTGGCTCACGCAGGCTCAGCTTGTCTGAGCGTGGAAAGCTAAGCAGGCTCAAGCCTGGTTATTGCTTGGATGGGAGACCCCTCCTCTAGTTTCCTGCATTGAGCAGGGGGTTGGACTCGATAGCCTTGTAGGCTCCTTCCAACTCTATGATCTATGGAAGCTATGCAATAAGGAAGCGCAGCGGATGCCACTGTCGATCTTCTCATTGGCAAGCAAGGAAGTGGTAGCAAAGATGAGAAGGAGGAGGAGCAACAGCAGCTGGCAACAATACTGGCAAGAAGGTAGACTAACTGTGGAGGGAGGCACTAAAAATATCTTGCCCAAGGGCCCTTCAAAACCTGGAGCTGACACTGCCAACTGATTTACTGAACCTGGGTTTTATTGTTTTAGTCTTGACCTTGCTCTAGTGTGTGACTTGGCTAGTACTGGCTTTCTTCTTTTGCAATCCTGTGAGCCAGATTGTGTGGGCTGGTTGGTAAGTGAATCCTGTTTGGGGGCAAGGGTGCTACTAGATGGTCCTAGGCAACTGCCATGTTGATAGTTCTAGACCAGTGTTCTCCAACCTTGGGTCCCCAGATCTTTTTGGTCTACAACTCCCAGCTACGCTGGTCTAGACTGCCAGCTACACTGGTCTAGACTGAGAGACCGGATTTAGCCTGGCAAGGGGGAGGGCACTCGGACACCAGAAATCTCAACATTTGCCTTGTTACTTTAACCTGCCTACTAGCTATTACTAGTAATTTCCAGCATAGAGACTTCCACTAATGGTAGTGGAAAAGAGGAAGTATATGCTGTGGGTTTGATCACATATGAACAGGAAAATGAAAGCATTAGCATTGTTTGTTCTTGTCCCTTTAATTAACTTGTCCTCCCCCCCCCCCTTTTTTTTGGTCAAATTTTCACAAAGAAAGACATGGGGAATCTTTCTTTCTTAATTCACGTGCGCTTGTCCGTCTTCGGCCATTTGCCCATCCCAGGCCAGCTTAATTTCTTGCTCTTCTCCCTGGCTCTGGCTTTCCCTTGCCCCCCTGCTCTCACTTACAGGCTACAGCCTCATTTTGCTCCCTGTCCCCCTCCCTAGATTGTGCAGCAGCCAAGAAACAGGATGCCTCCCAAAGAGTAGGGATGCTTTCAGAGGTCATTGTGGGGTTAACAGGTGTGAGTCCAGACAAAAGGCCATTTCATAAGTCCTTGAAGGGAATGAATTATTTAAGTGCCAGCACATTTAATAGGCTAATGCAAGCAGGTATGTCACCTGCCACTTAAAATGGCAGAACTAAATGGACCTACTGCTGGACAGAACATCAGCTTAAAATTGAGCACCTCGCCTTTCCAGGGTTTCTCTCTCCTCCCACCCATACACAGCCAAAGGTGGTCCTCTAATCTTGTCTCCAATCAAGCCACATCATCATTCTAAAACCAGTCTTGGCTGGTCTGGTGTCTATCACCTGGTAGCAAAAATGGGGCCACACATAGGTAAGGTAGGGGTTTCTGCCGGTTTGGGGTGGGGGGGCTCCCAGCTACACAGAAACATATTAGTTTGTAAATTAAAAGAAAAAGAGAAGGAAAAAACCAAAATAGCTCAACAAGGGCCGAGGCTCTTTAGCTTCCAGGACTCATGAAATGTTGAATGCAGTCCAGCATCAAAGTGGGGGAAGACGAGAAGAGGAAAATAGGGGGAGGGGAGGATTGGCCAGATCCAGAGTTGCTGCTCCTCATTTACAGCATCCTGAAGGGGGATTAGTATCAGAGGAGACATATTGTGTGATTAAAAATACTCCTCCCTGCACTATATGGGACATTTTAGGAAGGGGGAGGGAAAAGTGCAGATTTCCTCCTTCCTCCCTGTTTAGAAAGTCCTCTTCAAACCCCAACATATCAATAAAGTGTTCAGGTCGGGCACTGATAACCAACCCTAAACCTGAGCCCTTTAATGCTACATAGAATAACGGGGGAAGGCTGCAGGAGAGCTGGATTTTTTTTGTTAAGGTGTACCTTTTTTCTTCTCTCCATCTGAAGCCTCTGCATCTCTGCAAGCTCCAATCAGTGCTGCAAGGCCGTCTGGAGACGTACCAGAAAAGTCTGGCAAGCAATAATAAATAATTATTGTAACGGGAGGAAGAAACTGAGGATTATTAAAAGCATGTGGTACAAAGCGCAGAAAGTAGGCGGACTTGGTCTTCCTAATACAGTAATACCTTGGATTTCAAGTAACTTGGTTTGAGAGCATTTTGCAAGACAATTTTTAAATATTTATTATTATTTTTTTTACTTGATATACAAGCGACGTCTTGCAATACAAGTACTGTAGTACGGCTTAAATTAAAAAACTCTACAAATTTGGGGGGGGATTTCGTTTTGATATAAGAGTGTTTTGGATTACAAGCACGTTTCTGGAACGAATTATGCTCTCAATCCAAGGCATGACTCTATAAAATGGTATTACATAGCCAATCAACTAAGATATATAATGGATATTATAGCTGAGAAAGACAATATGTGGATGGAGTTAGAGGTACAAGAATTAGGGAATAGGGTTGAGAATATATTATTTGTAAAGAAAAATATTAACATAATAAAAAGATTAGAAAATCCCTTTTTAAAAACCATGTTAGAGATTTTGGAATAGTACAAGGAAAATATTTATACCGGAGATATCCCCGTTAACTCCAGTGATGGCTATGGAGGATTTCCCAGAAAATGTAAGACATCTGAAAGGTATATTTAGGGGGGGAGGGGTGTCATTAAATTAATGGATTGGGTGGAAAAAAATGGAGGCAACAAGTAATTGAAATGGCTGGATTAGGAAGAATTTCCTGGTTAAACTTAATTGGGTCAGTGGTCAAAGAAATGACCCCCACTCTTGTATTTTATTGGACTGTACATTGCTCAGAGTGGCCGGATGTCTGGCCAGATGGGCGATTCATAAATATAATAAATAAATAAAATAAAAATGGAAGATGAAAATAGAGCATGAAAGGGACTTAACTGGTTTTGAAAAGAGGGTTTTGTCCAGAGAATTGGTGGGAATATCTCATCAAGAGGGATAACAAAGGAGATATAATAATGATGCAAAAAGGTGAAGAACAAAATGACAATCTTAAGATAGTTTGGGATAAGGAATTCAAGGATGAGATTTTGAATGAAGGGAGGAAAAATATGTGGGAAAGATATATATTGAAAAATATGTCAATAAGGATAAAAGAGAACTTTTATAAACTTATTTGGAGATGGTATCTGACTCCGGTGAGATTAAATCGAATAGACAGTAATTGTCCAGCATTGTGTTGGAGAGGGTGCCAGGAGCTAGGCACCTATGCTCATATGTGGTGGAGTTGTAAAAGTGTATTGGAATTTGGGGGGGGGGGGGGGTTGTTGAAATATCAGAAAGTATTGGTATCAATTTAGAGGTCTGCCCAAAATTAGCATTGTTATCGATAACGGAGAAAGTTGTTTGTTCTGAAGATACAAAAGAATTAATTGTAAATTTGTTAATGGCAGGAAGATTAATGATAGCAAGGAAATGGAAAGTTCAACATGATTTTTTAATTGTTGATTTGTATAAGCAGCTGTGGGATATTGCTTTAAATGATAAATTAACTTGTAGTATCAAATGTAAAAAGAGACAACTTAAGAAAAATAATTTTAAGGATATTTGGGGATTATTTTTAGATTTTGTTTTAATAAAGGGGAAAGGGAACATGCCATGTCAAGACATGTTGTATTTTTGGAATAATGAATAATAATTGATTATAGAGAAAGAAAGTATCCTTTGGTCCCGTGGTGGTGGGAGCACTATATAAGTTGTATGTATGTTTTTTTAGTTGTTTTATATATTGTTTAAAAAACTTTAATTAAAAAAATATTTTTTTTAAAAAAGGCCGGCTTGAGCTCTGAGCACGACCATTGGAGAATGGGATAGTGATACACTACAACATTTTGTTGCGGGATAGGTGCGAGTTGGCTTGTTGGCCATCGAAACTACTTGGCTCCCCAACAGCTGGGAGGCTTCTGCAAGGTAAGAGTGGGAGAGATTCGAACACAAAGCAACAGCTTAAATGAATGCAAGTAGACACATCATGACAATGGATGTGTCTAGCTTGCTTGCATAATTCATTCATAGTACAAAAACTGAACTTTTTGGTAACAAATTTTAAATACCATCTTGTTGACACAATGGTAAAATGTGGATTGGACAATACTACAATTAGGTGGATCCCCAGCTGGTTGAGCAACCATACTCAGCGAGTGCTAATTAATGGCTTGACATCCTAGGGAGGGAGGTCTCCAGTGGATAGTCAAAACCACAGAAGACAGCATCAAGTTTCAAATGGATGTAGACAGGCTGGAACTCTGGGTCTGGGCCAAATCTAAGAAGATGACATTCCACATAGATAAATGAAAAGTCTTGCATTTAGGTACAAAAAAAAAAAAATCAAAGACAGAAGTATAGGATGGGGGAGAACTGGCTTGGCAGCAGTACATGTGAAAAAGATCTAGGTAAGCTAATACAGTCTTGGGCTGCATTAACAGAAGCATAGTGTCGAAATCATGGAAAGTAATAGTTCCACTCTATTTTGTGTTAGTCAGGCTGCATTTAGAGTACTGTGTCCACTTTTGGGCACCCCTTTTTAAGAACTGACAAGTTGCAACATAATATCCAGAGAAGAGCAACCAGAATGGTGAGGGGTCTGGAAACTAAGTCCTATGAGGAACGGTTAAAAAAGCTTGGTATGTTTAGCCTGGAGAAAAGAAGATTAAGGGGAGATGATAGCAGTCCTCAAGTATCAGGTGGGGTTGAGAGCACATAATGCAGGCCACACGTGCTGAAGCCAAGCAGGTATGAGCCGGGTCAGTGCTTGGATGGGTGACTGCCTGGGCTGCCCACATCTCTTCTCCTGCATTGAGCAGGGTGTTGGGCTCGATGGCCTGGCCTCATAGGCCCCTTCCAACTCTACTATTCTATCTGAAGGGATGTCATGCAGAAGATGGAGCAGACTTGTTCTCTGTTGCTCCAAAGGGCAGGACTAGTACCAACAGGTGGAAATTGCAGGGAAGCAGATTTTGGCTAAACATCAGGAGAAACTTCCTAACAGTGAGAGCTGCTCAGTAGTGGAACAGGTTGCCTTGGGAGGTAGTGGGTTCATTTTCACTGGAGGCATTTCAGCAGAGGATAGATGACCATTTGTCAGGGATTCTGTAGCTGCACCCTGCAGTGCAGAGTCTGCATTGAGCACCGGCTTGGACTAGATGATTGCTGAGGTCCCTTCCAAATCTATGACTGTATGATTAGGAGGATTCTGAAGTCACAGCAGCATGCACGCACCAGGCATGAAGCAATTCTCATATTGTCATGGGCGGGGTGGGGGGATCTATGTGAAGTATCCCTAAATTAACATGTGGTCCGGTCAATTTCATTCTAAGTGTGCCAAAATACTAATTTTATCACTGAGTTTTCCTAAAGAAGATTATTGCCATTAATTTCACATTCATCTCTCTTGCTATCCTTGCCTCTTAGATGTCCAGCTGCTCTTCTGTTATGCAGTCCTGCTCAGTTATGCAGATGAACGGATAGATCCCATACATACAGAGATGGTTCAGAATCTATTGACTACTGCTAGGATTTTGGTTGCCAGAAACTGGAGGAGTAATGTTATCCCCACGTTGAAAGAATGGTTGTGTAAAGTTTGGAAGGCTGCAGAGATGGCGTTTAAGAGATGGTAGACAAAAGACTGCCTGTTTTTCCAATGTCTGGTGTGGTTTTATTGTCTTTATGAGGGCTAGGTACAACTCAGATATTGACATATAACTGTTTTTCCTTGTTATAGTCTGATCAAGCGGTGAAGTTACCAATTTTTGACAAACTGTTTTATTGTTTTGCTTTTTACATGTTTAATAACATACTAGCTACCTGTTTCGAATGATATTTTGCAGGAATGTTAGAAAATGTAGATGCTTGCTCTTTCTTTGTATGAATGTTATTGTGGAGAGAAAGCCTGACAGGACACACACTTCACACACACCCAATCATCTGCATAATCTCCGCCCAAGGCAGGGGAGCTCAGTCCCAGGCAGCCATTTACATCTAGATAGTTTTTGCCAAGCACCTTCAATAGGTTGTCAAGTCCGGGACACACATTTGAATTCGCCCCAATGGTCTTTCCCCCAAGCATTCTCAAGGGGCTGTCAAGTACCTCAATCACCCTACAAGTACCCATGCAGAGCCATGGGCAAAGTGGCACCGAAGAACCTCAGCACCCCTCCTGCCTGGTCAGACCGGTTTGTCCTGTCATCAAAGGGAGGGGTCAGGGAGCGAGAGGGGGGCGAGTGAGGGAGTAAAAGCAACAGCCCGGGCTCCGTTGAAGTTGTTGGGAACAAGGTGCGTGTGAGTCAGCACGGAGCGGGTCGTTGGCTCAGGCCAACCCGGACACTCAACCTCCAAGCAGACCGCCGGGGTACTTTGTCATAAGTCCATCTGAGTTACTAGTGTTAGACTAGGGTAGATTCTTCAGTGTTAGATGAGACTAGCATAGGTTCTTTTTTGTTTGATAGTTCTGTCTGTGCATAGTAAGCTTCGTCTCCTTTTGTGGATTGCATTCCCTGACATAACTGATTTGTTTACTATAACTTCCCTTATCTCCCTGACCTGATTCGCTCAATTAAACTCTGTAAATAAACCAGTTTCACTTTTGACTGAGCGTACTTTCATTCTGACTCGGTGCCTGATCCGCGTTCGACCTGATTTGACCCAGGGAGCACGAACGGGAGCTCTGAGCTGTCAGATTAACCGCTTAACTCCTGAATTCACAGAAAAGGACCGTCGGCGGTCCTTCACAGTTATATTGTTTATAGTATTATTATATTTCCTTAATATACATAATAGTAAAAAAATAATATTAGAAAAAAATGTGCTAAAGGAGGATGAGATTGCAAAAACACAGAATGAGTTCTTTGTGTCTGTCTATACTTTAGAAGATGTAGGACAGATACCTGTGCCTAAACTGAATTTTTCAGGGAGTCTGCAGACCGGCAAATAACGGTGACAAACTATTAGGTTCTAGGGTTTATTGACAAATTAAAAACTAAGAAATCACTAGGCCCACATAGTATCTATCCACCTAAGAGTTCTTTAAGAACTCAAATGTGAAAATACTGTTTTTTAAAAAATGTGCCCCTGTGATTGGCTAATGTAACACCGATTTTTAAATGGGAGATTAGGAACTAAAGGCCAGTTAGCTTAATATCTATCTCCAGTGAATTGTGGAAGGAATTATTAAAAATAAAATGATCAAGCATATAGGAATGACAAACAAGTCTTACAAAAGAAGGATCAACATGGTTCTGCAAAGGTAAGTCCTGCCTCACTAACATTTCAAAGATTTCTGAGAATGTCAGCAAACACATGGATAAAGACACCAGTAAATATTATATACGACTTCCAAAACACTTTTGAGAAAGTCCTTCATAAAAGGCTCCTGACTGAGTAAGCTTATCATCCATTGCATAAGTGGTTGTGTCCTCTTATGGGCTGATAACCAGGGATGGGGACTCGGACTCGAGACTCAACTCGGGACTTGAGACCAAGGACTCGTCAACATCCCTGGGCTGTTGATGAGTCTTCTGGCTCTGCCAGAAGGAGCGCGATCACCGATGAAGAGCGCATGGAGGTGAGGCGCGCCGCTGCTGCTCGGCCACTATGGACAGCTACCAGGAGCGCAGCCCCAACGATGTGTTGAGATTTATTTTGATTGATGTGTTGTTGTGGGGGGTTAGGGTTAGGGTCAGACATTTTGGGTTTGGCTGCCTCTGCCTGCCTGTTTATTTATTTATTTATTTATTTATTATATTTATACCCCGCCTTTTTTCCTGCAAGGAACCCAAGGCGGCTTACATAATCCTCCTCCTCCTCTCCATTTTATCCTCACAACAACCTTGTGAGGTAGGTTAGGCTGAGAGTCAGTGACTGGCCCAAAGTCACCCAGTGAGTTTCATGGCCGAGTGGGGACTAGAACCTGGATCTCCTGAGTCCCAGTCCAACACCCTAACCACTACGCCACACTGCCTGCCTGGTCTCTTCTTAACCAGTTCCACAGTTTGAATTGTCCAAGACAAAGGCCTCTGCCTGCCTGCTTTGGGGTTCCCTGCCTCCTCTGCCTGCCTCGTTATTTTGGGTTTGTCTGCCTGGTCTGTTCTTGCCAAAATCAGTTGCAGAGTTTTGAAATAAAAAGGCACACTTGTGCCTAGAATTGATTTGGGAGTGACTCAGGACTCGTGAGTCACCATTTTGGACCAAGGACTCGGACTCGGACTCGAGACTCGGGTCCAAAGACTCGTGACTCGACTCGTGACTCGAGACAAAGGACTCTTCAACATCCCTGCTGATAACTGATTAAACAACGGGAAACAGAGAATGGGCTTGTTTGCACAACATGCTAACTCACCCTGGCAACATGCCACAGTGGGCTGCTTGTAGCCCAAACCACCCACGGTGCCCCTGACAGATTCCTGGGCTCACCATGGGTTGTTTGCCCTTCCTCCGACTCCTTTCCCTTCAGTCCTCCTGCAGGTATCCACAGCAGGACCAACTTGGCTGCTCCCCACACCCTGCTGCAACCGCGAACCCTTTTTCACTCACTGTGCCCCCACAACCTTTTCCCCTCGGAGATCACAATCTTCATCTTGACAGCCAGTGACAGTGCCTTCGAAGTGCCCAACTAGTACATTGGAGGGGCTCTCAGTAGTTGACAAACTATTTTTTTTAATGCACCCACGGTGTGCACAAATATTTTCATACTGTTTAAAAAACTTTTTTTTAGCTGCACTAGCAAAACTGTGGTGGTGCACAGTTCCACGAGTGCTAAACCAGGAAGCCTCAGCTGGCCAGTGTCCTGGGGGGTGCCTCATGCTGTCAAGATGCAGCAGGTACCAACCCTGAACATTGACCCAGAGGCTCCAAATACGTTTAAAAAAAACAAAAAAACCCTTTGCTTTCTCTTGACAGCTGTCAAACGGTGAGCAGCAAGAGAAAGCAACAGTGAGTGATCTTTGTTCATGAAAGGGGCTGGCTAGTAGATCACCCCCTTTGCAGCGAGATCCTCTTCTTTTTCTTTTGTGCCCTGACTGTCCTCAGGGTTCTGTACATTTTGTACTTTTCCCTGAGACTCTAGCTGCTCGGTAAAGTGCAAAAGTCCATCCCACCCCATTTTGGGGGGAAAGGAGTTTTGGCAGCCAGCTGTCAAAACTCAGGCTCCCTTTTAAAATGGAGTTTTGACAGGGCAATGAGTCGTGTGTTTTTTTACAGGGACATATGGTTGGCTACTTTTTTCACTTTTCTGTGTGTTGCTGTTTCCATGGGGCATATATTTTGGTGTATGCTAACCTGGTGCATTGTAACTAAACCTGGTGAAAGTGGTTTCAGCCTACAGAGCCAGACTGGCAACCTTTCTTCTCACCCACAGGAGGAAAAATGGCTGTGTGAGGAAATAGGGGTCTGTTCTCCACTCATGGACTGTTGTCAAGGTCAGTGCATCATCAGCCATTCTCCCCCCCCCCCCCCCCGCACACATACAAAGTGCCACAGCTGCAAATAATAGCAGGAAAGGGGTGTGTAAGAGAAGGAGGCAGAGAAGCAGCAGTCATGGCTGCTCTTGGTTGCAGAAGTAGTCATAGTGATCTCTGTGTCCCTCCGCTTGTGTGCCTCTCCACTTCCTCCTCTCTCTCTTTGCCTTAGAGGTGGCTCAGGCTGGGAGACTCTAATCTGGTGCCTCCTCTCTTGATACCTGCTCCTCTGTCCTCATCACTGGCCTGTATTTTGCATGCAACCTGGGCAGCAGTGGTGACATTAGAGCAGCAGTGAAGGCAGGAGGATCAAGGCCATCTTACCACGATTAGCACACCAAGGCAGCTAGCAAGCCTTGCACTGTTTGCTGACGATGCACTCTTTGCAGCTCCACAAGCGGGGGAGGGGGGTGGAAGTTGCTCAAATTTTCAGGAGTGGAAGGCAATCATCAGCTTTCCTCAACAGTTTCCCCTACTGTCTGCAAAGGGCTTCCCCGCTCCTTCTCTCTCACACTGTCTTGTGCAATGTAACAGGGAGTGAAATCAATGTTGCTTTTGCCCACCCTATGATGGTTGCAAAGAAAGTGGGGGGCGGGGCGGGGCAGGGGGCTGCAGGATGATGACATCATGTAAAACACCTGCAAACTACCATGAGTGGGGAATCATGAGTGCACAATAAATGCCCCCTGGAGAAAGGCTCTTAGAGCAAAAGGACTGAGCAAAATAGCTCAAAAACTCTAGCTGAGTCACCAAAGAGAAAAGCTGCAGCAGTAATAGGAAAATATTTACAACTCTCCCAGACTGGTGGGATAAAACAGGGGAGGGATTTTAAAATGAGGCACAGGTCAACAAAACAGACTGCAATCACAATGTAAAAACCCTCTTTTCTCTGTTTAAATTAATGTGGACCTTCACTGGCGTACACGCTTTGAAACAATGTAAATAAAAATAAAACGGAGACAACAGGACTCATCTTACAACCATCTCCCACTTCTAACACAATTGAAGCAATACAAAGCAAGATTTATCATAAAATGATACAACTCTGCTCACGTGGTCTTGATAGCACCACCCATTTTTCCAGATTGTTGTGTGGAATAGAAAGACATTATAAACAGTAAGGGTCCTACATAGTATTTGCTGATGCAAGACCACAGAGAAACAAACTGTGGTATCGAAAATAACCGCCACAGCAGTGGCTCAGAAATGAAAGGGGCTCCAGTGTAGATCCTACCTGAGTGAATGGGCAACAAAAAAATGGCAAATACGCTTCAGTGTAAGTAGGTATAAAATGTAAAGTGCATATTGGGGCCATACACACACAAAAGGAAGACGCTAACTTCAGATATACACGGATGGGGGCTGAGCTGGCAGTGACTAACCAGAAAACAGTCCTTGGGGTCATGGTGGATAACTCAATGAAAACATTGACTCAATGTGCGGCAGCTGTGAAAAAGGTGAAACCCATTACTGACCCCAGACACTGACTCCGCACATTCCCTGCCTCACCTGAACCTGATGAAAAGGAGAAACAGAGCCATGTGTCAGCAGTGCATTGATGGCAGCTCACTCCAAATTTCCAAATGATCTCAGTCGTCATTTCATGCAAATGTTAAAAAGCACGGGAGAAAGGTGAGAACCCGCGGGACCTTTAGAGTAGGGGTGCAGTTGTGTGGGGGGATGTTCCCCCCCCCACCCAGCCCTGCATGGGCCATATGATGTCAGGTGGGAGTGGCCACACCCACCTGCTGTCATTTGCTCCCTGGCTCAAGTGCTGGGTGGGGATGAGAGGTGAGGCGGGCAAGGCAGAGTCAGGCTATCCCCGCACTCCCATCCCCACGGTTACCTCCAGTCTCATATCAGCGAGAACAGTGGGGATGCGGGCTGGTGGGACAGCCCGTGCCAAGGAGGGCGGCCACTCTCCCCAGCGCAGGCGAGTCACGCGCCATCCTGCATCCCAGCTGTTCTCTCTGATCGGAGATTGGAAAGATCAGCGAGGAATGACCTCTGAGGGGATTCCTCCGGGGAGCTCCATGGGGCCGATTGGGGGGCTGGATCTGGCCCGCGTGCCAGAGGTTCTCCACCCCTGCTTTAGAGTAAATAACACAGGGCTGAGTAGTTGTGTGGTGTGTTTGTATGGCCCTTCACCTTCTGGGAAATGGGTATTTTGTTGTTCTTTGTGGGGGTAATTATGTGATTTGGCATTTGCGGCTCAGACCCCACCACTGCCTTGCACTCAGTTTCTTGGCCAAGCCGCACCAATTTGCCTTCTGTGAAATGGTGTTGGAGCAGGTAACTGTGGGTCCAAAGTAGTGGTTTTGTGTATTGGAGCTCAGAGCACACCTCTGCCTTGTACTTAGGTTCTTGGGCAAGTTAATTTTCTTTTAGCCTTACCACTTTTTGCCTTCTGGAAAATGGGTATTTTGTGACTGGCCACAGCCACCATGGCACCCATTTTGTGAATGGGCAAGCCTCTCCCCATGGAAACCATTTAGTGAAAACTCCCAAAACTTTCTGAAAATCCCAAATGTGCCAACTGGCCCAAAAGGGTTGGGGACCCCTGTTCTACAGAGTAACCAGGGCTTCAGACAAAAGCACGAGCCATGCCAGCCAGAAATTCCCGGAGAGTTCTTAGGAATCCATCAGCCCCCAAAGACGGACCGTCACAGTATGTTCTGCAGCTTCACTGAGGGTAGTGATCACTGCAAGTCTAAACTTTATCAGAATGTGATGAGAATTCAGTAAAGTCAGTGTTACTCCCGAAGACTGATTTAGCCACATAACAACTGCACACCCCAGGTCTTCATGGAATCATCACATAGGCATGGAGTTTTGCTATTTCGTACAGATTTTAGCATTCAGATAATCTCATATGTA
Source organism: Shinisaurus crocodilurus (assembly GCA_021292165.1). Lineage (NCBI taxonomy): Eukaryota > Metazoa > Chordata > Lepidosauria > Squamata > Shinisauridae > Shinisaurus > Shinisaurus crocodilurus. The sequence goes on from CM037878.1 coordinate 135,292,068, forward strand.
CTTTAAGAAACCCACTCTTTCTAGTTCTAGCTGCTATGTTCAACTTTGAAATATTGGGCAGTATCTGATCAATGAGAGGTTGCCAGATTTCCCAGCTGCCAGAGCTTCAGTCACATACCCACCACCCTGTTCCTCCCTAATAACTACTTTAAAAAACTCCGAGCACAAATTAACCCTTAACTTGGACCATTTTGCACAGCTATTCCAACAATGATCCCATATCGTCATGAGCCATGAAATATTTTTTTTAAAATTTCAATCCTGAAATTACATTTTCTATGTTTCTGAAATTCCATCTGATTTGTATTTATAGCAAAACATGACAATATTGTGTGTGTGCATGTGTATGTTAGAGAGAGAGAGAGAGAGAGAGAGAGAGAAGTAAACATTTACTCATATATATAATAGACGTGTAAAACAGCAGCACTGGCTCCCAGTGTCCCTGGGATCCATGTCCCTGACTGGTTATAATGGTGCTTTGTGTCCCTCTCTCCTACCTATGCAGAAGGAACTCTGGAACTGGTAGTTCTTGTGAAAGCATATCTGTGTCCTAAACCACAAGTCATAAAGTGTGTACAAGCACACATGCTCTGTTCTAAACTTGTTCTGAGCCTGTGACTCACTGTTCATAATGTTGCTTGTTGTGCTCTAATACTGCTTTACTAATACCAGCAAACCTCAAAAAATCTAGACAGTAGGTACATAGATACAGGGAAATAAGTTTCCATAAATATATTCTCAAGCTTAGACTCAGGGTTCCCTCCCACTCATAGTGTTATTTATTTATTTAAAGCATTTATAAATCATCCTTCATCCACACAATCCCAAGGCAGTGTACATAATATAAAAACAAGCCAAGATAAAACAGCAACATACTGTACAATTATGGTTTTTACAGTTGTTCCATTCTTACTTGGATGGTTGCTTTCAGAAGGTGGTGCTTGCAGATTATTGCTCTGTTCCACGGCAATTATGTCACAGGGTTCCACGAGGCTCAATTTTATCCCGCATGCTATTTGACATCTACATGAAACTGCTGGGGGAAGTTATCCGGGGATGTGGACTGAAGTGTCATCAATATGCAAATTACACCCAGCTCTACCTCTCCTTTTCATCAAACCCAGGTGAGGAAGTGGGTGTCCAGAATTGGTGCCTGAGCAGGGTGTGAAGGATTGAGGCCTACACAGGCTTAAGTTTGCTGAAGCCTGAAGGCCCAAACACTTCCCTAGATTAGTTGGAGCCTGAAGGCCCAAACACTTCAGGATGGGAGGGGGAGTTTGAGAGTTTAGTTCACCCAATAGAAGTTAAGAATTATATCTCCTGTTCAAAGTCACATGATTATAACCTTCCATTCCTGGGAAGGCTATATATATGTGGGGTGTGGTCAGCTAGAAGCAGAGAGAGCCTGACTAGAGAGAGAGAGAGAGCCTGACTAGAGAGAGAGAGAGAGAGAGAGAGACTGACTGCAGAGGAGAGAGGTAGTCTGAAGCTAGAGAACCTTGGATTGTTTGTTTGTTTAATTTGATCATACTTGCTTTTGAATTATAACCACTCTATTAAGTAAATACCCTAATATAATAAGTAAAGTGTTGTTGTGTACCCTGAGAGTTTGGAGTGACTTATTCACCACGTCTAAAGCCTACATCCATGCTACTGGAAGCAGGCAAAGGATTTGATCTCCTGGAACGGGAGAGGCTTTGAGAAGAGGCAGAGATCTTCCAAAGGCAGATCAAGGGGTCCCTGTAGTAGCGGAACCTTGACACAGGGTAATAGACTGGATGAAGTCAAATAAACTGAAGCTCAATCCAGACAAGACGGAGGTACTGTTAGCAGGTGGCTCATCTGCCTAGTCTAGTGGTGTTCAACCTGTCCTGGAGGGGGTGGCACTCCCTGTGAAAGATCACAGGCGAGGTGTTCCTGGATCCATCACTGTCACTTGTGGCACAGGTGGCCTTAGTGGCCAGGAGCACCTCTTTTCAGCTTAGGTTGATATACCAGCTGTGACCCTGTCTGGTCAGAGATAGCCTGGTGACAGTTATCCATGCTCTGGTAACCTCCCCGTTGGATCACTGCACTGCATTGTACACGGCACTAACTTTGAAGACATTTCAGGAACTTCATTTAGTTCAAAACAGAGCTGCTAGTTTACTAACGGGGACTGGCCGATATGATCATGTGATGCAAGTACTTCGACAGATGCACTGGCTCCCCATCTGTTTCCGAGTGAAATTCAAAGTGTTGGTGTTGAACTTTAAAGCCCTAAACTGCTTGGGACCAGAGTATCTAAAGGAACGTCTTCTCTCATATGTACCTGTTCAGTTCCCTTAGGTCACCTTCAGAGGCCCTCTTCTAGATTGCCCCACTGAAAGAAGCTAGATGGGTGGCTACAAAAGAGAGGGCCTTCTCAGTTGTGGCACCCCACTTGTGGAATGAACTCCCCAAAGAGGTTCGCCTGGTGCCTACATTGTTATCTTTGCAGTGCCAGGCAAGGACCTTTCTTTTCTCCCAGGCACTTTAGAGACCTAGTTCCAGATTTTTATGGCTGTTTTATCGAGAACATTAATTATTGGGCAGATTAGAAATGTAATAAATAATTAAAATAAATAAATAAACAACAACAAATTAAACAGCAAATTAAAACAACAACTCTTCAACCAGCAAACCAACAATGTATCTATCTATACACACACACACACACACACACACACTGTGTGTGTGTGTGTAGAGAAAGCCTGATCACACACACACACGGCTGTGTTGGGTTTTGCATAGGCAGAACGAGATTACCACCTGACATCGAGATTGTCACCTGACCTGGTGGGTGTTACTTGAGTTCAAGTATACAAGGCCTTTGGTCAGGAGACATGGTCTCGAGGTGACATGACTCAGCAGCCTTGAACAGGTTTGAGATCAACATGTTGATGAATAGGTTATACACTGGAGTGAGTAATATCCTATTTATAGGTGCAGGGTCTGGGGTATATAAGCTAGCACACTTGCTGATAGCTTCATTCCGTCATTCCTCTTCATCTCTCTTCTCTGCTGCTTGTTCGTCTCAGCACGACATGTGGATTGTTCTTGGACTTCACTTCATCTAGCCTTACCACTGGGGTATTGGTTTTGAGTCTGCTATGATGTAGTGAGTAGAAATGCATTGATTGCCTTAATCCCATGTAATTGGGTCTTACAAATAAACTCTTTAATCTTTATTAACTGCTGTTATCTCCTCCTTCCGCTTGCGTGACTGGGACTGAGGGTCATTGGCTAGGGGGGCTTTTGAACCCGGGTCAGTCCAGCTCTCACATCGGTTATGGGCCCAGATAACGATCTGATGGTTATCTTAGATGGGAAGATAAGCCACAGAGACGCAGTTTGGAAAAATTCGGCAGTTATAGAGTTAAAGGAATTTGTTTACTATTTGTAAGAATGGTTTGTAAATAAACCGGAAGGCAATGCAGTGTTGCTAGAGCTGGGAGCTGATAACAGCGGCTTGGAATGCAGCACAACTGAAGAAGAATGCAAAACAGAGAGACGGAGGATTTTTCGTTTTGAAAGCAGCTAGAACGGAGGTGCCAGGCTTGGCAAAATCCGAGGATCGGGCAGCTACTAGGCTGAAAAGTGAACATTGCTGGACACAAGGATTTGTTTTCCACAGCTTGCTGGAGTGATTGTCAAGGAGCTGTATCGGGCAAAGAAATAATCTTCAGGAGGCTCTGTGTGTCAACTCGTTTGAGTCAAGGCTACAGCAGGAGGATCATATTTCATTTGCAGTTTGCTTCTTCACACAGCAGCGGATCAGCTATCTTTTGCATTGTATCAACAAGTGGCTTGGATTACAAATGCGTGGATTACGTCTGACGTGGGTAAAGCGTCTGGAGCGTCATGTCGCAGCAAAGCAAGGTCACGTGTGACAAACGTATCTCGGGAAACCTGATACTACAGCGGAGGCTGTATCAAACCAGCGGAGGCGTGGTTTTAGAACAACAGAGAAAAACAGCGCGTCAGTTTTGAACAGAGAAAGCTGTGCTTAAAATGTGAAGCTGTTCTTCATTTTCTTCATGTGGGATCACAGAAGAAGGAGCTTGAAATCAGCAGGGGTGCTGCTGATGGAAAAACTTTGTGTTTTAACCCAGGACATAAAAAAATGGACATTATTTTGTTTGGACAGAAAACAGTGGATTGTTTAAACGAAGCTTTCTGTGTTGGACATAAATAAACAGGAAGAGGACTATGCAAATGGTCAGAGGTTTAACAGTCATGTTTTGAAATGTATTTCTTGAAAGTTTGGATAACTTGGACTCAAGAAAGTGTAAAATATATGCTCTGAAATGTCAGGAAATGTACTGAATGTATATATGACTTGAGTATATTGTGGATTTTTCTATAGCAAAATGTAAAATACTGCATAATTAGTAGGTATGTTTATATGGCAAAGCTAAGAGATGGATTATTTCTTTTATATTGTAATGGTGTAATAAAGAAATTGAAAGTTGTACTATTGCAACTATAAAAAGTTAAATGCTTATATGTATGACATGTACATGCATGCATATCACATGATTGTTTGATCATTTAGATTCACAGGCCTGTGAAAGAAAATGCAAACTGTGTTGTGGGGAAAGCATTTGGGAAAATGTAATTATCACATGAAAGGTAATTTTGTGCACATAAACAAGGGATGCTAGCTTCAACAGGTAAACTGGAAGGCAAGCTGAAAAAAAACAGTTCATTTCATTTAAATTTGTTCTTGGTAATCTTGTGGATACTCTGATGGTTTTTAGAGGAAAGGCACGTTATTTCATGATGTCAATTGATCAATACACGAGGTACAGGTTGTGTACATGTTAGATAGAAAGCTGAAGTATTGAACAGAGTCAAGGTGTTTTGTGCTTGGATGGGAAACAAGCATATTACCCATGTTACCTATTTCTTTTGAGATATGGGGAAGTTCAATTCAGTGCATGTTTTCATGACTTTCTAACAGGATGTGGTATTGAACACATGGATTGTGTGGAAGAGTAAACAAACACTCAGAAGAGGTGATAATAATTTGGATAATGAGGTTTGGGTAGAAGCTCTTAAATGTTTTTGATTATGTACATGATAGAAGTTTTAGTTCTGTGTGATTGAACTGTACACCTTATAGAAAGTAGTGTAAAAGGAAGAATCCTGGAGAAACATTTCAGGATCTTGGATCTGATATGTAGGTACATACACCTCAAAGTTAGAAGAAATCTGTAAGGGAGCTTACATGAGATTTTTCTAGAAATGAGAATATTGTGTTTTACATGAACAACACTTGGATAGTGAGATTATCTAGAAGTGTTAAGTATAATGCTGAATGAAAACATGAGATCATTTTTCAAAATTAATTCTGTTAATGCAGGGGATGCATCAAGTTCAGAGTCAGAATAGAAAAGCATTTGCTGAAAGACAGTCAGGTAAATTTGACAAACTCTGATACACATTTGGTTTAGTGGAGACTAAACAAATGATTGTTCATCATTGGTGCAAATTTATTGGAACAGGAACCTGATAACTGATGAAGTAAGGAACAGGTGAGTCAAACAACCTGTGAGATATCAGGATGAATTTGCAGGAAAAGCCATTTGAAACTTCAAAATTTCAAAGAGGTGAAAAATTGTCTGTTAAGGAAGCTAAACCATAGCTTCAGGCTATGCAAGCTGAGTTGAATTCTTTGGATAAAGAACAAAACATGGAAGCTGGTGAAACAAACAGCAGTCCATGGAACTCATTGTTACCAGATAGATTTTTAAGTGAAAACTAACCAGATTGGAAAAAGGTTACATGAAAAATAGCAAGATTGGTTGCTTGTGATTTTTGCTTTAGTTAAAAGGAGCTGGAAAATCATGAGTGAGTGCAACAACAATTTGCTTTGGAAACAGTTAGACTGATGTTTAAGAATGTAAAGATGTAAGAATATTTCACAATTGAAATATTGGAACATAAGCATTTTAAATGAGAGGAAGTCTTTGGAAAACTGTCTGAGATTTTCTTTAGGAAAAGTTAGAAATCAGCTGGAGGCTGGAATTCTGTTTTGAACTCAAACATTGCTGAATTGAGATTTGCACAGAGAGGCAGATCAATGTTTGTTTGTTAAACAGGAGGACAAAGACATAGACTGTATGTACTTTGTTTAGATGGATGATCTATTGTTTTTTCTGGACAGATAAAAGCAATATGATATAATTGATCCAGGGTTTGGAATTTCATTGAATTGAAACTGCTTGGTGGTGGATCAACTGTTTATTTGTAAATAGAAGTTGAGGGAGAACCAAGAGGGCAGTACTTACTGCAACAAACCAGAGAAATATCATGGATGTGATTGAGAATTTTGGAGATAGTTAACTCAGTGAGGGACTCCAAATAGTTGAGGATTTTCAAGCACATGCTGATGGAAAAGCAGTTTGAATGCTACACAGAAGCATTGGGCTGTTGAGCTTTACTGTACAAGCAACAAGGCCAGGTATTGCTGTCAGTGTGATGGGCAGACTGTTAGACCAACAGGACATGCTTGGAGAGCTCTGAAAAGGAGTTGAGTGTTATCTGGAAGGAACATCACACTTCAGACTAAGAGTTACAAGTCAGAGCACAGGTGGCTTACAGATTCACAGAAAATGCCAGTTGTGGTTGTGATAGTAAGAACAACAAGAACACACCTGAAGTTTGTTATTTTTATAATCATACTTTGTTTGATTGATTTTGTAGAAACAATCATTTAAAAGTTAGAGTTCAACTGAAATTGAACTGAATACAGTGTATTATGTATTGTGCTATTATGCTATTGTAAAGCTTGAATAGTTAATGCATTTGTTTAAATAGTTTAAATTGTTAAAAACCGGCCAGATGGTGACCGGCCAGATGGGCGATTAAAAAATATAATAAATAAAAATATAATAAATAAATAAATAAATGATGCTTGGATTGATGTGAAAAACCTATTACAGTTTTTTCAGGAAACCAAGGCAGGATTGCTATGCTGCAGGCAGATAGCAATACACAACGTTTTGGGTTTGCAGATAAAACTGTGTCATAAGGAGGGATACATCAGAAGTGATTTGATGGTGGTTCAAATTTCTGACAGGTAAAGTAATTCCTGCAGAAGTTTTTTTTATCAAAGTCCATAGATGAAGGAACAGCATCAGATGTCAACAAAGCTGTTGCTGTTGTATGAGGCAAATAGCCACGTTCTGCGCAAATGCAAAAGCAGGGGGATGTTGGGTTTTGCATAGGCAGAACGAGATTACCACCTGACATCGGGATTGTCACCTGACCTGGTGGGTGTTACTTGAGTTCAAGTATACAAGGCCTTTGGTCAGGAGACATGGTCTCGAGGTGACATGACTCAGCAGCCTTGAACAGGTTTGAGATCAACATGTTGATGAATAGGTTATACACTGGAGTGAGTAATATCCTATTTATAGGTGCAGGGTCTGGGGTATATAAGCTAGCACACTTGCTGATAGCTTCATTCCGTCATTCCTCTTCATCTCTCTTCTCTGCTGCTTGTTCGTCTCAGCACGACATGTGGATTGTTCTTGGACTTCACTTCATCTAGCCTTACCACTGGGGTATTGGTTTTGAGTCTGCTATGATGTAGTGAGTAGAAATGCATTGATTGCCTTAATCCCATGTAATTGGGTCTTACAAATAAACTCTTTAATCTTTATTAACTGCTGTTATCTCCTCCTTCCGCTTGCGTGACTGGGACTGAGGGTCATTGGCTAGGGGGGCTTTTGAACCCGGGTCAGTCCAGCTCTCACAGGCTGAACCCTGATATATTTTCCCCTTTTCGCTGACACCCCTCTTCCCCCATCTGTCTGCATAATCCCCACCCGGGGGACAGGAGACACAGTTCTGGGCAGGCTGGTTGTACATGGCCACATCTGCATAGCTACATCTGCATACCCTCAATAGGGCGCATTTACATCTACCCTCAAGGATGTGCACAAACATTCCGAAGGTGGAGAGCAGTCTCAAAAAGCGGTAAAGTACCCCAAAGTATCCAGGAGGTGCCAGCACCTAAGAGGCACCACCACCCCGCAGGGCAGAACCAGCCCACCTGGTCATCAAGGGCGGGGAGGGGGCGAGGGAGGGTAGAAAAAGCAAGTCCTCAAGAACAAAGGGTTGTTGGGAACACGAGGCAGGCTTTCACGGATCAGGTCCCTGGCTCCGGGCAGGACCAAGTAGCTTCCAACCCCGAGTACGGTGCCCAGAGACTGGCTACACAGACCGCTACGCTAAATCAGTAAGTCAGAGTCTCTGATGTAAGGTTACTTTTCTGTATTACGCAAAGCCTTTACCTCGTATGTGTATTGAAGCTTTCCGCTTCAATGATTTTTATGAACTCTGTTGTTTATGTTGTGAAATTCCTAGAAGTCTATTAGTTCCGCTCCATTAAATACCTAGAAAAATAGCCGCTTGTTGTCTCAGTACGATTCGGTGTCAATGGTACATCACGACTGGGTTTAAAGTTCACGGAAGCCGCGTAAGGGGTATTTTTTATTTTCTCTGTGCCAGTTAACCCTTTAAGTGCCGAACCCGTGCAAAGGACCAGTCCCGGTCCTCCACTCTCTCTCTCTCTCTCTCTCTCTATATATATATATATATATATATATGGTAATAAAATAACCATTTTATTATTTTGGTTATTTAAAATAACCAACTGGTACTTAAATAATAAAATGGCCCTGAAAAAATTTACCTTTTCCCTCACCCCATGCTTGGGCCCTGACTGGGAGCGCCGACATAATACATACTTTGGCCCCAGTTTAATGCAAGACATGGTGTGATCATGACATCATTGCAGTATGCAATTTTCCCCAGCCCTGCCCTGCCCTGCCCTGCCTCACATAATTAGCTAAGGGGGTGGACCAATGTATAGCATGATGATGTCATCATGTCCTGGGTTCTGTTAAACTAGGTGTTAAAACGAAGCAGCCACAGTCCCATGCATCTTGTAATGTCTAGTTTTGCCCTTAGACTAAAAGAGACTTTAGGTCTTTCAGTTCCTCTGTTGTTCTCAGTGGGGCTTTATTGTGCAGTTTGGGCCAAGAGCCTCCCAGTGATTCTTAGTCTTGTTTAAATACCAGCACAAGATTTAAGAATTGTGTGAGACATGAGGCTGGTTCAAGCATCAGCTGATTCTACTCATTAATTTCTAACGTAAATCATATTCCTGCTTTTTAAAGCGGCAAGGGTGATAAAGCACACAGTAAAAGGGAACTGAGGGAGAGAGACAGAGGGAGATCAAAATGTTTGAAGAGACAATTTGCTGCCAATAAAACTGAATTAATTTACATACTAGAAATGTAGCAGCTCCCACTTTATAGGCATGGCTCAAACCAAGGACCCTGTGGTGCCCCAATTCTGACCAAGCTCAGGGTGAAACTAGACATTCAGTAGTGTGGAAGCATGGACAGTCGTTTTTTTTCCCCCAGTGCAAAGCTGCAGGGGGCACAGATTTCAACAGGGAAGTGATGAGTGGTCATATTTAACCTTCCCCCTGCCAGTTACCAGTCTCTTTTCCTTCTGTGTTCACTGTGCCAAACCTGGGAGTGGGGAGCAGAAGGAAAGACGTAGACAAAGGATACAACTGTTAAGCCATCTCTCCTCTCCATCATTACTCTGCAGAACAACATTTGCTGCTGAACATCTATGCAGAATTAGAGGATCTGAAGGAGGCAACTCTGTGAACTATAACTCGATATTCAAAGTGCGGGATGATGCAAAAGTGGTTCTGGATCATATGACAAGCAATGAGGTAAATGGCATTACTGGCCCAAGCTGCATTCCAGCTGATTGGCTGGCACCGTGCTCTCTTAGGTGTGCCTCTGTGGATTCTTCCCAGTCTTGTCTAAAGAGAGGCCACATGTAGGGCTTGAACATGGGACCTCAGACATGTGAGATGTGTGCTATTCCACAAGGTTAGGCCTCCACATGGAGTCCCGATGTGGTTGGGTTTGTGAGTGGGAGGCTGGGGGATTTTTTTCAAGGCCAGGAAAAATAACCCACCTCTCAAATCTCTCCCTATCCAATGTAATGGAAGAAACGCATGCCCGACGACACAGCCCTTACACTTTAGGACCCGCCGCATAAACCCTTCTCAGGCTAAGCACCAACACTTAAAAACCTGAGAGGGTCAAATGAAACCTTTCCCCTACCAATGAGAGAAAAGATTAATACAGGTTATTAAGGATCTGTTTTAAATCTATGATACTGTGGGTACAAAGGTGTGTGTGTGTGTGTGTAGATTTAAAAGTAATGCAGGTTAATAACGCCAAGCTGACACATAGGATTTGGGTAGCAAACAAAATAAAAATAAGTTTATTTTAATTCTCAAAATTTTAGTTCCAGAAAATAACTTTAAACCTGCCTACCCCCAAACACTTTGTAATTAACCTAAGTCCCTATAACTCCAAATACTTTCACTCCTCATACAAGCACTGATTTCTCTCAAAACTCCTGACAAACAAGACACAAATAACTCAACTAACCTAACTCCCAACACACACTCTCAACACACTCCCATAACACACTAACCCTCTGACATCACCCAAACACTCCTTATATACTCCTCCCCCCCACCCTTTCCAAGACATCACAAACCACACCCACTCAGTTCAACAGTCTATACTCACTAAACATACTAATGCAGACATACAACAGGGAACTGAATTGTGGGGTTACGCCACAGTACCCCTTATGTAGCTTGGAGTATTTGTGGCATATGGTCTGAAAAATGGAATACATTTAGCCAGACACCTCGACTGTGATATTGCCCATGCCCAAAACTATTTGTCTAGTTTGTGTATTTTGGGTTACAGATAGAAGCTATCTAGTTGATGCACCTGGGTTGTATCTGTGTAGATTTGGTTTTGCACATCTGTGGAATATTCCTTCATAAAGTTTTGTTGTTCCTTCTTGTATTCTTCAGTAGAATCTGAGTGTAGGGGCCTGTAAAATGTGGTGCTGGAGAGTTGCCTCTAAACCTCCTGTATATAGTCCAGCTTGTTTATGATGATGATGATAGCTCCTCCTTTGTTGGCCTCTTTAATTATGATGTCAGTATTGTTTCTCAGGCTGTGGATGGCATCATGTTCTTCATGGCTGAGATTGTGTGGTACTGATGTTCTTTGTTGATTACCTCAGCTGGGGCTCGGCATCAGAAGCACTCTGTGTAAAAATCTAATCCAGTGTTACGACCATCTGGAGGGGTCCATGCAGAGTTCTTCCGTAGCATTGGGAGGAGCTTTGCTGTGTGTCCAGTGCACTGTGCTGGGAAGATGTTAGTTGCATGTTGGTGCACTGATTGGTGTCATGGTGGAAGTATTCTTTGAGTTGTAGATGGCAGAAAAAAGCCTCTATGCCCCAAAGAATTGTTTCATGTGTGGATTTAATGGGGCAGAAGGATAAGCCCTGTGAAAAACTCTTCTGTCTGGCTCAATTTTGTGTCATCTGCAACTTTGATAAGCATTCCCTGCACCTCCTCATCCCAGTCATTAATAAAAATGTTGAAGAGCACTGGGCCCAGGACCGAGCCCTGTGGTACCCCGCTCGTTACCTCTCCCCAGTTTGAGAAGGAACCATTGATAAGCACTCTTTGAGTCCGATTCTGTAGCCAATTGTGGATCCACCTGATAGTTGTTCCATCTAGCCCACTTTTAGCTAGCTTGCTAATCAGGATATCATGAGGCACTTTGTCGAAAGCTTTGCTGAAGTCCAGATATATGATGTCCACCGCATTCCCACAGTCCACAAGGGAGGTTACGTTACCCGATCAAAAAATGAGATCAGATTAGTCTGGCAGGATTTGTTCTTGACAAATCCATGCTGGCTTCTAGTAATCACTGCATTGTTTTCAAGGTGCTTGCAGACTGACTTCTTTATAATCTGCTCCAAAATTTTCCCAGGGATTGATGTCAGACTATAGTTCCCAGGTTCCTCCTTCTTGCCCTTTTTGAAGATGGGAACAACATTTGCCCTCCTCCAGTCATCTGGCACTTCACCTGTCCTCCATGATTTCTCAAAGATAATAGACAGTGGTTCTGCGAGTTCTTCTGCCAGTTCCTTTATTACTCTAGGATGCAGTTCGTCTGGCCCTGGAGATCTGAACTTGTTCAAAGTACGGTAATTAGGTGTTCCTTGACCAATCTACAAGCTGTGATCCTGCCCCTTCAGCTTGTAGTTCAGGTTTGCCAGGGGGGGTGGTCATAGACCATATTAGAGGTGATTGATAGTTTACTCATCACCTCAAGGTAGGGATGTTGTTAAAAGAAGTTAATATTATTTGTTTGGCTCAGTTGTTGGGAGAAAACTCAAAGGAGAGAAAATGTAGTGAAGTGTGATCCTCAATAGAGACCGGGAGACAATGACTGGGTTCATATGACAAGCCACCCTGGCTTATAAACCAGGGGGGCTTGTCGTGTTGTGTGAACCCGCCGTGGCTTATTCGGGGTCATTTATAAGCCCAGCTTCGAAGCAGCAGCACAGAGTGGAGACTTGTGAGGAGTCCTTGCAAGCAGGAGTGAGGGGGGCTGCTCCTGCTAGTCACCAACATGTGCGCAGCAACGACTACCAGGAGCGGTGGCACCAGCCATCGGGGGGGGGGGAGAGCTGCGCTCTGCACGGCCTGCCTCCTCTCAGAATTCCATGCTAGCAGCACTTGCAAAACTGGGGTGCAACTAGGGAAACCTGATCTTCCCCAAAAGCCCATGAGATCACACTGTGAAGAGGGTGCTTTGCAAGGAGCTGCCCAGTCCCAACCTGTCAAATCTGACAGCTCCTTGCAAAGCAGCGGGAGGGGGGGAAATACTTACCTGCAGCCTGTGCTAGGTCCCCCCCCCCTTTTTTAACCCAACCTGCTCCATTTGCATGGATCGGGCAGTTTGGGTTTTAAAAAAAATGTTATGAGCGCAGTTATTTGCGCACATAATAGGATGATGATGATGATGATGATGATGATGATGATGATGATGATGATGATGGGGGGGGGGACCACAGGCAGCCCCTCCAAGGTACTGCTGGGGCTCCTTGGGGGGCAGCTCACAGCTGCCCAAAATGGGGATTGTGAAAGTTGCCGTGAGAGGCAGCTTTTGCAATCTCCAAAAAATTTAAAATGCTTTAAAAATAAAATGTGACAAGCCGCAGCAAGCCCAAAACGGGTCACGGTGGCTGCGGGGAGTGAGGGAAACCTTGGTGCCTCCACAGTGTCCCCTGGGATACCTGCAGGAGGACCAAGGGGAGGGGGGAGGTGGCTCTGGATCCATGGTGTGCCTGATCATCTGTCAGGCCACATTGCAGGCCCTGGGGCAAATAAGCCTGGTACTTGGATGGGAGACCCCTCCTCTAGTTTCCTGCATTGAGCAGGGGTTTGGACTCAATAGCCTTGCAGGCTCCTTCCAACTCTATGATCTATGGAATCTATGAAAGCCACACTGCGTGGCTTGTTCCGCAATGTGGCTTGCCGTGTCATGCAAACCCACCCAGTGTTCCAGCAACCATGGTCCAGGATCAAAGGTGATGGAAAGGGGGCATGCTCAGCATGCCTCGCAGGCTGGAGTTTCCCAATACCTGGATTAGAGCCCACTTGATAGTACTTATGGCAGTGAAAACCTACTTATCCAAAAGCATTGCATCTGCAGAATGCTGCCCAGCTGCACTTTTCAGCATAGCTGGGAAACTATTGCCGCCTCCTAGTATAAAACCTCATAGGCAGACTGCTGTAACTTACAGTATTTGCTAGGAATTTTGAGGATAAAGTTGCTCATTTTGAACAGAATATTGGTTGCAGTATCATTGCAGGAAAAACCATTTGCTGCTATGTATCACATTTGCTTGGATGAGTTTAAGGGTGCAATCCTATGCATGTTTCGACAGAAATAAATCCTACAATTCCCAGCATCCCCTCAGCCAGACTTTTTTCTGTCTAAACGTGCATAGGATTGCGTACTAAGTGGATCTCACTTGAGAATGCTGAAAGATGATTGGGCAAATCCATGCTACTTCATGCCCACTTGAAGTTGAACCTTGCCCTTCTTGGCTGATTGCAGCTAGCCAGAAGACACCGGCATATTTAGTGTTGTCATCAGAAGGGCATCTTCCAGCCACCTTGAAGAAAGTGGTCATTAGGACCCTCTTAAATAAAATATCATTAGAACCTACGGACTTGGGGTAACCTGTCTCCAAGCTCCCTTTTTTGGCAAGGCGGTCAAGAGGTGGCCATGCAATGCTAGATACTTTTGAGTGATGTTGATTATTTAAATCAATTTCAGTCAGGTTTCAGTCCTGGATTTGGTTACCCTGATTGATGAGCTATACTAGAGATGTAAAATTTCTGGAAATTGTGAAGTCATGGGATGCTTTGACTTGGATTCCTGTGTTGTGCAGGGGGTTGGACTCGATGGCCTTATAGGCCCCTTCCAACTCTACTTTTCTATGATTCTATGATTCTCCGAAAACAATTTTTCCCATAATTTAAATGTTTTAAATTAAAAACTTTTAAAAGTAAACCCAGTTAGTAAATTTGTAATTATTGTCTGTATAAATTATACTTTTAAATGTAATATACCAAACATGATAATTTTATGAGCAAACCAAGTTATACAGAATGCATTTCGAGAACCTCTGCAAGCAGTCCTTTTTATCATCTTTGGTTGATATACCAGCTGCGCTACAACCATTGGAAGATAAAGACCTGGCCACTGACATTCATGCTATAGTGATTTCCAGTGAATTACTGCATTGTGGTCTACATGGAGTTTGGAAACTCCAGCTAGTGCAAAATGCTGTTGCTTATCAATTGACAGATCTGATGAGCCAATTCAACTAATAAATCATCTATTCTGAAACATTTGTGCTGCAGCCACAATTCTAAGTGCTGGTTTTGACATTTAAATGGCCTGGTCCCGATTATCTCAGGGGATGTCTCCTCCTGAGATAATCAGATTAAACTCTGCAAGTGAGGCCTTGCTTGAAATTCCATTTCCCATGGAGGCCAAATTGGTCTCCACAAGAAGGGTCTTTCCTGTTTCAGCCCCAATGCTTTGGAAGTTCCCCTCCAAGAGGTTCATATGGCAACCCCACTGCTGCTTTTTCAAAGGCAAGACAAGACCTTTCTCTTCTAAGGAGCAGTTAAGAATGACTGATAGATTTTACCGCTCTGTTTTTTGCACCAATGATTTTTATTGGTTTTAATTGGCCTTAAACTTTGTATACCACTTTAGAAGTGTTGGATTATAGTGATGGCAGGAGATCACACTAACAGAATCTTTCACCAAAGGGTTAATCTGCTCTTACAGTGTTAGAGATGTATTCGCAGGGGTCACCCAGGGTGCAGAGCTAATCAGCTCTGGCAAGGCAGAGCCAAAGAAGTTCTGCTACATTAAGGAGGGCTTCTTCTTGTACAGGAAAAGTTCAGTTCTTATGTGTGCCTTTCGCAACCAGGTAAAGTTGTTTTGCCAAGCATTCACTTTGGGGATTCAGTTCAGCCACTCTTGCTAACAAGAAAGGCAGCATAGAAAATTTTAAAATGTTGTGTATTATCCTAATTTTTAATGTTCTGGCTGTTTGTTCTTCTGAAACAGTATTTTTTTTCCCCGTTTCAGGTTGTTTTGATTGGATTGTGATTGTTTTGCCCTGTCAGTCATTTGCTTTTTGTATATTTTTAAAATGCAAGATTATGTAGAAATAGATTAAAATGTTAAGAGGTGAAAAAGAACTGGTAAAAAAAAAAAAAAAAACAGCTGCCCAGAGAGCTGCATCGCATGTGGCTGCCATTGTCTGTCATGTCTTGCCAGCAGCTCTCATCTCGCCAGCTGGCAGGTGGACTGAGGGGCAGTGATGATGGCCTCATTGTTGAAATGAAACAGCTAAACATTAACACCTCTACAAATAGCAGCTGAATTGGTTACTTTCCAGTAGTCTGTTTCCTTGGTACCTGGGGAGCTTCTGCCATTATACAAGAAAGCTGAAACAGTCAGACCAGGATTTAGGAGCTCCTCCACCACCATACAAGGAGAAAGAGTGAAACAGGCAAATCATTCTGTCTTTGGAGACTGGTGAAGCGAGCAGTATCTTCTGAGCCCCCTTCCAATCAGAAGGGCAGCAAGTAGGGCAAAAAGATCCTGGTGCAGGCAGGCAGGCAGGCAAGCCCCTTTCCCATGCCAGCAAAGCTACAGATCCCAGCAAGTGTCCACCAGCAAATAGACAACGTGCCCCACCCACTGGCAAGAGGACTGATAGCTCCACCAAAATTGCCAGCCATTCTCTGGCTGTTGAGTGGCTCTTTACAGAATCATTACAATAAAACTCTATTCCCTTTTTTTAAATTACCTTCAGCCCACCCACCACCCACCCACCCACCCACACACCTTTTCTCTGTTTACATATATTTGATCTTTTGGTTTATGATATTTGTGAACTGAGATGCTTACATTTTGATATAACTTAATCGGCTGTAAGGTGTGAAAATCTTTAATTTAAAATGTAAAATTGCAAAATATAATTGTACATAATCTCATGGATAGGGCCAGATATATATGAATAAATATCTTCTGTAGTGATGTCATCTGCAGTCTGTCCCAGTAGCCATAGGTCTAGGATAGAATTTTTCAAACTTCAGTCATGCGGGACTTCCACTAGCTGCCCCACCCCGTGATAACTTGAACCTTCCAAACATTGCTGAAACAACGCAAAGTGTTTGGGCCTGGCTATGACTTTGATGCTGGACTGGGACACCAAGGTCAAGGAAGGAGGTGGATATTGGTCCTGTCCTAAAAGCTTGCTGAATATCTGGGTTACAAAGGGAAAGCAGAACTAATATGGGATGTAGGAATAAGATGAAGTCCTACAGAGCAGCGTTCTCCAACCTTGGGTCCCCAGATGTTTTTGGCCTACAACTCCCAGCATGCCCCAGCCAGCATAGCTGTCTGGGGCATCCTGGGAGTTGTAGGCCAAAAACATCTGGGGACCCAAGGTTGGAGAACACTGCTACAGAGGACATTCTTTCTCTCATCCCATTTGTACCCATCTTTCCTCTGACTATTCGCACCTACACCCCATATGCACAGCATTCTAATGTCCCTGCATAACCTTGTAATAAACTCTACAAATGTACTTTCCCATTTGTAAAATGAATTCAATGCCTAAGAGAAGTCAGGAAAACCTGTGCTATTACAAATAGACCAAGTGTACATTACTCATACACCCACACACACACACACACACACACACACTCCGGAGCACATTTGCCCCTCAGTTGCTCTCTGTGTGGCCCACAGAGGCCCAAGAAGCCCTGCCCATTATTCCCCACAGCCCAGCTGATCAGCCATCACCTGGGCTGTGGGGAACAGATAACTATTTTTCCTGCTGTTGCAAAGTAAAAGCAAATCTTGCCTGCAGGGATTGCTGGGAGGGGGTGAGGATAAAACTGCTTTCCTTCCACCGTACCCCCAATCCTAATTATGATCACCAAGTGGGGGGAGAAGCTTTAACCCCACCCTCCCCTGTGAACCCTGAAGGCAAGACCACTGTTAGCAGCAAGAGAACAGTAATCAGGATTGCAGAGTGGGCAGGGCCGGTGCTACCATTAGGCCAACTGGGCAGCTGCCTAGGGTGCAGGGCTAAAGAGGGTGCCAGGAATAGGGAGGGAGGGCTCAAGTGGGAAGGGGGGGGCGCTAAATATCTGATCTTGCCTAGAGCACCAGACTGCACCAAACCGTCTTGCACCAGCCCTGAGAGTGGGGAAGAGGAGCCTTTAACCTTGCCGCTCCAGTGATCCAGACCCTAAATGGGTATGTGTGCATGTGTGGGAATGCGTGTGCATGTGGGTATGAGTGTGTGTCCTGCCCCCATCCACTGCTGCCCCACTCACCACCAGTCCCATCCACTTGTGCAGCCCCCAAGCAGTTCCAAAGGGAGCAATGTGTGGACCAACCCCCCAAAAGGTTTGCCCACCCCTTCTTTACAGACTGAATCCAGGCTTGTAAGTTAGAAAGAGAGAGAGAGAGAGAGAGAGAGAGAGAGAGAGAGACTGGTTTACTTCCAGCTAGAAATACTATTTTAAAAAAAGCCAAGTTCTATATCAGGATTAGGGAACTTTACTGTGCCCTGAGAGCTGTGTAGCCACCCCCGAACCCTGTTGGGAGCTGCATGCCAGCAGTGAGTGGGGGGCACTCCTGTGTTCTCTCACATGCACACACACTCCATTCATACACACATCCAAACATATGCCTCGCACATCCAAACATATGCCTCACTCTGCACAGAGAAATGGGCTGCCTTTTCTCTGTGCAGCAGAGTGATCTAGCCATGGAGGAAGAGATCCAGTCTCTTCCTCCACAGCCAAATCACTCTCCTTTCTTGGAGCACCCTTCTCTGAGGGGAGAGGCTTCAGGGGAAGGGGAGAATGGGGAGGCCTCACAGGCCACAGGTTCCCTATGCCTGTTCTACATGTTCACTAGGAGCAAAATAAATTAGGAAGCTGTCCCAAATTACAACAGTATTATTTGATCTAATTGGTCAGTGTTCTCCAACCTTGGGTCCCCAGATGTTTTTGGCCTACAACTCCCAGCATGCCCCAGCCAGCTATGCTGGCTGGGGCATGCTGGGAGTTGTAGGCCAAAAACATCTGGGGACCCAAGGTTGGAGAACACTGTATTATTTGATCTAATTGCATTGCAGTCAGTCACGGTCAGAAACCACCTTGGTCTCCCTCAGATATTGTAAATTCTAGGTTCTGACAATTGCAGCTGCTAAGAATGCTGATGTAA
Organism: Shinisaurus crocodilurus; assembly: GCA_021292165.1. Taxonomy (NCBI): domain Eukaryota; kingdom Metazoa; phylum Chordata; class Lepidosauria; order Squamata; family Shinisauridae; genus Shinisaurus; species Shinisaurus crocodilurus. The sequence goes on from CM037878.1 coordinate 135,310,859, forward strand.
CATTCTTTTTTTTTTTTAATTTTATTTACTTTTCAAAACAAAATATAACAAAATACAAGAATAACACAAAAATATAACATAAACAACATACAATAAATCATAAAGTGCACCCCCCCACACCCTCCAAGGGACCAATTTATATACTTCCACCCCCTTGATCAAATGAATTCCAAATTCCAAAAATATAACATATCCTGACAAGGCATGTTCCCCTTCCCCTTTATTAATACATAATCTAGTAATTGATTCCATATATCCATAAAATTATTCTTCTTTAACAGTCCTTTTTTGCATTTGATACTACAAGTTAGTTGATCGTTTAGGGCTATATCCCAAACTTCCTTATACCAGTCAGTTATTAGGAAAACATGTTGTACTTTCCATTTCTTCGCTATCATTAGCCTAGCCGCAGTTAACAAGTTTACAATTAATTCCTTCGTATTTGGGTCGCAAATAAGTTTCTTCGTTATTGATTACAATGCTAGTTTTGGACAGACCTCTAAATTAATACCAATAATTTCTGATATTTCTGTAAAAACCTCTCGCCAAAAAACCAGTACATTTTTACAACTCCACCACATATGAGCATATGTCCCTTTTTCCTGACATCCTCTCCAACAAAATGCAGAACAATTATTATCTATTCTATTTAATCTTACTGGAGTTAAATACCATCTCCAAATTAGTTTATAGAAATTCTCCTTTATCCTAGTTGACATCACCTTCACAGTCCGTCTATCCCATATATTGTTCCACCCCACCTTCGAGGTCACCTCTTCAAATTCATTATCCCATACTGCCTTTAGCTGGTCCTCTTGTTCTTCTGCTTTTTTAATCAATCTATATAAATCCCTTGTTATACCTCTTGTTGATGCATTACCTTGTAGATCATCTCTAGACGTAACAATCTTTTCAAGTTTAGTTAAATCTCTCTCATACTCAGTTTTCCTTTTCCACTTCTTCGACCACTGTTCTAACTGTAATAAATTTAACCACAACACTCTTCTTCTCCCAACAATTTCCATTATCGTCATGCCCCCTCCGTGATGAGCTTCCGCCGTGCATTAAAAACATGGCTGTTCAGGCGGGAATATGGGGTGGGTTAGGATTTTAAAAGAAATTTTTATACTGTTTTAATTATCATATTTTATTGTATTGTTTTACTGTATTGTTTTGATTGTACATCGCCCAGGGTGGCCGGGTGACTGGCCAGATGGGTGATTGATAAATATAATGAATAAATAAATAAATAAATAAATTATTTGGTCTCTAGTCCCCATCTTTTCTACCCAATCGGATAATCTAATAACCCTTACTTCTCTTAGTTTACCCTCCAAATCCAATCTTAAATTTTCGGGGAAATCATTTAGAGCCACCAGCGGAGTTAATGGAGAGATCCCTGGTATAAATATGTTCTGAATTACAAAATACTTTGGAGAATATACTTTTTCAAAAAATAATAATAAATTGATAAAAAACATAGACAACCCTTTTTTAAGAAGTTTGTTAGTGACTTGGAGTACTATGAGGAGCTGATGTAACATTCTGTTTAGCAACACATACTATGCCTGCCCCTACATAAAACATGGTACAAACTAACAGCCTGAGTCTGTGCATATTTACTTGTAAGTTCCACTGAGTTCAGTGAGGGTCACTCCCAAGTAAGTGTGCTTAGGGTTACAACCTAAGTGTGATAGGTGAGAAAGTGAACAGTAATATTAGGGATGGTGAAGGCAAAAAAGATGGGAAAATAGTATTGGAGAGCGGGAGGAAATTGGCCAGTATTCATTTATTTTGTTTTAACAGATACCATTAGAGCCAAATTAGATGAGACACTGGAGATCCATGACCAGCTCTGCCATCTCAAAATGTCTCAAAGAAGCAGTTGCAAGGAACTCAATATGAATTGGGACCACAGCACTGATTAATCCTTTTCTCCCACACCATTTTCCCACTGTAAATCCACCTCTCCCGCACAACTGCTATTGCTGCCATTAGGGAAAGCTTATCCACATTTTTTTTTCTTAATGGGAAAATAGATTTGGCTCATAGTTGCTGAGGGCAGGTTTATTTATTTCATTTATTTACTTGAATATTTATAAACTACATTTCATCAAAAGATCTCGGGGCACTTGTAAAAGAACAGAACTGTCTTTTTTGTATATAGTTTGCTTTTTGGATATTGTGGGGTTAAATTCTGTGTGTGTGCGCTGGTCAATTTCTGTCAAGATCAAAGGTTTGGTTAAAGATTACTGAAATCAGGATGTTAGCTCAGCAAGCCAAAAGTTTGCAGAAAGCTCACAGAACCATAGTGTCTGCAGAAGAAGAGGAGATAAGGCACTGGGCAGGAAGTTCAACATTAGGTTGGAGAGAAAACAAGGTTTGCAAAAGATTTTACTTGGATTGGATATTGGAGGCAGGATGTCTGGGCACAGGGGGAAAAGAGGGTTTGCCAACAGGAGGTCAGAGGAAGGACTCGGGTAGAATTTAGGGAAAAGGTAAACAAGAAATTACCCTCCTGATTGGTTAGAGAGGGAAGTGAACAGGCTATTTTGAACATATAAAACCTGAGACAGAAGGGCAGGAATTCAGAGGGAAGGATCAATCAATCAGTAAGATCAGAAAATCAGGGAGAAAGAAAGAAAGAAAGCTCAGAGTCCTGGAGGAAGCAAAAAGCTTCTGCAACTGGCAAACTGGAAGAGAATGCCAGAACTATGACAGTAAGATACTGCTAGGAAGAGATCTGGAGAAAATAGGGTTAGGGACACCGTCTAGTTAGACTAGCTGTATGCATTTATCCTGTTATTTTATTACCCTATTTCTCATAGGGTAATGTGTTGTTTTTTGTGTGTGTTGTATGCATATCTATTCAGAGATAAAAACTTTTTCCTATTAACTTTTTTTTCAGTAAACATTTAAACTTTGCTGTTTGAAAGTTTGTGGTCCCTTTTTGTTGGGTTTCCCACACCAAATCTAATAGCCATCCCCCACAGTACCTAAAAGTGGACACTTAAGACCCAATGGGTGGGTCTGCATGTACTCTTGAGGTCTACTGTTGAGAGGTCTGCTCTCAAGCAGGAGGTGGGGGGTGCCAGATCTGCTTCATGCCGCAGCCCCGAGCACAGGGCAGCAGCGCGGAGCAGAAGTGTCATCCCCGCTCGCTGCTTGAGAGATCTCCTCGTGAGCAGGAGGTGGAGGTGCTGGATCCACTTTGCACCGAGCATGGGGCAGCAGCGCAGAGCGGAGGTGTCATCACTGCCTGCTGCTTGAGAGTAGACCTCTTGAGCAGCAAGCTGGGGTGCCTGATCCGCTTTACACCACTGCCCCAAGCACAGGGCAGCGGTGTGGAGCAGAGAGGTCATCTCCGCTTGCAGCTGGAGGGGAGACCTCTCGAGCAGCAGGTGGGGATGGCATGGCATCTCTGTTCCACGTCACTGCCCCGAGGAGGCAGCGCAGAACAGAGATTGGTGATGCCTCTCTGACAGCTTCCCCCAAGTGCCACTTGGGAACTTTGGGAGCAGCTGTCAGCCACGCTCTCTGATTAGCCACTTGGCAAGAGTGGCGAGGGGATTTTGCTGCTCTTGCCAAGCAGCTCCCTTGTTGTGGGGCTTGACCAGCAATGGGTCATGTCATCCAGTTTCAGACGACACAACAATCCATCATAGGTCAAACAAACCCTACAACAAGCCATTGGTTCTTATCGTGGTTGCTAACCATGACTGGGTTTGCATGACATGACAAGCAACTGTTGTGTATTATCGTCAGTTGCTTGTCGTGTCATGCAAGCCCAGTCAATGACTTTTAAGGCTGGTTATAGAGGCCGCCAGAGGGGGAAAAGGTTTCCACCTGGGGGCAGTGGAAAAGACCAAAGGAATGGAAGAGCAAACAGGAGTGGGGCATACTATTTTGCCAGGGTTCCCTTCCACACACAGGACAGGGCATCACTGGTCTGTGACAGTGGTGAACAATGAATATCATACAACAATAAAAGCCAACAAAAATAATAAAACAAAAATAATAAAATATGATGATCAAACAGCATTAAAAGGCAGTAAAAATACAGTTGAACAGACTGACCAACTTAAATGCATGGGCAAACAGAAATGTTATGATTTGGTGCAAAACAATTGCAAGGTTGGTGCCAGTTGCACCTCTATGAGATGGGTATTCTACAAACTGGGTTCCATAACAGCGAAGGCCATTTCCCTTATTGTTACATAATGAGCAGAAGGTACTTTGAGAAGATCCTCCCCTGCAAGATCTTAAGTCACGAGAAGGCTGGTATAAAGAGAGGCATTCCTGCAAATATTTGAGTCCCAAGCCACTTAAGGCTTTAAATGTAAGCACCAACATCTTGAATTGGGCCAAGAAGCAAATAGGAAATTTGATTCTGTACTAGTTGAAGCTTCCCAATCATCTTCAAAGGCAGCCGCATGAACAACTCATGACAGTAGGAGATTACCAGAGCAAGGTCCACTGTGGCCAGACTATCCCTATCCAGCAACAGTCATAGCTGGTGAACCAGCCACAGCTGGTACAAGGCACTCCATGCCACTGAGACCACCTGGGCCTCCAGTGACAAAGCTGGAACCAGAAGCACCCCAAGCTACGTACCTGCTCTTCCAAGGGGAGTGCAGCCCTATCTAGAACAGGCTGCACACCCAATTCCCAGACAAAGGACCTACTTACCCAAAAGGCCTCCATCTTGTCTGGATTCAACTTCAGCATATTAGCCTTTATCCAGCCCATTACAAACTCCAGACACCAGCACTTGCAGTCTTACTCAGATGACAAGGTGGAATAGCCCTGGGTGTCATCAGCACTTCACTCCAAATCCTCTGATGAACTCAGCCATCATATAGATGATAAAAAGCATGGGGGATAAGATGGAACCTCACCGACCCTACAGCACAAATGCCACAGAGTGAAAAATTATTGGCAATGCTGACTTTCTTCTGAAACTGACCCCGCAGAAAGGAAAGGAGCCACTGTTTCACTGTGCTCTCTACCCTTAATCTGCAGGGTTGGATTGGTAAATACCACAGCTGATGGTATCAAAAGCCACTGAAAGATCTAGGAGAATCACACACCGTCTCTCTCCTGACAGAAGTCATCCATCAGGCCAACCAAGGCCATTTCCATACCAGATCTGTGCCCAAACCCAGATAGAAATATATCCAGATATCTAAAAGAACCTGGAGTTGCCCCCAAAGGGGATATTGGCAGCTGGATGATAATTATCAAGATCTCCAAAGAGAAGTAGCTGCACAACTGCCTTTGGGGTCACCTCCTCTCTTAAAGAGGCATTAATTGCATCTTGGACCCATCCAGTCAATCCCCTCCATCTAGTTGTTAATAGCCAAGATTGCAAGGATCAAGGTTACCACTGGATGGCCACCCCTCCAAGCACTTTGTCCGTATCTTTGTCCGTATCTTTGTCCGTATTAAGATGGAGCATTAAGTCATTACATCTTAAAAAATGGCAGGTCACAGTAACTGCCCCCCCACACACACTCCTGACATGCTAAGCATCTATTATTGAGAAAGTACTTCCTCTCCCTTGTGTTTTTTGTGCATGTCAGGTTAAAGTGCAGTCCACTTTGATCTGGTCTCGGTTAAGTGGATCCTCAACTTGATTTGGGTAAAACGTTATAAAACCCATTTCTCTCTCCAAGAAGTTACAGTAATTACCGGTAATCCCTAAAAAAAATCTGGGGCAGGCTGGCCCAGGTAGTCCTTTGACAAGAGAGTCATATCTATGCTATAGACCAGGGCTCTCCACCCTTGGGTCCCCAGATGTTTTTGGCCTACAACTCCCAGCATGCCCCAGCTCTAGACAAACTGGCTGAACAGCCATTTCTTCTTCCCAGAAAACTATAGTTCTGTGAAAGGGGCTAAGAGTTAAGAAAAAAAATTAAGCTATACACTGACTGAACTTCTGGTACTGCATGGAAAGACAACATGACAACGATCCTATAAAACTTGACTAGATGGTGCTCCGGACAACTTTACAGGAAGGAGCTGTATCAAGGATGGAGTGAAGTTCAAGGTGAATACGAGTGGCTTTATCCTTAGCCTTGCAAATTTGTTACAGTAGGCTTCCAAGGGTTCTATTACTACTGCAGTAGGGCCAGGTTTTAATAGCCCATTCACTACCCAGGAAAACTCTGCTGGATGGCTACTTTAAGACACATGCAAGCAATGGAGGTGGAGAAATATTAATGCTTCACCACTGCTGCCACAAAGTCAGCGTGATAATGTGCTCTCACGGGGAGACAGCCACTGACCCTAACTTAGCCCCCTCTCAGAGGCAGATACCAAGCAGCCACCTTGCCCCAGGGAGTGCAGGCAGCTAAAGGTCAAGTCTCAGCCAGCTGCCACACAGAAGTGCCTGCCAGAGGAATAGGGTATCCTTGTGAGTAAATGTACTCTCATGAGCAAGGCCCTCCTCATGAGCAGGCTTTTCTCTCAGGTGGCACTAATGGCCTGGAGCTGTGCTCTGGGTGTGGCTCTGAAGCAGTGTTCTCCAACCTTGGGTCCCCAGATGTTTTTGGCCTACAACTCCCAGCATGCCCCAGCCAGCATGCCCCAGCCAGCATGCCCAGCCAGCATGCCCCAGCCAGCATAGTTGGCTGGGGCATGCTGGGAGTTGTAGGCCAAAAACATCTGGGGACCCCAAGGTTGGAGAACACTGCTCTGAAGGCTCAGGCTTAAAAGCCTTCAGTGCCACACAGCAGGAACTGGAACAGTATCTGAGTATCAACTCCCTGACTTGCATTTCCATCCTTGCTATCTTTTTTGGAACCCCCATGTTTGACTTTGGACTGCCCACCTTGTTTTTGGACTTGACCCTGTCTAGATCCCAGGAACTCTGTCCCAGCACCTCATAACCATGACATTCTCCAAATTTTGCAGTGCAGTTCTCTGATCAAAAGTTGCATACAAAAATGTATACATTGGGGGAAATGCATATCTTAGGGGGGAATGCTTGCAAAAATGTGTACATTAGAGAAGAAGCTTGCAATACATGCATACATCAGGGGGAAATGTGTACAAAAATTTATATGGAATTTCATATGGACTTTAACCCCAAAAAATTGCAAGCAGATGCGGAAATTGGGCATGCTTGGAAAAAATGTGAATGCTATTGAAAGTGAAACAAATATACTTACATCCCTAGTGTGTTCACATAATCCATCACTCAAACACCAAAGGCAGGACTTTCATATTACATATCACCAGGCCATTCATACCCCAAAGCTTTTTAATGGAGTCTGTTCAAATAATCAGTTGCCAGCAATCAAGTTTACAGCAATCATCGTTTCATAGATCGTAGAGTTGGAAGGAGCCTACAAGGCTATTGAGTCCAACCCCTTGCTCAATGCAGGAAACTAGAGGAGGGGTCTCCCATCCAAGTAATAACCAGGCCTGACCCTGCTTAGCTTTCCATGCTCAGACATTCTGAGCCAGAGCTAGATCATCCCCAGCTAATGGTTGCTCAGCCTCTGCTTGAAGACCCCCATCAAGGGAGAGCCCACCACCACCACCCCTCTAGGTAATTTGTTCCACTGTCGAACTGCACTTACCATTAAGAAACCTGTCTTAATGTTTAACTGGAATCTTCCCTCCTGTAACTTAAGCCAACTAGATCTAGCGCTGCCTTCTGGGGAATCAGAGACTGGGTTCATATGACACGACAACCCATTGTGGGAGACAAGCTATGATAGGTTGTTGTGTTGTGTGAACCTGGACTGTTTCCCACAGGAAACAGGCTTGTTCGTGGGCAACAAGCCAACCTGACAACTCATGGCTTGTTGTAGGGGTTGTTGTACCCACGATGTGTTGTCATGTCGTCCGAACCTGGGCAACCGACCCCATCGTGGGTACCAGGAAGTGGCGAGCAAGCCTCTTGCAACAGCAGCAAAAACCTTTTGCCGCTCTTGCAAAGCTCACCCGGGCCACCACCAGTACCAGCTACCCCACAAATGCCGAACTGGTACTTGGGGTGACCGCCACCAGCTCCATGCCCCGCATTGCAATCGCAAGCCCTTTTGTGCTTGCTGCGGCTTTCCCCCACACTTTCACCCATTTTTTTTCTTTTTTTGGAGATCACGAAAAGTGATCCCCAATTGAACACCTAGTGACAGCCCCTTCTAAGTGCCTAAGCAGCACATTGGAGGGACTGCCAGTGGTTTGTCACCCCTTTTTATAAAAAAAATAAAATTAAAATTGTTTTACAATGCCTTTCCTCAGTTATAAGACTACTAAGGCCTCCTAGTCAGTACAGCAGTGTTCTCCAACCTTGGGTCCCCACTCCCCAGATGTTTTTGGCCTACAACTCCCAGCATGCCCCAGCCAGCTATGCTGACTGGGGCATGCTGGGAGCTGTAGGCCAAAAACATCTGAGGACCCAAGGTTGGAGAACACTGCAGTACAGTGATTGATTGACATGTACCCTGGGCAAGAAACTATAGGGGAAGTCACTACTCACTATATTCTATTACCAAGGTTTGTTTCCAGCAGCCTTAGCATTAGTCAAAGCATGGATTTTCTGCATAGATTTGTTCTATATCTAGCTTAGCATGTGTTTCTTAAAATGGTGGGTTTCTTTCAATGACATGAATAAGAGGAAAGAAGAATAACCCAAACTCCTATCTTGCTTCCCCCGCCTGCCGCCTGCCCCCCCCCCCCTGCCTGCAACAGACAGAGCTGGCCGCAAGCACACTGTGTTGACACGCATCGCTCTCTGTTCCTTTCCTGCTCCTTTGCCAAAACATCTCCTGCTGTTTATTTATTTATTTCCTTCTGATAATGGAGGGGATCGTGTTTCCGGAAGAGCGCCAGCAGATGATACGAGCCCCAGTACTGATACTGCCAGCAAAGCCTATGCCAGCTTTTTCTGCCGGAAAAAATTCATTTTTTCCAGAAGGAAGCCATGAGTGTGAAGTGGAATCCAAATTCGATTTCTCTGCACTTTTTTTTCTTATATTTGTTATCGCAGACCAGCCCACCAGGTGGGGCAATGGAGGAGCTCATTCAGCTGCGACTCAGAGCCTTAATCCAATTTACAGTTTCTCTCAGAGAGATAATTACAGCCGTTAAAGCAGTCAGTGCTCTACAAAGAAGCTCTCATACAAAGCTCCAGCCCTGTCTTTCAAATACCCACCTAGAGTATTAGGGATCCTCTGGAAAGTGCAGGGAAGGCTGAGAAATCTGCCTATATTAAGCCCAAGAACCTTTTCTCCCGTACACACTTTTAAAGAACCTTTTCTCCCATACACAACTTTAGGCCTTATTCAGAGATGCCCCTTCTTGTCCCTTTCTCACAGCACAGACACACATACCTGAGTCACAGCTGTGTCTGAATATAATTTTTTTAAAAAAACTATGTGTGACCGTTACAACACATAGAACTTTATCAAAGGAGCCCAGCAGTTAGCAGGAGGAAATAGTCCTAGGCTAGGCTGGATATCAGTAGTTGTTATTGTTTGTATAAGCACTTATTGTGGCCAAGTAGGCAAAGCAAAACCCAGTATACAACTAGGTAACAATTCAGGCAAAACGTTCTATGGAGGTCACAGATCCTCTGTTGATGTGTGGCTGTTTTCACGTCATTTCAACAACCTTGTCATAAAACCAACAGGAGCTATGTCTTGGGGTTTTTCTACGCTGGCTGGGGCATGCTGGGAGTTGTAGGCCAAAAACATCTGGGGACCCAAGGTTGGAGAACACTGCCCTTCCCCTTCTGCCTGTGATTGCTGGCAAGGGTGAAAGATGGAGCGTTAAGTCATTACATCTTTAAAAATGGCAGGTCACAGTAACTGTCCCCCCCCCCCCCACTCACTCCTGACATGCTAAGCATCTATTATTGAGAAAGTACTTCCTCTCCCTTGTGTTTTTTGTGCGTGTCAGGTTAAAGTGCAGTCCACTTTGATCTGGTCTCGGTTAAGTGGATCCTCAACTTGATTTGGGTAAAACGTTATAAAACCCATTTCTCTCTCCAAGAAGTTACAGTAATTAATCCCTAAAAAAAATCTGGGGCAGGCTGACCCAGGTAGTCCTTTGACAAGAGAGTCATATCTATGCTATAGACCAGGGCTCTCCACCCTTGGGTCCCCAGATGTTTTTGGCCTACAACTCCCAGCATGCCCCAGCTCTAGACAAACTGGCTGAACAGCCATTTCTTCTTCCCAGAAAACTATAGTTCTGTGAAAGGGGCTAAGAGTTAAGAAAAAAAAATAAAGCTATACACTGACTGAACTTCTGGTACTGCATGGAAAGACATGAGCCATTAAACTCTATGGACAAATATAGGGGTTAAAATTGAGTTGAACCACTCCCCCAAATTGCCATCCTATTCACAGGTGGCACAGGGGGGGGGTCATTTATTTTTAGTTTGTGTGTGAAATTTGTCAAAAGGTTTCAGGATGCATTTTGGCAGTGAGCAGTAATGGTTTCTCTCTCCTCCTTTCTCTTTAAAAACTTTTTAAAGTGTAATTTACACACTGACATGGTTCGCGTGATAATTACCCCTGGCAGCGCAGTTTGCTGTGTCATGCAAACCTGGGCAGGGTGGCTTGTTGCCATGGGTAACAAGCCACCCAGAACCCATGGCCTGCTGAAGGATTCTGGGTGGCTGACAGGACAAGCTGCACTGCCAGGGGTAATTATGCTAATCCCCCTGGCATGCACTCACTCCTCGCTTATTTTTCCTGTGTGTAAACCCAACCACTGTCTATGGAAGTGGTGGCAACAACAGAGCTCTTCAAGGTGGGTGCCAACTGGTGGCCACCATTCCCTCCTCCTTCTAAATCATGTTATGTAATTCTGAGGGGGCTACTGGGTGGGGAAATGGTGGCTGTGGGCTGGTGATCACCAAGGAAAGTTCTGCTCATGTAACAATACATTTTTAAAAGGGTTTAGAAATGAACAAACTCCACCATGTGCTGACTAAGCAGCAACCCCAAACATTTCAACAAATCACCTCTACATTACCCCCCCCCCCTTTGGGGGGTGGGGAATTATCAAAAGTCAGAAGTTCAAAATATCAAATTTCATCTCAAACCTAGGGACATCAGTCTAGTTAGCTATAAATCTCTGTAATACAAACTCTATGTGCCTGGCACTAGTAACTGTTATGATAACCAATTCAATGTTATCCCAGAACTACAGTTCCCAGAATTCTTTGGGAAGCAGTGACAGTTCAAACTGGTATAAAACTGATATACAGTAATATCTTGGATTGCAAGCATAATTCGTTCCAGAACCGTGCTTGTAATCCAAAACACTCTTATATCAAAGCGAGTCTCTGGCGGGCGTGAGCAGGGCTGATTTCACTCGAGGCGAGTGGTTACATCCCTACGCCTACTTGTCTTGCAAGACCTTGCTTGTTTATCAAGTCAAAAAAACCTCGCTGGAGGTTTTCAAGTTGCCTCTGGACAGCCATCAGCTGGAGTTGCTCTACTTCTGGATTTCCTGCATCAGCAGTGGGTTAGGCTAGATGGCTGATACGCCCCCCTCTAAATCTATTATTCCCTTTTATATCCCTGTGGCTTCTGCTTCCTCCTCTCTCATGGAGAAAAGAAAGTGATTTGGCACAGAGAAGGGCTGGAGACAGCGGTGGGGCTAGCCCACTAGGGCTGCAGCCCCAAATTGTTGCTTTGGGGCCTCCTATCTCTGGGAGGCCCCAGTGGCAGCGCTAGTTAAAGTGGAATGGCAGAGGAGGCACTCTCTTTGCAGAGCAGCAGGAGGCGCGCCTCCAGGGCTTGGACGGTGCTCCTGGATGCAACGTGCTGCGGTTGTATAGCAACTGGGTCAGATCGTTAAAGAATGCACCCTTTCTGCAGCAGCAGATCACCTGTGTGCAGGGATGGGGACTCGGACTCCAGGACTCGACTCGTGAGTCGGACTGAGTCTCCCCTCTGACTCGAGTCGGACTCGAGTCCCAATATTTTTAATGGGACTCGAGACTCAACTCGGGACTCGAGACCAAGGACTCGTCAACATCCCTGCTTGATGCCACCTGCAGGGGCTATCTGGACTGGACCTAGTTGCAGTAACAATCGAAGTTTATTTTTAAAAATCATTTTCCTAAAATGCAACCTTTCAGACATTTTGGGTTTGGCTGCCTCTGCCTGCCTGTTTGGGGTTCCCAGCCTCCTCTGCCTGCCTGGTCTCTTCTTGACCAGTTCAACAGTTGAATTGTCCAAGACAAAGGCCTCTGCCTGCCTGCTTTGGGGTTCCCTGCCTCCTCTGGCTGCCTGGTTATTTTGGGTTTGTCTGCCTGGTCTGTTCTTGTCAAAATCAGTGGCAGAGTTTTGAGATAAAAAGGCACACTTGTGCCTAGAATTTATTTAAGCCACACATCTGAAGTAGCCTTATTTTGTTGGGGAAAAAACCCATTGATTTTAATAGGGACTCATGGAGTCAGCTTTGGGAGTGACTCGTGAGTCACCATTTTGGTCCAAGGACTTGGACTCGAGACTCGGGTCCAAAGACTCGTGACTCGACTCGTGACTCGAGACCAAGGACTCTTCAACATCCCTGCCTGTGTGAGAGGTTAGGAGAGGCGAGGAAGAGAGAAGGTGAGAGAAGAGAAACCCGGATGATCCAATGACAAGGAACCGCAGGAGCTACAAATGTTTTCTTTCATTTCTCACTTTCTTCTGAGGCGAGGAAGAGAGAAGGTGAGAGAAGAGAAACCCGGATGATCCAATGACAAGGAACCGCAGGAGCTACAAACGTTTTCTTTCATTTCTCACTTTCTTCTGAGCAAGATCTGCTTGCTGTGGGTCATTATCATTTCTCATTTTTTTCTGAGCAAAATCTGGTGGCTGTGGGTTCTTTTCTTTTTCTGAGCAAGATCTGGTGGCTATGGGTCATTTGCTTTAAGCAAGATCTGGTAGCTCTGAGCCATATATTCATATATATATATAAAGAAGATGTGGTGGTTGTGGGGCAGTAGCATTTTTTCCGAGAAATATTGCAGTAGGCTTGGGAATTTTTGTCAGACCCATTCCTGCTTCCTGTTCCCAAGCCCACTGCAGTATCTTGCTCAGAAAAAAAGTGCTGCTACCTCACAACCACTGCACCTTGCTCAGAAAAGAAAGAAACGTGTGTGTTTGTGTGTGCGTGCTTAGGTGGGTCTGGGTTGCAGGAAAGTGTCTCCAGATTTATTTATTTTTTTAACAATTACATTGGGTTTGTGTAGGAAAATTAGATGTTGCTAACCCCTTCGCCCCACCTCCCATGGCCCATCCTCTGCCCTGGGCCTGAGCCCCAGATCTTTTAGCTACCTAGCACTGCCCCTGGCTGGAGAAAAAGTAGGGGTGGGGGAAACCTCAATAAGAGTATTTGGTAGGAGAAGCTGTTTGCTGTTGACCAGAAGTAACCAAAGAGGCAGGGCTCCTGAAGGAAGAAGAACAAATAAGACAATAACCTGAGAGAAAGAGATGCAGAAAGGGCAGAGAAGTGAGAAGACAGGCCAGAGAGAAATGGGGGGGGGGGGGACGGAGAAAAAAAATACAAACTAAGAACCTGAAGGGCTTTGAGCTGCTGGCAGGAAGATGGTGACAACTGAGCAAAAGAAAACTGGAAGACAGACTCTTGAATGAAAAGGAGATTTGCCAGGCCCATCAAAAGCTGTGTAACCCCAGAACTGTGAAAACTAGGTTCATTTCTATGCCAAAAATAACTGAAATTCAGAGACTGTGCTGAATCATAGCACTGAACAGATATAGAGAAAAGTATGACATTTTAGCTTAGGATCTGGCCTGGCAGGGCCAAACAGACACAGGCGGGATGCCTTCTAGTACATCAGATATTTGGGGCAGCAATTAGGAAGCTTTATATAGCTCCTAAACATGGGCTCAAGAATATGTTGATCTATGCAGACTGAGGGGTACGGCCCTAAATGCAGGATGAAAAAAATAATAATACAGATTTCTTTCTCCAAAGCACAGGGGTTGGCTTAAAGTGCAAAAGCAATGATGGGGATAATCAGAGACCTCATCTTCTGAGTCCAGTGTTGTAGGAGCAGTGTTCTCCAACCTTGGGTCCCCAGATGTTTTTGGCCTACAACTCCCAGCATGCCCCAGCCAGCATAACTGGCTGGGGCATGCTGGGAGTTGTAGGCCAAAAACATCTGGGGACCCAAGGTTGGAGAACACTGTGCTAGAGGCAAAGTGAGGGAAGAATCAGGCACTACTACATATGCTTTCAGTACCCCTTGCCTTGACCAAGTCCAAATCAACCTGGATCTTCTGCCGCTGTGCCCACAGTGGTTCCTGTGGTGTGCTGTGGGAAGAAGTCCAAAACGTGGCAGCAATTTGCCGGCCTGTGTGACACTTTTTGGCACATATACCCCTGTGTTCATATGGACTCTCACGAGCGTTCTGATTACACCAATGGACATTTTGCTGGCTGGGGTCATTTCAGCACATCTCAGTAGATTTATGAGGTCTGGGGGGGGGAAAAAACATTTCCAAAAGGGACTGCTAGGCAAAGACTGGTTCCCACCCTGTCCTCTGTCTGCAGGAGCCTCTGCCTTTATTCCCCTCAGGTGATTCAGAGCATTTCCAAGCACCAGGGCCATATTTGACAAGTCCGTTTCCTAGGGAGAGTAGATCCTAGTCTCGCTGAGTAGATCCACAGTGAGCGTGTGTGTAGATGGCCTGAAACTGGGAACACAGATGTGCTTGGCCGCCTCCTTTGCATTTTTGCACCCTCGGCTCCCTGCTTCTCTCCCGGCAGGCATGGCCAACATCTCACCCATCCTTTGGACGCATTACCTTGTACTTTTGTACTCTCTGTCCTTTACTTGCCCAGATACTTCTGTTTGCACCAATGAACTGTTCAGCCTCAGCCCAACTTTCCTCCCACCCCTCCCTCAGATCTAACAAAATGACTGGCTGGCTGGCTGGCTGACTGGTAGTGAAGCAGTGCCGGTGCTGGAAATAGTAATGTCACTGGCAGCAGAAGTGAAGGTGTCCAATAAGCTGTGGGTTACGTGTTCAGAATCTGGGAGAAATGTCCCATCCACCCAGAGGGTAGGCCATAGGAGAAGATCAGATCTGGCTGGCTGCCCTTCTCCCTCCAAGGGTCTCTTTTCTCCCCACGAGTCCCTCTGGTGAATGCATATACGGTATGCTCCTCTCTCCATGACTCATTCCAGGGAAAGGGGAGAGAAAGGATTTTGCTAAATGCCATCTTCAGTCTGGCCCTACTTCAGCAGATCGTCCCCACCGAAACAGAGATGCTAGCTGTGGCCAACTTCAGCCGTCAATCTGACTTTCCCTTTGGCATCCAGTCACAATTCTTGCCCACCTCTGGGGCCACTTTGCTTCTAACCTGCTCTCTTTCTCAATGGTGAAGGAATGTACCCCCAAAGAGTGTTACAAGGGGGAGGACTGCAGCTGAGTGAGTAGAGTACCACTCCAGCTACTGACTTTGCCAATAGCCTTGTGTATTAGCTACAGGGGGTGATGAGAGGAGCTATTTTCTCCTCTGCCAGAATGAACTGAGCTCCCACATTTCTTTCACAGCCCCCACTGTGTGCTGCATGTCCTGTACATTATTGGCAAGATGGAAGACAAGAGGCATATCAAGGTGAGGCTGATCACTTTCAGCTGCGCATCCTCAGTGCAAACACCCTCTTTGCAAAGCCACATTCGGCCTCTTTAAATGTAATGCAAGAAAAAAAAAATTGACAAGCTCCCTCGCTCTCTCAAAAGAGTGAGAAATTTTCATTGATTGATTTCTTCATGGCTTCTTAAACAGATAATTAATTCACCACGAACCTCCGGATGCTCCGTAGCTAGTCGTTAATATTGTAAATTCAGATATACTTCAATAATCGCCTGACCCCCCCATCACCCCGTAATAGATAGCCATGCTGTGATGGTGATGTGCTGGGGGGGAGCAAATCAATTTGGGAAGACATGAAGGGATCACCTAGTGAAGGGAAGCTATTGATTCTCTCTTATAAGCCACTGCTATAATATTTATTCTTTTGTAAACAGAATTAACCCGGCATCATGGGTCATTTCTATTGAGTAGCATTCTTCGTGTTCATATAGTAATACAGATTGTAGCAGACAAGGTGGAAACAACAGACAAGACATCAAAACCACACCACTTGGAATACTCTTGTCACAGGCCTGTTGCTCTTTGAGGAGACCATTCAGCAGCAACCACATGAATCATGACAAATTAACTACCGTACTTCTAAGACTGAGGGCCTGCATGCATATGAATCTGCAGAGTTGCATGTTGCAGAGTAGCTGCTGACCTGCACAATTTGCACACTGATGCCATTCAGTTGCAACAACTCACTGATCTGTAACTGAGCCGGTAGGTCTTGAAGGGAAACTGGTGCAATCACTAAGGAACTCACTCATCCCACTACCGTCCAGCTGGGGGTTCTGCAAGATCTCAACACTTGGCCTTCTATGTCATGTACCTTACAGCCCTTCCCATAAAATACATTTAACTGCCCTTATTTCTGTGTCATGCTACACTGATGTACCCAACGCAGGGCTGAATGCTCCATCTCATGGCAAATCTGGAGTGCATATTTATTATCCAGCATGGCACCACTCCAGAACAATGGCTGTGTGAAGTGCAGCCTGCTACAGCCAACTTGGAGATGGTTCACCACCACCACCACCACCACCACCACCACAGACCTGGCAAACAATCTTCAGACAGAAGAAAGCCAACATGGAGATATAGTAATCACAGCTTAAATGGACTCTTCTTTGCAACATCATTTTCTCATCCCACCATCAAGATTATTTATGATTCTTCAGTGACTGCAGAAAAGCCCAAAGAAAGTTTTCAGGATAAAATATGGTTTCATTTAAATGACTTCCATAGAAACATGTATAGAGAGTAAGGCCTGCTAGAAGCTTTCATGAGTGCCTAAGCAAGTCCAGCTTGTGGAGAGACAGAGAAGGAGTGCTCAGTAACATCTGGGTTGTAGCTGTTTCAGATTCTGGGACATTACAACTACTAGAAAAAGTTGGAGTACACTTTAAACATTGAAGGTTGCATAAACTCTGATCCGATCCAGAGGATGCTGCAAATCAGATCTCTTAATTCATCATTCAGCTGAAACAGCTGTCAAAATTCTAAAAGAGATTAAAAGAATACCTCTTACAGTAACAATTCTCAGCATTTTCATAGCACTTTAGTGTTTAAGACACTTTACATACATTATCTTGTGCAATCTTCACAAAGGCCCTGCAAGCACCTTGAAAACAATGCAGTGATTACTAGAAGCCAGCATGGATTTGTCAAGAAC
Organism: Shinisaurus crocodilurus; assembly: GCA_021292165.1. Classification (NCBI taxonomy): domain Eukaryota; kingdom Metazoa; phylum Chordata; class Lepidosauria; order Squamata; family Shinisauridae; genus Shinisaurus; species Shinisaurus crocodilurus. The sequence goes on from CM037878.1 coordinate 135,328,161, forward strand.
AAATCCTGCCAGACTGATCTGATCTCATTTTTTGATCGGGTAACCTCCCTTGTGGACTGTGGGAATGCTGTGGACGTAATATATCTGGACTTCAGCAAAGCTTTCGACAAAGTGCCTCATGATATCCCGATTAGCAAGCTAGCTAAGAGTGGGCTAGATGGAACAACTATCAGGTGGATCCACAATTGGCTACAGAATCGGACTCAAAGAGTGCTTATCAATGGTTCCTTCTCAAACTGGGGAGAGGTAACGAGCAGGGTACCACAGGGCTCGGTCCTGGGCCCAGTGCTCTTCAACATTTTTATTAATGACTTGGATGAGGAGGTGCAGGGGATGCTTATCAAATTTGCAGATGACACAAAGTTGGGTGGAACAGCTAATACTCTGGAAGACAGAAACAAAATTCAAAACGATCTTGATAGGCTGGAGCGCTGGGCCGAAAACAACAGAATGAAATTTAATAGGAATAAATGCCAAGTGCTGCACCTAAAGGAAACCAAATGCAGAGTTACAGAATGGGGGACACTTGGCTCAATAATACCACAAGTGAGAAGGATCTTGGAATTGTGGTAGATAACAAACTGAATATGACTATATGAGCCAGCAATGCGATGTGGCTGCAAAGAAGGCAAATGCTATTTTGGGCTGCATTAATAGAAGTATGGCTTCCAAATCGTGTGAAGTGATAATTCCTCTTTACTCAGCACTGGTTAGGCCTCATCTTGAGTACTGCATCCAGTTCTGGGCACCACACTTTAAGAAGGATGCAGACAAACTGGAGAGGGTTCAGAGGAGGGCAACAAGGATGATAAAGGGAGGGACTGGAAACAAGGCCCTATGAGGAGAGACTGAAAGAACTGGGCATGTTTAGCCTTCAGAAGAGGAGACTGAGGGGAGATATGATTGCACTCTTCCAGTACTTAAAGGGTTGTCAGAAAGAGGAGGGCCAGGATCTCTTCTCGATCATCCGTTTGCAAGACACGGAATAATGGGCTCAAGTTACAGGAACCCAGATTCCACCTAAACATCAGGAAAAATTTCCTGACTGTCAGAGCAATAAGACAATGGAACCAACTACCTAGGGAGGTGGTGGGCTCTCCCACTCTGGAGGCATTCAAAGTGCAGCTGGACAGCCATCTGTCAGGGATGCTTTGACCTGGATTCCTGCATTGAGCAGGGGGTTGGACTCGATGGCCTGGTAGGCCCCTTCCAACTCTACTTTTCTATGATTCTAAGTGTTATTCTCTCTGTATTAAAGAGGGAGGGAGGTGGGCTGAGTCTGAGAGGAAGTACCTTGCTTATGGCCACCTTAATGAATTCATGGCAGATAGGGATGGTTCCACGGGGTGGCAGATGCTCCACACAAATATCTCCCACAAACCCATTCACTCCCCCAGCTTTTAAGATCCTATATGGTGTGGGTACGGCCTTGCTTCCCCATGAATGGTCTCTGTCACCCCTTTGGTCTTCCAAACTAGTTTTTCTGGAGTTGCCTCTGACGGCAGAGGTGAGATTCAAACACGGCTGTTTCTGACTTGTAGCTTGGTCTCGTAGCCGCCAGGTCTCAGGTGAAAACTGCACCAGCTCCTGCCCTGGAAAAAGAGTGAGTGGATGTACCCCTGAACAACAAAACAGTAGAAGCTGGAAGCAAGCCTGTAGCAGAGTGAACTGGCCAGTTCACTCTGAGCAAGAAATGGAGGAGGAGGTGAGTAGTGTGTTGTGGAAATGGGAGGAGCCGATGAAATGAGGCCACATGCCTTGGGCAGAGTCAGGGGAATGAAACTTGGCCCTTCAAGGCGATACCTTGATGCCTTTTCTATGCGCTATCATTCAAAAGCTGAAAATCGTAGAGGGACATTGTTTTGAAGCGAGCCCAAATTAGTTTTGCTGCCTTTCATCGACCTGGAAGCCTTCCTAGGAGCCTTTTACAGCATACCCTCCCAGAACCACCAGGCCTGGCAAGCACGCCCCGCTCCCCCTCTGACTTCTCCTCCCAGTCACAGATCAAAGGTAACATCTCACGGCAATATGTGTTTTGGGGTGGAGTCCCCTGGGTTGGCAAGAACTCTTTAAGGAGGGGCATAAGAGCCCAACCTCCCCCCACCCTCCTGCCAACCAGAGAGAAGAGCGTCCAAGTTCTTCATAGTTGTCATATGATTCACATGGCACTTCCTTGCCTTGGCCATTGAGGGCAACAGCTTGCGGCTAATTAACACATTCAGAGGTGCCACTCAAGCAGAAAGGCCAAGAGGGTGCTTGTCTGATGAGAAGGATTGGGGAACTGACCCAGGGAAAGGAGGGGCAATGCTCTGCCTACATCCCATTATTTTCCCTTCCAGCAAGTCAGGTTTGCTCTTCTTTACAGCCATAGAAACACTGTCCTCTGGGCAGCTTTCATTTACCTGACCCCAGGTGCCCCCTCTAAGGGTAAAGAGAGTTTAACTATTGAACAGCAGCAACAAAAAACTTAGCAGGAAATACAAAAGAAATTGCTGAGCAGGCCAATGTAGTCAGCTTTGTCTCTGACCTCCACCACCTTCTACGTAAATGGAAGATGCAAATCTATTTGAATAGAGATGACTCTGCATCCTGAGGCAGAGAGTATGACCAGCTGAGGGGGCTGAAGGTGGCTTGCTTGGGTCCCCCATTAAGAGAAGCACTTTGCAAAGCTCCAGGGGGAAATGTGGTGGCTCCAGTCTCCTTTCATTGCTTCCTGGTTCTGCTCTACAGACTCTCTCATTGTCTTCCGTCTGAATGGATCTTTGTTGCTGACAGTCTGTTTAATTAGGGATTCTGCTCCCTATAAGAGCCCTTCACAGCCCTGGTTCCTTAATCTCTTCTCAGTATATCACTTCCTTTCAAATGTTCAGCCACAGTTGAACACTGTCATTTCTCCTTGACTTCCATCAGGAAGGAAGAGAGAAAGGGAGCCAAACAGAGAGAAATCTCTTACAACACCTACCCCTTTAGGCCTGAGGAAGTGGCCAGCAGAGTAAACACTACAGCTCAGCTTCAACTGCCCATGCCTTATCCAAAGATCAAGACCAGCCCCAGGCATTCAAGTACCTTGGCTGTGGTTCACTGCTGCACTTCATGTCAGCCTAGCCCTTACATGCTTTCTATCTTTTCCTTTATGTTTGTCATGTGCTTAGAGAACACGTCCTACAAGTGTCTAGGAATTGCCATGCACTTTCCACCATTTCCTCAACTTGACAGAATGACTGTCTAGTACATAGCTAAGGAACAGTTGAAAAGTCTTCCTTTCTTTATTTCATGTACCGCCCCACAGCCGAAGCTCTCTGGGTGGTTCACAACAATCCATACAATATAATCAAGATAAAACCAACAATAAAAACAACATTGTAATTTAAAAATTTAAAACCAAAATTAAAAATGCAGTTTAAAATATACAATACTAAAGGTTAATAAAACTAAGTCTACAGGTCACCCCCCCGCCCCCTCCCATGTGCTGTTTTGAACAGATTAAATATCAAATGCCTTGGCATAGAGGGGAGTCTTAACCTGGCACCAAAAAGATGGTAAGGTTGGCACCAGGCGGGCTTCAGTGGGGAGCTTGCTCCATAATTGGGGGGCTTCCACTGAATGATGCAGCATCAGGGTAGACCTGAGGGCCGGGGAGAGGGGGTTGCCATGGTCTATAGGAATTCTATCTCTCTCTTCAGGCTCTGCGTACATCTGACTACTGGTCTGGAGTGTTTGCACCTTGTGTTGGGCCAGCGGGACAGATTAGGGATTCTGTTGGTGTACCGCCCACCCCGCTGCTCAACAGACTCCCTAGCTGAGCTGATGGAGGTGGTCTCGGTGGTGATGTTGAGGTCCCCCAGGCTGTTGGTCCTGGGGGATGTTAACATCCATGCTGAGGGCACCTTGTCTGGGATGGCTCAGGAATTCATGGACTCCATGACAACCATGGGACTATCCCAACATGTCATCAGCCCAACGCATGAAACAGGGCACACTCTAGACTTGGTTTTTTCAGCTGGGCAGGGAGATGGTGATCAGAAGGTGGGGGACTTCAAATCGGTCCCCTTGTCATGGTCAGATTACTACCTGCTGAGATTTAGGCTAATGGCAACCTTTCCCCTCTGCAAGGGTGGGGGACCTATTAAGATGGTCCACCCCTGGAGGCTAATGGATCCGGATGGTTTCTCGAGGGCCCTTGGGGGGTTTCCAGCTGATATGGCTGGCAGTCCTGTCGAATCCCTGGTCGATCTCTGGAATACTGAGATGGCCTGGGCGGTCGACACGATTGCTCCTGAGCGCCCTCTCTGTAATAGAGCTTGTATGGCTCCGTGGTATACCCCAGAGCTGAGAGTGATGAAACAAAACAGGCGATGGCTTGAGTGCAGGTGGAGGAAAACTCCTAGTGGATGCAATCGAGCCCTGGTACGTGCCTATAGCCAGGTGTATCTAGAGGCAGTGAGGATCGCAAAGAAACAACATCTCACTGCCTCTATCCAATTGTCTCTTTGCTGCCCAGCAGAGTTAGGGTTGTCCGGACCAATTATATGCTGGCCCCAGGGACATCATTGACCCATATTGATGCCCGCTGCAATATATTTGCTAGGCACTTCCAGGAAAAAAATGCTTGCATCCGCAAGGACTTGGACTCCAATGTTATAGCAGTTGAATCAGGTGAGGTACCCGGAGCACAGCCTGGTCCAGTTATTTTAGACGAGTTTCAGTCGGTACAGCTCAAGGATGTTGACAAGGTGCTTCGATGGGTTCGTGCAACCACGTCTGTTCTGGATCCTTGCCCCTCTTGGCTTATAAAAGCGAGCATGGAAGGAACAGCCGGATGGTCCAGAGAGGTGATCGATGCCTCTTTGAGAGAGGGAGTGGTCCCATGCCACCATTTCATCTGCTCTTTTGAATTGTTAAAGGTCTTTTTGGTATGGGCTCTGGAGTACAACAGCTGGAACCCTCGAAAGCCTGCTGTGACCAGTCTGTAGGGCATTTTGCAGATAAAGTTACTTGTATCCATATTGACCCATTGTTATGACAGAGTCAGAGAAGGGTGGCACTAGTGAACCATCTAGTCATCATGCTATTATGGATACTTCTCAGCTTATGCGACTTGAGAACATAGACAAGTTGCTTGGAGGATCGAAGCCTACCATTCTAGACCCTTGCCCATCCTAGCCAAGGCTGGGTTCAGTATTTGGACTTCAGAGGTGATGAATGCTTCCTTGAGGGGTGGTTTGGTCCCCACTTTTTTAAAGGGAGCAGTGCTAAGACCTCTGTTGAAGAAACCAAGTTGAGTTTCAATGGTTTTGGATAATTACTACCCAGCAGGGCTTTTTTTCTGGTGGAACTCACAGGAACTGAGTTCCAGCACCTTTTCTTCTATTAATTTCATTACAATTTAATCGCCATCTACTCCCGAGGAAACATAATCCAAGAGTTCCGGTACCTTTTTCTCCAGAAAAAAAGCACTGCTACCCAGTATCTAAGCTGTCATTCTTGGGCAAGGTGTTGGAGTGGATGGTAGCTTTACTACTCCAGGCAGTGTTGTATGATACCGATTATTTAGATCAATTCCAATCTGGTGTCAGGCCTGGTTATGGGATGTAAGCAGTCTTAGTCACCCTGGTGGATGGACGGGGGTGTGCATCCCTGCTGGTTCTCTAGGACCTCTCAGTGACTTCTGATGCAATCAACCATGATATCCTTATCCTTCTTGGTCACTTATCTGTGTTGGGTCTAGGTAGGAGGCAAGGGTGGTTCCAGTCCCTCCTGGAGAAGCAGTCTTTCAAGACCCAGATTGGGTCCCCTGCACTTCCTCTTGAGTAGAAATGACCAGTGTAGACCAGGGGTGGGCAACTTTAGAGGGCTTGGAGGCCATTTCTGCCTCTCAGAACCCACCAAGGGCTGCACTACCACCCCACCACCCCAATTGCCACTGCAGAATTGCCAGCGAATTTAGAGCAGAACTAGCACAGGAGCGTGACATCAGGAGGAGGGCCAAGAGTGTGCCTCTACTCTTCCAGCTACACATTAGCGCATTACACATGAGTAAAGCATGTCTAGGACTAGAGACCAGGCTTTTTCAGTACTGGCCTCATGTTTATGGAACTTCCTCCCTACTATACATGGCTCCTACAGTGTTGGTTTTTAAATGGGACTTGAAGACCTTTCTGTCTCAAGTTGCTATTAACAGACACATTTAGTGCTCTGAATTTAACTGCTGCTATTTTTAATCTTTCAATTTTTTTGCTGCCTGATTGTATATGTATACTATTTTATTATACTATATAGCTATTAAATAAGATGGGGGATAACCAAAATAGATCCCTGAGGCACCCTGTAACACAAATGTCACAGGGCTGGGCTGCTAAAGTGCCCCATTGCCACCTTAAAAGACCTGTCCGGAAACTAAGGAGGGAACAACCACTAAAACATTTTAGTTCTCAACCCCAAGAGTCTATCCAGAAAGGATATCATGGCTGATGGCATCAAATGCTGCTGAAAGGTCCAGGAGAATCAGCAGGGTAGAACTTCCCCTGTCCTTCTCCCCGTGTACATCAGGGCGATCAAGGCAGTCTTATTACAGAAACTAGGCCTAAAGCTAGACCGAAATGCATCTAGATCAGGAGCGCAGAACCTCAATCCCAGGGGCCAAATCTGGCCTTCCTGGGGCCCTGATCCCATCCTCTGGGGTTCTGCAGATGGCTGTGCTCCCTTCCCCTGATCAGACTACTGATCATTCGGTGGTTTCCCAGCTTTTGTGCCATTTTTCCCCCATTCTAAAAGGTTGAAATGCAGCCTTTTAGGCTGCAAAGAAGGCAAATGCAATTTTGGGCTGTATTAATAGAAGTATAGCTTCCAAATCACGGGAAGTGATAATTCCCCTTTACTCGGCACTGGTTAGGCCTCATCTTGAGTACTGCGTCCAGTTCTGGGCACCTCACTTTAAGAAGGACATAGACAAACTGGAGAGGGTTCAGAGGAGGGCAACAAGGATGATAAAGGGACTGGAAACAAGGCCCTATGAGGAGAGACTGAAAGACCTGGGCATGTTTAGCCTTCAGAAGAGGAGACTGAGGGGAGATATGATCGCACTCTTCCAGTATTTGAAGGGATGTCACACAGAGGAGGGCAAAGATCTCTTCTCATTCATCCCAGTTTGCAGGACACGGAATAATGGGCTCAAGTTACAGGAACCTAGATTCCACCTAAACATCAGGAAAAATTTCCTGACTGTCAGAGCAATAAGACAATGGAATCAACTACCTAGGGAGGTCGTGGGCTCTCCCACTCTGGAGGCATTCAAGGTGCAGCTGGACAGCCATCTGTCAGAGATGCTTTGACCTAGATTCCTGCATTGAGCAGGGGGTTGGACTCGATGGCCTTGTAGGCCCCTTCCAACTCTACTTTCCTATGATTGATTCCTAAGGTTTACTGGTGGTGGTGGTAGTGGTGGTTGTTGTTGTTGTTATTATTATTATTATTATTTCCATTTCTATACCACCCAATAGCCGAAGCTCTCTGGGCAGTTTACAACAATTATGAAAATTACATAATAAAATACAATTATACAATAAAAAATACAATTTTACAATAAAATACAATATAAAATAAATAAATACAAACAATAAAAACATCAAAAAATTACAGGAACATTTTAAAAACACTTTTAAAATTACTTAAACAACTAAGACAGATGTAAAAAATAGACTGGATAAAAAGATGACATCACCACCACCCCAATAAGAAGCTTAAATAAGAGCTTTAAGCTGAAATATGCTGGTAGTTTGGTATTTTTGGCCCCGCCCACCACTGGAATGTGGCCCCGAAGAGCTTCTGGAAAAAGGAATTCAGCCCTCAGGATGAAGGAGGTTCAGCTCCGCTGATTTAGATCATCCATGTCACCAAAAAGTGCCTGCAGCTGCTGCCACCAATTTGAGAGCACCTGGCCTTGGAAAGAGATGTTTGCAACTGGACAATAGCCGTTACAGTCTTCAGGATCCAGGCAGGGTCACTTTTTTCAGAAGTGGCCTTACAACTTCCTTTTTCAAGGTGGTAGTGAATACCCTTTTTCTGAAAGTTACATGTGTTACTCCCTGCATCCAGCTGGACATCTCTCTCCTGCTAGATGTAACAAACCAAAAAAGGGCAAGGATTGAGCAGACAGCACATCTCAGCTGCAGTAATTAAAAATCATCCCACAAATCTGCCAAGACAGTGCTCTGGACACTTCATTGGATCCTCCCACCAAGTTTGTGGCATCCAAGTCACAGGAAATGCAAGCAATTTTATCCTTGTATGTATGTCACATCCTTGAACGTGTCACATGTCGCAGTGTCCTCATTTGGGCCAAGTTGAAACAGCCCCTCCAAACATCAAACACACCTTCACTGAACGACACTCCAAAGACTCAGTAGTGCTTCTTCACTATCACCACCACAATGTAAGCTTGATAATGAGCTCTCACACATGTTTGAGTCTTTTGCCATCTATGCTCAAGGTGTCTCCCAATATTTTTTTATCATCCTGAGCTCCCAGTTAACTAGGAAGCTGTTCTGATTCTACTGCGAGAGAGCATACTTTGGAGCGATTGTGTTATCACCACAAATTGACCAGGGCATTGACAGAATCCCTGCTCATGTCAATTCCCTGAGAGCATTTAGGAACCCATCATTTCCTATCAGCATTCAAGGGTGGACCAGTCCTCCACTCCTGCAAAGGAGAATGGCCACTGTGAGCCTAAATTCAACAGATAATGGTTTAATGATAATGGTTTATTCAGTAAACAAAATCCCCCCAAATATCAGTCCACCATATCCTGCCCGCTTGAGAACTCCAGGGTCAAGAGTGTGAACTCTGCATGGGATGGGCAGATGACATGTTGGAACTTGGAACAAAACCAGAATATGATGGAAAAACTGTTGTGAAACCTAAACATTAACGTGTTATATGGGCTGTAAGGAAGTTCAAATATATTTCGAATATATCTTGGACAAGGTGGACAAAAGGACCATACAAGAGTGGCTGGCTCATTTTATGTGCTCTTTATTATGCTATAGAATCATAGAGTTGGAAGGGGCCATTTAGGCCATTGAGTCCAACCCCCTGCTCAGTGAATTTCCTTGTCCACTTACTATAAACTGGCTGCCTCTATTTCAACAGATGCTAGAGGGAAACAGTGAGGGAAGTCTATTACGGCTGGTTTCTGCTTGTGCCTTTCCAGAAATGTCAGCTGACCAATACTAGAAGAGATGGCTGCCTGCTGCAACTGTGCTTAGAAACTCCTAGCCACTGTTTGGGCCAGAACAGTGGACCAAAGTGTTTGGTCTGAATCAATAAGGCAGGTGTTATATACTCTCTAACTTTGAAAGCAGAATATATCTCCTACTCCCTGTTACTGCAACCAAGGGTCACTGCAGGAAAAAGCATGGTGAAAATACTTTCACTGTTATTGCAATAAGATGCCTTACTGCAGGGGTGGATAACCTTTTTTCTGTCGAGGGGCATATTCTCTCATATATAATCTTGTCACAGGGTGTGTGTTGGCAGTGAGTGTGTTGAAGCCAGTGGTGGGCCAAGTGAAAACCAAAAGTGGGTGGATCACCCTTTTCTCTCTCTCTCTTCCCATGCAGCAGGGATGGAGAGAAGGTGCTCCGCATTGGGAGTGTGTTTCCAAGGTTGGAGCTGGGACTCTGAAGTTTCCTATGGTCATCTAGACTCTGTCTAGCGGCCATAGGATTGCACCTTTAATCAATTAATTAGTTGTCAATCAACAGGCCTGTGGCTTACGCTGGCTCAGCTTGTCTGAGTGTGGAAAGCTAAGCAGGGTCAGGCCTGGTTATTACTTGGATGGGAGACCCCTCCTCTAGTTTTCTGCATTGAATATGGGGTTGGACTCGATAGCCTTGTAGGCTCCTTCCAACTCTAAGATCTATGAAATCTATGAAAAAAACTAAAAAGGCATTTAGGCAGGTGCAATTCTATGCATGTTTAGGCATGGCTGATTGGGGAATGCTAGGAGCCTTTTTTTCTGTTGAAACATGCATACGATTGCACCTTTTAATTGACTAAAAAGGTGCCTCTGGTTAATTTAAATCTAAGCAAATATAAATATGTATAATACAAGTGCTTATAACTACTGCAGGTGGCAATCACCATCTTAAAAGTGGCATTCTCCCTTCCTTCAAACACAGGGAGAATGCATCTTCTAAAGATGATGACTTTTATGATATGTGTGTTATCTGAAAACAGTGTTTCTAGCTTCAGACAGATTGTTTATATTGATATACTTGGGTCCCCCATTAACTGGAGGAGCCTGTTTGCGCCACAGCGTGGGAGCCATGGCGAGAAAGGAGGAGGCTGGCATGGCTAGAGGCTGCACAGCTGTGGCTCTGTGTGTGTGGGGTGGGGTGGGGCCCAGGTTCCCCGGTTCACAGCTCCCTCAGCATAATCAGCGGTGCTGGTTGGGCTCAGGGGGCAGGCAGGGTCTGGGAATGGGCTGGGAGGGTAGTCTTCCCTATGGTCAGCTCCGTGGCCGTAAAAGAGGGCTGTGGCCCGAGTCCCTCCTTCCCTGCATGCAGAGCTGTTGCGATCTCGTAAGGTCGTTTATTGCTGTGGATGTCTGTCAGCTGCTGACTGACAAGGCTGGGAAGGAATTTTACCTGGAGAGACTGATTATCTTGTATCACAGGGTTCATAGAATCATAGAAAAGTAGAGTTGGAAGGGGCCCACCAGGCCATCAAGTCCAACCCCCTGCTCAATGCAGGAATCCAGGTCAAAGTATCCCTGACAGATGGCTGTCCAGCTGCACCTTGAATGCCTCCAGAGTGGGAGAGCCCACCACCTCCCTAGGTAGTTGGTTCCATTGGCGTATTGCTCTAACAGTCAGGAAATCTTTCCTGATGTTTAGGTGGAATCTGGGTTCCTGTAACTTGAGCCCATTATTCCGTGTCCTGCAAACTGGGATGATCGAGAAGAGATCCTGGCCCTCCTCTCTGTGACAACCCTTCAAGTACTGGAAGAGTGCTATCATATCTCCCCTCAGTCTCCTCTTCTGATAAGCACTCTTTGAGTCTGATCAAGTATAACATGGTCACTTTCCCCCAGAGTTCCCGAAACTGCCACTTTATCCACTAAGTCATCTCTGTTGGTTAGAATCAGGTTAAGGATAGCCGATCCTCTAGTTCCTTCCTCCACTTTCTGTAGGAGGAAGTTATCAGCAACACAAGTCAGGAATTTCTTGGAGGGGCCATGTTTGGCAGAATGTGTCTCCCAACAGATATCAGGGAAATTGAAGTCCCCCATCACTACTACATCATGCCTCCTTGAAACATTGGTAATTTGCTTTTCAAAAGTTTCATCTTCGTCTTCTCCTTGATTGGGTGGTCGGTAGTAGACTCCAACCGCCATGTTCGTTTTATTCTTTGCCCCACTTATTTTAATCCAGATGCTCTCAATGGGGCTGCCAAGCTCATCTTCCTGTATCTCTGTGCAGAGATACATATTTTTAACATACAGCACAACTCCACCTCCCTTTCTGTTGCTTCTGTTCTTTTTGAACAAGTTATATCCTTCAATTGCTGTATTCCAGCCATGGGAGTCATCCCACCAAGTTTCAGTTATACCTATCAAGTCGTATTTGCCCTCATGTATTAAGAGTTCAAGTTCGTTCTGTTTGTTGCCCATACTCTGGACATTAGTATAGAGACATCGAAGACTATGTGCTTTATAGTCCGACTTTCTTCCTACATTTTGTGGTAGAGTATTATTGGGCACTGTTTGAGCTGTTCTCTCCGTTGTGGCACAGAGGCCTTCTTCCATTGTTACCCCCGAGTTTATGTCTCCTTCCCCTGTTGGATTCGGTTTAAAGCCCTCCTGATGAAGTTCCTCATGCTGTGGCCAAACACATACTTCCCAGTCCTTGTGAGGTGCAACCCATCCTTTGCCAGCAGTCCATCTTCCAGGAAGTGTAGCCCGTGGTCCCAGAATCCAAATCTCTCGCTTCGGCACCACCTTCGTAGCCAGTCATTCACTCGGAGCATTTTTCTTTCCCTTTCTATTCCTCTTCCAAGTACTGGAAGGATGGATGAGAAAACTATCTGGGCCCCAAAGTTCTTGAGTTCCCTTCCCAAGGGTTTTTGCCTTTCTTTCAGCAATATAAGTTTGTTTAAAGTTATGTGCCAAGCAGCAATGTTACAACTTCAAGGCGGATGGCAAAGGGCTGGATCCAAGTCAAAGGAGAAGGGGATACACGCCCCCTCCCAAACAGGAACAGGGGGTAGGGCCACAGGGCTGTAGTCCAGCTTGGGGCCTGGCAAGCCAGCACCACTCCCAGGGCAGCAGGGAAACATGCAAATGGCACACACTGGGGCATGATCAACCCATGCTTCCGCAGAACATCCTCCCCCCATTGGCCACCCAGCATGTGGGTGAGGGTGCGAATCAGCCAGCAGGTGAGTTGGCTGATTAAAGGATCATGTTAAACTCTAAGCTATAACCAATAAAGTTGTGGCCAAGTTATAACCCAACTAACTAACTAACTAACTAACCCAACCCTGGCTCTGTGTAATTATTCGGTGCCTTTCCCGGGACCGGGACCATTAGGCACTCTGGGTGCAATCAATCAATCAATCAATCGATCGATTAATGGACTAAAATGTATTTAATTCATTTGCAGCCCTAATTATGTTGCTGCATGGTTTATAGTAGCAACGCTTAAAAGCTATCAATAAATGCCCTACAACACAACAGGAAACTCAGCTGCTGCTTTCATACAAGATAAAGTTGAGAAAGTGCCTTTACAGTGCAATGCTATAAGGTCTACTAAGAAGTATGCCTATTTAATTCAATGGTAAGTGTGTATAGGACTGCAGCCTTAGAATCTGAAGCCCCCCGAACTGAAACCTTGCTGAAGGCTCATCAGTCTGCCTGATGATCAAGAGATCATCGATTCCCTGACCCAATGAAGCTACATCTCCCTTCACCTTGGAGAAGTATATTGTCCTTTTTGGTGTCTTAAAATATTGTCTCTTCACAGCATGGAGACCTTCTCTGGGTCTTAAAATTTTCCTCCATTCTTTTTGTTGCCAGTAAGTTTGAAGTTCAAATAAGTGAGCGCTTCTCTAGAGATCAATCATTTTTCTTTAGCCTACTCTTGGGCCAAAAACAAAGCTAAAGAACATATGTATAAGAGCATGTAGTATTTAAAGGGAGCACACATGAGAGGGCAATGGCTGGTTGTCTGTTCCCCGTGGTGTGAAGTGAAAAGGATGAGGCTGGATGTCTTTAACTTGGCATGGCTGAGTGGGCAGCAAGACCAGAATATTTGTTGGAACTCTGTAGCGTAACTTTTAGCTTATTTCTAGAAGAAAGCGTGTATTTCGGGTTGCAGAGAAAATTCCAAGGAAAGTGTATTGGATACCTTGCTTGCAGCGAATATAACTTGAGCCCATAGGAGGTCCCGATGATCACAATTACTCACAGAACAAATTCTTTCTCTGGCCATCTTAGCTTCCAAGGGCATGTGAAAGAGCTTACAATGGGCGGCTTCGCATGACACGACATCGACAACCCACCCTGCGAATAAGCTATGCAGTGTGGGTTGTTCGGGAAACAACCTCTGGTGCGCCCGACAGCCTATTAGGCTCACTGTGGGTTGTCCCCCACCTCCGTCCCCCTCAGTCCTTCCATGGGTATCTCAGGGGACTCCACAGTAGGACCCATCTTGCCTCCTCTTTCCTCACTGACTGCAGGCCCTTTTGCACTCGACGTGGCTTTCCCCCCACCTTTCCTTTTTTTTCCCTTCCAGAGATCACTTTTTGAGATCTTTGAGTTGACAGCCAGTGACAACCCCTCCAAAGTTCCCAAGCAGCACATTGGAGGGGCTGTCACTGGTTCACCACCTTTTGGGGTGGGGGAAAATGTGCACAAATTTTTCACCAATTTTTTTTTTAAAAGTTTTTCGTTGGACTTGCATAAGTGCGGAGGTGCACACTTGCAGAAGTCCAAAATGGGCAGCCTCGCTTGGGCAATGTCCTGGGAGGTGTCTGCTGTGAAAGTGCAGCAGGCCCCCACCATGGACATTGACCCAGAGAGGCTGCAAATAGGGGTGTTTTATTTTTTTACTTTGCTTTCCCCTGACAGCTGTCAAAAGGTGAGCAGACAAGGGAAAGCAAAGCTGCAAGTGATCTTTGCTCGTGAAAGAAGGTGGCCACTAGATCACCCTCTTCGCAGTGAGATCCTCTAATTTGGGGGGGGGGGCTGGGGCTGGGGCTGACTCTTCTGAGTGTCCTGCATCTTTTCCACCCTTTCTCAAGACTCTAGGTGCTCAGGAAAAGTACGAGCTACCTGATTTACGGGAGCTGTCCATTTGGCTTCCTTTTGAAATGCGTTATTTGACAGGGCTACCCAGGGTCTTCTGATAGGGACATATATGCATATGTCCCTGTCAAAAAATCCATTTTAAAAGGATGCCTGAGCTTTGACAGCTGTCAAAGCTATGTGCTCCCATAAATGGGGTGTCTTTTGGGGTGTTCACCTCCGCACTTGTGTAGGTCTAATTTTTTTTTTAATTACAAAAATATTTGCACATATTTGGGGCAAAAGAAAAATAAAAAAATAGGTGGTGGAACAGTGACAGCCCCTCCAATGTGCCACTTGGATTCCTGCATTGAGCAGGGGGTTGGACTTGATGGCCTTATAGGCCCCTTCCAACTCTACTTTTCTATGATTCTATGATTCCTCCATGTTCATTTGTTTTCACAGAATGCAAACCAACAAAGGACTATGTTCCAGGACTGACATAAGTCATTCTGTCTCAGCTTTAGGACCTCCCTGCCCCAAGTTGGGCCAGTCAGTGTTGGCAATAACAACAAAAGACTGCATTGTATGCTTGCCTATATACTTCTTGAATCATAGGTGGTGGACTCTCCTGTGTTAGAGGTTTTTAAGCAGAGGCTGCATGGCCACCTCTCAGGGATGCTGTAGAAGTGGATGTCCTGCATCAGCAGGAGGACGGATCAGATGACTTTTGTAGCTCCTTACAACTCTACGATTCCCCCTGGAAAAGGACCTCTGCTTTGACTGGAGTAGTGCTACAAGGGAAATGCTTCCTAATCTATTGATTGCAACACCCACATCCCCGCACACATATGCACGCGCACACACGCGCATGCACACACACACACCTGACTGCTACATTTCGGTGACAAATTGATAAACTGCATCTTCTCTAGGTTAAAGATTTGATCTCATTCACTTAATCCACTATCAATAAGATATTAATCGTGCACCGACCCACTGTGCTCCTCATCCGCCTACAAATCCAATAATCATTTCAGAATTCACAGCTGAGTAGGACACTTGCTTCAAACAATTAATTTCAGGGGAGTCTCATTTATTTTCCCTATAACCCTGTCCCCCTCCCAACTCATACACACACAGACACGCACTTCCCTGCTAATGCGTCCACTCAGACACACTTTTAAAACATGAAGGTGGGAGTAAGTGTGTGTCCCACACTGAAGGGCACAGGGAACTGGGTGGGATCTTTTGTTCCCCTTTTGTTAATCTTTGACATTCTTCCTCTTCTCTCTCAACAAACATTACAAGCTTTATTAAGTGGAAATTAATCAACTAGATATTTCTTCCATTATCATTTCCCGCGATTTGGGAGCTATACTTCTATTAATGCAGCCCAAAACACTGAAGATAACCAAGTTGCACCATGACAGATTTGGCCCAGCTTTGGGTACAACCACCTTTGGACTACTTCCTCCTTTTTATGTTCCACTCAAAATGTTCAAGGACAAAAAAGCTTGCTTGCGTTGATCCAAGGTCAATGGTCCTAGAACTTATCTCACCTGGAGATCTCCAATCCTTAATACATCTGCTACTCCTTGAGCCTACAAGTTTTTGTATTTCATAGATAGAGTCATAGAATAGTAGAGTTGGAAGGGGCCTATAAGGCCATCGAGTCCAACCCCCTGCTCAATGCAGGAATCCAGGTCAAAGTATCCCTTAGAGATGGCTGTCCAGCTGCACCTTGAATGCCTCCAGAGTGGGAGAGCTCACCAGCTCCCTAGGTAATTGGTTCCATTGTCTTATTGCTCTAACAGTCAGGAAATTTTTCCTGATGTTCAGGTGGAATCTGGGTTCCTGTAACTTGAGCCCATTATTCCGTGTCCTGCACTCTGGGATGATCAAGAAGAGATCCTGGCCCTCCTCTGTGTGACAAACTATCAAGTACTGGAAGAGTGCTATCATATCTCCCCTCAGTCTCCTCTTCTGAAGGCTAAAATGTCCAGTTCTTTCAGTCTCTCCTCATAGGGCTTTGATTCCAGTCCCCTTATCATCTTTGTTGCCCTCCTCTGAACCCTCTCCAGTTTGTCTGCACCCTTCTTAAACTGTGGTGCCCAGAACTGGATGCAGTACTCAAGATGAGGCCTAACCAGTGCTGAGTAAAGGGGAATTATTATTTCCCACGATTTGGAAGCCCAAAATAGCATTTACCTTCTTTGCAGCCACATCGCGTTGCTGGCTCATATTCAGTTTGTGATCTACCACAATTCCAAGATTCTTCTCACTTGTAGTATTGTTGAGCCAAGTGCCCCCCATTCTGTAACTCTGCATTTCATTTCATTTCCCTAGGTGCAACACTTGGCATTTATCCCTATTCAATTTCATTCTGTTGTTTTCAGCCCAGTGCTCCAGCCTATCGAGATCGCTTTGAATTTTGTTTCTGTCTTCCAGAGTATTAGCTGTTCCACCCAATTGTGTATCTTCTGCAAATTTGATAAGCATTCCCTGCACCTCCTCATCCAAGTCATTAATAAAAATGTTGAAGAGCGCTGGGCCCAGGAGCGCTGGGCTGGGCTCTGTGGTACCCCACTTGTTACCTCCCCCCAGTTTGAGAAGGTACCATTGATAAGCACTCTTTGAGTCCGATTCTGCAGCCAATTGTGGATCCACCTGATAGTTGTTCCATCTAGCCCACTTTTAGCTAGCTTGCTAATCAGGATATCATGAGGCACTTTGTCGAAAGCTTTGCTGAAGTCCAGATATATGATGTCCACCGCATTCCCACAGTCCACAAGGGAGGTTACCCAATGAAAAAATGAGATCAGATTAGTCTGGCAGGATTTGTTCTTGACAAATCCATGCTGGCTTCTAGTAATCACTCCATTGTTTTCAAGGTGCTTGCAGACTGACTTCTTTATAATCTGCTCCAGAATTTTCCGAGGGATTGATGTCAGACTGGCTGGTCTGTAGTTCCCAGGTTCCTCCTTCTTGCCCTTTTGAAGATAGGAACATCATTAGCCCTCCTCCAGTCATCTGGCACTTCACCTGTCCTCCATGATTTCTAAAGGATAATACACAGTGGTTCTGAGAGTTCTTCTGCCCGTTCCTTTATTACTCTAGGGTGCAGTTCATCAGGCCCTGGAGATTTAAACTCGTTCCAAGTAATCAGGTGTTCCTTAACCATTTGCCTATCAATTTCAAGCTGCAATCTTGCCCCTTCAGTCTGCACTTCAGGTTTGCTAGGTGGGACATAAACTCTCTTTTGGGAGAAGACCGAGGCGAAGTAGGAATTGAACAGTTTTGCCTTTTCTTTGTCATCTGTTATCATTTTGCCATCCTCATTGCATAATTGAACCGCCATTTCTTTCCTCTGTCTTTTGCTATGCACGTATCTGAAGAAAGCTTTTTTGTTGCTTTTAGCATCCCTCGCTAGCTTCAGTTCATTCTCAGCTTTAGCCTTCCTGACACTATTTCTGCAGTTCTACCTGCCTGTACTCTTCCCTTGTAGCTTGTCCTTCCTTCCACTTCCTATATGTGTCCTTTTTTGTTTCCAGGTCATCTCTGAGTTTTTTGTGAAGCCACATTGGCTTCTTCTGTTGCCCTCTGCCTTTTTTCCTTGTGGGAATTGTTTGTAATTGTGCCTTTAGAATTTTCTTTTTTTTTAAACTCCCACCCATCGTGGACTCCTTTTCTCCTTAGAGTCGCTTGCCACGGGACCTTACTTATTATTGTTCTGAGTATATTAAAATCGGCTTTCCTAAAATCAACAAAATACACATTTTGCTATGCTCAGCTTTTGCTTCCTTTAGAATCAAGAACTCAAGTTTAACATGGTCACTTTCCCCCAGAGTTCCCGAAACTGCTACTTTATCCACTGAGTCATATCTGTTGGTTAGAATCAATCAAGTCAAGGATAGCCGATCCTCTAGTTCCTTCCTCCACTTTCTGTCGGAGGAAGTTATCAGCAACACAAATCAGGAATTTCTTGGAGGCGCCATTGTTGCCTGTTTGAAAAATAACTTTTTGCCTCCTCCTGCTTGGGATCCACCTACATCTAGATGGTGATGCTAGAGATATGATCCAAAATTCAATGGAATCCACTCACAAAATGTTGAGGATTGCACTCCTGACTAAATCCTATCCAAAGCCATGACCCATCCTTCAGCTCCGTCAGATACCTCAATCAGCAATACCTGGCTGGTCAGGCCTCTTGTCTAACCTGACTCTATCAAGCAGCTCTTACCATCCTCTTGTTCCAAGGGAAGTAGCAACGTCCCCATTCCTCAGGCAACCAGTGGCAGCAGCAGAAACATGTTAGATTTTTGGAAGAGAAATAACAGTATATTTCACATTAACTTACTCTCTGTAGTAAGTCCTACTGAATTTTATGGTGTTAACTTTCAAGTGTGCATGCTTAGGATAGCAGCCTTAACTTAAATTTCCAGTTCATGATTGAATTATAATTTCCAGGTGCATGCAGAAGTTGTTGGGAGGTTTTGACTAGTGAATAATAACGGAAAATTCACAGCACAAAATGAAATTCCTTTCTGTGCACCAGTGAGAGTACTGGTATTAGCTTTTTAGTACCAAATGATCTTTAGTCTCACAAGTGAAACATGTACTCATGAGAATGGCAACTATTTATGCATCCTTAAAACTACAAAGTCCATGGCCCTCATTCCCAGACCTGATAAACCTGTCCATACAAAAATGCAGGTGTAAAGCCTGGCATGGCAGCCTCATCCAGAAATGTTCCAGCTGACAGGTGTGGCTTAACAGCATTTTAGACTGTAAAGGAGAGGAACTGGCATCCAATCACCCACACATCTGCAGAGCCAGATTCCTAAGAGGGACTGCCATACTGAATCCCCCAATGATACGCAGGTTCCCCCCTTGGAACCTGAACCAGGTTCTCATGGCACTGATGGACCCTTCCTTTGAACACATGTTCACTTAGGAACCAGACCATAGGAACGTTGCCCTTAGTAGCAGTCACCTAAGCCAGGAGGAGCTCGGAACTTTCCTCTAATCCTCAGTTTTGTATCTTCCACACCAACAAAGTGGTGTTGGTCACTGAACCCTCATTCATTCCAAAGAAGAACTCAGTGTTACACAGGAGATCTCCCTCCCAACCTTCTGCTCCAAGCCAGAACATGAGCATGAAATGAAGTGGCACCTGCTAGATGTATGGAGGGCTCTCCACATCTATTGTCTGAGTCACTGTGCCTTATTGAGATGGATTAGAGGGGAGAAAGGTCTTAAGGTCAAGCATCTCAAGATGACTGAGGGACTGTATCGTTTGAGCCTACAAGTCGCTAGGCAACCTCAGTGGTCTTCTGGGGCCATTTTCCACTGGAAGAAATTTGTAAGGCAGCAACCTGCTTGTCAATCCACACTTTTCCCAGATACTATAAGATTGATAGGTACTCCTTAGCTGATGCAGGCTCTGGGAGGAGAGTGTTACAAAGAGTAGTTGCTCGGTGATTCTGTCCCCTAGACACCTGCCCTTCAACATCCCAAAATATTCAGAATGCCCTCCAGCATCAGGGGGAAAGGGGAGGTATTTATTCTGTATCCCTGTTCTCCATGACTCATGGAGGGCATTCTGCCCACTGCTGTTGCCCAGGGTGCACAAAATGATAGGGCTTCTGCCACTGCCTTATGTGTGGGGAAGGTAGGAAGAGTTTCCCAGGGAAAATAACCCCCATCCTATTATCTATTATATTATATTATATTATATTATATTATATTATATTATAATATAATATATTATATTATTCTCTGCAGCCTTTCCTTTTTCTAGTTGCCTCTATAGCATAGCAGATTTGGTAATGGAAGCCTAAAGGGTTGAGGGGCTTTTCTTCTCTGGCCTGGGAGCCTGGGGAGAGGCCCCTCTCCTTCTAGGGAAGCCTCTTCCCAAAGTATTCAGAATGTCCTCCATGACTCATGGTGAACTGGAATACACGGAAACTAGTTTCCTTTTTTCATTTAGAGCTGAAAGCACAGTTACAGCATGCTAGAAATGGGAGAAAGTACATATCCCACTGACTAAATATAGGGAAGTGGAAATGAAAGCCACAGATGTAAGTACCGGCATAATCTATTAGTTTTGTGCTTGAACATTTTATATTCAAGATTAAGAATATCCTGGACTCCGGGCAAAATGGCCAGCTCTAAGCCCGCATGGTCCAAGAAAACGAAACAATCTCAAACATTCGTGTAGTGCAATCAAGGTCCCAAACTGGGAATGTAGGCTTGGATTTAGAGAGAAAGATCCAAAAATGCACACTTTTGAGAAGTGAAGAAAGAACCTCCACTACCGCAACAGCCAGTGAGATGGAGCACGGATGTTTTTTTCAGTGCCCACAGTTGGCGTGAGCATTAGTCGTGCAACAGGACTAAAACAGCTTGCTATGACAGAGAGAAGATGCTGGCTCCTGAGAAATTGTTACACAAAAGTGTTTGAGCAACAAAAGCTACAGCAGAACAAACACACTAATCCCTTAATGAGGCGCCTGATCTCCTCTTGCCTGTGTGGGAGGTGGCACTGGGCAGCTCCCTTTGGAGACACCCTTTAAAACTCATTCAAAGAGCTCACCAGGGTCCAATCCAATTACCCTGCATCCTGTGGAGCATCCTTACATACAGCCTTCAGTGCACACACGGCCCTTTCAAGGCTACTTCTTATAGCTTGTTAATCCTCCCCTCATTAGGGGCCTTTTTACCTCCTTCCCAGAGGAGTTGATGCAGCCGGGTCTTCAGTGCCACACAAAACTCACCTGCCTTCCTTGCCTTCTTCAACCCTGTGGAGGTAGGAGGGGAAAACCGATCTTCCAGTGGGAAACAAGACTGGCAGGGGGGCGGATGCCATCTTGCAGCCCTCTGAAATGCTACCCATAATCTTGTTTCATCTCAGTCTCTCTCCCCAGTCTGTAGTGTCACCTATTTTCTTATAAGACACTTGGCTCAGACACTACTCTAGGCAGGATCCTTTAGGCTTCTGAAACACTCAACTTTACTGCAGCCTTTTTGGCAAGCCACTATTGTTAAAGCAGGGAGAGGGTGGACTGAAGATTTTCCATAAAATGTATAATCCTGCTTCACTGCCAATGAGAGAAACACCTGTGCGATAGGACACAAGAAGTCTAGCTGTCATTTTCAGGCAAAGAACTGACTTTCCTGCCAAAGACCAGAAAGAAACAAAACAAAACAGGGCTGCTCTCTCTCTCTCTCTCTCTCTCTCTCTCTCTCTCTCTCTCCCCACCCCCACCCCAGGGAATGACATACATATGCATAGTGCCAGCAGGCACTCTGCACCAGGGATGTCGAAGAGTCCTTGGTCTCGAGTCACGAGTCGAGTCACGAGTCTTTGGACCCGAGTCTCGAGTCCGAGTCTGAGTCCTTGGTGCAAAATGGTGACTCACGAGTCACAAGTCACGAGTCACTCCCAAAGCTGACTCCACGAGTCCCTAT
The DNA here is from genome assembly GCA_021292165.1 of Shinisaurus crocodilurus. Classification (NCBI taxonomy): domain Eukaryota; kingdom Metazoa; phylum Chordata; class Lepidosauria; order Squamata; family Shinisauridae; genus Shinisaurus; species Shinisaurus crocodilurus. The sequence goes on from CM037878.1 coordinate 135,349,921, forward strand.
TAAAATCAATGGGGGGTTTTCCCAACAAAATAAGGCTACTTCAGATGTGTGGTTTAAATAAATTCTAGGCACAAGTGTGCCTTTTTATTTCAAAACTCTGCAACTGATTTTGGCAAGAACAGACCAGGCAGACAAACCCAAAATAACCAGGCAGGCAGAGGAGGCAGGGAACCCCAAAGCAGGCAGGCAGAGGCCTTTGTCTTGGACAATTCAACTGTTGAACTGATCAAGAAGAGACCAGGCAGGCAGAGGAGGCTGGGAACCCCAGACAGGCAGGCAGAGGCAGCTAAACCCAAAATGTCTGAAAGATTGCATTTTAGAAAAATGATTTTAAAAAATAAACTTGCTGTACTTCCTAAAACTCATCCATGTTGCATTTGAGGAACACGTTTTTTTCTAAATGTTTGGCCCCCATTCTGGAACAGTGAGGTCTCATCACAATTCCACCCACACTGAACACCCGCTCCACTGGTGATGAACTTGCTGGAACCAGAAACACACTCAGAGCAGCCACACAGAGTAATCTCAGGTCCTTCTTCTGCCTCCCCCAAGTACGCAACACATCAATCAAAATAAATCTTGATACACTGTTGGGGCTGCACTCCTGGTAGCCGTCCATAGTGGCCGAGCAGCGGCACACCTCGATTCCATGCGTTCTTCGCCGGCAATCGCGCTCCTCTCCACTCCTTCTGGTACAGCCCAGGGATGTTGAAGAGTCTTTGGTCTCGAGTCCCAAGTCGAGTCTCGAGTCCCATTAAAAATATTGGGACTCGAGTCCGAGTCGAGTCAGAGGGGGGACTCAGTCCGACTCACGAGTCGAGTCCTCGAGTCCGAGTCCCCATCCCTGCTCTGCACTGACTGCACATTAATCAGGGCCAAACTACACATCACTGGGGACCTGTAGCTACGTCCACCCCACATCTTTTGCCATGTCTCCCCAGTAAAGTGTTCTTGGAAAAGAGGAATGATGCATCCTTGTCTCATCCAGCATTTTCCCGCTTTTACTCCATTGCCTGCTACTTGCAAGAGGCACAGAAGCACTGCATGAGATGGTGTCACATCACAAGTCATTCCCAACTATATATTCCTTGAGAGAAGCTGCGAAAAGACTTGGGCCAGGCAATGGTCACATACTTCCTGGTAACATGTAAACCCCCCCCCCCCCGAGCGTCCATTGTTAGTGGCCAAGCCATGCCAGCCCAGCGCTAAATGGAGGCTCTGGAAAAGGGGGCACCACAGTTCGTAGCAGTAAGCTTCACATTTACTTTTTTAAATGCTCCATTGTTTTATCTCTGGAAAAAATGCTACTTGTAGAGGGAATAAATGTTCTGTTCTGGCTTGGCAACAGGACAGATGAGTGTGGGGAAAAGTCGTTGTGAAGGTGCAGCTTCAGGGCAGGCCGAGGCCAGGTGTAAAATATCTGGCAGAAGCCCAGAGGAGAAAGGGTTCTTGGGGAATATTGACAACAGCAGGTAGGCCCGAAAGTGCCTGTGGGTCAACACACAGCTGTATGCTCTGACAGTACTGCTATTTCAAATAATGTCTCTGGAAAAATCAGTTTCTACTTTGCCTTTCAAGAAGATCTTCGGGATTTTTAATAAGATAGTTAACACTTCAGGTTTCAGTCCTCTCACCAACAGCATCAGAACTTTTGCTTTTAAAAGAAGAGTGCAAGTGAGGGTATGTCTATATAAAATTGTCATAGCTCACGCTCTCTCTCTCTCTCTCACACACACACACACACACAGGAAATTCAAGTATGGTTGCAATACTAGAGACCTCTTCATGCATCCTCTGGAATGTGTGAGGACTAAAACTGCTTTATCAGGGTCCCCAATCACACAAAGAGTTCTACTCTTGTTCAAGCGAAGGTGAGTGGAACTCCCCTAGGGACCTTGCCACTCAGCACCAGGGGTTTGAGGGGGTGGGGCAGGCGACACACATTGGAGACATTGGGAGCAGGGCCCACGTGTGCAGCCCTCTCCCCAGTTTTAATCCTCACACGTTCTGGAGAACGCATGAGCAGAGCTTAAGAATTCTCTGTTAGAGATCCCTAGTTACACAAACACGCACACAAACTACAATTCCTAGAGTTACAATCCTTTCTTCTCCCTAGGGAGAAGGGTTTCCCTAGGGTGTGTATATATATGTGTGTGTGTGTGTGTGTGTGTGTGCGCGCACGCACACACACACACACATACCTGAGAAAAACCAAGAGAGCAGAAATATGGGCATGCATATATATAAAAATTAAACTTGTCTGTGTTGCAGGCTGGAGTTGAAGGTGGGTCCCAATCCAAAAAAGGTTGAAGAGTGCTAATGCACCTGCATGTAAACTTACACACCTGAAGACAAAATGCCATTGCATTGCTTCCTTTCCTCTTCCCTACAACAATAATCAGTTGTAAGGATGCGTACAGATATAAATAATTTCAGGAATGAGACTGCTGCGGATTCTCATGCACACTCGCCACGTTAGACCTGTGGCTTACGCTGGCTCAGCTTGTCTGAGCATGGATAGCTAAGCAGGGTCAAGCCTGGTTGTTACTTGGATGGGAGATTCCTCCTCTAGTTTCCTGCATTGAGCAGGGGGTTGGACTCGATAGCCTTGTAGGCTCCTTCCAACTCTATGATCTATCTATGAATCATTTCTGACACATCATTCTAGGGCTGAGGGGGATCTGCTTTTCTAGTTTACACAGCAGCTGGATTTATACAGCGCTGATTGGCCAGCCCATGTGTCAATCACAAAACAACTTCCCTCCCTTGGAGTGGGCTTTGCACGGTTCTGATTGGCTGGCTGTTGTGTCAGTCATGAAGCCACCTCCTCAATCTCCTTTCATGGAGTAGTTTTAAAAGGAATGTGAAATGTGAAAGGAAGCTTTTTTAAATGTCAGATAAATGTTTGAATAGATAGCCATACAGGTGCTTGGGCAAAAAACCCAAACAAAGTGAATAGCCCACCTGAAGAATTGGGAGGAAGGGAGCTGTTGGTCCAGAGGCTCTGTGACTGGGGTCACATGACATGACAACCCAACATGGGTTGCTAACCACAATGGGATGTCATGTCACATGAACCTGGGGGTGGCTTGTACATGGATTGTTCTAGGGGTTGTTCTACCCACGATGGATTGTTGTGTCATGTGAACTTGGACGACCAGCCCCATTGTGGGTAGGGGTAATTGGCTACGGAGCCCCATGGCAAGAGTGGCAAAATACCCTTGACACTCTTGCCATGGGGCTCCTGGGTGAGCACCAGTGTCAGCTGCCCTCAAAGTGTATTGGTGCACATAGATTGTCCATTGCATTTTGAGTCTTAGAAATCTTCAGGGGCAAGGAATCTTGGTGTATCTTGATCTAGAAATGCGGTTAGAGAAGTTTACACTGGATTGTTTCTCCAAGGAGTACTCCTATAAGTATAATCATATCCACTGTGAGATTAAACATTACATTGTAGGCAGTTTACTAACCTGTTCTGCCACAAAAGGGTATGCAAATCAGGATAATGCAGAGTAAATGAATACAATGTACAGCAGGGGGAGAAGAGCTTTCAGGAATGTATAAAACTCTGCAGTGGAGGGGGAGGCAGTCCAGGCAACAATTCGTTCATTGAGCCAAACTGCAAGTTTTGTGGGACATTCATGATTGGATTTCCTAATATGTTTTTCTTCTCCTAGGAGGAAGCAGCCAATTTGGATCAGGGCCATATTTATTATTATTTATTAAATTTTTAAATCGCCCATCTGGCCAGTCACCCAGCCACCCTGGGCGATGTACAGTCAATGATGTGGGGAGGGGAGATAACCACGTTGCAACCAGAAAAAGAGAGGCAAACTTTACGAGATGCTGAAGGAAATAGTACCATTCCTTTACAAAAGCATTCCAATTTTTGTTGTTACATCCAACATGTTTCAAGTGTAACTACAGAGGCACCTAAAATATATAGTCATAAAAAATTATGATGATTATATACAAACACCATTTGCAGCATTCTATATATGTTTTTATCTATAAAAAATGATCCTATGGGGCCTCAATGTAAATATATATATATATATATATATATGTTATTTTCTAAAAGATATCTAAAGACCACTATTTGGTGACTGCTATAAAATTAATAAGACATTGGGCCAGTTTACATGATCAAAAAAAGCCACGGTAGCTTAAACAAGCCATGGTGGCTTGTTGCGAGTCGCAGCGTGTGCCAGGCACAATCTGCATGCTCACCGCCCGGCTGCAGCTTATCATGTTGTCCAAACCAAGGTGGCATGGCTTGTTGGAGGGTTAAAGAACCCTCAAATAACCCATGGGCTGTTGTAGGGTTATCTGAGGGCTGTTGAACAGCTTCTTTTTTTAAAGGGGAGCTGAGCAAACAGAAGAGAATAAAAATACATTTTTGTGGCCGGGGGGAAGAAAATCTAAAAACATTCTGGGGCAGGGGACTTACTGGAATAAGAAGCAGCCGCAGTTGTTGTTATTCTCTTCCTTTAAAAAATGTAATCGCTCCACCAGCACAGGTGGCTACAGAGCTGAAATCAGAATCTGAGGAAATACCATGTTCCTCTACAGTGCCTCAGTTGGAACAACACTACTTCCAGGTATTTTCATCTGGGGACTGGATAGTGCCAGGGGCATAGCCATAAAAATCCTTACTTCAGGGGTGTGACCACACTCCCTGACATAATCTGGCCTGTGGAACAGTGGGTGTGGTGTCATTTGGCCCTCCACCAACACTATGTTCCCCACCCCTGCTGTATAGGATGTGTTGTCAGTTCACACAACACAATAAGCCATGGTGGCTTATAAGCCATGTTTGTTTCAGAGTGGCTTGTCATGTTGTCTGAACCTGGCCAGAGAAGCCACCCTGCGGGAAGCATGCTGGATTCGCACAACATATGAAGCCACGGTGGCTTCAAAGTCACCATGGCTTAGCGTGTTCTGCGAACCCAGTCAACCTGTCCTTTCTCTTTGGTTATTAGCCTGGGCTGATTCTGCAAAGTGTGGCCTGTTTTGGGCTGAGCCCTTTCTCCATAGTTTCTCTTTGTGTGCTCTAAATGTGTATAACATGAGGCCAGGATAATGTGGCCCCATACCCTCTCCTCTGAGTTGTAGGTTCCCCAGCAGGGGCTTGTTGGGGTAGTATCAGGAGGCCCAAGGTTGGATCTGGAAACCCTGAGCTCTGTGTGTTACTGTGTACAGCTGCCCTGTGTGGTGAGCCACCACAACTGCTGTTTGGAACATACAGGTTCTGGAATAGTCCTGTGTACACCTGGGCGGGCCATTGGGCTCTCCTAGGTGGGAAGAGGTGCAAATGCAGGACTTTCCCTGGGCAATAACAGCCTTCCTGGTTCTGGCATGTTCTACTTTGAATCCTGCTTTTGCTTCTTGCCACTGACTTCTAGCTTGACTCCCCCACCACCGCTTTGACTCTTGGCTCCAGGGCCAGCAACAAGGGGCAGGCATGGATGGGCCCCTGCCAAGGGCCCACATTCCAGCAGGGGCCTACTGATAAGAACCCCCCTGGAGTTGTTCCTCCTCTTCACCATTACAACCTGCGTGTTCACCTGCCTCTCACTCTGGCCCAGATAATGGTGGTGATGAGAAGGTGGAGCAGTAGATGCCATTGCCCACATGCTCGGCTGCTCTCTGCCTGTCAAGCAAGCATGTGGTAGCAATCGGGAGGAGGAGCAATAGGAGCTGGTGACAATTGTGGTGAGAAGGTAGATTCACTGAGGGAGGGGCCCATTGAGAGTGCCTTGCCCATGGGCCCTCCAAAATCTGGAGCCAGCACTGCTTGGCTCCACCTTGGCAGTTGAATATGGCTCATCCGTGACAGGCTGGAGGGGAAGGTGGAGATGAGAGAGAGGCCTCCCCCCCTGCTCTTGCCACAGCTAAATGAGGGTGGGGCGGGGGGATTGCTCTACTCTGGCTTGCATTGCAATCTGAGCCAGAGAACCTTTGGGGAGGGGATGGCCTGATTTGGAATAGTGGCACACTTCACAGCATACCAAATTTGTATTCTGAAGCAGGTCCCTAGGAAGCCTGGCAACATTGCTTCTTCTTTCCTGGTTGTTCTAACAAAGAGTGGCATATTGTCAGAGGTCATGCTGGGCCTCTCCTGGCAGCTCTTGCACATTTCTGGAGACCATGATCTCCCTTGCTTTGTGAAGAGCTATTTCAAAGACTTCCAGCTGCTCCACCTCCAGCCTCATTCAGCAGGACTATCATAGTTTCCATTCTAGAGTATTATGGGAATATGCACGTCTTTGAATTTAAACCTCTTGCCTCAGAAACCGCATACGGGAGGCTCCCCATAACACTTTCAATCAGTTAGTCCTAGAAGTACTAATGTCAATGAGACATATGACTTTGGGAGGACACATCGTGCTGATGGGTACTTGAGGCTTGTTACCTCCCTGTCTCCCTTTTTCCTGGAGATTCTGAAACTCTGCATTCTTTTATGCAGTGATTCTATGAGGGAGACAGGGCAAGAGAGAGGAAATGGATTTTAAAAGCATTATTGTTACCAGAGGAAGGAATTTCTGGACCAATAAATCAGAGGAAGGCAGCAGTAGGGCTAGCATACCTGGAGTGTGTGAACAAACTTCATTTCCTGGGAGACTGGCGTTCAATCACCCTCTGTCATACTTCACTGATCAGAGGTGGACATGAGAGGAGTTCATTAAGGTGGAAGAAAAATAATATAATAGGCCCTCCCCAGTGTATGCACTATTCACGACCCCAGCACTGAGAAAAACACTCACTTCCCACCATTCAAGGAAGCTCCAGAAGGTAGCTAATGTGAAGAAGTAGTATCTCTTGTCCCAAGGACATTTTCTTCTGAAAATGTTGACACCTGTTTTTCTGGATGCTGCCGCCCCCTCTCTCCTGTTTCCTGCTTTGTTTTAGAGACAAGCTAGATGTGATGCAGTGGATCCATAAATAGGATCTTCCATCATTCTTTGAAGTGCAATAGCAGTTTTGGAAGGGCCAATTTGGATCAGAACTTCAGCGCTGGGGGAGAAATGATTTAATCCTTTCTCCTTGTGCAATCTTTTTCTGATTAAAATCACTCTCCCCCCCAAAGCTGCTCTGTGCCACATGGGGCAAAAGATACAGGTACCTGTGTTATGCCTGCCTGTTTTCCCTCATGGAACGAGTAGCAGTTCTGGGCAGGAGAGATTCAGAGTGGCAAAACAGGGCTGGGAGGACATCACCACACAGTCAAATGCAGTTGCTAAGGGGAAACCATCACAAGAAGGCCACTGCAAATTAGCTTTTGTTCTGTTGTCTCTCATGATATCTTTCATGGGGAAAAGTTCATAACTGTAATAAAAACAAAAACAAAAAAAACCCCACGCCACCCAGTACAATAACCTATATATACGTTTTTGTGAAGGACTGCAACCGCTCCTTTGATTTGGGACGGGAGATCAGAGGCTTCATACTGCTAGCCTTCATGTCACCGCTCCCAATTCACCTCACCTAAACTCATCCCCGGTCTGAGACACTGAGATTTAGCACTGAATCAACAGAGAACCTACACACACACTGCTTAGGGTAAAGCAAAAGGAAGTTTGTTTTGGGATTAGTCAGTTACAAATTAGGTGGGAAGATAAGGAAGTGAAATTGACAGAATGAAATACCTTTGTTACACACAGCCAGAACTACAAAAATAACAACCGAGAACTTACACTAGAATACCCAGGCACTTCGCTTGGGGGTTGACCTTCCCGGGCTGGCCTTAGCCAACGGCCCACTCTATGCTTCATCACACCATGATCCAACAAAGCCCAGCAGCCACAGCTGACTGTATATTGCATCTCCCCGGCCCCTCCCTTTGATAGCCCAACCCCTCCTTTCCCAAGCAGGACAAACCGGTCAGGCCAGGCAGGAGAGGTGAGGTGGCTTTGGGTGTCAGACTGTTGCATTCTTGACCATTGAGGGTGCTTGGGGAAACCATTAGCATTCGAATGTGTCTCAGACTCAGAGGCACCACCTGGACTCCTTGAAGGAATATGCCCAGTTCACAGGAGCCCCTCTGCCTCTGGCAGCGGTTATGCATTTTACATGTGGTATGTGGGGGGAAGTGTAGGCAATGTCATGCTTTTTCTCTACAGTTTTACACCCATATTGAAGTGTGTGTGTGTGTGTGTGTGTGTGTGTGTGTTAGGGGTAACATAAATTGAACTGCTAATGTGCATAACCAGCCATTGTGCACATTCACCACACTTCATGGAGAATGTGCATATCATCTGATCATGAAGAGGGAATGGAAAATATTCTCTAGCCATTATGCATAATCTCTAACAGGTTTTATAATCTCTGGGCAATATGCACATTCTTCGGTCAATATGCATAGTCTCCAAGAAACATACACTGTATTTCATCTCTAGTTCAGAGGTGGGTAATCTGCTGCCCCACAGGCCTCATGCAGTCCACTGTCTAATTTTATGCAATTGGTAGCATTTCCTCCCACACAGCAAAAGGGGGCATGGCTACAGCCTTCATCTCATATTGCTCAGCTGCTCTCTGCTGAGTAGTGTGGGGGATCATGGGAGTGGGGAGGTTTAACCTTTCCCTCCCTTCCCCTACATACTGCTATAAAGCTGAGGGGAAATGTCCTTTCCCCCTCCCCACATACACTGCTCAGCTTCAGCCAGAAATAGCTGAGCAGCAGAGAAAAGGGGGGTGGGGCTTTATCGGAAGCATCGCCTCCTTTTCCTCACTGTTCCCCACCAATCACCTGAGCAGGAAGACTCTACAGACACCCCCACTACTCAGCTATGCAGAAGGATGGATGGCGGGGGTGATGGTGTGTGTGGATCCACTTGCTCACACACACAACCACATCAGATCGATTCACAGTGTGTGAGAGTGGATGGATGGGGGTGGTGTGTGTGTGTGTGTGTGTGTGTGTGTGTGTGTGTGTGAGAGAGAGAGAGAGAGAGAGAGAGAGAGAGAGAGAGAGAGAGAATCATCACTACCCTTTCTCTTTTTCTCTCCCTTTCTTCCCCCACTGCAAGCATTTGTTAATGGACAGATGGGGTGGGTGGGTGGGTAAGCTTCACCTGTTGAATTTGTGCCAATCCTGCCAAATTTAAAACAAAAAGAAAGAGGTTACCCAGCAAGCGCTGACCCTCCCCCCCCCCATGAAAAACACCAGATATCAACAATTAAGGGTTTAAGTAAGGTTAAAAAAATTACAAAAGCCACTTATAAAATATTATAAAATAATATTTAATATAATAATGTCATAATTATAATATATAAGATTTTGTGTGTCTCCTCTAATTACTTTTGTACTTGGCCACGCCCTCATGTTGCCTGGCCATGCCCTCTTGATCACACCTGCATGTTGCTTAACCATACCTCTTACAAATCTGTGAAATGTTGGGGGGGGTATGAGTTTTTAGATTTTACATAATAGCTCCATGAGCCCTGAGGCCTGGTGCATATTATACACCTTGTTTTCCTCCATTTAGCCTGAAATCAGAAACTATGTAACAGTTAGCCAATACACTGTTGGGATATAATTGCTAGGGCAAAACATCACCTGTCCTCCCTTTTCTACCAGCAGCAACATCCACAGTACTTTACTGCAGTATAAGATACCACAGTATGAAAGGTACCTCTGCCACGCATGCCACCATCTTAATTATCCCAGAATGCCGCTGGCACCAATATTCTGGAGAAATTAAGGTGAAAGCTGCTGCAGCCGCTTCGTTCACTGTCACATGTCCCTGCTGCTGCCCGCTGCAGCAGTGCTGCCCGCCCTGTCACACTGGGGGTGGGGGAGGCCACCATGGCAGCACTGAGGGGGCAGGCAGCACCCTGCCAAAGGCCCCCACAAGTGTGGCCCTTCTTGTTGCTTTAAAAAATGTATGTGGTGTTCTGGCTCCTGACTGGTCGTTTTATTTGCTGCTCTGTAGTATTGTATATTTTTTTAATATTGATGTTTGATTAATGTTTTAAAATTATTTAATCATATAGTTATCTAGGCCACCTTGAATATGTCCACATCTGGAAGTGGAGAGGCAGGATGAAAGTTCTCAAATAAATATCAAAAGTGACTTTCCCCATCACCCCCACCCTGCAGATATGGAGGTGGAGACTGTGGGACTGACATGCCAGAAGGATGCTCTTGTTAGCAAGGCACAGTGATAGGCTCCACTCTGTGCACAGGTTCTGACTGATTGCCATGCTTTGGGTTTCAATGGCTGAAGTCATTTTGGCAAGTGACAGTAAGGGATTTCGGCCTTCCTCTGCTGTGTGTTGCTTGCCTGACTTCCATGAGCCATTGGCATTTCATGAGGTCCTGCTTTCTTGATGCAATATGGTGTGGTTATGAGTTAATATTTTGGAACCCTTCTAAAAGTCAAAAAGTAGATTATATGAACTTAAGGTTCCTTCCCTTTCATCTAACTGACATTGTACTCCTGAGTAGGCCTCCCGCCTTCTCATCTAGGTCTTCCAATGAGACACCTCTGAGTGCACACTTAGCAGGACCAGCAGGCACTGCCTGCCTGACATATTTGCTACTCCATCTGCATGTGGTTGGTTCTCAGCAACTTCTCATGCTAGTTATTTCTAATCTCTATTTGGATCATTAGTGCCTCTTTTAATTTATTTATCCAATTTTACTGCTGGAAACACTTCATGATTTACAGCCCTTTCCTAAGTGCATGTATTAATAAGGCTTCTCCCCATTTCCTCAAGAGACAATTATCATGTCCCCTTGATGGGGAATGACAGCAAGAATCTAAGGAAGCCAACACGGGCCAGACAAATTTGAATAAATTGAAGCAGCTGCCGACACTGCAGTTCTGAAAGCAGAGCTCAGACTGCCTCCCTAGAATTTTGGTACCAGGAATGGCTTTATGTTATGATGCAACAACATGTTAGGGGGAGTAGATTCTTGGGGATGGGGACCGTTTCCTACTGCCAAGCTTCTGTTGTGATTTTTAAAACATGACTTCTAGTCCAGGATGGGAGGGGAGGTACAAGAATACTGATCTTACATCAACTCTTCATAAAAACTGATGTTTTGATTTTGTTTTGTGCAACTCTCCTGTACCTCCTCCTTGTTATGCGCAAGCTCTCATCCTACCCTCCAGCATTTCACAGATGAAAATAGGGACACACATGTGAATTTGTAAGAGGTTTGGTTAAGCCACATGAAGGTGTGATCAAGAGGGTGTGGCCAGGCGACATGAGGGCATGGCCAAGGGCATGGCCAGGCAACCAAAGGGCATGGTCAAGTACAAAAGTTATTAGAGGAAACACACAAAATCTTATATATTATAATTATTACATTATATATTATAATATTTTATAAAAGACTTTTGTAAAAAAAAATATTACCTTACTTAAACCCTTAATTGTTGATATCTGGTGTTTTTTCATGGGGGGGGTCAATGCTTGCAGGGCAATCTCTTTTTGTTTTAAAATTGTCAGGATTGGCACAAATTCAACAGGTGAAGCTTACTGCTTACCCACCCACCCCATACCCCCAAACATGGAGCTTCAGAGAGAAGGGGAAGTTTCTTGCATTTCCTTCTGACACTGTAAACTCACCTGTTAGAGGCACAGAGTCAGCTCTGCTAGGAAATAACATCTTTGGCAATATAAAGATAGGAATCATGTGATACATTCCCTCATTCACCTCTCCCTCTGTGCGCGTGCGCGCACACACACACATCGTTTGTTCCTTCCCTGCTCTCTTTCTCTCCTGGGCAGCTGTTTGAGCCTAAGCAGAGCTATCTTAAAGGGACCATGGGCAAAATTGCAGCTAAGGTAAAAGTTTTAGGCAGGGGAATTCTGGACTCTGCATAACAAAGTGAGAAGCCATGATGGCTTAAGGATTTTCAGGATGGTCCCCGCATTTTGGGGCAGTTGGAGACTATGTCTCATTGTCTCCTCCTCCCCATAACTTAATTCATGCCAAGACTTCACCAGGACTCAGCCAAGGAATCCATTTACAAAACTAGGGCTAAGTTATGATGAAACTCTAAGCCTTTCCCTCACCATTGAAGCTACAGTCCATGCAAAAAGGAAAAAAACCCAAATGACAAAACATGCATAGGGCTGGGCTGAACTGGTAGTCAATTCAGTGGACTGCAATCAGGTGGCCAGTTTATTAAGCCTACAGTACCACACCCACAACTCAGGATTTATTTCTGAGTAGACATGCAACAAATCAGGCTGCAACCCACCACCCACCCGCCCCCAGAGTAACTTGTGCTGGAATCCTATGTACATTTTCCTGGTAGTAGACCCCATTGAATACAGTGGGACTTATTTCTGAGTAGACATACATAAGATTGTATAAGTGAGCAGTATTTAGCTCCCCTCCACCCCAAAAAATTTAACGGCTATTTTTATTAAAGCTTTCAATTCACAGGAACATAGGAAGCTGCCTTATACTGAATCAGGCCACTGGTCCATCTAGCCCAGGATTGTCAATATTGACTGGCAGCAGCTTGCCTGGGTTTCAGGTAGGATTCTTTCCTAGCCCTACCTGGAGATTGAACCTGGGGCCTTCTGCATGCTCTACCACTGAGCTATGGTCCTTCTTCTTGCTGGATAATGGCAACTTACAAACAAAACAGCCCCAGATGCCTTCCTCTGCAACCATGCAAACCCATGTTTTTGAAAGACCTGGGTGAGGAGGGGAAGGAGAAAAACAAATCCTCTTGTCTGTTTGTATAAAGTCAAGTACAGTTCAGAATGTCCCTTGCCCACTACCCTCCTCTCTTGAGAATTCCCCAAGATGTGCTCTGGATGGAATAAAGAAGAGAAAGACCAGACTAGGGGAGAAAAGAAGAGGAAATTAAGAATGGTGATTGGAAATGGAGGTGGAGGAGGAAAGAATTCCCCAAGCCAAGTGGCTCATTTCAGAGGGGTAGCACTTCAGAGGAATTTAGGAGTGTGTGAGGATTGCATGAGGTGAGGTGGCTGAGAGCTTTTTCTTGCTTTTTTAAAGCTGTAAAGCCTATGTAAATGCAGCACCACTTCCTGGATCATGACATTGCATAGTCCTAACCCACCTTTCAGTATGATCTGCTGCCTGCAGCTATATGGAAGAAATTAAAGCGGAAGGGGAGAACGCTATTTGTGGAGGCTGGTTAAATCCTTTGCTTTGCTGTGCTGAAGCTACTGAACTTCTGCAGAAGCCAAAGAATCCAGTTTGGGGCAGTAAAATCAAATGCTCTGTGAAATACCAGTATTTCACAGGGACCTCTTCCTGCCCTCCCCCCCCCCCTTCAAAATTTAATTGCAAGCAAGCTCCAAGCAGTGGGCATGCAAAAGCAGAGAGAGAGAGAGAGAAACAATGAGCAGACTGGAAGGCAAGGTGGCAGTCTCCCTTCTAATTTAAAAGGCTAGTGACTTTATGCTGCACTCCCTATTGGTCTGCTAAGGGTGTGAGTACTAAGGTCTCCTAGTAACTGCAAGGCTACTGAGCTCAGAGGGAAAATGCAGACTTGTATTAAGGCAGATGATAGCAATGGGGGCAGCTCTAAAGATCTAGGGCATGGCTCAGAAGATCCGGGGCACATGCCCAGGTGTGCCTTTAAAAAAACAACACCCATGGCTCAAACTGCAGTCTAATTCAGTGGCTGTTATAGGGTACAGGCGGAGAGCAGAAAAGAGGAAGAGACTTTGGGGGTGCTGTCATGAGGGTTGAAGAAAGGAGTCAATAGCTTGGTTTGTGGGACATGAAGGAGTCTTCCAAATACTCCTGAATCCTTGAATGGATTAAGGCCGGCTGCCTAAGCATTACAAAAGCTTCCAGGAGACAATCAGGTGGAGAGATTCTTAGAATAAAAGGGGCCATGAGCGGTGCCCAGGTGGTACTTTAACCTGCTGACCTATCCAAAGGTTAGGGTGCTTCAGGGTTGGGCCATATTTCCTGCCAGGGCTTTAGACCAGTGTTCTCCAACCTTGGGTCCCCAGATGCTTTTGGCCTACAACTCCCAGCATGCTCCAGCCAGCTATGCTGGCTGGGGCATGCTGGGAGTTGTAGGCCAAAAACATCTGGGGACCCAAGGTTGGAGAATATGGCTTTAGACTGACCAATTTAACTTACTCTTCAAGGTTATTTGGTGGTGGTGATGACTTGGTAGTCAGGAAGGCATTTGTATTTATGGAGTTTCCATTGTTTGCATACTCGCATGAGGGCAACTCCTAGTAATTTGGTTAGGGTAGAGGAGACCCAGGTCATGAACTTTAAGCAGGTCAAGTGCTGGTAACTACCATGTGATCACCAGGATCCTCAGACTCCTAGCTGCCCTGTGAAGCCTTCCAGAACAATAAAAAGATTAGACAAGGCGATGTTCAAAAATACAACATATGCATATACTAGCCATGATGGCTGAGCTTCTTAGTAACATGGCAGGCAAAAGTGCTAAACAGTATTTAGCCACTAGTTGCTATGGTTGGAGTCGAGTGCCCGGGGGATACATCAACGGAGAACTTACCTGCATGTGGGGATGCGTGCTTGCTTACCCTTGTTTCTCCTTTGTGGAAGACACTGTTCCCAGCTGTTGGGGAGGAAGGATTATTTCACCAATAGATGCAGTTTTCACATATAGCAAGTGGGAGTTTGCAGCCATTCTGCTTTATAACACATATCCCCCTTCCCTTCTTTACCTGTGTGGGCTGCTTACTCTTTGTATCTATGGTTGTAGGAGTGCAGTTGCTGTTGGGTGCGTTTCATATCCTATATTTGTTCTGAGGTAAGGCTGTTCATGCAAAGCACTCCCTTTTTGTGCAAAGTGCCTTTTCTCCATAGCACCCATGCCAAAGTTCAGATTTTTGTGCTTTAAGTGTGTACAACATGAACCAGGAAGCTATAGTCCCATGCAGGATGTATCTCCTCCACCACCCAACAGAGCTCAGTCTGCCTCTTACCCATCCTCTGGCCACTTGAGCACCAGCAAGGGGAGTAGGTTCTTCCCTGCTCACAGTCCCCTGGTTAGAGTGGGTGTGATAAACTATCCAGTTTGGTTGCCAGAAGTGCAGGGTGCAGTGGAGAGATGGATAACAAGGTCTCCTGGAATGGTACGTACTAGGCAGAAGCAATCAAGGGAGCCAGGCAAAATCTCAAGCAGGCAAGAACCCACCAGTTAGTGATGGCTAGGTATGGGGGAGAAATTTGTCTGGTTCCCATTTTAAGGTGAACTAATCTAATTTGCACTCCCCAAACAAATATGTGAACTGGAGCTCATTTATCCTTCAATTTTCACATTTCTCCAAACTTTGCAATGCAGTTTTCTGATTTTAAGAAATGCATTCAAAAATCTGGATATTAGGGGAAAATAGGACACAAAAATGTATGCACCAGGAGAAATTCACAGAAATGTAGGCTTTGGAGAAATGCATACAAGAATACATGCATTGGGGGAAATGTGTACAATGATGTGCATGCTGTTTCACGTGGACTTCTTACTCCCACTCCACCCCACAATGCAAACTGATGTGGAAATGGGGTGGAATGAACCTGCGCTTGAAAAGGTTTGAAAGCTGTAGAACCAGAAACAGGCAGGAGAGTCCATCCCTAGGGCCCATGCGGGGCTACTGGCCAACACACCACTTCTACTCACTCTGGCACTGCACTTTCTCAGGTGTCCCTGTGTCTGAGGGCTACCTTTTTGCAGGGTAGCTGTATCCGGCATTCGGAACTGGGCTGTGTACTAGACCTATGTAGTTCCACATGTTTATGTTCTATACTGTAACTCATTTCAGTCTTGCCCTGCTGTATATGGCTGGGTCAGTGAGAGATTAAAACGGGTCTGTGATGTGTGCTTTTCCTATGGTTGTGTAGTTGGAAAACTGCTCTGTGGAGTGGGAGATATGGGTGGGTTCTATCTGCACCCCTTCCTTGCCTCTGACAGTATTGTTGCTGTACTGGCAGGGCCGGTGCTACCATTAGGCCAACTAGGCAGCTGCCTAGGGCGCAGGGCTAAAGGGGGTGCCAGAAACGCCTTGAAAAAAAATACAGCGCTCTCAAGTGGGAAGCCCCCCCCCCCTAAATATCTGATCTTGCCTAGGGCACCAAACTGCCTTGCACCAGTCCTGTGTACTGGCATCCAAAACCTGGTTTGCCTTAACCCCACATGGCAGGTCTCCCGCTCCCCTGTCCAGTCTCTGCTTGCCCATGTTTTTGCTCTTTCCCACCTTACCAGGCGAGGTCTCACACTGGCCTCTTGTGAACATGCAGTGAATGGAATGAACCTGCGCTTGAAAAAGTTTGAAAGCTGTAGAACCTGAAACAGGCAGGAGGGTCCATCCCTAGGGCCCATGTGGGGCTACTGGTCAACGCACCACTTCTACTCACTCTGGCACTGCACTTTCTCAGGTGTCCCTGTGTCTGAGGGCTACCTTTTTGCAGGGTAGCTGTATCTGGCATTCGGAACTGGGCTGTGTACTAGTCCTAGTGTACTAGTCCTAGTGTTTCCTGTCTGTCCACCTCCTTGGCAGAAAGCTCCTTCCTCTCACAGGGACTGGTTTGGTATTATTCTATCCTTCCTTTCATATGCATCCCATTGTCAATGTCAAAGAGTGGGTGATTTGCAGGCTGAGTGTGTGTGTTTGTGATCTAAGGCGATTCAAGCCTTCATGTGCAGGGATCCCTGAAGCGTATTAGCTATTTGCCTGTTGGCAGCTCCCAGTGTGAGCACACTCACAGCAGACATGCCTCCTACTCCCTTGCTGTCCAATAGTGATCATAATGCAGCGTCTGTTTCTCGCCTTTGCCTCTGTCCCCTCTGAAAGATTGCACTGCTCCAAACAGCAGCCCTGCTCTTGGCCCCAGCTGCACAGGGCCCCCAATCGACAGAGGGTCACACCTCACAAACCAACCAACACAGCAACTCTCCCCAGTTGCCATGTCACTGCACCCAATTAGTAAATGATGAGAAAAGTACAGTAATACCTTGGTTTGAGAGTAACTTGGTTTGAGAGCATTTTGCAAGACAAGCAAATTTTTAAATATTTATTTATTTATTTTTTACTTGCTATACAAGCGACGTCTTGTAATACAAGTACTGTAGTACGGCTTAAATTAAAAATCTCTGTACAATTTTTTTGGGGGGGATTTCGTTTTGATATAAGAGTGTTTTGGATTACAAGCACGTTTCTGGAACGAATTATGCTCTCAATCCAAGGCATGACTGTATAGCCCTCCAACTCCTCCCTGCCACATACAGTACTTACACTGCATGTGCTTTCTGTGGGCAATTCCTCATCCCCCCCCCCCCCCCCAGAAATTGACATCACTTTCCACTGATTCCTCTTTATCTTCTTCCAGGCAGCATGCTGAATAAGATGGGCATAATATATTCAGCTTTTGCAATTTAGATTTCGTTTTGAAACTGAAAGACAACATACCTTTTCTCATACTTCTCTTCTGTTCCAGCTGAACCTTTGCCTGGACTCAGAACAGTAAGCCTCAAACTTAGTTCATCAGAGAAGCAATCATGTCACCACCCTTCCTCTCCATCAATCAGAATTACGTTTATGTGTGCTTATATGATTCTTCTTAACTAGGGGAACACAAACATTTTTTAAAAATTAAAACATCGATTTCACCTTTTTATTTTTACTGAAAGAATCCTTAATGGTGTGGTGTGACTCTCATTGAAAGTGATAAAACACAGGTCATAAAGCAAAGCTTTATCACTCTGCACAAGGGGTATAAATTATAGCTATCATCCAGCCTCACTGTGTCTGCTAAACTGAAGGAGTTTGTATAAATGCCCTTATTCTTAAAAAGCTAATGGTTATCATCATTTCCTTTTGTGTATCATGAGTCCCTTTCTCAGTGTCTTTGGCCACAGCCAGACCTGCAAACCCTTGTACAGCCTACCTGATTTATGGGGACAATGGTCAAGACTGACACCCTAATGAAATCCATGACACCATATTAATGGGGTTGTTTGTTACCACTGAAGTTCAGTCACTACTTGTACACCCTCCAAGCTGTGCTCAAGAAGGTACACAAAGGCAGCCTGTAAAGCAGTGTTCTCCAACCTTGCGTCCCCAGATGTTTTTGGCCTACAACTCCCAGCATGCCCCAGCCAGCGTAGGCCAAAAACATCTGGGGACCCAAGGTTGGAGAACACTGCTGTAAAGGCCACTGAGTGTGTGACTGCCACAAGGGGTGCACCCTCCCTCAGGGGAAACATATCACTTTCTACAGTTTGTATCCCAAAGGATGATGTGACCACTAAATGCAGCAACTATAGACTTTAAGTTGCTGCAGGATAAGGTGGAAAGCCCACAGAACAGTACTGGTAAGTGGCTGCAGGACTAGGATGGGTGCTTCTGGAGTCAGATAAATAGCTACAGGAACAAGATAGACACCCACAATGTGATACAGGTAAGTATAAGCAGGATCAGGATGAAGGCCCACAGTGTGGGTAAGTAGCTGCAGCCTGCAGGATTAGGGTGATTGCCCCTGGAGCAAAAAAAGGTAAGTAGCTGCAGGATCAGAGAGAATGCCTACATAGTGATGCCAGTCATAGATTAGTTGTAGAGTCAGGATGACCTAGTACGTACTGAGTTTGCTATGAAACTGAGCAGGTCTTTTCTTGTACCCTTGTCCTTGTGCTTTTCTGACTGCTACTAACTCCACTGGAAACCTTCCTAGCAAAGCAGACACTCCTCTGCTTCAGCTCTTTGGTCTACTAATGAGCCCACTGTCTTTGTTCCTTTCCTGTTTCTCTTTTCAGCCACCCCTCCTGAGCATCTTTGCTCCAGTTTTATCTCTCTTTTCTCTCTCTCTTGAGCTTCTAGGCCCAGAAGAACCACCAACTAGAGACAGTGACTGGGTTCGCATGACATGACAACCAACAATTGACTGTTGTTGTTGTTGTTGGTTGGCTGTCATGCTGTGCAAGGTGTTCTCCAACCTTGGGTCCCCAGATGTTTTTGGCCTACAACTCCCAGCATGCCCCAGCCAGCGTAGCTGACAGCTGCCCCCAAAGTGCCCAAGCGGCACTTGGGGGTGGCTGTCAGAGGCTTCCCCCACTGCCCGCAATGGGGGCAACCCCTTTCAGGCCTGCCGCCACAGTGCACAGCAGTGAGCTTGGCTCCAGCATAAGCCAAAAGGGCTTGCATTGGTGGCACAGGGCGGAGATCGGTTCAGTTGACCCTTGAGACGGCCAACCCAATCCTGTCTCCCCCATCCCACGCTGCCACCATGAGCCAAAAGGCTGCGCGTCAGCGGTGTGCAGCAGACAGTGATTCCTGCTCCCGTCCGCCCTAACTGCGTTTCAGGGAACGAGCCCTGTTTGCGCAACACGGACAAAGAAGAATTGAATACATTTTTAAATTCTTCTTTGTCTCTGTTGTGCAAACAGGGCTCATTCCCTGAAGCGCAATGGGGTCAACTTCCAGCCTTGGCTGGGGCAACGTGTGTGTGTGGGGGGGTGCCCTCTGCACATTGCCCAAGGAGGAGTGGTGCCGAGGAGGAGCAGTTCCTTGCTACTGGCTCACAAGGAGACCTCTCAAACTGGCAGCAGGGATCTCCTCTCTGCTCCCCTCCTACTTCTGCACAGAGTCCCAGTGGCGGCCGGGGGGGCGGGGGTAAGGCATCCCTTCCACCAGCTAGAGAGGTCTCCGCTCCAGCTGGTACTGCACAGCAAGGAGGACTTCTATGTTGCTGGCTCAAGAGGATCTGCCCCACGCCGCCGCCCCCAGCCGAAAGGGCTCACGTCGGCGGCACGGGACAGAGACCGGGCCGTTGGACTTGTGACTTGGCCAGCTCCCCCGCCCCATGCCGCCACCACTGGCTGGAAGGCTGTGAGTTGGTGGTGCACTGGCGCAGGGTGACATCACTCCGGCTGGCTTGACAGCCAACTGGAGGAATGCCAGCTTTTCCCATCCAGCTCCTCCCTGCCACCGCAGGGGGAAACCTTGGTGCTCCCACAGGTGCTGTGGGATGCCTGCAGGAGGACCGAGGGGGGCAAGGACTCATGATGTGCCTGATCATCTGTCAAGCAGGCACATTGTGGGCCCTCAGGCAGACAACCCGCACTGCGCGACTTGTGCCAAAGTGTGGGTTGCCGTTTCCTGTGACCCCACCCAGCCCCTAATAAATTGTTCTTGTTATTTCACCAATCTAGGTTTCCTTGCCCTCTATGTTCCTACTGAGTTATTAAAAATGAATACTAATTAAAAGAAAAAAGAAAAACTCCAGCATGTGCTGTTGCTCTTACAATGTAATTTCTGACCTACTTAAATAGTGTTTTATTTTCAGCTCAGGGTTAGGAGGTCAGGATTTCTCAGAAGACAGAAAAATCTACCCCAAATGTCAATAAGACAACAGCTGCAGATATTAAACAAGAAAATATGCCCATCTGAAAGAAACTCAGGCAGCAATTGTAGCATATACAATAATTAAAGTGTTATTTATCAGCAGAAAGATTTATTTTCCACCACCATTGCGCATATGATGTTTCACCTGGACTGCAAACCAAGCAGACTGCAAACCAATGCAGTGCTCAGATTACAGGGGCAGAGCTCTCTGTTCCCTTGTGGATGCCCCGCTTTAGTTACTGTCTTAGAAGGCATGGGGGGTGAGATTTGCCCCCTACCTCTATTCAAGCACCCTCCCCCATAGCCCTCCTGCCTGGAACTCTCCATCATATCTCTCTGGGAGGGTGCCACATTCTCCATGGGAAGGGGGAACATTGAACCCTCCATCCTCTAGGTTTGGAAACTCCAGACTTAGGCAAGTCACCAAGTGCTACGAAAGTTTATTAAACCTCCAGCTGCTTCACTGGGGTCTTTGATAGGGAAACAAGAAAGTTCATTGGGGTTCAGGCACAGAGCCTCTCTGTGCCCTGGAATTTTATGAGGGAGCAGATGAGTAAAAGTTTCCCCCAGAGAGCTGTCCCCCAAGGGGGCAGACAGAACTCCTTCTCAGCTGGCTCCTGTGTCTCCAGGTGTTCCTGGACCTCACAGGATGTCAGAGAGTCCCTCTTCCCGAGGCACACATGGAAGGCCTTGAGTGGCAGCAGCTTTCTCCATGGGGCAAAGGAATCACGACTCGGGATGGAATTCTGTCCAGGAATCTCTGCTGCTCCAGGAATCCTCCTGGCCCCCTTGCCTGTTGCTGTACCTGCTGTCAACCTCATTTGCCCCACCCCTCCACCATTGGAAATACCGCGCTTAGTCTTGCACTGAATGCTGCCAGTCTAAGATCAATTGATGAAAGACCACATAACAGAACTGGTTTACAACTCCTGAAACTTGTGTTCTTTGCATTGCTTAAAATTGGCAATGGGGGAGATCAGGACTCTTGTACCTATAACAGATGTACTGTATGGCAGGCAAAAAAAGAAAGAAGGAAAGGAAAAATGATCTCACCATGAAGGGGGTGTAAATCACACCATACCCCTTTCGTGAGCAAAGGTCCCTTGTGCGCCTTTGCTTTCCCTCAACAGCTCACCTTTTGACAGCTGTCAAGAGAAAGCAAAAGGAAGAAAACCCCTATTGGAGGCTTGGAGCTTCTCTGGGTCAATGTCTGGGGTTGGCACTTTGGCAGCAGGTACACACACACACCCGACATTGATCCAGCGCGGCTTCATATTTCTGCACTCATGGAACTGTGGACCTCCACAGTTGTGTAAGTGCAGCTTTTTAAAAAAATGAACAAGCATATTTGCACATATTGTGTGTGCAGTTTTTTTTTAAACAAAATGGTTTGCCATCCACTGACAACCCCTCGAAGGATCCGCTTGGGCGCTCTGAAGTGGGTGTCAGTGGCTGTCAAAACAGGGATCGTGAAAGCCGGCTGTCAAGCCGGCTTTCACAATCTCGGGGGGGGGGGGAGGGAAGAAGTAGCAAAGGCTAAATGGCTCACAATCACAACAGGGGACACCCAGCTGGTGCCAGTCGCCCTGAAGCGCTGCTCGGGCACTTTTTGGGGAAGCTGGCACTGGTGGGTGCCTGGGCAAGCCTGGCAAGATGCAGCAAGGGTATTGTTATTTTTTTGCTGTTCTTGCCATGTGGCTCACTAGCCAATTCCCGGTACCCACAATGTGGTCAGTTGCTACACAGAAAGTGGAGGAAGGAACTAGAGGATCGGCTATCCTTGACCTGATTCTAACCAACAGAGACGAGTTAGTGGATAAAGTGGCAGTTTCGGGAACTCTGGGGGAAAGTGACCATGATATACTTGAGTTCTTGATTCTAAGGGGAGGAAAAGCGGAGTGTAGCCAAACGCATACCCTGGATTTTAGGAAAGCCAATTTTAATAAACTCAGAACAATGATAAGTAAGGTCCCATGGCAAGCGACTCTAATGAGAAAAGGAGCCCAGGATGGGTGGGAGTTTTTAAAAAAGGAAATTTTAAAGGCACAATTGCAAACAATTCCCACAAGGAAAAAAAGCAGAGGGCAACAGAAGAAGCCAATGTGGCTTCACAATAAACTCAAAGATGACCTAAAAACAAAAAAGTACACGTATAGGAAGTGGAAGGAAGGACAGGCTACAAGGGAAGAGTACAGGCAGGTAGCACAGAACTGCAGGAATAGTGTCGTCAGGAAGGCTAAAGCTGAGAACAGGGCCGGATTAAGATAGGGGCTATTGGAGCTGCAGCTCCAGGCCCCTACCCCAAAACAGGCCCACAATCAGGACCGGTGCAGGGCAGTTTGGCGCCCCAGGCGAAATAATATTTAGCGGGGCCACCTCACCAAAGCAGCCCTGCTCTGCAAAAAAAAAATACCCTGCGCCGCCACCACCACCAACCTACCTTCCCCCTGCCCTGGCGGCTGCTGCTGCTGCTGCTGCCGCCGCCGCCGCCGAGGAGGAGGAGGAGGAGGAGGAAGTGACGCGATGGGACCCCCGCGCTGTTTTTTGCCGGGGAAACCATGGCAACAGGGCTGTTTAAGCCCTGTTGCCCTGGTTCCTCCCACCAAAATAACGCGGGTGGGGCTCCGGAAGCGACACGACGTGGAGAAGGTAGGTGGCGGGGGGGGGTCGGGGGTGGTGGTGATGGCGGCGGTGGTGAGAGGCGCAGCGGCAGCGAGCGGGAGGGCGGGGGGAGGCGCAGCGGCGAGCGGGACGGGAGGGTGTGGCGGCGGTGGCGGGAGGGCGGGTGGGTGGGGAGATGGAGGCCTGGCGGGGGCGGCGCAGCGGAGACAGAGGCCTGGCGGGGCGGCGCAGCAGCAGCGAAGAGGAGCGCAGCGTTTCTGCGCCCTCTTCAGCCGCGCGCCCTCCTCAGCACCAGGCCCATAATGCTCTTAATCCGGCCCTGGCTGAGAATGAGCTGAGGCTAGCGAGGGATGCTAAAAACAACATGAAAGCTTTCTTCAGATACATGCACAGTAAAAGACAGAGGAAAGAAGTGGTGGTTCAACTACGCAATGAGGATGGCAAATTGATAACAGAAGACAAAGAAAAGGCAGAAGTGTTCAATTCCTACTTCGGTTCGGTCTTCTCCCAAAAGAGGGTCTATGACCCCCCCTGGCAAACCTGAAGAACAGACAGAAGGGGCAGGATTGCAGCTTGAGATTGGTAGGCAAATGGTCAAGGAGCACTGATTACTCTGAACGAGTTTAAATCTCCAGGGCCTGATGAGCTGCATCCTAGGATAATAAAAGAACTGGCAGAAGAACTCTCAGAACCACTGTCTATTATCTTTGAGAAATCATGGAGGACAGGTGAAGTGCCAGATGACTGGAGGAGGGCAAGTGTTGTTCCCATCTTCAAAAAGGGCAAGAAGGAGGAATCTGGGAACTATAGGCCAGTCAGTCTGACATCAATCCCTGGGGAAATTCTTGAGCAGATTATAAAGAAGTCAGTCTGCAAGCACCTTGAAAACAATGCATACAGGGCTCGGTCCTGGGCCCAGTGCTCTTCAACATTTTTATTAATGACTTGGATGAGGAGGTGCAGGGAATGCTTATCAAGTTTGCAGATGACACAAAGTTGGGTGGAACAGCTAATACTCTGGGAGACAGAAACACAATTCAAAACGATCTCGATAGGCTGGAGCGCTGGGCCGAAAACAACAGAATGAAATTTAATAGGGATAAATGCCAAGTGCTGCACCTAGGGAAAGGAAACCATATGCAGAGTTACAGAATGGGGGACACCTGGCTCAACAATACTACAAGTGAGAAGGATCTTGGAATTGTGGTAGATCACAAACTGAATATGAGCCAGAAATGCGATGTGGGTGCAAAGAAGGCAAATGCTATTTTGGGCTGCATTAATAGAAGTATAGCTTCTAAACCGTGTGAGGTGTTAATTCCCCTTTACTCAGCACTGGTTAGGCCTCATCTTGAGTACTGCGTCCAGTTCTGGGCACCACACTTTAAGAAGGATGTAGACAAACTGGAGAGGGTTCAGAGGAGGGCAACAAGGATGATAAAGGGACTAGAAACAAGGCCCTATGAGGAGAGACTGAAAGAACTGGGCATGTTTAGCCTTCCGAAGAGGAGACTGAGGGGAGATATGATAGCACTCTTCCAGTACTTGAAGGGTTGTCACACAGAGGAGGGCCAGGATCTCTTCTCAATCATCCTAGTTTGCAGGACACGGAATAATGGGCTCAAGTTACAGGAACCCAGATTCCACCTAAACATCAGGAAAAAATTCCTGACTGTCAGAGCAATAAGACAATGGAACCAACTACCTAGGGAGATGGTGGGCTCTCCCAATCTGGAGGCATTCAAGGTGCAGCTGGACAGACATCTGTCAGGGATGCTTTGACCTGGATTCCTGCATTGAGCAGGGGGTTGGACTCGATGGCCTTGTAGGCCCCTTCCAACTCTACTTCTATGATTCTATGATTCTATGGTCAGCAGCCAGCAGCCACCCCCACTGTAATGACTGGTATTTCGTTGGTATATGATAAGCTCCTAGTAAAGATTTAGGTTCTAAGCAAGTAAACCTATATTCAAGTAACAAACTCATTCTTTTTAATGTGAGTCCTTGTGTAATCAAAATGACACCATCCATGAACAAGTGGAAGGTATTGGCAACCTTCGGGCAATCCCAAGGTTTGCACAACTATATAAAAATGCTTTTTTAAAAAAAACCTAAAGGTGGGGTGAGGGGAACCAAAAAAACTGGACTGAGGACTGAGCATGCTCAGTAAGCACAGGATGCAGACTGACAGCTGAGAGGAGGGAACCAGAAAAGTGGGGGCAGGGGGAGGAATGGAATGTGTCTTCGAAAAGGGCACAGGCTGGCTGGCTGGAACACTGAACAGGGGGATTCCACACTGCAGCATTTTGGTGCAGGCCCACTTGTATTTAATAAAGCACAAATAGTTACATCAAAAGATCTCAGAGATCTCAGCACTTGAAAAATCTTGATCTGTGGACTGAGAATGATGAAAACGGACAAATGGTGTATGTTGGGGTTGCACTGCTGTCTATTTGCCTCCTTTTCCAATCCATAAACACTTTGTGCCACTGTGGTTTCAATCCTCCCTTCACAGATTAGAAGCCAGGACAAAGAAAAGGAAACTAGATTTGTTTTTCTTTTACGTCAACACATTTTTAAACCAATCTCAGAATGATTTAGGAAACTGCTGAGTCTCAGCGACTCCAGAGTAAGTAGAGCTACTGTCAAAGTAACAATGTAATCTAGGAGGCAGCCGGGTGCACGTGGGCTGACCAAGCGAACGCTGAATGTCTGTGACATAAGATCCCACAGCAGCAGCTGATGCACAACACTTGAGGTTCCCAGCACAAGGACAGACACACACATCCCTCATTGAAACAGAGGCCTAATCTGCTGTGCTGCTTTTTGAAATCTTAATCATAGTCTATGCAACAATGATCAAATGTATCAGTTGCATGACAGAGCACCCCTTCAGAAGAGCCTTTTCTAATAACCACACACACCTGTGAGAGCAAGAGGTATTATTATCACCCTCTGCAAATAATGGATGTCATATAAGCAGGCCATCAGGTGATCTTTCCGTGAGGCAAGACACACCGGACTTTTTGAGAGAAGCATACACACACTGAACCAATTCATACAACCTTTCTTGGGCTTGTTTCAAACCAGGTTAATGTTTATTTTATTTTATTTTATTTTGTCAGTCTGCTTATACTTGGCATCAACTGATCACTGGATGGGTGGATGGGTTTACCACACATTCAGATTGCAAACACCAATTATCAGTGATGTACCTCTGCAGTCTGCACAGAGTCCGTGCTGACAATGTGGGCACATGGACAAACTTCTAGGCTCAATTTAGCTCAATTTGGCTTTGCAAACCAAGCTATGTTTCGCCCAGATAAGCAAATACCTCTTTTTCCAAGACTATTTTGGTCCTCCTCATATTCTTGGTGACACTGGGTGCGCAACAGGGTATCCCCATGTACAGTCTAACTGGGGTGTAACCAAGGCATGGAAGTAGAGGCAAAGTAAAGGAAGTTAGTAGATGCAAAAAGGTGCACTAAGCTTTTAAAAGGCAGGGGATACCCCAGAGAACACTGCTGGCAGCCCATCCCCTGTTCCAATCCAGTTTCAGGCTGGAAACTCTTCACTTTCTCTTCACTTCTCTTTTCCACGCATGACCTGCCAAGCACTCATCCTAGACTACATCCCTGCAAATGAATTCAGGTGACCATTAAGGAATATCATTGCTGTTTTGTTAAAGCCCAGACTCTAACCAGATGTCACTTTAAGGATAGAAATCAACAGTATGACTCTTTTCATGCTCAACAGACATTTATCTTTCATATATCAGCCAAGCTACACAAACTCCATTCAAACAATGTTAGGGCCAGCTAAATGTTACATTAAACATGCAACATCAAAAGTATGCTCAAGTTGGCCACTTTTATTTTGAAGGAAAAGTAACATTCACAGGGACCTGATCCAGCTGCACCTGCAGGAGCAAATATCAATTTTCAGTGGAAAACCAATGTGGGGCTGCAATCCAGATCACAGCCCTGTACAGCTACTTTTCCTTCAAACTAACAATGGTCAGCTTAAGCACACTTTTTAAAAAGCATGTTTTTTGTTTAACTAAAATGTAGTTTGGCCCTAACTTAGTGGAAATATGTAGCATATCTCTAGGAGGTCATAAGCCTAGCTCTAAGAAATGTCAAAAGGTAATTCACTAGATGCAGGCTAAATTACAATCTATCTCAGGAATGACCCAGGGAGAGATGGTAAACACCTTGGAGTAAAACCCACCTACGCGACAATTCGATGGTCCCACTAGGCCAGCAGCCACTACCTCTGGTGTAACATCGGTATAATGTAGTGTGGTGGACCACGGGTGTGTGTGTGTGTGTGTGTGTGTGTGTGTCAGTGGTTCACCCACTGCCACCCCAAAGAGAATAGTGAGGAAGAGGACAGGCTGGGACAGCTACGAGTGGTGGGGGCCCTGGAATGATGCTGCCAAAGGTGCAGTCTGTTTGCCAGCCCACAGTCCAGTGAGAGGCACAACTGTGGCCAATAGGGGAGGAGGGGCAGGATATATCAAGCTGGTGAGGCTGTTTAAAGAGTGTCTAGAGCAGTGAGGGCGAACCTATGGCACGGGTGCCACAGCTGACACGCAGGGACCTCTCTGTGGGCACTCGAGCCATTGGTCACCAGATTGCGAAAAGACTGTCCCCTTCTGCAAAACAGTAATGATTTTGTTCTTTCTCACAGTGTGGAACAGAATGATTTTATTCTAGAATTCCTGTTACAGAATTCTTTTCTACATTGTTATCACATTTAAAAGATTTTGAAGAATGATGCACAGAGCATGGCTTGGATGTAAAGCCCTAACAGTTGACCTTTGTTGCTCTCAAACTAACAGAGTATGAGCCAAGGTTTGACAAATTATCAGCATGCATGCAATAGCAAAAATCACATTAATTGTGCAAAAGCATGCCCAATGCAAACTTTTACCTAATGCAGTGTTTGCAGTCCAAGACATAAAGTGTTTAAAATGTGTTAAGCACGTTTAGTTTTCTTGTTTATCTTGCTCATCCTAGTACAGGTTGACTTTTACTTTTACTAATCCGACACCTGTAGAAGCAGGGAAAGGACCCGGGGTAAAGCTTGCCCCATACAATTTCAGTCTGGCATATAATCATATTACAAGTTGAGAATCCCTTATCCAAAAATACATGTGCCTAATTATTTAAAAAGTTTGTATACATTCCCTTCAGGCTATGTGTACAATGTAGTACTATAATAATTTTTTGAGTTGATTTTTTTTTTCCAACAAAAAACTGTTTGTGTCATTGAAAGCTCTGTTATTGTGTTTTTCTTTTAAGACAAAAGATGTTAATTAGTTCGGACAACTGTATGAGTTGTTTTTCTAAAACTAAAACCTCGGTATTCAGGTTTAATTGCAGTGTTGGCACTTTGAAATAAATACGTTGGTTTTGTGTTGCAGTTTGGGCACTCGGGCTCAAAAAGGTTCGCCATCACTGGTCTCTAGAGCCACAGGAGAAGGGGAGAGGAAAGACACAGGGAGAAAATAGAGGAGGAGACAGCAAAGAAGATGGAGATACAGAAGATGAAAAATGAGATAAAGGACAGAACAGATGGGGAAAGAGACAGGGGAAAGCTAGGGAGGCGGAGGTGGGAAGACTGGATCATGGACGAAAACAGAGAAGAAAATTGGCAAGGAAGAGAAGGACAAGAAACAAATGTGGAAGAATGGAAGACCTAGGAGAGTAGAGAAAAGGAGAGAAGAGAGTTGTGGGGAGGTAGAAGCGCAAGGGGCAGGCAGGGAAGGAAGGAAGGAAGGAAGGAAGGAAGATAGATTCAGGAGGGTGGAGGCAAGGAAAGGGATGAGCTGGAGAACTGGGAGAGAAAGAAGGCAGTCAGGGGTGGTACAGAGCCTACACCTGAGAGGCTATCCTCATACCCTGACTAGTGCTGTGCCAAAAAAAAACCCCGTCTACATTTTTTTCCCCTTTCTCATTCAACTTAAAAAAGGAAATTCTAAAGGCACAATTGCAAACAATTCCCACAAGGAAAAAAGGCAGAGGGCAACAGAAGAAGCCAATGTGGCTTCACAAAAAACTCAGAGATGACCTGAAAACAAAAAAGGGCACATATAGGAAGTGGAAGGAAGGACAGGCTACAAGGGAAGAGTACAGGCAGGTAGCACAGAACTGCAGGAATAGTGTCAGGAAGGCTAAAGCTGAGAATGAGCTGAGGCTAGCAAGGGATGCTAAAAACAGCAAGAAAGCTTTCTTCAGATACATGCATAGTAAAAGACAGAGGAAAGAATTGGTGGTTCAACTATGCAATGAGGATGGCAAAATGATAACAGATGACAAAGAAAAGTCAAAACTGTTCAATTCCTACTTCGCCTCGGTCTTCTCCCAAAAGAGAGTTTTATGTCCCCCCTAGCAAACCTGAAGTGCAGACTGAAGGGGCAAGATTGCAGCTTGAGATTGATAGGTAAATGGTTAAGGAACACCTGATTACTTGGAACGAGTTTAAATCTCCAGGGCCTGATGAACTGCATCCTAGAGTAATAAAGGAACTGGCAGAAGAACTCTCAGAACCACTGTCTATTATCTTTGAGAAATCATGGAGGACAGGTGAAGTGCCAGATGACTGGAGGAGGGCAAATGTTGTTCCTATCTTCAAAAAGGGCAAGAAGGAGGAACCTGGGAACTATAGACCAGTCAGTCTGACATCAATCCCTGGGAAAATTCTGGAGCAGATTATAAAGAAGTCAGTCTGCAAGCACCTTGAAAACAATGCAGTGATTACTAGAAGCCAGCATGGATTTGTCAAGAACAAATCCTGCCAGACTAATCTGATCTCATTTTTTCATTGGGTAACCTCCCTTGTGGACTGTGGGAATGCGGTGGACATCATATATCTGGACTTCAGCAAAGCTTTCGACAAAGTGCCTCATGATATCCTGATTAGCAAGCTAGCTAAAAGTGGGCTGGACAGAACTATCAGGTGGATCCACAATTGGCTGCAGAATCGGACTCAAAGAGTGCTTATCAATGGTACCTTCTCAAACTGGGGAGAGGTAATGAGCAGGGTAACACAGGGCTCGGTCCTGGGCCCAGTGCTTTTCAACATTTTTTATTAATGACTGGGATGAGGAGGTGCAGGGAATGCTTATCAAAGTTGCAGATGACACAAAGTTGGGTGGAACAGCTAATACTCTGGAAGACAGAAACAAAATTCAAAACGATCTTGATAGGCTGGAGCGCTGGGCCGGAAACAACAGAATGAAATTTAATAGGAATAAATGCCAAGTGCTGCACCTAAAGGAAACCAAATGCAGAGTAACAGAATGGGGGACACTTGGCTCAGCAATACTACAAGTGAGAAGGATCTTGGAATTGTGGTAGATCACAAACTGAATATGGGCCAGCAATGTGATGTGGGTGCAAAGAAGGTAAATGCTATTTTGGGCTGCATTAATAGAAGTATAGCTTCCAAATCACGTGAAGTGATAATTCCCCTTTACTCAGCACTGGTTAGGCCTCATCTTGAGTACTGCGTCCAGTTCTGGGCACAACACTTTAAGAAAAACTGGAGAGGGTTCAGAGGAGGGCAACAAGGATGATAAAGGGAGGGACTGGAAACAAGGCCCTATGAGGAGAGACTGAAAGAACTGGGCATGTTTAGCCTTCAGAAGAGGAGATTGAGGGGAGATATGATAGCACTCTTCCAGTACTTGAAGGGTTGTCACAAAGACAAGGGCCAGGATCTCTTCTTGATCATCCCAGTTTGCAGGACACGGAATAATGGGCTCAAGTTACAGGAACCCAGATTCCACCTAAACATCAGGAAAATATTCCTGACTGTCAGAGCAATAAGACAATGGAATCAACTACCTAGGGAGGTGGTGAGCTCTCCCACTCTGGAGGCATTCAAGGTGCAGCTGGACAGCCATCTGTCAGGGATGCTTTGACCTGGAACCCTGCATTGAGCAGGGGGTTGGACTTGATGGCCTTATAGGCTCTTTCCAACTCTACTTTTCTATGATTCTATGATAAGGAAATTGCTTTCGAAATTTTTTTGAAAAAAAGAAAATTTCAGAGAAATTCTCATGGGTTGGGTTCAGGGTTCTTGTGCTTCTGAGGATGCCAAGGAGTGTGCATGATGTCTTTCAAAGTACAAGCTTCTCTTGGGCAACTTGTAGCTTCCTTGGCTTCCCAGACTTCAATTAAAGCCCAGGGAAAGACATCATGAAGTAATTCCTCCCACAGGGCTTTTCCAGATCAAGAAGTGCAAGAAGCCAGGGAGGCTGCATAGCAATGGAGAGATGTGTGATAAAAAGAAAACACGGAGAGAGAGAGAGCACCCTCTGCCACCTTGCAGTGACTAGATAAGCTCAAAAGCACCATGAAAATGTTTTTAAAAAATCAAATGCCCTGAGAATGAGGCAGAAAAAGGGAAGCCTCTTTCATGGGGGAAAGAAATATTTCAGGACATTGGAGGACTGATTTTGGCACAGCACTGGCTCCACCTCTACTCCAAAGCTGGACACACAATATCGCCTCCCTCACACACCTGCTGCCGGGCTTTCAGGGAAGTAGCATTATTATTTTCATCTGCATTAGAGTCAGCTCTCAGGCATTTAATGTTTGGAAGGCCCTGGGGAAGGCGATGGACCCTGAGGAATGACAACTTGAATTGAGTCACAAATTCTCAGAAGACATTTTTCTCAGAAAAGTTGTGAGATTTTTCTTTTTCTTGCCCCTAGAAATGCAAGGCCACTTTGCGGAACTTAACCCAAATTTTCTGCACCATTTTTTTGTGGTGGCCACCTTCCATCTCCTTTCCATGCAACACCCCAGAACAACACTACGTGTAGGACATTGTGAAGGATCCAAAATGGCTGCCAGGCTGCCAACACACTTGATGCTGTTGCCACTTGCAGTGGCAGCACAACCCCCCTACCAATGGTGAGTCCCACCTGTGAGAAACTGTTGGAGAATTTCTCCTCCCCTAGAGAAATTTGGTGAAATTGTCCACCAAATTTGTCTGCCCAAAAACAAGCTGGAGAATTTGGACAGGTCATTTGTGTGCCCAGCTCTAACTATGATCCCTGTGACAGTGGTGCAAGACACGGGGAAGAACTGGACAGGAGCCCTGGCCTTGAATCGTAGGGGTGCATTTCAGATTCAACTACATCCCAAAACAGATCAGGCTGACCCTGAAAGATTCAAGAGATGTCCAAGTCGAAGTGGGGCTCCTCTGAAGCAGACTGAATCCAAATCTGAACCCTCCTGAAGCTTTGTTAGATAATTTTGATTTAAAGGGACCCAGAGACCCAGACAATGTCTGCAAAAAGTGATTTCCCCCAAGCTTTCCATATAAGGAAAATGCCACGGTGGGAGAGGGGGCAGGGAAAGGAGGCGGTGTGGGGTTTTTTGACTGGCAGATCTAGCTTCCAATCATGGTGAGTGGTTTTAACACAGCTTTGGGGCAGGGATGCTAAAGTAATATACTGCAGGACTGTTCCATTGTTCAGTGTTCTTTGCTCATTCTCTCTCCAAAGAGAGAAACCCCTGCACCTATTCTTCTGATATTTTGCAGCTTTCTTGCCTAGGGACACCTCTGGGATGTGTGCCATTTCCATAACAATTGCCCACAAAAAGCAAAGGTGGATAAGTGCATCCTGTTTTTTTGTTCATTTGAAACTTGGCAGGCTTGATCCCCTCAGAAGCGGCATGTATGCATGCACATTTCATCCAATTGTCCCAACAAATTAAAAAAATTACCAGCAGTTTTCTTTTTTAAAAAAAAAATCCAAAGGCATCTAATGCAACCCTCCCCCTGCTCCTATTTAGCACATTTCATTCTTTCATATGGGGTTACTATGCCTGTGGATTTCATTCAAGTATGTCAAAGAGCAAAACCGATATAGCCATTTCTTTGTTTTCATTGGTAGTCAATGGGAGGCATGAAGCTTCGAATTCCTGGATTGAGAATTGGATTTGGATGGACCCTGAGTCAAACTGGGTAGCCTCTGAATCCGTCTGTTTTCTGAATTGGGGTCCAAATCAAATCTTGTGACCAGTGCACACCTCTAGTAGTCAGGCATGCGAAAACTTGCTAGCCCAGACACTGCATGGTTGGTCCAGTACAGGGAGGGGATGGTCTTCTGCATCAAGACTCATTCCAGAGCTTGTGCTTCTGGGGTGGGCTGGGGCAAGAAATATGGACAGGAGGTAGCAGAAAAGGAGCCGCCATGCCAGCTCAGTTTATCTGAGCGTGGAAAGCTAAGCAGGGTCAGGCCTGGTTATTACTTGGATGGGAGACCCCTCCTCTAGTTTCCTGCACTGAGCAGGGGGTTGGACTCGATGGCCTGTAGGCCCCTTCCAACTCCATGATCTATGAATCTATGAACCTCCACAGAATTTCACGGGAGTTCCAAAGTCCTCCCACTACTTACCTGTATCCTAGGACCTGGCAAAGAAGGCTGTAGTTGTGAGAGAATTTGTATGTACCCATGATGAAAATGTGAATCTTAAATAAAAGTACATATTACTACTGCCCATCCTTCATGGTTTTTTTACGGAAGCAGTGGGTTTTGAGGTCCCCCTTCCCATGGGAGAGGCGGATGCTCCCACATGTAGTGAAAATTCTATGCACTTCCAGCAGCAAAGCCAGCAGCAATACTATATTAAGTAACAGAGAACATGGCAACACCGAGAGACACTCTCACAGCATCCATGGCAAGTGACACCTGTCACTTATGGCATTGTGTTCCAGCACCATCCACACAGTAGCCAGACCTGGAAGGAGTCGATTCATAGCAGAAGGCCTTCATAAGATCTCCCTACCTCACTGCACAATCAAAACACAATCTAGCAGCCACAAAGCTACCACAATGGCCTCACTAGTGTATATACCACTGTGCTGCAGCCATCATGAGCCCAGCAACAGATACTGGTAGCTGTGCAGATTAAAGCTCCCAGCAGACAGGGAGCAGTTGAATCCCATGGCCATATAAACACAAACAGCCAGCACACAGTAGAGGATGGAAGGGCCAGCACACAGTAGAGGATGGATGGACAGAGACAACAGTGTGTCAGGATCCGCTCCTCCAGGGTAATGCCACAGCTCCACCTGGTGGCAACGCTACCTCCTTGCAGGAGCGAGCCCAGGGTTTGTCGGCACTCGCAGGGTGTAGCCTCCTGCTCCTGGCTGATTTCAGGCCAGCTAATGCAGCCCAGCTGGAAGCAGCCAGAAGGACCTATATAAGGGCTGCAGTTTGACTTCAACCCTTGCCACAGCAATACACACCTCTGTGTTGTCTGCAGCTGGTTCCTGTTTCTAGTGACCAACCTTGCTTTGCCTTGTCTGGTGTTGACCCGTGACTGCTCTTGACCTACGCTCCTGCCTCTGGCCCTTGCTCTGCCTGGTACGTGTTTGGACTCTGTTTATTCTTGGACTTGTCTTCTGCCTCTGACCCTTGCCTGGACTCTGCTTGACTCGCCTTCTGCCTCTGGCCCCTGTTTGGACTCTATTGCTCTAACCCGTGCTGGACCTTCTGCCTGTTGCCTGGACTTGCCCTCTGCCTCTGGCCCCTGTGTGGACTCTGTTGCCCGGAACCCGTGCTGAACCTTGGGCCTACTGTTTATCTCTGCCTCCATCTTCCCCGGCCCTGGCGTTCCAGCCCTGAACCCTTGCCGCCCACGCCCTGGACCTTACACAGTGTTGGGAGGCAGCATGAGCTCCCCAGAAGGACACAAGCCTGGTGAGGGACCAATGAGTATGTGAGAGGAAGAAATGTTTTGCCTGGGAGGGTGAGGGCAATTAGCACTAGCAGCAAAGGAAGCCACAACATTAAGCTCCTGGTAGCTCAGCAGGAATATATCACTGATATGGGAAACAAGAGACTGGGGACTGAGCTCTATCAATGGGAAATGTTGAAGGTTCATCTTTTCGATACTAGCCCATCCAGGACCGGTGCAGGGCAGTTTGGCGCCCCAGGCGAAAAAATATTTAGCGCCCCCCCCCTCCAAAGCAGCAAAAAAAAAAACCCTGCGCCGCCACCACCAACCTACCTCCCCCCCCCCGCCCTGGCTGCGGCGGCGGCCTCCTCCTCCTCCTCCTCCTCCTCCTGAAGTGACGCGACGCGACGGGACCCCCGTGCTGTTTTTTGCCGGGGAAACCATGGCAACAGGGCTGTTTAAGCCCTGTTGCCCTGGTTCCTCCCGCCAAAACAACGCGGGCGGGGCTCCGGAAGCGACGCAACGCGGAAAAGGTAGGTGACGGGGGGGTTGGGGGGGTGGCGATGGCGGCGCGAGGCGCAGCGGCAGCGAGCGGGAGGGCGGGGGGAGGCGCAGCGGCGAGCGAGCGGGCGGGGGAGGCGCGGCGGCGGGAGGGAGGGTGGGGAGGCGGAGGCCTGGCGAGGGCGGCGCAGCGGCAGCGGAGGCCTGGCGGGGGCGGTGCAGCGGCAGCGAACAGGAGCGCAGCGTTTCCGCGCCCTCTTCAGCCGTGCGCCCTAGGCAACCGCCTAGTTTGCCTAGCGGTAGCGCCGGCCCTGAGCCCATCAACAATGATGTAGAGGCATAAAAAAAGGAGAGCGGAAGCAGAGCTAGAGGAGTCAAATACAGCCACAGGAGAAACACACATGATGGAGCTATTTCAAACTTCCAGTAGCTCAGCTCGCTGACCAAGCAATAGAGAGCAGAACAGAGGGTGCTTGATACAGAACCATGGCCTGCTAGGACAGTGTGGGCACACATATGGTCCCCAGGTTCAAACACAGATGGAGTGTCCTACTGGAACAGGCGGGGAGGAGCTTCACATGCATATGCACACCTGAGAGTGCAGTGTCCTACCCAATCAGAGGGAGGGGTACACGGACCAATTTAGCTAATTGCCTGCCTCTCACATACCTCAATATTCTTTTCCCCAGCCCCATCCATCCCATCCTGCCACACCTCTACCATGGCCATTTATGGGTGATTTCCAGTGCTTGCTGGTCATTGCCCCAACATACCTTGTTATCCATCTCCCCCACCCTACAGGGAAGAATCCATCTCCTAACCTCAGAGAAACGGACAGTCAAAGCTTTTCCTTAACAGCATTGATGATGGGAATGAGTTCTGAAAACATTTGTATCCACCCACCCCTTCATTTGTCCTCACGAGGTCCCTGTGAGGTCAGTTGAACTGAGAGATAGTGACTTGGCCAAGGTCACCTGCTGAGTTTGAGATTACCATAGTTTGATGTCAAACTCAATGCAGAAAAAATCAAACCTATCTTATTTTATTCATACAGGGAATGTACTGAACATATCAAAATCTAGAAAATTATAATTAGGGGAACTTTTCAAAAATTGGAGATTTCAAAGATGGCCACCACTCTAATGTGATCTAGCTCTGAAAAATATATAACAGCAATGCACCTCAATGAGGCTCAATATGTTTTAGCACAATGTAGCTGTTTATTTTATTTTTATTTATTTTATTTATTGTATTTCTAGATCACCCATCTAGCCAGAACCTGGCTACTCTGGGCGATGTACAATATAAACTGTTGTGACAGTTAGGTCTGCATCTCCCTTTGCATGCATAACTAAGGTATATGTCATGGGTGGAATTAAATGTAACCCCTCTATGCCCAGGCAACTTTTGAAAGGCTAAACAACCATGTAGAAAAATACTAAGAATCCTCCAATGACAGTTCCATAATTCCTACTATGACACATGATGCTTCAACAAGTACTGACTTTTTTGTCTCTCAGAAGTCCAGACTGGTCAAAACGTAATGATGGATCATACCCTTTGGGTGTGTGCTTTATGCCACTAAAACTGGGCACTGGAAAAGTAATTGGGATTATAAAGTCTATTGGTGAGACATCAGTAGTGTGTGTGTGTGGGGGGGGGGGGGAGTTATTTCATGTTGCATGTTAAAGAGAAAAGACCAAGATGTGACACTGCAAATAATACTGTGAAGGTACGATCTAAGCATGTACATCCACTTTAATTCCATTGATATCAATGGGAAAAGTTAGTTATGACTAACTTAAGCCCTATTGATATCAGTAAGATGAAACCATGACAAACTTAGTCTGGATCCAGCCTCCTATGTTTTGCAGAAATGGATTGTTGCTGAATGGGTTCCTAAAACATTGCAAGTTGGAGCATGTCCAGAGAAGAGCAACCAGGATGGTGAGTGGTCTGGAAACCAAGTCCTATGAGGAACTCAATATGTTTACCCTGGAGAAGATAAGATTAAGGGGAGACCTGATAGCATCCTTCAAATATCTGAAAGGTTGCCATGCAGAAGATGGAGCAGACTTGTTCTCTGTTGCTCCAGAGGGCAGGACTGGAACCAGCGGGTGGAAATTGCAGGGAAGCAGATTTTGGCTAAACATCAGGAGAAACGTCCGAACAGTGATTGCTGTTCAGCAGTGGAACAGATTGCCTCGGGAAGTGGTGTGTTCTCCTTCGCTGGAGGTTTTTAAGCAGAGGCTAGATGGCCATCTGTCAGGGATGCTGTAGCTGCACCCTGCAATGCAGAGCCAGCATTGAGCAGCGGGTTGGACTAGATGATCTCCAGGGTCCCTTCCAACTCTATGGTTGTATGATTCGATTCTTTGCCAGATCAAAGAGAACATAATGGCCACAAGAGTTTCCATAGCAGGGCCAGTTTGCAAACGGGGTTATTGTACATATGTGGTGTTATAGTTTCTGATAGAAGTTGAAAATCGTTCCACTGCAAGGTCATTTCAAAACATGTACTGTATAGCAATAGAACCAACAGTTCAGGCACAGGTATCTGCCCTACATCTTCTGCAGTGCAGACAGATGCAAATAATTCATTGAGCTTCTCTACAATCTCCTCGTCCAGGTTAAAAGCTGCTCTGCCACCTTTGATGTTAAGCAGCACCAACTGGCTGGTTCCATTCTGGTTCAAGTGGAATCTGTTCCATTTGTATGGGCCCAGCTTGTTCCAAAATGTCCCTCAGTGTCTAACAAATCTAAACCCCTCCTCCCTACACCACCATCTTATTTTCTAGCAGAATGTAGGGAAAGGTGGACTGCCCTGCCCTGGCCTCCTTGCTCTGTTGTCGATACAGGGTTTTCAAAATGGGAGGGGGGCTGGTAAAAAGACATGGGGGGAGGCATTTGCAGCAGTCATACTTGGAGGCGTTTATGAGTGTGGAGTGCGTTGTTCTTGGATCTTTCATGGCCTCAGGCCTGGGCATTCAGCATCACCTGAAAAAGGACTCTGAGCTCAACAAGATACTGATCATCCCAGTCCAGGGAGTAACCTCGGGAACCGGATGCATTCCCTGCCTGGGCCCAAGGACTTAGCCCTCCCATCAACCCCCTCAGCCTCCATAAATGGCTTTCCCAAAGCCTCTCAGATCCCACAGCCACATACTGTAAGTGCTTAACACTACAGAGATGACCATGGACCCTTTAAGGCTGCAGTCAGTACCCCGTAGAAGGTGGCACTTCCGAGGGATCTGGGCTGACCAGCCTTACTGAAGCCCACAATTGCTGTTGGTGCCTTGCTGGAATAACATCTCCTTTCATGAAGAACTACCCCAGTCTAACAGCTCCTGCAGAGTGCCGTCTGGGCTGCTATTATTGGTCTCTGCCTTGCTGTGCTCTTGTTTACCTAGCATAACTGTTGACTGAACATGAGCCTTGCCTTGTCAGTTGTGGCTTCTTTCTACCAGGGCCTGTTTCAGCACCCAGTTGACTGGCTGCTTCCCTAGGCCCCAAGCCAAGCTGAGACAGCATCCCCAGCTGCAGGAATGGAGTTTAAGTTCTTCTTTTTTTGTGGGTTGTGGTGGGGGGGGTTGTGTCTGAAGTAGCAAGACAGGGTTACTTGTAAGGGTTCTGAGAAGACAAACATTAGCAATGCACTCTTTCTCTATTTGATTTTCTCCTTGGCTGTTTGTACAAATGGGACCCCTTCTGTGCCAAATGCCCTTTCACCATTGTTTCCATCATGTCTATCAGCTCTACGTTTGCTCAGCATGAGGCCAGGGATAGAGCCTTATATGGTGTATTATGGATCTGGTAGGGGGGATGACTTTCCCTACTTGTGGACCCCTTCTTTACTAGAGTTCCCCAAAATGAAATTACTGATAGGCTGCCACCATATGCTAATCCTTGCCTGAACACCCTAGTCTGTCCTGCTGGGACATTCTAAGCACTTCTGACAAGGATCCCTCCCTGCACCCCAATTCTAAGAAAACAGTAAAAGGAAGGCACTTTGGAAAACCACCAGAAGTTACAAAACTAAACCTTGTGGAAAAACCTAAAAACACATGGGGTAGCTTTGCAACTGTGCAATCCTGCATATGGGGAAGGTTTTCATGAGATATTTTGTTTTAAAACAGTCACATTTCCAAATATGAAAAGGAGTTTGGGGGGGAGGAAAAAGAGAGGAACAAGAAAAGGCAACAATCACATATGCAAAATTGTAAATAAAAATCAATAAAGTCAGTCTAACTTAGCTAGCTACATGTTACGTACTTGCCTAGAATCTTCAGTTTTCGAGCATATGCAGAGTTCATTGCAGAAAAGAGGGTCTGAGAGAGAACATCTTGATCTCCTGATTAGATGTTGCTAGGAAGACGGGGTGTGAGAACAAAGTCGCACTGTTGTTGTTAGTGTTATTGCATTGTTTCCCACTGTAAAAAGCATTCTCAAAGAGACTGACACACGCAATACAAAAATCCATAATTAATAAAAGAGAGAAACCTGCTAAATCAATATTTTGTCGTAATCTGAGTTCACTATAAACTGGCCCCTTAGTGGAGACTGTTGTTTCATCTGATTGTGTGATATCCTCCATTTCTCATGTCACTGGTCTCGTCAGCAAATCAGAGCCACCTTCTTAACAACCCCACACTTGACTTATAAAAGAGTTAGCCAGTTCTTATTTATTTATTTATTATATTTATCAATCGCCCATCTGGCCGGCCACCCGGCCACCCTGGGCGATGTACAATTAAAATACAGCAAAACAACACAATAAAATATAATAATTAAAACAATATAAAAAATTCTCATTAAAAACCTAACCCACCCCATATTCCCGCCTGAACAGCCATGTTTTTAATGCACGGCGGAAGCTCATCACGGAGGGGGCATGGCGAAGGTCACTAGGGAGGGAGTTCCATAATGTGGGGGCCGCCACAGAGAAGGCCCTCTTCCTAGTCCCCACCAGCCTGGCTGCTCTGGCTGATGGGATAAGGAGAAGGCCGTCCGTGGCAGACCTTGTTGAGCGGCCTACTTGATGTTGCTGGAGGCGCTCCTTGAGATAAGCTGGGCCGGAGCCGTGTAGGGTTTTAAAGGTCAAAACCAACACCTTGAATTCGGCTCGGCAAGCAACTGGTAGCCAGTGCAACTCATTAAGCACTGGCGTGATGTGATCACGCCGGCGGCTGCCCTTAATCAGGCGAGCCGCCGCGTTCTGTACCAGCTGAAGCTTCCGGACCGTCTTCAAGGGTAACCCCACGTAGAGCGCATTACAGTAGTTCTAACAAGACAAAGCATCGTGTTAATGAGCTTAGTGTTCTGTGCGTATCCAAAAACAAGGCACGGGATGTATGCTTATTCTGGCTTTCATGCATGGTTGCCAACTTACCAGATGCTCTAGGGACTGTTGTTGAGCTACTAGAAGTTTATCACATTGTGAAGGTACAGAACTGTCTTCCATTTGTTTACCCGAGCTTTTCATGTCATTTTCTTTTCGCATTGTGTAAACTGTTATTTACCTGTTACTGTTCTCCCCTCTTAGATTTTGATTGTTATTAATTTTTTTGTGTTAATTTTGTATTGTTTTAATATGTTATGTTGCTTGTACCCCACTTTGGGATCATTTTATAATGAAAAGCATGCAAGACATTTCTTAAATAAATAAATATTTTTTCTTCTATATAGCTTTTTGCATGTTATGGGGTTAA
Organism: Shinisaurus crocodilurus; assembly: GCA_021292165.1. Taxonomy (NCBI): domain Eukaryota; kingdom Metazoa; phylum Chordata; class Lepidosauria; order Squamata; family Shinisauridae; genus Shinisaurus; species Shinisaurus crocodilurus. The sequence continues at coordinate 135,390,782 of CM037878.1, forward strand.
TTTCCTTTTGCTATATTTGCTAAAACCAAAAGTTCAGACGTTCATGCATGCAATTGCCAGTAAGTCTGCAGAGCAAGGGAGAGGACAGGAGGTTCAGCTACAGGTCAGGAGCCTCGCTTAGCCCTTTGGTTCTGAAAAGTCTGCTCTGAAGAAAAGAAAAGAAAAGTTTTCATTTTAGCAAAAACTTTCAGGTGTGTAAAGAGGAATTTAGGGTAAAGGTGAGCTCTCCTAATTGGCCAGAGTTACAAGAGCTCAAGCTAGCTTTAACACATAAAAAATGGAGGCCAAAGGGGGATTTTTAGAAGGAGACGGAGTTGGGAGGATTAGACTGAGGACAGAAAGAAAAAGATCTGGAAAGAAAGCTGCATAGGAGAGCTGAGAACTCTGATAGTAAGATATTGCTGGGAGTAGGAGGAGAGCTGTAGGGGCTGTTGGTTTGGGCTATCCATTGACCACAGCCCAAACACCACCCATTTTTTGTTCCTATGCCTTCAGGGTTGTGCCAGTATTGCAGTTATACCAGCATAACTATTGTGCCAGGGTAACTGTGGTGCTCTGCTAGTATAGATGCAAGGTTATCTTCAGGATCTGCCAGTACAAGGGATCTTAATCATTTTGCTATGTGCCTCCAACAGCTGTAGGTCAGGGATAGGATTGCATTGTTAATATCCTATCCACCTCCAACCACCATAAGCTGAGGATAGAATTGCATTGCTATGCCCAAGATTAATGCTCCAAAAACATAACGAGTGCTCAAACCCACGGTGACTTACTAGGTCACACATAGCATCTATGGCAGAATTAGAGTCATGCATTTTACCTGTTCTTGCTGGTCATTGGAAGTGTTCCCACAGAAACAGGAGGACCTTGTGTCCCTACTGCCATATTTACAGGATGCTGTGTCTTTGTGTGTCTTGGGGGCTTTCTCCCTCTAAAAGTTATCCTGTTGCTTGATGTTTTCTTCTTCTTTTTCCCCCCACATAGCTGCTGAAGTACTCTCTGAATATGTTTAATGAGCCATTAACTAACTCTCTTCATGCTAGGGCTGGGATGGAAAAGAAATGCTGAGTTCTGTGGAAACATCACAACCAGACAGATAAAGCACCGTTGGGGAGGAAAATAAGCAGAGTGGGGCTGCAAGGCCCCTCCCTCCCTTTCTCCCTCTCCCCCCCCCCTCACACATGCACATACACACTCTTAGCAGAAAAAGAGAGAGAAAAGATTGGTAAAAGATTCAATGAGCTGTGACCAAATATTGGAAATATGGTTAAGAATGGAAGAATCCCACTCCCAACACACAGAGAAACAGAAGAAAAAGAATGCAACAGGCCTATGCCCTCACACACAACTATGCATCAGTCAGACATAGTGAAGAGACACCAGAGCCACATACTCTAACCCAGTGTTTTCCAACCTTGGGTCCCCAGATGTTTTTGGCCTGCAGCTCCCAGCATGCCCCAGCACATCTGGGGACCCAAGGTTGGAGAACACTGCTCTAACCCAACATGCCATAACAGAGTTGATGCACAGAGCAAAACACACCAAATAAAGAGACACAGGCAAACAAAATACACTTTAGATACAACTTCAGACATACCGACCCACCCAAAATACATGTTATCATGTGTCAAAGATACCACAGAGTCCTGCATACTACACTATATGTACACTTCACAGAAGCGGCCCAACTGTCACACGATGTATGGAACATGTAGGGATTGGGCCCACTCTTCCTACAGAGGAGGATCTGGGAACAGATTCTGAGGAAGAGGGGGGGGAGGAGGAAGAGGAGGAGTTGGAGGGGGGGAGAGGCACCTGAATCTTCAAGGCCAGGAGCCTTGGAGATAAACTCTTACAGGCAGGGAGGATCAATTGGTGTTAAATTCCGTGGGAAAGCAGCCTGAGCTCTCTGATCGGGAGGAGGGTGAATCAAGTGTCACTAACCCCCGGGTCAGACGTCAACTAAGGAGGATGGACCAACTGGGGAGTGTCAGGCACCCTTAAGAATAAGGAACCGCCTTAGGGGTGTGGGTAATTTGAGTCTGGAAGGAAGGAGAGGTTCCCAGTTTGGAATCAACTTCGCAACAATAGGGCAATCTTCCTTAATGGCTGGTATTCTAACTAAGCTTGATTCCTTTGTGACTGACTCTGCAACTCACTTCTTTTATAATTCTAAGCCAGTTTGCTAGGCTGGCATCTGTCCTAATAAAGCTTTTTGGTTAGAAGCCATTGTGTGCATCTTCTTGGAAGGAGGAGGGGAAGTACGGCTTCAAGTCAACAGAACACCTACAAAGCACAACTTCTCTAAAGCAAAATTCCTAGCATATGGAGACATACAGAAGTAAAGGAACATCGGAGCAGTGGTGCACATGGGAGGTTCAGCTCTTCTTGAAGTTCCTCTTCATCTCAGCTGGGAACTCAATGCTGCCACCCCCTGTTCCCAGCAAGAGAACCAGCATGCACTCCATTAACCAGATCAGGGGTCCTCAAACTTTTTAAATGGGGGGCCAGTTCATTGTCCCTCAGACTGTTGGGGGGCCAGACTATAGTTTGGAAAAAAAAATATTACTTGATCAAATGGAAAGTTATTATAAATTAATAATAAATTAATAATAAATTAATAATAAATTAATAATAAATTAATTTGCTGTCTAAAATTGAAATACATTAAATTTTAAAAAGGTATAGAAAGGCTTGATTTGCACACTGCACATATCTTATTTGTAGTGCAAAAAAACAGGAAAAAACAATACAATATTTAAAATGAAGAACAATTTTAATCAACATAAGCTTATTAGTATTTCAATGGGAAGTATGGGCCTGCTTTTGGCTAATGAGATGGTCAATGTCTGGTTCCACATTTGTCACTGCTAGTCGTAACAAGTGATGCAAGTGTGCATCAGTTAGTCTGGATCTGGTTGGAGATTTCAGATGTTTCATTCGGGAAAAAGTCTGTTCACAGACATAGGTGCTGCCAAAGATGGCTGCCATTTTGAGTGCATGGTTCCTGAGATTAAAAGGAAGGAAGGCTAATGGAAGCCTTAACCCTAGTTCTCTGGAGTGAAAGTGAAGGAATACGTCACACACACAACCTTCAGCATTCCTTTAGCAGAGACTGTTCTTCCCTGGCTCATCTCCTACTCCAACAATGGGGAACCCATGGGGGTGGAGGGTGAGAAAAAAGGAAGCAAGCAGCTGTTACGTGGCAAGGGGCGTTCTTCACTCTCCGAACCAAGGTAGGCCAGCAAGGAATTCCCCAGAGAGAAGGGGAACAGGATAGAAGAGCTGGCAGTTATCCCACTCATAACCCATCGCAAAGCCTCCCACCAGCCACTGCCTCCGTTTCCCCCCAAACAAATGCAAGTCACAGCCAGATCCTGAACCTAGGCTATTTTACTCAGCGGCGAGTCCCACTGAGGTCAATAGAATTTGCTTCCTGGAATCTGTACTGAGTACTTCAGCAGCAGCGGCCGACGCCCTTGCACTCCTTGTAATGGATTTTCCAAAACTATCATCAAATCATCCACAAAGGCTCTCAGCTTATATGATTCTTTTTTAATCTTTATTCCTGGGATTCTCTCATCTTGCCTAATATCTCTAAGCAAAACTTCTAAAACTAAAATAAACAGTAGTGGAGATAATGGACAGCCTTGTCTTGTTCCCTTTTGTATCATACAAGGCTTTGTCAATTCACCATGAACAATTATTTGTGCTTTTTGTGTTGAATATATCAATTTTACTTCTTTAATAAAATTATCTCCAAAATCCATTTCCTTCATAACTCCAAATAAAAAACTCCAGTTCACATTATCAAAGGCTTTCTCCGCATCTAGAAAAATCAGTGCTGCTTGTTTTTCGTTATGACAGTTCAAATATTCCAACACATCCAACGCAATTCTAATATTATCTCTTAATTGTCTTTTAGGCAAGAAACCACATTGAAACCACAGTGAATGAACTCTTGTAGAATTTTCTTTAATCTTTCAGATAGAATCATTGTAAATAATGTATAGTCAGTCAATGATGAAATTGGCCTATAATTTTTAACAGAGGTCAGATCTTGTCCTTCTTTTGGTATCAGTTCAATATTAGCTTCTCTCCATGTATCTGGTAGTTTCCCATTTTGTAAGATATTATTAATAGTCCTTTGAAATGGTTGTAACAACTCATCCTCAAAACACTTGTAATAAATTGCTGATAGTCCATCTGGGCCAAGTGTTTTTCCTTTCTTTGATTTTTTAATTACTCCAGATAGCTCTTGTATAGTTATAGGACCATTCATAATTTGTCTTTGATATTCTGTAATCCTTGGTAAGTTTTGCCTTTGCAGGTAATCTGTTTTTTTTCCGGAGATTTTTTCCCCTTTGTACAATTCCGAATTGTTGTTTTCATACTCGAATTGTCTGTTTCATAGATTTCATAGATTATAGAGTTGGAAGGAGCCTACAAGACCATCAAGTCCACCCCCAGCTCAATGCAGGAAACTAGAGGAGGGGTCTCCAATCCAAGTAATAACCAGGCCTGACCCTGCTTAGCTTTCCATGCTCAGACAAGCTGAGCCAGCGTAAGCCACAAGCCTGTCATTATTTCAGTGTTGTCGTCCAACAGCTTGAGTATCACTCTCTTTTCTTTCTCTTTCCTTAATTTATATGCCAACCACCTCCCTGGTTTATTGGCAAATTCAAAATTCTTTTGCTTAGCATAACTCAATTTCATTTCCAATTCTTGTGTCATTAACATGGACAACTGCCTCTGCATTGCTTTAATTTGCCATAAGATATTGGTATTGTTTGGAGATCTTTCTAATTCTTTCTCTTTCTCTCTAATTTCAAGTAATATCTTTTGTGTCGTTTCTTGTCTCTTTTTTTAAAGAAAGGAGTCATGTTGTATAAATATAACTCCTTACTTGTTAAAGTAAGATAAAGGCCTTACTTGTATCCCAAACTGTTTGTAAATTCACACCTTTATCTAGGTTATTTTCAAAAAAAATTCTTAATTTATATTTACATTCTTGAACTACACTTTCTTGTTTTAATGATAGTTCATTAAATCTCCATCTAAAAGAACCCTTCTTCCTTTTGAAAGTCACAGAAACTGGGTTGTGGTCAGAAAAAGTTTTTGGTAATATATCAGCTTTATAAATTTTCATAGCCATAGCTTTCGGCAACCAAATCATGTCTAGCCTTGCATGTGACCTATGCCTATCCGAGAAAAATGTGAATTCTCTGGAGTCTCCATTTTTAATTCTCCAAATATCAACCAATTCCAAATTTTCTATCACCTCAAAAAAAATTTTTTGGCAATTTCCCCTGATTATTTCTTATATTCTTTTCCAAGCGTCTATCCTCTATTGGTGACACCACTCCATTCCAGCCTCCCATTAGACACAAATTTTCATATGTAAGTTCCAAACGTCTATCCATAAGACCTTTATAAAACATAGATTTATCTTCATTTGGTGCATAGACCCCTACCACCAACGTTTTCTTTCCAGAAATATTGACTTCAACATATCTACCTTGTTCATCCGAAAAAAGCCGTTTTGGAGAAAGCTTAGTCTTTATGTATAAAACATTCTGTTCCTGGATCCTAGCTGAGCAGAAGCACAGGAAAGGCTCCAGCTGTTTGACGGGCTGTTAAATAGGGCTGTATAGGCAAACAGGCTCCCAGAGAGAGAGCGAACAGAGCAAGCGAACAGGGAGAGCAAACAGGAGTTTGGCAGCGGAGTAGTAGCACAAGAAAAACAAGTGCTGCAAGGGAAGGGCGTGGCCTGAGAGCTCATTCTGTTCCTGACTCCCAGCTGAGCAGAAGCACAGGAGATGCTCCAGCTGTTTCGGGGGCTGTACAGTCATGCCTTGGATTGAGAGCATAATTCGTTCCGGAAACGTGCTTGTAATCCAAAACACTCTTATATCAAAATGAAATCCCCCCCAAAAACATTTGTACAGAGATTTTTAATTTAAAGCCGTACTACAGTACTTGTATTGCAAGACGTCACTTGTATATCAAGTAAAAAAAAATTAAATAAATATTTAAAAATTTGCTTGTCTTGCAAAACACTCTCAAACCAAGTTACTTGCAATCCAAGGTATTACTGTATAGGCAAGCAGGCTCCCAGAGAGCGAGAGAACAGAGCGAGCGCACAGCGAGAGCAAACAGGAGTTTGGCAGCGGAGTTCGGCAGGGGAGGTCCCTAAGAAAATTTCTGGATTGTTTGTTTTGTTCTAGTAACACACACTTATAGGCCAGGGGGACTCTGTTGTTAACATTCAGGGAAGGCAGGAGGACAAGGCACCAGCCATTCCAGTATGAAAAGAAAGGCAGAAACATAAAGGGAACAGAGAACTATGGACGGAAAGGACTCTCCAGTGGTGGTGACTTGCAATGTGTGTGTGCAATGTTTGTTTTCCTGCCTGAGATCAACATGGCCTACACATGCAACAAGTGCAAGCTGGTCATGCTGTTGGAAGAAAAGGTCAGAGGACTGGAGCAGCAAGTGTCAACCCTCAGGAGTATAAGAGGAAGTGAAGAGTTCTTAGACAGACCAGTGGACCTACAACAGCAAAGCATAGTACAGGAGCCAGAAGGGCAATGGCAGGATGAGGCAGAGTCGGAGAATGCTGAAGCAAGGGAAAATAACGTAGGGGGAACTCCCTGGAAAAGGGTGACTGTTAGGAGCAGAAGAACTAGAAGACATTCTGCGCCTGTGGAAGCAGTGGCGCTATGGAACCGCTTTCAGGTACTTGAGGACGAGAGCGGAGGACAACCTGCAGAGGATGAATTATCTGACACCCAACGTGACAGCGAGAAAGAGGCTGAAGATCAGTCAATCAACGGCAATCAAACCAAGGCCTACAGCAAGAGAAAGAGAAGGGTACTAGTCGTGGGAGACGGATTAAAGCCAAAGTATGTTGTGAAGACCCATGGACTCGCCAGGTGTGCTGTCTCCCCGGGGCACGGATTAAAGATGTGACAGAGCAGCTGCCGAGGCTCATAAAGCCCACCGACACATATCCCTTTCTTCTCATCCATGTGGGTACAAATGATACTGCCAAGCGGAGTTACGAAGAAATCACGTCAGACTTTGAGGAGTTGGGAAGGGAACTCAAAAACTTTGGGGCCCAGATCGTTTTCTTATCCATCCTTCCAGTACTTGGAAGAGGAATAGAAAGGGAAAGAAAAAAGCTCCGAGTGAATGACTGGCTACAAAGGTTGTGCCGACGTGAGAGATTTGGATTCTGGGACCACGGGCTACACTTCCTGGAAGATGAACTGCTGGAAAAGGATGGGTTGCACCTCACAAGGACTGGGAAGGCCACAGCATGAAGAACCTCATCAGGAGGGCTTTAAACTGAATCCAACAGGGAAGGGAGACATGAACTCGGGGGTAACAATGGAAGAAGGCCTCTATGCCGCAACGGAGAGAACGGCGGCAAAATGGGAATTAATTCTATAAACTCTGCATATTCTTCATTTCCATACTCAAAAATTCTGCTAATAATTCAATAATCCTCTTTGTGATATCTTCCGATTGTTGTTCTGGAATTAATCTCAATCTTAAACAGCACTCATTCTGTCGTAATTCCATCAAAGCCAGATCATCCAAACATTTTTCCAACTGTTGTTCTGTCACTTGGCATTTGGTTTTCAAAGTCAAAACTTTCTGATTTGTGTGACTCAACTCCTGTGAAACTTGTTTATATTATAAGATGTCTGCATTTTATTAATTGTTTCTTCTAAACTTATTAATCGTTCATCAGTTTTTTTCTCTAAATTCTGAAAATATGTTTTTGTTCATTAAACATTTTTGTTTGCTCTTCTGAGAATTTTTGGTGTTGTTCCATCATGTTTGTCATCTTTGTCATCATTAAATTAAAGCTGTCAGCCATTATTTGATTTTCTTCCACATTGGAGGATTTTCTTTTCTCTTCCCATTGCCCTCTTGTATCCTTTTTTGGTGGCATTATGTAGTTTATCTATAGCACAACTACAATAGCTTCTTCTGTCTATTCCTCACAGCAGCTTCCTTATCTTGTTTTCTTTTAGCTTTTCAAAACAGGCAAAGTTTCTTTCCCATAGTATAGTAGCAGAAACAGTTTCCTTTTAGTAACTGCCGATTCGACACCAAGTCCAAAAAATATCCAGTCCACTACTTAATTCTTCTGAAACTCCCCTCTAGCATGTAATCTTTCTTATTTCCCCACCTCTAAATTACTTCTTGTCCATTTGTTTATTAGGTTTTGATTTAAGCAATTTTATTTCTTCACCCCCCTTCTTTTCCGGTACAGAAATTAGACACTAACCTGGAGTGATAAGGCTGCCAGACATAGGGGTCTTTAAGTAGTAAATTTTCTTCTTTTTAAAAAGATGTTGCACGGAGGATCTCGGGTCGTCTTATAAATCAAAACACAAGCTCTAATTCAGAGCCAGGTCTGAAGACGCTGTTTTCCCCTCTGCAGCTCAAACTCGCCAGAGGAAGAATCTCTCTGCCGAGAAATCCTGCCACTAGCAAGGAGCTTGCAAGTTGCATTTTCAGAGCAAATGAGGTTAACCTTCAATCTGCCTCTCACTCAGAAGCTGATTTGGCTGCCAGAAAGTTATCTGGTTACCACAGGAACCTGGCTGTTACTTCTCGTCAAGACGCCGCTTGGTGAGAGGACGCTAATCCACCATACCTGCCTCCGGAAGTCTAAATTTTCTTATTCTTAACTTTTGGAAAGTTTATGAGAAAAGTAGCTGTGTGAGGAATTCACACAGCATGAGAACGGTATTTGTTGTTTTGGGTCCTGGAGACAAAGAGCCAAGATGGCCACACTGGATTTGTGGCTTAAGATGGTTGGAGAAATGAAGAATAAATTTGATGCATTTGAGAAAAAAATTCTTGGCACACTGCAACATCTAGAACAGAAAATTGAAAATGTACACTTCAATGTGATAACTGATGTTAGAGAGTCTGATTCGCGGATAGTGTGTTTAGGAACGAGACACAAATGAGATGGAAACGTGCCAAGAGTTTAAAAGTGAAATTCTCAACAGAGTGGTACAATTGGAAGAGATTAAAGGAGTGGCAAATCAGAAAATAACAACTCAAGTTCAGAAGAAATACCTTTTTAATGAGCAAGAAAACCAAGTTTACAAGAAATACCTTCTTATCGAACTGGGAAGGAATGCTGCCTCGTTGAGCACAGTCTGCCTTGGAAATGCTGTTTTGTTGAATATGGACTGGCTTGTTCTAAAGGAGCTGATTATGGAAATTCGTAAGAAGAGAGGCAGTTTTCTCATTACTACGGGATATAGAATCACTGTGTTTGACCGTGGGAACTGAGGGGGTGTTTATTAAAAGGTCTGATTATGGACTATTGGATTATTATCGGAACTGACAGAAATGGCTGAATATGCGTTATGATGTTTGTGGATTACTGGAGAAGAAGGGGGGCTTTGGTTGCTGGTTCGTGGGTTATTATTTGTTTGTTTTTTTATAAATGAAGAGAGGTCTGGGGCAGAAGTTATAAGAGATTTCTGGGAGTGGTTAAAATGGAAGAATTGGGTGATTCTCAACTAGGGATGGGTGAATTCCCCTTACCTCAGCTCTAGGGGCGCTCACCGAGCAACCCCGGGCCCCGATTCGGCTCGCGGCACCAGCTGAGGTGCCCAGCAAAGCGCTCGGCGGACTTCCAGGTCCCCCAGCGTGTCACTTCTGGGTCCCTGGCGCTGCGTTTTTTACATAAAAATCAAGGTAAACTATCTTAAAACTGCTGCGAATAGCAAATCGTGGCCGTTTTAAAGTGGTTTACCTGAAGGTGTTGACACAACCTTGAAGGCGCGCAAGCCTCGTGGAAAAGCAGAGCGCTTCACTTGTGTGAGATGGAAGATTTAAAATCCTATTCCCGTGTGCATACGCCCATAAATCTACACACAGAAGTTCAGACTTGTCTCTCCCACTCCACGCAGCATTCCAGCATATTGGATGTCAGCCAATTCAGCCTCCTCCTTGCAGATCCCAGTAATAAGGAAATAACTCTGTAGACTCCACAGGTTATTGTTCTACCTGTTTATTTACTATAGCAAGTATATCCTACAGAGAATACATATCCTAATTACAGTCCATGTGCAGAGTACAATGCATAGCAAGCATTAATCCAGTGGAGCAAGTTGAGCTTCACTCCACCTCAGCTAAGACGTTACATGATTGCATTAGTCCAGCAAGCACTAGTCAGAAGACCAGAGAGAAGAAGAAGAAAGCAATTCCACCTCTCTCCAAAATGGCTACAGACAGAAACCTAACAAGTCAGTACGTCACCAGAACATACAAACCATGTGACCAGCTCGTATTTCTTTCACACCTACTTTTCCCATGAGAAACAGGCAGGAAGTAGAAGACTAAACATGACTTGTTTACCAGCCATTCTGTACCTTACATATGTAAACAATGTGCCACAGCTAGTGTTTGTGCTACATGTCACAACATTACCTTGATTTTTACATTAAAAATGCAGCGCTGGGGACCCGGAAGTGACACACCGGGGACCTGGATGTTGCTTTCCCCGGCTCCTCCCGCGGGGACTCTGCTCGAGTCAGGGGAACATTGATTGACAGCTTTGAAGCAGTTTCTCAGGAAATGGTGAGATGTGGACACAACTGTTCTGTGGTTGAATGTCACTCCAAAACAAAGTGCATGAGGCCGGAGTACCGCAGAGTGGTCAATCACAATGCCAAGTCAGGAAACGACACAGCCACCTGTGCCTACTTTGCAGAGCTTGATAGTATTCTTTGGGGGGATGCCATCACTCGCCTGAAAAGGGTCTTGACTTGAGTAGTCTTAAGATTGTGCACACCCTGGCAACAAACCAGCCTGCTCATTGCAGCAAGGAAAATGCAGGGCATGTTCTTCCCACTGTGTCAGCAGTCCAGTCTGCTCCTCACACCAAGGAAACAACCCACACTGAGTTCCTCACACTGAGCCAACAAACCAGCGTGGGCCACCTTTCATTCAAATACCACACGTGGCAGAGGGCTCCGAGGAACTGTTCAGGGATGACCTCAGCACCATCAATGTTGTGGACTACATTAGTGCCGAGGGCACTGTGTCAGGTTGGTATCATAGCATTTGTGGGTCATCCCCACTGATCTTCTCACCCATTTAAGACTCAAGGCCCAATAAAGATGCTTCCTGGGGAAGAAAGTATTTCTGTTAAGGAATGTCTAGGAGGTTTACTCTGCCACTGGAATAATAAAACGCCAAGTTTGGGAACAGCATTTCATTTCAATAGCACTGACACGTTACTGTCTTTTCATCTACTGAAACAATCCTCTTTATTAAATCTTGCACTCAGCATAGCAGTTGCGAGAGATTTAACAAGATTCATACACATGTCTCCTGCTGCCCTGTTGTTCTCTCATGGTTAAAGATGAAAACAATCTCCTCTAAAACTGACAAACAGATTCCAGGGGCAATACCTGGGAGACCCCTTTCCATGGCATTCACCATCTGCACCCACCACTGCAGATCCTCTCCTTGTAATCTGGAACACTTCTTTTACACTGCCAGTTGCACAGCGAGAGATTGCTTTCATTGCTAGTGCTGTCTTTGGGAAGCGCAAGACAGGGGACCCCAATGTGGTGCTGCTATGGGATTGCATGCTGTAATGGGGAACACATCAAAACCGGTCGATTGTGAGTGGTCCTTTCATTTTGTGACAATGTACATTCTGGTCACTTGGAACAGGTCCTGCCTCCACAGATCCAGGAAATGCAACCCCAGGCCACGAAGAGATGTTTGACCGTGAAAGCAAAGCAGCAAGGAATGGTGAGCTACTGGAAGTTTGCCCTTGCAGAAAGGGCAATGGTCCCTCTGTTAGGTTCTCTAGTGAGGAGGAAGCATGCATGGACACTGGAACTATGTATTACACCAAACTTCTTTGGCATCCTGCTTGGAAGATGAGTGCCCTCGCTAAGTAGGGCATATCCACAGTGCTGTGTGTGGACCAAGAGCCATCCTTCTCGAGAAGTATGCATCGACACATGTGCAGAACATTTCGCAAATGGCAAAGACTGACCTGTCTTTTCCATTTTCAGATGCAAGAGCGAGCGCGAGTGTCTCATCAACAACACCGGGAAAGGATCCCACTAATGCCCCGGGTACGAAGCCAGCAATGCCTCATATGTATGCAGATAAACCTTGATTTTTCTTATTTACACACACACAAAATAATTAGGAAAGGGTATCCAACATAAAGAAGGGAGCATTTGCTTTTATGCCAGCAAATTATACATTATACAAAATGGCTATTTACAATATTTACAGTTGGGGAATTGTGGTGCCAGCGCTCCCTCTACTTTTCCCTGGCCACACGTCCAGCGCTGCGCTGTCCAAACACCCGCCTCTCAAGATGAGCGACCCTTTTCTCGGGTGAATGCACTGTGAAGAAAGGGAAGCAGAAACCCCTTAGAGCCCTGTGGACAGGAGACCACATTAGCACTCTGAAGCATCTCAGTGACTGGCTACGAAGGTGGTGCCGACGTGAGAGATTTGGATTCTGGGACCACGGGCTACACTTCCTGGAAGATGGATTGCTGGCAAAGGATGGGTTGCACCTCACAAGGACTGGGAAGAATGTGTTTGGCCACAGCATGAGGAACTTAATCAAGAGGGCTTTAAACTGAATCCAACAGGGGAGGGAGACATAAACTCAGGGGTAACAATCGAAGAAGGCCTCTGTGCCACAACGGAGAGAACAGCTCCAGCGGTGCCCAATGATAGTCTACCACAAAATGTAGGGGGAAAGTCGGACTATAAAGCACATAGTCTTCGATGTCTCTATACTAATGCCCAGAGTATGGGCAACAAACAAGACGAACTTGAACTCTTGATACATGAGGGCAAGTACGACTTGATAGGGATAACTGAAACCTGGTGGGATGACTCCCATGACTGGAATACAGCAATTGAAGGGTATAACTTGTTCAAAAGGAACAGAAGCAACAGAAAGGGAGGTGGAGTTGCACTGTATGTGAAAGACACATATTTCAGCAACGAGATACAGGAAGAGGAGCTTGGCAGCCCCATTGAGAGCATCTGGGTTAAAATAAAGGGGGCAAAGAATAAAACGAACATGGCGGTTGGAGTCTACTACCGACCACCCAATCAAGGAGAAGACGAGGAAGAAACTTTTGAAAAGCAAATTGCCATTGTTTCAAGGAGGCACGATGTGGTAGTAATGGCGACTTCAATTTCCCTGATATCTGTTGGGAGACTTATTCAGCCAAACATGGCCCCTCCAAGAAATTCCTGAGTTGTGCTGCTGATAACTTCCTCCTACAGAAAGTGGAGGAAGGAACTAGAGGATCGGCTATCCTTGACCTGATTCTAACCAACAGAGACGACTTAGTGAATAAAGTGGCAGTTTCGGGAACTCTGGGGGAAAGTGACCATGTTATACTTGAGTTCTTGATTCTAAGGGGAGCAAAAGCGGAGTGTAGCCAAACGCATACCCTGGATTTTAGGAAAGCCAATTTTAATAAACTCAGAACAATGATAAGTAAGGTCCCATGGCAAACGACTCTAATGACAAAAGGAGCCTAGGATGCGTGGGAGTTTTTAAAAAAGGAAATTTTAAAAGCACAATTGCAAACAATTCCCACAAGTAAAAAAGGCAAAGGGCAACAGAAGAAGCCAATGTGGCTTCACGATAAACTCAAAGATGACCTGAAAACAAAAAAGGACACGTATAGGAAGTGGAAGGAAGGACAGGCTACAAGGGAAGAGTACAGGCAGGTAGCACAGAACTGCAGGAACAGTGTCAGGAAGGCTAAAGCTGAGAATGAGCTGAGGCTAGTGAGGGATGCTAAAAACAACAAGAAAACTTTCTTCAGATACATGCATAGTAAAAGACAGAGGAAAGAAATGGTGGTTCAACTACGCAATGAGGATGGCAAATTGATAACAGAAGACAAAGAAAAGGCAGAAGTGTTCAATTCCTACTTTGGTTCGGTCTTCTCCGAAAAGAGGGTCTATGTGTGAGAGCTGGACTGACCCGGGTTCAAAAGCTTCCCTAGCCAATGACCCTCAGTCCCAGTCACGCAGGCGGAAGGAGGAGATAACAGCAGTTAATAAAGATTAAAGAGTTTATTTGTAAGACCCAATTACATGGGATTAAGGCAAGCAATGCATCTCTTCCTCACTACATCATTGCAGATACAAATCCAATACCCCAGTGGTAAGGCTAGATGAAGTGAAGTCCAGAACAAGAGCAGTCGAGTGAGACGAACAAGTGAAGAGTGAAGCTGCCAACAAGTGTGTTAGCTTTATACCACAAATCCTGCACCTATAAATAGGATATTACTCACCCCAGTTGTATAACCTATTCATCAACATGTTTACCCCAAATCTGTCCAAGGCTGCTGAGTCATATCACCTTGAGACTATGTCTGGTGACCAGAGCCTTGTGTACTTCATCTCAAGAGACAACCTCCATGTCAGGTGATAATCCTGATGTCAGGTGATAATCTCGTTCTGCCTATGCAAAACCTAACATCCCCCTGCTTTTGCATTTGTTGCAGAACGTGGTTATTTACCTCATACAACAGCAACAGCTTTGTTGACATCTGATGCTGTTTTTTCATCTATGGACTTTGATAAAAAAACTTCTGCAGGAATGACTTTACCTGCCAGAAATTTGAACCACCATCAAATCACTTCTGATGTATCCCTCCTTATGACACAGTTTTATTTGCAAACCCAAAACGTTGTGTATTGCTATCTGCCTGCAGCATAGCAATCCTGCCTTGGTTTCCTGAAAAAACTGTAATAGGTTTTTCACATCAATCTCAGCATCATTTAAACATCTTTTACAATTTAAACTATTTAAACAAATGCAATAACTATTCAAGCTTTACAATAGCATTAATAGCACAATACATAATACAATGCATTCAGTTCAGCTTCAGTTGAACTCTAACTTCTAGATGATTGTTTCTACAAAATCAATCAAACAAAGTATGGTTATAAAAATAACAAACCTCAGGTGTGTTCTTGTTGTTCTTACTATCACAACCACATTGGCATTTCTGTGAATCTGTAAGCCACCTGTGCTCTGACTTGTAAATCTTAGTCTGAAGTGTGATGTTCCCTCCAGATAACACTCAACTCCTTTTCAGAGCTCTCCAAGCATGTCCTGTTGGTCTAACAGTCTGCCCATCACACTGACAGCAATATCTGGCCTTGTTGCTTGTACAATGAAGCTCAACAGCCCAATGCTCCTGTGTAGCATTCAAACTGCTTTTCCATCAGCATGTGCTTGAAAATCCTCAATTATTTGGAGTCTCTCACTGAGTTAACTTCCTCCAAAATTCTCAATCACATCCATGATATTTCTCTGGTTTGTTGCAGTAAGATACTGCCCTCTTGGTTCTTCCCTCAACTTCTATTTACAAATAAACAGTTGATCCACCACCAAGCAGTTTCAATTCAATGAAATTCCAAACCCTGGATCAATTATATCATATTGCTTTTATCTGTCCAGAAAAAACAATAGATCATCTATTTAACAAAGTACACACAGTCTATGTCCTTGTTCCTCCTGTTTAACAAACAAACATTGATCTGCCTCTCTGTGCAAATCTCAATTCAGCAATGTTTGAGTTCAAAACAGAATTCCAGCCCCCAGCTGACTTCTAACTTTCCTACAGAAAAATTCCAGAAAGTTTTCCAAAGACTTCCTCTCATTTAAAATGCTTATGTTCCAATATTTCCAACTGTGAAATATTCATACATCTTTCCACATTCTTAAACATCAGTCTAACTGTTTCCAAAGCAAATTGTTGTTGCACTCATCTTATGATTATCCAGCCCCTTTTAACTAGAGCAAAATCACAAGCAACCAATCTTGCTATTTGTCATACATATAACCTTTTCCAATCTGGTTAGTTTTCATTTAAAAAATCTATCTGGTAACAATGAGTTCCATGGACTGCTGTTTGTTTCCCCAGCTTCCATGTTTTGTTCTTTATCCAAAGAATTCAACTCAGCTTGCATAGCCTGAAGCTATGGTTCAGCTTCCTTAACAGACAATTTTTTCACCTCTTTGAAATTTTCAAGTTTCAAATGGCTTTTCCCTGCAAATTCATCCTGATATCTCACAGGTTGTTTGACTCACCTGTTCCTTACCTCATCAGTTATCAGGTTCCTGTTCCAATGAAATTTGCACCAATGATGAACAATCATTTGTTTAGCCTCCACTAAACCAAATGTGTATCAGGGTTTGTCAAATTTACCTGACTGTCTTTCAGCAAATGCTTTTCTATTCTGACTCTGAGCTTGATGCTTCCCCTGCATTAACAGAATTAATTTTGAAAAATGATCTCACCTTTTCATTCAGCATTATACTCAACACTTCTAGATAATGTCACTATCCAAGTGTTATTCATGTAAAACACAATATTCTCATTTCTAGAAAAATCTCATGTAAGCTTCCCTTACAGATTTCTTCTAACTTTGAGGTGTATGTACCTACATATCAGATCCAAGATCCTGAAATGTTTCTCCAGAAGATTCCTCCTTCTACACTACTTTCTATAAGGTGTACGGTTCAATACAGAACTAAAACTTCTATCATGTACATAATCAAAACATTTAAGAGCTTCTACCCAAACCTCATTAGCCAAATTAGTATCACCTCTTCTGAGTGTTTGTTTACTCTTCCACATAATCCATGTGTTCAATATCACATCCTGTTAGAAATGCATCAAAACATGCACTGAAATTTGAACTTCTCCATATCTCAAAAGAAATAGGTAACATGGGTAATATGCTTGTTTCCCATCCAAGCACAAAACACCTTGACTCTGTTCAAAACTCCAGCTTTCTATCTAACATGTACACAACCTGTACCTCGTGTATTGATCAATTAACATCATGAAATAACGTGCCTCTCCTCTAAAAACCATCAGAGTTCCACAAGATTACCAAGAACAAATTTAAATGAAATGACATGGTTTTTCAGCTTGCCTTCCAGTTTACCTGTTGAAGCTAGCATCCCTTGTATATGTGCACAAAATTACCTTTCATGTGAAAATTACAATTTCCAAATGCTTTCCCCAACATAGTTTGCATTTTCTTTCACAGGCCTGTAAATCTAAATGATCAAACATCATGTGATATGCATGCATGTACATGTCACACATATAAGCATTTAACCTTTTTATAGCTGCATCAGTACAACTTTCAATTTCTTTATTTACCTCATTACAGTATGAAAGAAATAATCCATCTCTTAGCTTTGCCATATAAACATACCTACTTAAATATGCAGTATTTCACATTTTGCTACAGAAAAATCCACAATATACTCAAGTCATATATACATTCAGTACATTTCCAGAGCATAGATTTTACTTTCTTGAATCCAAGTTATTCAAACTTTCAAGAAATACAGTTTCAAAAACATGACTGCTAAACTCCTGACCATTTGCATAGTCCTCTTCCTGCTTATTTATGTCCAACACAGAAAACTTCGTTTAAACAATCCACTGTTTCTGCTCAAACAAAATAATGTCCATTTTGTTATGTCTTGGGTTAAAACACAAAGTTTTTCCCATCAGCAGCACCCCTGCTGATTTCAAGCTCCTTTCTTCTGTGATCCCACATGAAGAAAATGAAGAACAGCTTCCCATTTTAAGCACAGCTTTCTCTTTTCAAAACTGCCGCGCTGTTTTTCTCTTGCTGTTTTAAAACCATGCCTCCGCTGGTTTGATACAGCCTCCCGTGCAGTATCAAGTTTCCCAAGATACGTTCCTGTCACACGTGACTTTGCTTTGCTGCGACACACGCTCCAGACGCTTTGCCCACGTCAGACGTAATCCACGTCATTTGTAATCCAAGCTACTTGTTGATACAATGCAAAAGATAGCTGATCCGCTGCTGAGTGAAGAAGCAAACTGTAAAAGAAATATGATCCTCCTGCCTGTAGCCTTGACTCAAATGAGTAGACACAGAGCCACCTGGAGATATTTCCTTGCCCGATACAGCTTCTTGACAATCACTCCAGCAAGCTGTGGAAAACGAAATCCTTGTGTCCTGCGTTGTTCATTTTTCAGCCTAGTAGCTGCCCGAACCGGCACCTCCGTTCCAGCTTCTTTCAAAACGAAAAATCCTTCATCTCTCTGTCCTGCATTCTTCAGTTGTGCTGCATTCCAAGCCGCTGTTATCAGCATCCAGCTCTAGCAACATGATCGCCTTCCCGGTTATTTACAAACCATTCTTACAAATGTTAAACAATTCCTTTAACTCTATAACTGCCGAATTTCTCCGTACTGCGTCTCTGGGCTTATCTGCCCCATCTGAGATAACCATCAGGCTTATCTCTGATCATTATCTGGGCCCATAACCAGATGTGAGAGCTGGACTGACCCGGGTTCAAAAGCTTCCCTAGCCAATGACCCTCAGTCCCAGTCACGCAGGCGGAAGGAGGAGATAACAGCAGTTAATAAAGATTAAAGAGTTTATTTGTAAAACCCAATTACATGGGATTAAGGCAAGCAATGCATCTCTTACTCACTACATCATTGCAGATACAAATCCAATACCCCAGTGGTAAGGCTAGATGAAGTGAAGTCCAGAACAAGAGCAGTCGAGTGAGACGAACAAGTGAAGAGTGAAGCTGTCAACAAGTGTGTTAGCTTTATACCACAGATCCTGCACCTATAAATAGGATATTACTCACCCCAGTTGTATAACCTATTCATCAACATGTTTACCCCAAATCTGTCCAAGGCTGCTGAGTCATATCACCTTGAGACTATGTCTGGTGACCGGAGCCTTGTGTACTTCATCTCAAGAGACAACCTCCATGTCAAGTGATAATCCTGATGTCAGGTGATAATCTCGTTCTGCCTATGCAAAACTTAACACTATGACCCCCCCACCCCTGGCAAACCTGAAGAACAGACAGAAGGGACAGGATTGCAGCTTGAGATTGATAGGCAAATGGTCAAGGAGCACCTGATTACTCTGAACGAGTTTAAATCTCCGGGGCTTGATGAGCTGCATCCTAGAGTAATAAAGGAACTGGCAGAAGAACTCTCAGAACCACTGCCTATTATCTTTGAGAAATCATGGAGGACAGGTGAAGTGCCAGATGACTGGAGGAGGGCAAATGTTGTTCCCATATTCAAAAAGGGCAAGAAGGAGGAACCTGGGAACTATAGGCCAGTCAGTCTGACATCAATCCCTGGGAAAATTCTGGAGCAGATTATAAAGAAGTCAGTCTGCAAGCACCTTGAAAACAATGCAGTGATTACTAGAAGCCAGCATGGATTTGTCAAGAACAAATCCTGCCAGACTAATCTGATCTCATTTTTTGATCAGGTAACCTCCCTTGTGGACTGTGGGAATGCGGTGGACATAATATATCTGGACTTCAGCAAAGCTTTCGACAAAGTGCCTCATGATATCCTGATTAGCAAGCTAGCTAAAAGTGGGCTAGATGGAACAACTATCAGGTGGATCCACAATTGGCTACAGAATCGGACTCAAAGAGTGCTTATCAATGGTTCCTTCCCAAACTGGGGAGAGGTAACGAGCGGTGTATCACAGGGCTCGGTCCTGGGCCCGGTGCTCTTCAACATTTTTATTAATGACTTGGATGAGGAGGTACAGGGAATGCTTATCAAATTTGTAGATGACACAAAGTTGGGTGGAACAGCTAATACTCTGGAAGACAGAAATAAAATTCAAAGTGACCTCGATAGGCTGGAGCGCTGGGCCGAAAACAACAGAATGAAATGTAATAGGGATAAATGCCAAGTGCTGCACCTAGGGAGAGGAAACCAAATGCAGAGTTACAGAATGGGGGACACTTGGCTCAACAATACCACAAGTGAGAAGGATCTTGGAATTGTGGTAGATCACAAACTGAATATGAGCCAGCAATGCGATGTGGCTGCAAAGAAGGCAAATGCTATTTTGGGCTGCATTAATAGAAGTATAACTTCCAAATCGCGGGAAGTGATAATTCCCCTTTACTCAGCACTGGTTAGGCCTCATCTTGAGTACTGCGTCCAGTTCTGGGCACCACACTTTCAGAAGGGCGTAGACAAACTGGAGAGGGTTCAGAGGAGGGCAACAAGGATGATAAAGGGACTCGAAATAAAATTCAAAGTGACCTCGATAGGCTGGAGCGCTGGGCCGAAAACAACAGAATGAAATGTAATAGGGATAAATGCCAAGTGCTGCACCTAGGGAGAGGAAACCAAATGCAGAGTTACAGAATGGGGGACACTTGGCTCAACAATACCACAAGACACAGAGCAGCTCTGGGGAACTGTGGGAGGGCAAGGAAGCACAGGAGAGAAGAGCCAGCATCAACGCAGACGCTAGACTGCCCTTTCCCCGAGTCACCCCCGCGTGCCCTAACAAAGGACCTGGACTTTCCCAGCCGGAGGGGGAACGGCAGTGGTCAGTCAGAATCATGCAGAGGCAAGCCCCCTGCACCTGCCCCGCCGGGCCCAGAGCCCAGAAAAGCCCAGGATTCAGGGGGCCAAGTGTCTTACAGGCCTGTGGCTCATGCTGGCCCAGCTTGTCTGAGCATGGAAAGCTAAGCAGGGTCAGGCCTGGTTATTACTTGGATGGGAGACCCCTCCTCTAGTTTTCTGCATTGAGCAGGGGGTTGGACTCGATAGCCTTGTAGGCTCCTTCCAACTCTATGATCTATGAAATCTAATCTATGAAACAAGGCCCTATGAGGAGAGACTGAAAGAACTGGGCATGTTTAGCCTTCAGAAGAGGAGACTGAGGGGAGATATGATCGCACTCTTCCAGTACTTGAAGGGTTGTCACACAGAGGAGGGCCAGGATCTCTTCTCGATCATCCCAGTTTGCAGGACACGGAATAATGGGCTCAAGTTACAGGAACCCAGATTCCACCTAAGCATCAGGAAAAATTTCCTGACTGTTAGAGCAATAAGACAATGGAATCAACTACCTAGGGAGGTGGTGGGCTCTCCCACTCTGGAGGCATTCAAGGTGCAGCTGGACAGACCCTATGAGCAGGGGGTTGGACTCAATGGCCTTGTAGGCCCCTTCCAACTCTACTTTTCTATGATTCTATGATTCTAATGTCAAACACCTGCTGGTTCCTCTGACTGACATCTCGAGTGCAGAGATGTGCTCCAGGAGCTCATCGGTCACTGTCCTGGCTGCCTGGGCTCTCCCTGTGGCACGCACCGTTTCCTCCGCTGGCAGGGGTGCTGCTGTGCTGGCGGAAGACGTGCCGGGTGCCTCGCGGAAGGTCTCTGCAGTGCAGAGAAAGAGTATAGACCATTCAGTGCTGCTGCACCCGACTGTACAAGGTGGGTACTGACTACAGGCCATGAGACACATCGATTTATTCTTCGGGTATGTTAACATGCAGTACAAACACCATCTATCATGACGCATGCATTGACATTTCTATAATACAACTGACTTTACCATCACTGTATGCATGCATTGTAACAGGACAGGAGAGGTCTGTCAATGATCAAGGTCCAGACAGTGTCATTTGGCTTATTTTCTGTGGACCTTCCCCATTGACAGAAACCCTGAACATCAATTCAGAAGACACGCGAGTCCAACTTCACACCAGAGAATACACAATGCAAGTTTAACCTTTTCCAGAAGGTCAACAGTGCCTCATCCTGAAGTGGCTCCTCCTCTAGCTCTCCCTCTGGGAAAACAGGGTCCCCTGTTTCCCCTGCCAGTGCAGTTCCTGCCTCTGCCCTGGCCCTATGTGAGCACCACTCCTGAGCCACCTCAACTTCCTCCTCCTCTCCTCCCTGTCGAGAAGGCACCTGCTGTGAGTGGCGGCTCCTCAGATCTAAAATGGAAATAAAGGGCGGGGAAATAAATTCCATGTATCTTGTTGAGCATGTTGCTCCAGGCGGTGAGCGTTAACGATAGACTCCATTGCATGGTCCCCTGTAAGTTCCATCCCACACTCAGCCAGACATTCAGGGCTTATTGGCTGGCCAAACACTGCTGTGTCACCAATTTATTATGTTTTGTAAACAAAGTAAAGTAATTTCACTGCAGTGATGAGCACTGCACAGGCCTTTCTTTGTTGGGAATGTGCCCACTAATTGGGGTATACCTAGGAGGCCATGGGGGTGGGTAGACATTTCCGGGAGCCATAGTTATGGAAACATAGGAAGCAATCTGCTCTCATGATTGCAGTGGCACAAAATGTCACAGGGAACATTTCTGTTGCTATCACGGTGTGCATTGACTGGCTCCTCAAACCCACTATAACAGTGTTCTCCAACCGTGGGTCCCCAGATGTTTTTGGCCTACAACTCCCAGCATGCCCCAGCCAGCTGTGGGGGACCCACGGTTGGAGAGCACTGCACTACCAGGAGACAGCGAGGGCATTTTTACTGCTGGAAATGGCTCATCCTGCCTGCACATTTACTATCACCACTGATGTGTTCCCCTGATGCCCTAATGATGGAACAGTGACATCAAGTAATCTTTCAGGGACATCTTCTGAAGGTGTTAGGTGGTTCTACTATGTGTGTGTCAGCTTTTGCTTTTTATCAGGCAGGACTTGTAACAAAGTCCTTTGAGTCCCAGGGAAACAGATGAGCTGCACACCTTTCTAAAAGCATTATTAGAACTCCTCAGCTACCTGACAGGTGGTGGTGGTCACTCCGAGCAGTCAGAAATTGATCACTTACTCGCTGGTCACCTCTCCTCCCAGCTGGGCCTGCCAGCATGCACCCTCAAGGCATGCGTGCTCCCCCAGCGCCTCAAAAAAATGGGCCTTCGTGGCCTTGAACTTGTTAGAGGATATGGTTAAAAGGAGTCAGTCCTAAACTGATTAGGACAAAGCAGAGTTTCCTCCTTAAGCACAGCCTGCTTTATTGAAACTAGTTTCACCACATGAGTTGCTAAACTCTTGTCTCTTAAGGCCAGGGCTTTTTTTCTGGTGGAACTCACCGGAACTGAGTTCCAGCACCTTTTCTTCTATTAATTGCATTACAATTTAATCGCCATCTACTCCCGAGGAAATGTAATCCAAGAGTTCCGGTACCCTTTTCTCCAGAAAAAAAGCACTGCTTAAGGCTATTAAAAGGAATGGACTGTCCACACAGGGTTTAAACTAAAGACATTGACATTTATCAGTTCTTACTTACAGATCACTCACATATATGCAGGATACATATAGACAGATTAGTTTCATTATAGAAGATCTCTGGCTGGAAGCCAGCTCTGACTTGCATCCTCCATGTTGGGAGAGGGAGAGAGCAGAGAGCCACCTAACTTCCACAAAGAAGCAGGAAGTAGATAGAGAGCAGCAGAGCAGCAGAGAGGCCAAAAGTAGGGAGGAGAGGCTTCTTCAGTTAACCCATTCCTCCCACTCTAATCAGTGGTTACATCACTTTGTTGATTTTGAGCAGGCAATATTACTGTGAAAAGGACCAAAGCCAGTCCTTTGCACGGGTTCGGGCACCCAGGGGTTAACCGGAACGGGGTTAGCCCTTTACACACGGCTCGCGGCACCTAGGCAGAAGCCGCGACCAATTTTAACGCTAGGACAGTGAAAGAAGCCGTCTTATGAATGGGAGCCACTACACTGCTTATAGGTAAACAGAGTTTAATTGAGCGTATCAAAACATACACAAAAGCAGCACGCAAAGCACGTGCCTGCAATTGACATTGGTATAGAGTGAGCCATAGCAGTAATACACACAAGGGTTACCTGGAATGACCCTGGTTCCTTGACAGCCGCGTATGCTAGCGACCGGGCGAATTCAGCTAGTTTCACCGGGAGCTTCCCAGGGCTGGATCCTGAGGTTGGACCGAAGCCCTGGACCTCCGCGCAGCTTGCTGCCCATGACCAACAACCTTTTCCCGCCACAAGACCCCTTCTTTATCCCCTCTTCTTGGCTCCCTCCTCCCTCCTGCACCCCTCCCCTTCTGACTGGTTCAACGAGCCAGGAGTACAGTCATGCCTTGGATTGAGAGCATAATTCATTCCGGAAACGTGCTTGTAATCCAAAACACTCTTATATCAAAACGTCGAAATCCCCCCCCAAAAAAATTTGTACAGAGATTTTTAATTTAAGCCGTACTACAGTACTTGTATTGCAAGACGTCACTTGTATATCAAGTAAAAAAAAAGTAAATAAATATTTTAAAATTTGCTTGTCTTGCAAAACGCTCTCAAACCAAGTTACTTGCAATCCAAGGTATTACTGTACCTGTTTCTCTGGGTGCTTTAGGGTGCTTAGGAGTACTTGCCACTTCTTTGTGACCACCAGGCATCTTGGCGCCCTTCTTGTTGTTTGGAATGTTTTACAGCTCATTTGGCTGCCAGGGGAGGGAAAGTTGCCAGGGGGTATGCAGATGTGTTCCATTGTGAGCCTTGTTGCATTAATCAAGTGCGGTACCAGGTGAGAGGTGGGGGTCTGTGTGTGTACCTGCCCTGGCTTTCTCTTCACAATTACTATTTCCAACAGAACTTAGTCCTTGCAAGGCAGTCCTAGGGTAGCTGGAGGTGGAGAGACTTCGGGCAGCCCTTCTGAAGGGCTGCATCATCGGAAGGCTAGAGCTCCTCGTGAGGCACTCTGCCTTCCCGGTCTGCAGAAGGGCTTCCAGAACAGCTCCACCTCAGGGTCCTGCCAGTAGGCCACACGCCTGGCAGCCATGTTTGCACGATGTGGCCTGCTGATGCTGACACCAGCGAGTCATGACATGGGGAAAAACAGCATGGGGCGGGGGGTGCCCCCTGCAGGTGGAGGTTCACCTCTGCATTCATGCGCAGCTGCACAGAAGAAAGAAGCGGAGCGTGGCCATTTTAAAAAAAATATTTTTACTGAGTAAGAGCCAGGTGAAAAGAAAACGTGGATACACAGAAACAAGATACTGAGAGAAAGTTAAGAAAATTGCATGTTTAGGTAATGACCCATCATTAACAGAATTTATAGAGCATTGCAGTTCTCCTTAGCCTCCGCTCCTGCAGTTTTCCCAGAGGAAAGCGGTCACCGCGAACTGCATTTCCTTGCTCTGGGTGTTGCGGGTCCTCATTGCAGTACAGGACACCCAGGCTAGAGAGCAAAATGCAGTTCTGATCATCCGCAGTCTCTGCCAGGGCCTGCCCCTTGGATTCACAGATCTTGTGCAGAATAACACAGGCACTGATGACGGAGGCAACATTTCTCCTCTGCTACCTCTTCCCACATGGCACCTCCAGCGTTGTCCAAAAGCAAAGCACACTCAACAACTTTCCTGGCCTGGCTCAGGCAGTAGTTGAAATGTGCCTGCTGCGGGTCTAGTGCTCCACCATACGGCTTCATCAGCCACCCGCGTATTGGATAAGCCCCATCAGCCACAATGAGCATTGGAACTTGCACACACGCCCCAAGGTCACTGTTGGGTTACCTGGGACAAAGGCACCCGCATCCATGGCTTCACAAAGGGCAGAGTTCCGGAAGATATAGGCGTTGTGGTTCTTTCCACTCCATCCGATCTTCACGTTGATTAATCTTCCTGTGAGATAGGTGGTGCCTTAAGAACCATTGAATAAAACTTCTTCCGATTACTGAAATCATTTCCCTGATGGACTGGTGAACTGATTGCTATGTGGGTACCATCACATGCCCCAATACCATCAGGAAAACCTAGGCTACTGATAGGGGTGGACGACCCGCCCAGCACTTGATTCGCGGTGTGTGAGCCGAGCACAAGTGCCAGTTAAGGTGCTCGCCGGACTTCCAAGTCCCCGGCTCTATGTTGTTTACATAGAAAATAGCATAAAATACGTTAAAAACTAATTTGCAAATTACGTACATCGCAGCCGTTTTTAATGTATCTTACACCATTTTCTACGTAAACCATGTAGCACCGGAAACTGGAAGTCGCCACAGTACTCCATGCATTGGTAACCTCAACATTGGACTATTGTAATGCACTTTATATGAGGCTACCCATGAATTTGGTTCAGAAGCTACAGCTAGTACAGAATGCGGTGGCTAGATTGCTCAGTAGAGCTTCCTAACACATACATATTATTCCTGTGCTGAAAGCTCTGCACTGGCCACCAGTTAGCTACCAAGCCACGTTCAAGGTGTTATTGCTATTTATAAGACAATAACCAGTTCAGGACCGGGTTGTCTGAGAGATGGCCTTTTCCCATATAGGCTGCCCTGGTCTCTACATTCGCGGGGGGGGGGGGGGGGCGCTTCCTGACCATACCACTGAAATTTGTCTGCTGAAATTTGTTTGGCCATGGTGAAGAGGAGGGCCTTCAAAATTGTGGCACCCTCCACGTGGAATTATCTCCCCACTGAGACCAGGTGGGCTCCCAGTGTAGAGGGCTTCCCCAACAACTGTAACACACTTGTTTGCCAAGGTATTTCCCTGAGCACTAGCATTGTCAGCTACCCCTGGTTATTTTAATGAGATTTTACTGTTTTATCATTTTTATTGTTGTAATGATTGGTTTTATTGTATTTTATCATGATTTGATCTTGTAAACTGCTTTGGGATTATTATTATTTTTAATGAAATGTGGTATAAAAATTCTTTGAAATAAAATAAAATAAAATAAAAATACAAAAACCTAAAACCTATTTTAAAGCCAGGGATTAATGATAAAACTAGGGAGTGCATTAATTTATAAAAGCTTAGGTGGAGCAATATTGTCTTCACCAGCCGTCTAAAGGACGCTAAGGGAGAGGCTGGTAGAATCTCCCTGGGGAGGGGCATTCCACAACTGGGGTCCTGCTACACAGAAAGCCCTGAAAAGCGAAACCCACCAACCCCCTGAAAATGTCTCCAAATTCCCCCCCCCCCAAGAATGGGGGGGCATTTTCTTTGCCTGCCCCTGCCGCCCTCCAAAAATGGCCACAAAAAGCTGAGCTGGAAAGTTCAGCCCAGCTCTAGTTCTAGAAACTTTCCAGGTATCAATGTTAAGCTGACTGGCTTGGAACATAAGAAAGAACGTAAGAGCCATGCTGGATCAGACCAAGGGTCCACCTAGCCCAGCATTCTGTTCCCACAGCGGCCAACCAGATGCCCATGGGAAGCCCACAAAGGACATGAGTGTTATAGCAATGCCCTGTTTTTACCCTTTTGAAGGTGGGCACAACGTTTACACTCCTCCAGTCTCATAGCACTTCACTTGTTCTCCAATAATTTTCAAAAATTAGAGCCAGAAGCACTGAGATGACATCCAGATGTTCCTTCAGTGCCCTTGAATACTTCAATTCATTTCAAGTGGCTAGGTGTACCCAAACCATCTCTCGACAATGTCGACATGTCCTGGACTGCAACTCCTTCCTTTCATCATTTGATCTATTTGTGCTAAGCTGAGCACAATTCCCCTTGTGAGAGAAGACGGAGGCAAAGTGGGCTTCTTCGCCTGTAAGATAGGAAAACAATGTGATGTTCACGCAATATACTGTTGCAGAAAATGCGACTCTCCCAGCAGAAAATGTCACTATTTTAAACATTATTATTGTGTGGACTGTGGTTGGGCAAATGTAAGGATGGTATCCATATTATGGCTTATACTGTGTGCAGCGCGCATGCACGCACACACGAAAACACACTCATTCCCTGTGCCATTTTGTCAACTTTTCTTCTTTGCTGGATGAGTGCTCTATGCAGCTCTAGCAAGGGAGCACTCATCCAGCAATATGTTAATAAAAGGAGGGGGCATCCAGCCCTTCTCTATGGATGGCGTGTGGAGTAAATATCACATAATTTGCAACTAGCAGTAGTATTGCATAGATAAAATGTGAT
The DNA here is from genome assembly GCA_021292165.1 of Shinisaurus crocodilurus. NCBI lineage: Eukaryota > Metazoa > Chordata > Lepidosauria > Squamata > Shinisauridae > Shinisaurus > Shinisaurus crocodilurus. The sequence continues at coordinate 135,418,559 of CM037878.1, forward strand.
TGGGGTGCAGGTTGGTTGATCATTTGGAAAAGTGGTCATTCTCACTGTAATCTCAATGGGAATGTTAGTAGTTATTCGGTTCCATCTTTTTGCAGTTGTTCTGCTACCGACAACCCTGCATACACATAGGTTGGCATTGTCATTGTAGCCTCTTATGTATAGGAAAGGCTTTGAAAAATCAGGCAAATTAACATCCAGAAACTTGACAAGACACAAGACAAACTGTGCCACCCTGTGCAAGTACCAAGTTCTCCAAACTAGAGGCCTGGGAAAATTTAGACAGATACCTGCCAAGGCAGCTGACAATCCTTCACAGAGTTGACATTAAAAAGTGCTGACAGCTTAAGGAGAGAGGAACACTTTCATCTTGCGACAGCCTCCTCCTGGCCCAGGCAGGGGTCAACACTGTCTCCTCAGCCTTCTCCCTCCCATCAAAGCCTTCTCTTTCTCAGTCTTTTATTAAATAGGGTCACAACCCACATTACCACTCCACCTCCCACTATAAGCAAGAACAGAAACGCTCCCTTGCCTGGCCATCCCATGGATTGAAATTCAGGGACCTCATTCCTGCCTCCACCTTGAACTTTCTCTGCCAAACATCAAGGCAGAAGGGCACATGTATGTAGTCTTTTCCTCCCTACATTAATTATCTCATTTAATTGAAAGGGTTGTGTTTTTTTTTTTTTTTTTTTTAATGGAGCCAACCCCTGGCAATTTACAATGCTGAGGGAATAGAGCAGTAATTCGTGACTTGATCCAATTTGTTTATCCCGAGTTTTCATATACACAAAAATAACAAGACAAGAAGGAAATGCAAACCTGGATTCATTGTAACAGTTACTGCTTCTCAAAGAGTTAGGGCATAATTTACAGATGAGGGTGGTGCAGGGGACATTTAAAATAAGAGTTAATATTTGAAAGCTGTACACATTGCAGGAGAAGGAAGTGGTGTTAATGAAATAATAATGCATGAACAAGAGGATTGTCAGGCAAGAACTGAGAAAATGACCATATTTAATAGTCAACGCAAATAAATATCTGTTGCATTTACTTCACAAATGCATATCTACTTAGTAAGGGCGCTATTAAAACCACTGGCAAATTTGCAGTTGAAAGTTATGGCCGTGGATTACATCCCAAAATCCCAATGCACTGACTGTATAAGAAAATGTGAGCATGTGTGAATCTGCACCTATCATTAGGCAGGGTGAGTTAGCCCAGTGCAGGCTGCAGATGTTGCAGTATCTTTCATTATAGGACAGCAAATGATAAAATTATCTAGCATATATTTTTGCCATCATGGGAGGCAGCATATAAATTTTCTGTCTCAGACACCAAAATGTCTCAGTCCATCACTGCGTATAGGTAAAAACTCTGAGATCCCTCCACATCCCAAGCCCTGATTCTCCCTTGTCAATACCCACCCATTGGCTTCTTAGCACAAGAACCGTTGAAGGTCATTTTTTTAGGAATATACCTGAAAAGCAGAGGGTTGCTTGAGCTCTTACTAATTCATGGCCCTACTTAACTATTTGTTTGCCTCTTTTTTTGGCATTTATATACTACTTTTCTATAAAATATTCAAGGCCGCTTATGATGGGAATTAAAACACACAACAATTTTAAAACTACCAGTAAAATCCTCTCAGTACAGGAGCAAATCTGGATTCCAAGTTTCCATTCCAACAGGTGCCCAGCAGAAAGAAAAGCAATGAAGCAATGTGTGGTGGGAATAGAATCTGATATAACTACTTCAAGAAAAACTATTAAGCGGAAACATATTCCTAGGTTTCTCTAGTTCACCACCACCAGAAGCTTCTAGAATGTGCAGTTACCTAACTGTGGGTTGGCAGCTTTGCAAGTAAGTTATTTGCATGAAGACTTTTAAAGCATTATGTGTAGATTGGAGGTAGGTGGAGCAGAGGTTTCAAGCTTTTTCTCACCTCTTCCAGTGGAAATTCTTAGATTCTTTTGTGATTTAGAGGAAATCTCATCAATCAGATAAGATCTAAAATTATTTTCTCTTTAAAGAGCCAATTTGATATTTCTTTGTAGAGATAATTACTCTCTTCCCCTGACATGAACATTCATTTCCAAAGTACATTAAACTGCATAAGATGCAGATTGCATAAGATGCAAACTGTCAGCTAAGGAAAGGAGAGCTGGGAATATTCCTGCTTCTAGAAGAGGGATGCTGAGCAGATCATAGCAGGAAAAAGAGAGGAGCAGCTGGACAAGAGAAGGATTTGTTGTTTGTTGTTGTTGTTGTTGTTACAGTGCCATCAGTTTATGAGGAGTTTTACATAGTTTCAGAAGAAAGCAAAAAGAAGCTCCCTGGCACAAGGACCTATAATATAAATTTTGACCATGGAAGGGAGAGAGATGGGTAGAAAGGGATTACTGTGAGCAAATGCCATTACATTCATAGGCATGAAACAAGTTTGGCGCAAGTTATGTGGGGAAAAGTTCAGGGGGATCAGGTGCCATTCTGTGTATTTTTGCAGGGTAGGAACACCTGAAAATGTGGGTGGGTGGGTGTGAGCCACACAGGTTTTCTTTTCTTTAAAAACATTTCAAAAGCAGGTGGCAGTGAAAGTCCCCTTGCTGGCTAACATTTATCCCTCCATAATGTTCTTGAAGTTCTGGGGCATTGTGAGGAAAAAATGGTACACACACACACACCGGCATTTTATGTTCCCAAGCAAAAGCAAGCATTGAATAGCCCACAATACAATTTTGTAAAATAAGTTTGTTCAGCTAGTTGCAATTTCCTTTGGGTTTCAATCAGGAGAACAAATTTCTTAGCTTACGTAGGAGCAAAATACTTTAGGAACACCTTTAAAGGGTCTCCTCTGGGTAGAAAAGGAAGGACAGTCAACCAAATGACAGGGCTTATAGTGACAATGGCCATTTTTAAAGGATGAAAATCAATTTGGCTATAATTTATTTATTTATTTATTACATTTATACCCCACCTTTTTTCCTACAAGGAACTCAAGGCGGCTTACATAATCCTCCTCCTTCTCCTCTCCATTTTATCCTCTCCATTTTATCCTCACAACAACCCTGTGAGGTAGGTTAGGCTGAGAGGCAGTGACTGGCCCAAAGTCACCCAGTGAGTTTCATGGCTGAGCGGGGACTAGAACCCGGATCTCCCGAGTCCCAGTCCAACACTCTCACCACTACGCCAGGACCGGTGCAAGGCAGTTTGGTGCCCTAGGCAATATCAGATATTTAGCGCCCCCCCCTTCCCACTTGAGAGCGCTGTTTTTTTTCAAGGCGTTTCTGGCGCCCCCTTTAGCCCTGCGCCCTAGGCGCCTGCCTAGTTGGCCTAATGGTAGCACCGGCCCTGCACTACGCCACACTGGCTCTCAGAAATTAGAATCTGGATGGGGGCCTTAAACACACAGTATTCCACTGCATTAAAGGAGGACAACATGTATTCCACTGTTAAAGGAGGATCAACAGATTTATAGCAAAAACTGATATGCCTAGAAACAGGAGTGAATGTGAAAAGACAGAAGTCTTGACTTTACTTGCTGGTATAAAAGATTTGTTATCTAAAGTGAGCTGTTGAATGTACAACTGTCCAATAGAATGAAATGTATGACCAGGTGGGAAGGCGATCTTGGTAAATCAATAACCAATAGTGTACAGATGAGCATTTGAAAATTTAGATGTGTTTTATCTATAAGTACAGGTTTGAATATATATATTTTTAAGCCAATGGAATAATGCCAGAAGGAATGAATATGATGTATCCTAGTCTCTTGCTGGGAGTGTAATATGGTTAATGCAAATTCTATTATATATGTAGCAGGATGGTAATAAGGTCAAGTTCTTTTGAAAGAAAGTGCTCACAATTACAAAAAGCTACTGGGTATGCATTCCCTTTGACCCACCAATCATATGACTAGGATATTTAAAGGGGAAAGTACATTTGAGAGATATGGAAGTCATTACGGCTTCATTAACAGCAACATTGAAATTGCAACCTCCTAGATATTACCTGATTCCACAAAACAGAAAAGTTGCTTGCATAGTTTCAATCTGGAACAGCATGGACATAATTAATTTGCCCAAAAAGAACAACTACTCTGTTATTATTCTAAAGTATTTCTGCACTGCTGTTAATCCAAAATGCCACAACGGTATACAAAAATCAAAATATATCCAACAAAACTAAACATAAATAATACAATACAACATACGCTAAAACCAGAACAATCATTAAACTGTTAAATAGCACAATACAAACAAGAACAAGGGAATCCTGGGGATAGGGCATGGCATTTGTGAACCAATAGTTCTGAAAGACTCTCCGTAAAAGGAGGATTTAACACATCTTTGGAAAGACAGCAGAGAGGAGTCTGTATGGGCCTCTCTTGTAGGAGAGTTCCAGAGCAATGGAGCTGATACTGAAAAGGCCATGTTCCTGATGGAGACAAATCTAGTCACCACCTTATGACTCTTCAGTGAAAGCGCTGCCTGTTCTACAGCTGTGTCATGTGTGGTAATGAGAAACAGCAGACAGAGATCCACTCTACGTCTGCCAGCCTGCTGGTAAATCACATCTCCCATGGTTAGAATGGGGCTTGCACTGGGAAGGAGGTTCAGGAGGGGTTCACTGTCATGACACCCAGCACTGGGCCTTCCAGTGGATACCAGAGGATTCTGATAAGGACAAGAAACAGGCTACTTCCTTGGGGATAGGACAGTCAGTGACTGGGTTCAGTCAACACGATAATCCACACTCAAGGGTTGAGTATGGATTGAGTGTGGGTTGTTGTTCAACTGTGGGTTGTTGTTGAACTATGGGTTATTGTGTTGTCTGAACCCAGCCGTGATAACAAACCATGGTGAACTACTCACAGTTTACAACCCAACAACAAACGATGGGTTCTCTTCATGGATTGTTTGTGGTTAACAAGCCATGGCTTGTTAGCACAGCTAGGTTCAGACAACATGAAAACCCATGGTTCAACAAGAACCCACACACTCAACCCATACTCAACCCTTGAGTGTGCGTTATCATGTTGTCTGAACCCAGTCAGTGACTGGGACTGCACGACACAACAACCCACCATGACATATAAGCCATGGTGGGTTGTTGTGTCATGCGAACCCACAAAGGGTTTGTCAGGGTGGCTTAAGTTTGGATTACAAGCCACCCTGACAACCCATGGTTTGTTGTAGAGTATTTTTTACCCATGATGGTTTGTTGTGTCATCCAAACCTGGACAACATCATCATGGGTCAACACAAACTGCTAGCAAGCCACTTTGCAAGAGTGGCAAAAATCCCTTGCTAGATGTCCCAAAAGTGCCCAAGTGGGTACACACCCTAGTCAGATTCTTTTCTTTTTCATCTGCCTTCTTTGGTCTCCATTGGGGAGCAACATTTGGCCTTTGTCCCAAACTTCTAGGGGCCCAGGAAAGGCTAAAAGTGCACCCCCCCCATTTAAAGGGAATTCCAGTTTGACAAGTGACTGTCAAAATTTGTGGTCCCGTTAAAAAGGGGTTTTGAGTGGGACGGGGATGGTGGTGGTGGTGGTGGTTGGACTGGTACATACTCAGAGGTATATCTAAATCCAAATCCATCCACTTCCCACTCAAAGCCCCCTTTTTAAAGGGCCCCCAAGTTTTGATAGTCACCAGTCAAACTTGGAAGCACTTTTAGCCTTACCTGATCCCGTAGAGGCTGGGACAAAGATCAAAATTTGCTGCCCCGTGGAGATTAAAGGGGGGAAGCTGAAAAAGAAAAGGATGATGCTGAGAACGGAGTGTAAATCCCCCCAAAAAACATTTTCACACCAAAAGATCACTCTCTTTTGGTGTGAAAATGGGGTTTGAGAGAATTTACAAGCCCTTCTCAAGAAGATCCTCATCTTTTCTCTCCCCCGTACCTCTTTAGTCCGCAAAGAGGGCAAGTGAAAAAGGAAAAGGATCTCACTGAGAAGGGTGTGTAAATCCTGAAAAATACCCCCTTCTCAGCAAAAGATCCCTCCCTTATGGCTTCATTTTCCCTTGACAGGTTGCCTTCAGCAAGCTGTCATGGGAAACTGGGGGGGGGGGGGATGGATTTGGAGCCTTCGCTGGGCACCCTCCTGGACATTGCCCCAGTCGAGGCTTGAAATTCCCCATTTGCCCTAATGTGAGTGATCACATTTGCGCAAATGAGATTAAAAATTAAAATAAAAAATAAAGAAAAATGCTGGGCAGCCCCTCCAAGGTGCCGCTGGGTACCTTGGAGGGATTGCTCATGGCAGGAAATGAGGGAAAGACTCATAGAATCATAGAATAGTAGTGTTTGAAGGGGCCTATAAGGCCAAACAACAGAATGGAATTTAATAGGGATAAATTAAATGATATCCTGATTAGCAAGCTAGCTAAAAGTGGGCTAGATGGAACAACTATCAGGTGGATCCACAATTGGCTACAGAATCAAACTCAAAGGGTGCTTATCAATGGTTCCTTCTCAAACTGGGGAGAGGTAACGAGCGGGGTACCACAGGGCTCAGTCCTGGGCCCAGTGCTCTTCAACATTTTTATTAATGACTTGGATGAGGAGGTGCAGGGAATGCTTATCAAATTTGCAGATGACACAAAGTTGGGTGGAACAGTTAATACTCTGGAAGACAGAAACAAAATTCAAAGTGACCTCGATAGGCTGGAGCGCTGGGCCGAAAACAACAGAATGAAATTTAATAGGGATAAATGCCAAGTGCTGCACCTAGGGAAAGGAAACCAAATGTAGAGTTACAGAATGGGGGACACTTGGCTCAACAATACCACAAGTGAGAAGGATCTTGGAATTGTTGTAGTCGATCACAAACTGAATATGAGCCAGCAATGCGAAGTGGCTGCAAAGAAGGCAAATGCTATTTTGGGCTGCATTAATAGAAGTATAGCTTCCAAATCGCGTGAAATGATAATTCCCCTTTACTCGGCACTGGTTAGGCCTCATCTTGAGTATTGCATCCAGTTCTGGGCACCACACTTTCAGAAGGACGTAGACAAACTGGAGAGGGTTCAGAGAAGGGCAACAAGGATGATAAAGGGACTGGAAACAAGGCCGTATGAAGAGAGACTGAAAGAACTGGGCAGTGGGCATGTTCAGCCTTCAGAAGAGGAGACTGAGGAGAGATATGATAGCACTCTTCCAGTACTTAAAGGGTCACACAGAGGAGGGCCAGGATCTCTTCTTGATCATCCCAGTTTGCAGGACACGGAATAATGGGCTCAAGTTACAGGAACCCACATTCCACCTAAACATCAGGAAAAATTTCCTGACTGTCAGAGCAATAAGACAATGGAACCAACTACCTAGGGAGGTGGTGAGCTCTTCCACTCTGGAGGCATTCAAGGTGCGGCTGGACAGCCATCTGTCGGGGATGCTTTGACCTGGATTCCTGCATTGAGCAGGGGGTTGGACTCGATGGCCTTGTAGGCCCCTTCCAACTCTACTTTTCTATGATTCTATGAAATGCCGAGTTCTGCTCCTAAGAAAAAGAAACCAAATGCAGAGTTACAGGATGGGGGATACTTGGCTCAACAATACTACAAGTGAGAAGGATCTTGGAATTGTTGCAGATCACAAGCTGAATATGAGACAGCAATGTGATGTGGCTGCAAAAAAGGCAAATGCTATTTTGGGTTGCATTAATAGAAGTATAGCTTCCTAATCGTGTGAAGTATTACTTCCGGTTACTTCCCGGCCTCTTCTTTCTGATGAAGTGGACAAGGTACTTTCATCTGTGAAGCCAACCACCTGCTTGCTTGATCCTTGCCCGTCCTGGCTCGTTATGAGCTGCAGGGAGAGACTGGGTGAAGGGATCAGGGCGGTGGTGAATGCCTCCCTCGATGAGGGAGTGATCCCATCAGCCCTTAAGGAGGCCGCAGTAAGACCACTTTTAAAGAAGCCCTCCATGGATCCCCAAGATCTGAACAACTTTTGCCCAGTCTCCAATTTGCCATTTCTGGGCAAGGTGATTGAGCGAGTGGTGGGGGCTCAGTTGAAGGCACACTTGGATGAAGCCGATTACTTATATCCATGCCAGTCGGGCTTCAGGCCTGGACATGGGACAGAAACGGCCTTGGTCGCCTTGGTGGATGATATGAGGAGGGCCTTGGATAGGGGCGAATGCTCCTTCCTAGTCCTCCTCGATCTCTCAGCGGCTTTTGATACCGTGGACCACGGTATCCTCCTGGACCGCCTGGAGAGGTTGGGCTTGGGAGGCACTGTATTGCAGTGGTTCCGGTCCTTCCTCTCTGGAAGGTACCAGAGGGTAGTTCTTGGGGAGGAGGTTTCGGACCCTCGGATGCTTTCTTGTGGGGTGCCACAGGGTTCCATCCTCTCCCCGATGCTATTCAACATCTACCTAAAGCCGCTGGGGGCTCTCATCAGGAGGTTTGGGGTGCAGTGTCATCAGTATGCAGATGACACGCAGCTCTACCTCTCTTTCAAGTCCTCACCGAGGTTGGCCGTTGAGACCCTGTCCAAGTGCCTGGATTCAGTGGGAGGCTGGATGGGAAGGAACATGCTGAAGCTGAACCCCGACAAGACCGAGGTACTTCTGGTGGGAGACAAGGGGAGGTTAGGGGATGTTGACCTGGTGCTGAATGGAGTCCATCTTCCCCTGAAGGATCAGGTCCGCAGCTTAGGGGTCATTCTAGACTTCCAGCTGTCCATGGAGGCTCAGGTGTCAGCTGTGAGCCAGGCGGCGCTGTATCAACTCCATCTGATATGGCAGCTGCGCCCCTACCTTCCTAATCACCTGCTCCCATCAGTGGTTCATGCCTTGGTCTCCTCTCGCCTAGACTACTGTAATGCGCTCTACATGGGGTTACCCTGGAAGACGGTTCAGAAGCTTCAGCTGGTACAGAACACAGCGGCTCGCCTGATTAAGGGCAGCCGCCAGCGTGATCACATCACGCCAGTGCTTAAGGAGTTGCACTGGCTACCAGTTGCTTGCCGAGCCGAATTCAAGGTGTTGGTTTTGACCTTTAAAACTCTACACAGCTCCGGCCCAGTTTATCTCAAGGAGCGCCTCCAGCAACATCAAGTAGGCCGCTCAACAAGATCTGCCACAGACGGCCTTCTCCTTATCCCATCAGTCAGAGCAGCCAGGCTGGTGGGGACTAGGAAGAGGGCCTTCTCTGTGGCGGCCCCCAAGTTATGGAACTCCCTCCTCAGTGACCTTTGCCATGCCCCCTCCATGATGAGCTTCCGCCGCGCATTAAAAACATGGTATTTCAGGCAGGAATATGGGGTAGGTTAGGATTTTAAAAGATTTTTTTATACTGTTTTAATTATCATGTTTTATTGTATTGTTTTAATTGTACATCGCCCAGAGTGGCCGGGTGACCGGCCAGATGGGCGATTAACAAATATAAATAAATAAATAAATAAATAAATAAATAAATTCCCCTTTACTCAGCACTGGTTAGACTTTATCCTGAGTACTGCGTTCAGTTCTGGGCACCACATTTTAAGACAAACTGGAAAGGGTTCAGAGGAGGGCAACAAAGATGATCAGGGTGATGGAAATTGTAATATTGCCTGCTTATATAACCACTAGTTAGAGTGGGAGGAAAGGGTTAATTGAATCCCCAGGGTGCATGTTTTGTAACCCCTCTTCCCTACTTCCTGCCTCTCCGTGGCTCACTTTCTCTCTCTCCAACCTGATGGACACACGCATATGAATAAACGGACTGTAAGTAAAACGAATAAATGTCTTTATTAGTTTTAATTTAACCTTGTTTGGACAATCCATTTCCTTTTAACAGCCTTTCAGCAGGGTTTAACAACCCACATGGTGATAACCAGTTTCAGTAAGCAGGTTACACATAAGGGGGAGAGCTCTGCTTCGGCCTAACCAGTATAGGACCAATTCCTTCCCATATCCTCCAACAGGCTATGGGTCCAGAACCCAGACCCAGAGCAATGAATAATTTAACCAATTACAGAGCATGGGAATATGCTTTGAAAACTGCTTTGCGAGGAATGAATGCAGAATTTGCCCTGACTACAGACAAGTCCATAGATAATGATGATAATATTGCAATGAGTGAAAAATGGAATATGGCTAATGGCAAAGCAATAAGCCTGATGTTCACTGGACTAGACCAATTAGATCATGATTAGTTCATTGATTGTGAAAGTGCAAAGGAACTGTGCAAAAAATTAAATCTGTTTTTGCATTTGAGAGTCCAAAATCACAGTATCTAGTACTGAAAGAAATACTTAAGTTGCAACTAAATAGAAAGCAGGACTGTGATGTTATCAGAAGTTTCTTGCATATAGTGGCAGACTTAAAGCCATAGATTTTGAACTAACAGAAAAACAGAAATGCAATCCTTTCCTTGCATGTCTTGGAGATTCTTTTGCCCCATTTGTAACGATAAATACCAAGGGAAATGAATCCCATAACTTGGATGAGTTGGCAAAAGCCTTGAGAGCAGAATGCATCACGTCTTGTTCTGCAAAACCCCAGACCCCTGAGCGATCTAATTACACTGTCCAGAGATACATGAAACCCCAAGCTCCACCCCAGAAAAGGACAGGAGTCAAGCAAAGAGGTTTTTCAATTGCAATAAAAAGGATCCCTTTGCCAAAGACTGCAGAGCTCCTAAGGACTCACCTGACCAGAGACAAGGTAATTCCTCCCATCCCCATAATTCCAAAGCTAAACAGCTTTCCTTAAACAACCACCATGCCTTAAGAGTTGGGTCAGAACCAAGATCAAAGTGGCTAATAGACTCTGGAGCAAGTGGGCATACAACTTTGATAAAGGGTTCTACCAAAACTTTGATCCAAATGAATCAGGAGCCATGTGTGTGGCAGATGGGCACACACTAAGCATTGAAGGAATAGGCACCGGAACCCTGCCACTCAATATTAATGGGAAGAAGGTGACAAGAGCAGTCACAAAAGTTCTCTATGTGCCTCAGACTAAGTGCAACCTCCTAAGTGTCCCTGCCCTAGACGACAAAGGTTTAACAGTGACTTTTGGAAATGGCAAATGCATTGTTGAACATGAAAATGTTGTGTATGCTGTGGCTAACAAAAAAGAAGGTGTTTATGAATTGGATCTAGCAGGTGAACAGAATACACTGCAAGAGAGTCGGTAAGTGAGCAAGAGTCCAATCCAGATGATGAAACACGTGCAGAGTCCCTAGAACTATGGCACAAAAGATTTGGACATCGCGGCACCAGCAGATTACTGGAGATGCAGAATAAAGGTCTGGTAAGAGGGTTAAAGATAAAGAAAAGTACAATTAAGGAAATGTCAAAATGTACTTGTTGTGTAAGAATGAAGGGTCTCAGACCTTCTTTTCCAAGTAGGACAAGACAACACACAAGCAAAGTGCTAGAGATAGTCCATTGTGATTTAATTGGACCTGTACATGTTGCCTCAAGTGGCGGTTCAAAATATACCGGTACATTAATTTTGTTGGATGATTTCTCTAAGTATGCTGTTGTCTACTTCCTGAAACACAAAGAGGAAACTCTGGAGATACTGAAGTGGTACGTGGAGATGGCGTGGAACAGATTTGGAAGATGACTCCAGGCGTTACAGACAGACAATGGGGGTGAGTTTATGTCGCACCACACAGAGACATTCCTCTCTGAACATGGTATAGAACATAGAAGCACTGTTAGCCATACCCTAGAGATGAATGGTACCATAGAAAGGAAGAACAGATATGTCATAGAAATGACAAAATGCATGCTATTGGACCCTGGCTTGCCTAACAAGTGGTGGGCAGAAGCCACGGCAATGGCAGTTTACCTCCAAAATAGACTGTCAACCAAAGGGACAACAGACACACCATACCACCACTGACATGGTAAACCACCAGAGGTGAAGGATTTGAGGACATTTGGATCCACAGCTTACAGCTATGTCCCAAATGCAAAAAGACTGAAGCTCCATGCCAAGACAGAGCTGACAATCCTAGTTGGATACGCTCCTGGAACCAAGGGATATCCTATATTGTACCCAAGGACAGGCAAAGTGCAAGTGAGACACGTTACTCATTTTGAAAAGAATACACCTGTAAGAAGGGGGAATACAAAGCCAGTTGATGCAAGACAGGAACCCGATGACCCGCACCTGATCTTCAACTTGGAGCCATCCCTGAACCTCGACACTCCAGAAGAACCTTTGCCTGCAGATACACAGCCTGATGACGCAGACGCTGTAGCTGTCAGTTCAGAAGCTGGTGACATCGCAGAGGCAGAAGGGGAATTTGACTGCATCTCAGAGGATGAACGGGAACTTGATGACATCTCAGAGACAGAAGGGGAACCAGAAGGAGCAGAGGCAGATGCAATGGAGACAGCTGGGACAGCTGACCAAGATCCAGAGACAGCCCTCAGAGGCTCTTCACACCCCAGTAAAGGCATTCCTGCAAGTCACTTTTCCTACCTTGCAAGATCGGCGTTGGCAGCAGAACCTTCAACTTGGAAGCAAGTAGAGGAGATGCAACCAGCCGAGGCAAGCAGCACAGGAAGAGATACATGCCCTAAAGAGAAACAGAACCTGGACCCTGACCAAACTACCAGATGGCAAGAAAGCAACCGGCTCTAGATGGGTTTTCAAGACCAAATACCATGCAGATCAGACAGTAGAATGCCATAAAGCACATAGATGTGAAGTACCACGTCGTTCGCGAAATGACTCAGAGGCGACAGATCCAGATGGTGTACTGCTCTACCAAGGAGATGCCAGCAGACATCTTGACGAAACCACTGCCTCAAGATCATTTCCAAGAACTAAGAAACAGACTAGGATTAGTTGATTAATGCATGCAATATTAAGAAGGGGTGATTGAAATTGTAATATTGCCTGCTTAAATCAACAAGGTAATATAACCTCTAATTAGAGTGGGAGGAAAGGGTTAATTGAACAATCCCCAGGGTGCACTCCACTCAGTAGCCACACTAAGAGCCGTGACACTGAAAGATCCCATGGGATCCCTCCTCACAAAGGAATGAATCCTCTGCCATGCTTATTCCCACAGACCGAAAATAACCACCCTTTCGATTTTGAATGACTTACTGACAAGGGAGGAAGGATTAAGAACCTCGTTCTTATGAGTGGTGTGGAGCTGTTTTCTGCACCGCTTGAGCTGCCGGCACCGGCCGCGCTGGTCCTGACATCACTTCCAGCAGGCCGGAAGTGACGCGACAGGACCCTGCGCCGGCGCACTAGACCCCGCGCTACGTTTTTTGTGGGGAAACCAGAACAACAGGGATGTTTAAGCCCTGTTGCCCTGGTTTCCCCACCAAAAACGTAGCATGGGGGTCCAGCTGACGCTGTAGCTGTCAGTTCAGAAGCTGGTGACATCGCAGAGGCAGAAGGGGAATTTGACTGCATCTCAGAGGATGAACGGGAACTTGATGACATCTCAGAGACAGAAGGGGAACCAGAAGGAGCAGAGGCAGATGCAATGGAGACAGCTGGGACAGCTGACCAAGATCCAGAGACAGCCCTCAGAGGCTCTTCACACCCCAATAAAGGCATTCCTGCAAGTCACTTTTCCTACCTTGCAAGATCGGCGCAGGGTCCCGTTGTGTAAATTCTGGCATGCCGGAAGTGACATGACGGATCAGCGCAGCTGGCGCGGGCGGCTCACTGCGGAGAGGCAAGCTGCCGGTGGAATCAGGTAGGCCCGTGCGAACCTCACGTGGGCATGAGCGGGGCCGATTTCAGCCCGCTACGCCCCACGAGGCGATACGATCCACCCCTAAAGAGAGGCTCCAGCTGTTTCGGGGGCTGTATAGGCAAGCAGGCTCCCAGAGAGATAGCAAACCGAGCGAGCGAACAAGGAGAGCAAACAAGAGTTTGGCAGTGGAGTTGTAGAGGAAGAGCTACAAGGGAAGGGCGTGTCCTGAGAGCTCATTCTGTTGAGCAGGAGCACAGGAGAGGCTCCAGCTGATTGCAGGAAGCTGGGGCTGATCACAGCTGATTGCAGTAAAACACACTTATAGACCAGGGGGACTCTGTTAACATTCAGGGAAGGCAGGACAAGGCATCGGCCATTCCAGTACGAAAAGAAAGGCAGAAACATAAAGGGAATAGAGAACTATGGACGGAAAAGACTCTCCAGTGGTGGTGACCTGCAATGTTTGTTTTCCTGCCTGAGATCAACATGGCCTACATCTGCAACAAGTGCAAACTGGTCACGCTGTTGGAAGAAAAGATCAGAGGACTGGAGCAGCAAGTGTCAACCCTCAGGAGTATAAGAGAAAGTGAAAAGGTCTTAGACAGACCGGTGGAACTACAACAGCAAAGTGTAGTACAGGAGCCAGAAGGGCAACAGCAGGATGAGGCAGAGGCAGAGAATGCTGAAGCAAGGGAAAATAACGTAGGGGGAACTCCCTGGAAAAGGGTGACTGTTAGGAGCAGAAGAACTAGAAGACATTCTGCGCCTGTGGAAGCAGTGGAGCTATGGAACCGCAGGTACTTGAGGATGAGACCGAAGGACAGCCTGCAGAGGATGAATTATCTGGCACCCAACGTGACAGCGAGCAAGAGGCTGAAGGTCAGTCAAGTGGAGGCAATCAAACCAAGGCCTACAGCAAGAGAAAGAAGAGTACTAGTAGTGGGAGACTCCCTCCTGCGGGGGATTGAAGCCAAAGTATGTCATGAAGACACATGGACTCACCAGGTGTGCTGTCTCCCCGGGGCATGGATTAAAGTTGTGACAGAGCAGCTGCCGAGGCTCATAAAGCCCACCGACACATATCCCTTTCTTCTCATCCACATGGGTACAAATGATACTGCCAAGTGGAGTTACGAAGAAATCACATCAGATTTTGAAGAGTTGGGAAGGGAACTCAAGAACTTTGGGGCCCAGATCGTTTTCTTATCCATCCTTCCAGTACTTGGAAGAGGAATAGAAAGGGAAGAAAAATGCTCCAAGTGAATGACTGGCTACAAAGGTGGTGCCGACACAAGAGATTTGGATTCTGGGACCACGGGCTACACTTCCTGGAAGATGGACTGCTGGCAAAGGATGGGTTGCACCTCACAAGGACTGGGAAGAATGTGTTTGGCCACAGCATGAGGAACTTCATCAAGAGGGCTTTAAACTGAATCCAACAGGGGAGGGAGACATGAACTCGGGGGTAACAATGGAAGAAGGCCTCTGTTCCACAACAGAGAGAACAGCTCCAGCGGTGCCCAATGATAGTCTACTACAAAATGTAGGAAGAAAGTTGGACTATAAAACATAGTCTTCGATGTCTCTATACTAATGCCCAGAGTATGGGCAACAAACAGAACAAACTTGAACTCTTGATACATAAGGGCAAATACGACTTGATAGGGATAACTGAAACCTGGTGGGATGACTCCCATGGCTGGAATACAGTAATTCAAGGATATAACTTGTTCAAAAAGAACAGAAGCAACAGAAAGGGAGGTGGAGTTGCGCTGTATATGTTAAAAATACGTATCTCTGTGCAGAGATACAGGAAGAGGAGCTTGGCAGCCTCATTGAGAGCATCTGGATTAAAATAAATGGGGCAAAGAATAAAACAAACATGGTGGTTGGAGTCTACTACTGACCACCCAATCAAGGAGAAGACAAGGAATTTGAAACTTTTGAAAAGCGAATTGCCTTTGTTTCAAGGACACATGATGTAGTAGTGATGGGGGACTTCAATTTCCCTGATATCTGTTGGGAGACAAATTCTGCCAAACATGGCCCTTACAAGAAATTCCTGACCTGTGTTGCTGATAACTTCCTCCTACAGAAAGTGGAGGAAGGAACTAGAGGATCGGCTATCCTTGACCTGATTCTAACCAACAGAGACGACTTAGTGGATAAGTGTCAGTTTTGGGAACTCTGGGGGAAAGTGACCATGTTATACTTCAGTTCTTGATTCTAAAGGAAGCAAAAGCGGAGTGTAGCCAAATACGTACCCTGGATTTTGGGGGATCCAATTTTAATAAACTCAGAACAATTATAAGTAAGGTCCCATGGCAAGCGACTCTAATGAGAAAAGGAGCCCAGGAAGGGTGGGAGTTTTTTAAAAAGGAAATTCTAAAGGCACAATTGCAAACAATTCCCACAAGGAAAAAAGGCAGAGGGCAACAGAAGAAGCCAATGTGGCTTCACAAAAAACTCAAGAGATGACCTGAAAACAAAAAAGGGGCACATATAGGAAGTGGAAGGAAGGACAGGCTACAAAGGAAGAGTACAGGCAGGTAGCACAGAACTGCAGGAATAGAGTCAGGAAGGCTAAAGCTGAGAATGAGCTGAGGCTAGTGAGGGATGCTAAAAACAGCAAGAAAGCTTTCTTCAGATACATGCATAGTAAAAGACAGAGGAAAGAAATGGTGGTTCAGCTATGCAATGAGGATGGCAAATTGATAACAGAAGACAAAGATAAGGCAGAAGTGTTCAATTCCTACTTCGGCTCGGTCTTCTCCCAAAAGAGAGTTTATGTCCCCCCTGGCAAACCTGAAGTGCAGACTGAAGGGGCAGGATTGCAGCTTGAGATTGATAGGCAAATGGTCAAGGAACACCTGATTACTTTGAATGAGTTTAAATCTCCAGGGACTGACGAACTGCATCTTAGACTAATAAAGGAACTGGCAGAAGAATTCTCAGAACCAACCACTGTCTATTATCTGTGAGAAACAATGGAGGACAGGTGAAGTGCCAGATGATTGGAGGAGGGCAAATGTTGTTCCTATCTTCAAAAAGGGCAAGAAGGAGGAACCTGGGAACTATAGACCAGTCAGTCTGACATCAATCCCTGGAAAAATTCTGGAGCAGATTATAAAGAAGTCAGTCTGCAAGCACCTTGAAAACAATGCAGTGATTACTAGAAGTCAGCATGGATTTGTCAAGAACAAATCCTGCCAGACTAATCTGATCTCATTTTTTGATCGGGTAACCTCGCAACCACGCCCCCCCCCCCCGCATCTTTGCCCTGTCGCCTTTCCCCCAGGGCTGTGCTACTTCCTGGGATGTCCACACAGTGGGAGGTATGAATGAGCAAGGTACCGATAACCCCAGCCAAAGCCCCAAATATGTGTAAACTCCATCCCCAGTTAGGGAGGAAGGTCGTAGCTCAGGGGCAGAGCACCTGCTTTGTGCACAGAAATCTACCATTTTAATCTACCAGCTTGATTCATTTAGTTTAAATGCAGGTTAGAGTTCAGTGAATAACCTGTTTGTGTGTTTAAAACTAGTGGTTGCTATTTATTTCAAGAGTTACTCTCTGCACCATAATCATAACGCAGGCTGTATTGATTATGATGCAATAATAATAATAATAATAATAATAATAATAATAATAATACTTCTTTAAGGAACAAATTTTTATGAGCCAAACATCATACACTTATATTTAAATTGTTTATATGGTTTACGTTTATTTAAAAATGGTTGTTGTGAATGTTCTATTTATAACGGTTTTATTGAGTTAACAAGCTTATTGTTTACAAAAAAAGAAATATTTTCAATATGTTTCTGTTTTTGCACTTTAATGGTAATTAAAATATTTAATTTGTTTTAATATAAAATTGTGTCTTCATTTTATTTATTTCCATAAAAAGGCTCACCAAAATCCTCAGCACCAGGCCCATAAGGCTCTTAATTCGGCCCTGGCCTCATGATATCCTGATTAGCAAGCTAGCTAAAAGTGGGCTAGATGGAACAACTGGTTAGGCCTCATCTTGAGTACTGTGTCCAGTTCTGGGCACCACACTTTAAGAAGGATGTAGACAAACTGGAGAGGGTTCAGAGGAGGGCAACAAGGATGATAAAGGGACTGGAAACAAGGCCCTGTGAGGAGAGACTGAAAGAACTGGGCATGTTTAGCCTTCCGAAGAGGAGACTGAGGGGAGATATGATTGCACTCTTCCAGTACTTAAAGGGTTGTCAGAAAGAGGAGGGCCAGGATCTCTTCTCGATCATCCGTTTGCAAGACACGGAATAATGGGCTCAAGTTACAGGAACCCAGATTCCAGCTAAACATCAGGAAAAAATTCCTGACTGTCAGAGCAATAAGACAATGGAACCAACTACCTAGGGAGGTGGTGGACTCTCCCACTCTGGAGGCATTCAAGGTGCAGCTGGACAGACATCTGTCAGGGATGCTTTGACCTGGATTCCTGCATTGAGCAGGGGGTTGGACTCGATGGCCTTGTAGGCCCCTTCCGACTCTACTTTTCTATGATTCTATGATTCTATGACTTTTTTGACAGGGCAAGCTATAAACTAAACGAGTAAAGAAATAAAAGCTACGGTGGCCATGTGCTCTACGTTTCAGAGGACCATCCCTTTTTGAAGGTGCCCTCTGTTTGAAGGACTGTCCACTCCATGTCTGGTTTAAAGATTTGAACATGGTAAGAATGGAGAGCAGGGGCTTTGAAGTTGCCCATCAATGGTTAGCACCTGGAAGTCACAGTCACAGTCTTTCCCACTATGGTGAGATGATTCTGTTTCTACTTAAATGATAGTAATTATTTCTAAATCTTCATCTATACGTATCAATTAGCGCAAGCAAATTTTATGCAAATCTGTGTCCTCTTTTGTTCTCTTTTTTGGTGATGCACGTGGCCACCCTACTGGCACGGGGAGCAATATCCACGTGGGAGGGCCCCCTTTTCCAGGCAAAGAAAGGATAACTAGGACAAGCAACTGCCCTCTCTCTCAGGAGCTGGTAGCTCCCTAGCTAGAGCCCTGGGTTGGAGTTGGAAAACAGGTATGGCAGGCTTGAGCCTCGCCAAGGGAATAGTAGAATGCCAAACCCACCTTTTACATGCCTGACTGGTAATAGTCATGTGCAAGGTAAAGGGGGAGAAACCAGGCAGGATGAGAACCTACATTATACACTCCACATCATAGCTCTCTAACCACTCATTCGTCCCCCATCCCCAAAGCCCTCCCTACCAGCCCGCTCCCCCCACCCCACCGCCAAACAATTGTGGCCAAAACAGCAGCAGAGAAGAGGACGGTGCTTATTACCTCCACTCCCTCCTCTGTCGCTCCGATGGACAGCATCCTGGCCACAAGGGCCATGCCATTGCAGTGCACTGTTTCCCAGCATGTCCGGAGGGAGGGAAATGACATGCTGCCCTCCCACTCCCATGCCCCCACCACCTGCACCGCTTGCCAGATAAGTAAAGGGAAGAGGGAATGGTGCTGGTGGGGGCTGATAGGCAGGGCTTTGGGGGCATGGCTGTTCCTCGTGAATTTCATAAAATAAAAATAAACCAAGCAAATTTCAATTAAGCAGTTGGAAACAAACTAATAAATTCTTCCTGTTTTACTTCAAAACCAGGGTGGGTTGGTTGGTTTGTTATTTCAGAAATCCAGAGGGACAAGTGATACCACATGACCCTTGGGAAGCCTGCATTCCAACCTGAATGCTCTGCATTAATTTCCTGCATGTGCCTCATTGTCCCACGCAGATTCAGGACCATGTTAATCATGATGCTAAAACTCTACAGAATTGGGCTTCAGTCAGACTCAGGAGCCTGATGTAGTTTAATTATTGGGCTTTCAATGTGTAAAGTGGGAGGCTCTTTTTCTGAGTTTCTTTAAAATTGCACAGGACATCTGGTGGTTTCTTAAAAGATTTCAGTTTTTGAAGGGTACCAAAGCACACATAATTCTGTGCCTTCTTTTTGATGCTTATCATTAAGTGCAAGCAAACAAACAAACAAACAAACGAAAAACAAACCTGAAGCTCAGGTAACTGTGTTGAAAGCCTTATATTGGGAGAGTTTTAGATGAAAAGTCTAAAGATGAGCCACCAGGACCTCAATTTGACATTTCCCATAGGCAGGGCTGCATCCATGTTACATCTATGTGTTGTGGTATCCAACTTTGCACATGTGCTTCACTGAAATGCAAAGCACCATGCAGACAAAAAGAGAAATCTAAAATTGCACATATGAAGCTGCTTCTGGTCAGGGCCGGCGCTACTGCTAGGCGAACTAGGTGGCTGCCTAGGGTGTGTGGCTGGAGGGGGCGCAGAAACGCTCTGCTCCTGCCAGCCGACTCTTCCTCACTGCCGCCGGGACTGGGCGACGCGCTGCTCGCCTGCCGCTCACGGAGCACGGATCTGTCGGTGAGGCAGCCGGGCGGGGCAGCCGCGGAGACGCCACCGGCCATGGGCAACGAAGGCACCACCAGGTCAGTGCGGGAGGGATTGCAGGCACCAGGCGGGCTCGGGGTCGCGCTCGGCTTTCCTCAGCGGGGGGCGCCTCTTCCCGAGCTAGGCCAGGTCAGGAGCGTGCGTGGCGGCGGCGGCAGCGGCGGTGGCGGTGGCGGCGGCGGCGGCAACCAGAGATGCTGCATGGAGCCTCCGCGCGGTGGGTATGGCGAGGCCGGCTTGGCAGTGGGGAAAGCGGCTGTCTGGAAACGGGTCCCGGAGGCGCCGCCGCCTCCAGGCCTGCGGAGGGCTGCTGGCCCCGGTGGCGGGGCCAGGGTGGGGGGTGGGGTGCTGGGCGAGCAGGCGTTTCCTGGCTGCTTTGCTCCGGAGCCCCCCCCCTCCGGCACGAGAGGGGGGGCACTAAATATAATTTTGCCTAGGGCGCCAAACTGCCTTGCACCGCTCCTGCTTGTGGTCACCATCTTCAAAAGATGGACACAGAAAACAGCACTTCACATGATCCACTGGTCCCGTCATCCCTCCCACCCCCTGACTTACCAGGAGTGAGGCATGTGGTAAGGCAGTCAAGCTACCACTTTTTCTCACAGGCTAAGAGCTCACTGCACACACCACATTCAGTTTCCACCCTATGCTCAGTTGTTTTGTAAATCAGTCCAGATTTTCTGAGCAAGTGGCACTCTTTATCACAGTGTTTTGCTGCCCCCTTTAGCCTTATGAAAGAATTGCAGCAACTCCCAGAAAGGTAAATACATTTTGCTTGGACTTTGTGTAGCAAGAGGGGGTGGGGGGAGAGAGAGAGAGAAAGTTTTGTTCTGGAAGAATGGCAACTTGTTGGCCCTTGGGTTGTCCTTTGCAAAATGAGACAGCTACAGGGTACTGAGAATTAAGTCCTTGGGCATCCCTGCCTCCAAGGTGAGGGACCTGGGCACAGCATACCTGCTCCGGCCCCAGGCCTCGATGTCCACAGGGTTTGAGGCATCCAGAAACTGGATGCTTCAAACCCCCAAATTATCAGCATTGCTGCCTGTTGCAGTAGCTTGAGTCCCAGCTTAGAGAGCTTTTTGCAAAGCATGTGGAAGGAGAAGCTGGCCTTCAATAGCCAGGCAACCATATCTATCCCATTCAAATTAGGGTAGAGTTGGACCATCAGGGAGATAGCCGGGCTGGTTCCAATGTGAAAGAGAAAGGTGAGGTAATGGTTGTTCATGCAGAATCTGAATGGTGGGCAGTCAGAGGCTTGAGGAGAAGTTGAACACAAGCCTAGGAGGAATACATAAAACCAAGACCCCTCTCAGAATACCTGCTGTAAGTCTTGGAGTGCAGCTAGAAACTCAGTATTGCTGTTGCTATTAATCATAGCCAGGTGGAGCAGAAAGAATGCTAAATTATTGCAACAGGAAAGGAGAATAAATTGGGCTGATACCGATACTCTTGGGCTGTGAATGTTGTAAATCACTGGTAGCCATCCGGAATAACCATACTTGGTTCACTCTGGCTGGGGCATGCTGGGAGTTGTAGGCCAAAAACATCTGGGGATCCAAGGTTGGAGAACACTGTGCTAGACAGAAGCCTCCAATCTTGGAAGCTCCCAAAATCCCTGTGCCATGCTGGGCTGCCGCCAGCAAAGTGGGAGGAGTAACAGAGGCAATTTTTGCCACACTGTCCTCCTTTTAAAAAAAATTTCTTCTAGACGGGTCTCTGAGCCGATCTAGAGGAGTTGTGTTGCCAGGGGTGAGGCCAGGATGGGACAGGCCATAGGATTTTGAGAATCCCAGCCTTTCCTCTCACTTCCCACTTGACCAACCCCTTTTGACCTCTATGAGGTCATCCAAGGTTGCTTTTGTGACCTCCAAAAGCAGGCACCACAGTTCTTTCCAGGGTAGCTGTGAAGGGGTGGGGGAGGGACTGGATCTTGAAGTCCCCCTCCTGAAGTCATAGCACCTTGAAAACAATGCAGTGATTACTAGAAGTCAGCATGGATTTGTCAAGAACAAATCCTGCCAGACTAATCTCATCTCATTTTTTGATCGGGTAACCTCCTTTGTGGACTGTGGGAATGCTGTGGACATAATATATCTGGACTTCAGCAAAGCTTTCGAAGTCATAGCAGTGTCTGTGGCTTCAGGAGGGGGAATCTGAAAAATCCTACGTCCCTGGGATGCTCTCCCAGGGACCATAGGATTGCGCCTTTAGTCATCTTTTTTCTAAACTTAAAAAACCAAACACCTTCACCTTTCCACAAAGGGAGGTACTTCATCCTCCTAATCATTTCATTGCCCCTTTCTGCATCTTCTTCAGTGTTGTAATATGTTTCTGAGGTGGGGCAACCAGAACCAGAGTTGTATACTGTATGCCAAATGTAGCCACAGTTTTATTTTCAGACCCTTCCCTCATAATTCTTAGCAAGGATTTGCTTTTTTAAATGCTTTTGCACACTGTGTTTTCAGTGTGGTTTGCTGGGTGGCCTCAAACAGTTCTAATCTTATAAGTTTATGTGTGAAATGGGGGGCGGGGGTGCTAATGCCCTGATGTACATCAATTTGCACTAACCATTTGCCAAAATCCCTGCAATTTTCATCCAGTTCTGCCAAGAAATAGTAATGTTTACAGCAGTTCCCGTTTAAAACATTAAAAATAAAGGTGCATAGCACGAACACCGCTGCACCTATTTTTCTGACATTTGGCAGGCATAATCCCCTCCAAAGGGGCTACTGTGCCTGCAGCTATCATCCAATTCTGAGTAAAATTTAAAATGTTATAGCCATTCCTATGAAAGGCCATGGGAAGCACAACGCCTCAAACTTCCAAATCTCAGCTCAGGTTCAGTACCGAGTTGAAGCGGACAGGCCAAGCTGCATCAGGCTGTTTTCGGAAATGTGGAACTGGGGTCTGAGTTGAAGCTGGGGGTTGGTGCAGACATCTAGTTTCTATTAAAATGATGAAAACTAACAAGCATTCTCATAACAAAATAAACAAATATAAACAAAACAGGATCATTACTGTTTTGGAGGTGACATCTGTGCCACTGTGTGCAGGCTGCTAGCTATGCTTGAAACAACATGAACAACAACCAAAAAGGAAGGTCTCAGGAATTGTGAGAGCTTCAGATTCCAGCTGAGCCTTTCCTTCCTACTCTTGATTTTTAATCCCCCCCTCCAGCATACCCCCCCATCTTCTATTTATCCTAATCTTTCTACTTGCTACTGTATTGTTCCTTGCCACAAACTAGCAAATTCTATAAAATTCTATATAAGATTCTGAATTATAGAAGGGGCCCAGAATACGGAGAGAGAACAACCAGCTTTTTGAAGTGGAGTTTCTTTAAACTCAATCAGCTTCTGTTCTCTGCACAAATGTTGCCATGTGTAGAGCAAAAGCATCACCTTGTGGCCAGAGAGAAATATTTCATCTTTGTGATCCACTACTAAACAAATTATGATAAGCATACGCAGTCACTCTCCTGAAAGGCCATATTGACTACACAGCTTTCTCAGTCTTGTGACTTCCTTGAAAACATTGCCCTTCTGCTCGTTCCCTTATTCACAATAGCGTACCCTTCTGTGGTACAAGTAGCCAACACTTTCACAGCAAGTGACATGCACTGCCAACTTTGAAAACTGGAAGGAGGCAAGAGAGCAGAGGTTCAGGCCCTGGCTATGGCTGGGCTGGAATACAGTGTGACTGAACTGGGGCTAAACTCTGTGGTCCTTCTGCAGGGCAGTTTGGCGCCCCAGGCGAAAAAATATTTAGCGCCCCCCCCTCTCCAAAGCAGAAAAAAAAACACCCTGCGCCGCCACCACCAACCTACCTCCCCATCCTGGCTGCGGCGGCAGCGGCTGCTGCTGCAGCTGCTGCTGCCTCCTCCTCCTCCTCCTCCTCCTGAAGTGACGTGACGCGACGGGACCCCTGCGCTGTTTTTTGCCGCGGAGTGATGCGACGCGGAGAAGGTAGGTGACGGGGGGGTTGGGGGGTGGCGATGGCGGTGGGAGGCGCAGCGGCAGCGAGCGAGCGAGCAGGCGGGCGGGGGAGGCGCAGCGGCAGCGAGCGAGCGGGCAGGGGGAGGCGCGGTGGCAGGCGGGGGGAGGCGCGGCGAGCGAGCGAGCGGGCAGGCGGGGGGAGGCGCGGCGGCGGCAGGCAGGAGGGTGGGGAGGCGGAGGCCTGGCGGGGGCGGCGCAGCGGCAGCGAAGAGGAGCGCAGCGTTTCCGCGCCCTCTTCAGCCGCGCGCCCTAGGCAACCGCCTAGTTGGCCTAGCGGTAGCGCCGGCCCTGAGTGTACAAGTGCTGCACAGTAGAAACCTGTGTGTGGCTCTGGCTGTGAAAAGTGGGAGCTCCCATAACTGCCAAACACAAGATCTCACTGGAACATGCCATCTCCTGATAACTGCAACGATGCCATCTACACTGGTGGCTGTCTAGAGCAGTGTTCTCCAACCTTGGGTCCCCAGATGTTTTTGGCCTACAACTCCCAGCATGCCCCAGCCAGCGTAGCTGGGAGTTGTAGGCCAAAAACATCTGGGGACCCAAGGTGGAAGAACACTGGTCTAGACATTTGCTGGTGTACTGGCTTAAGCCTCAGCCACACGAAGTGGACAATCTACCAGACTGTGCCATTCTGGGATACATTAAAAATCCAGCAAAGGATCCAACCATTCAGTCCTTAACTAAGGGGCATAACACTTCCACACCTGTTTTTTATAGAACTTTTGCAACTTGCAAGTGTGGGACCCTGTAACCTTTTTCAAAGGTCAGTGCTGGACTCTAAAATCTGAGGGAAAACTGCCTGTTTCCACAGCTGCAAGTTTGCTGTAGAAGAGTGCCTATATGCATACATAGTTCAATGGCAGCTACATACCCTCCAATTGCCCCGAATTTGCCCAAACAGCCCTGCAAACACTTAAGCCTCCATCACAGCTTCGTACTTTGTTATGCAGATTCACAATTTGTTATGCAGAGTCACAAATTCCCCTGCCTCCCCCACAAGCTATTTAGCTTAGCTGCGATTTTGCCCATGGCCCCTTTAAGCAGGAAGGGAACAGACCGTGGATGTGTGTGCGTGCGCGCGGGAGAGCGCTTGCTCCACCTGCTGCCTCTGACCAGCCCTCCCCCCTTACGTAAGACCCATTGGAAGACATTTGTACTTACTCCCGTCCCAAGTAACTGTGCATAGGATTGCACTGTTTGTTTTAACTTAATTCAAGTTAGTTAAATTCTGTAAGATTATTCCAGTTTAAGTGTTTCTTTAAATCTACATTGTGTGAATAGAACAGAAAAAGTGCTTTAAACTGGGGCCTTTCCACAATAACAAAGAACAACAAAGCTGTTCAGCCCCTCAAAGTTACTCCTTGTGCTTAAAAACTAGAGCTGCAGAGGCACTGGAGCAAAACGCTGAAGGGGCTCAAAACCCTAATGTGTCTTTTTGTATTTTTCCCCCACCCAAAAGCTCCCCCTCCTCCGCATCTCCTTCTTTTCTTCTCCTTCTCCAACTGCCCTGAAAATGCGGGACCAATCCTGACAATTTTAAAACAAAAAGAAAGAAATTGCTCAGCAAGCACTGATCACCACCACCCCTGAAAAACACCAGATATCAACAATTAAGGGTTTAAGTAAGGTAAAAATATTTTACAAAAGCCACTTATAAAATATTATTTAAAAATATATAATAATGTAATAATTATATAAAATTTTGTGTGTTTCCTCTAATAACTTTTGTGCCTGACCATGCCCTTTGGCTGCCTGGCCATACCCTTGGACACGCCCTCATGTTGCCTGGCCACACCCTCTTGATCACACCTTCATGTTGCTTAACCATACCTCTTACACATTCACAGGTGTGTCCCTATTTTCATCTGTGAAATGTTGGAGGGTATGCAGCTAGCCTCAAATTGTATCTGGCTGAAGCCTATTGGAGTGTACGAGTCCAACCACCGGAATCTCTTCACTTAAGACTTGTTCAGGGATTGTTTTATTTTGATTATTAAATGACATCTAAATTCTCAGGATTCTGCTTTATATTCTGTATTATTCTATGCGCTGCAGACATGCAATTCCCAACACCCTCTGGCTGTTGCATAATAGCACCTAGACCAGTGTTCTTCAGCCTTGGGTCCCCAGATGTTTTTGGCCTACAACTCCCAGCATGTAAATCACTGGTAGCCATCCGGAATAACCATACTTGGTTCACTCTGGCTGGGGCATGCTGGGAGTTGTAGGCCAAAAACATCTGGGGACCCACGGTTGGAGAACACTGACCTAGACATTCATTCCGACAAACAGAGTGTGCTTTATTGTCTTTCATCCCTATGGAGCTGGCAAAATAGATGGGCCTCCAGGACACAACAGAAGCATGCAAAGTTGCCACAGGGCCAACACTCAGCGCAGATGCTCTGGGGAAACCATCTTGGGAGTTGAGATGGAGTTCTGATCAAACCTTCATTTCAGATGGAGTAAGCACTTGAAAAATATACGCTTTCCCCAAAATGCTGCAGTTCTGGCGAAACCCCAGAAACTCGACCATTTATTGAGAGCAGTGTAGTTGAGAGCATGAGCTATGGACTGACACTTGAAATCTCAGCTTACCCATGGAGTCCTTTTAGGCAGACCACTGAGCCTCCAGCCCCATTAGCAGAAATGGTTATGGCCACCAGTGACATGAAGGCATCCACTACTTATCTGGAAGTATAATTTCTAGGAGAATGAATCACAGACTCCTAACAAGAAATACAAATGTTTGTCGTTGCCTATTTTTGCCCTCATTTTTTTTTTTTTTTGACCCTCATAATCTACAATAAGGATACTCATCACATCAGGGCCGATCTAGAAGATATGGGGATCAAAGAACTAAGATTAAGCAAATTTAATGGACTACTTATAATTTTGTTCCATTAACAATGAAGCATTGATCTGTTATAGTTATAAAAACAACATATACTATAAATATAGATATGGATTAATTGCAGTACCCAATTCGGCACTAGTGCTAATATATATTATGTTGCCCTGGCATAAGTGACCTCTAGCACAATGCCAATAGCATTTGCTGTGTAACTAGTTTCCCAAGAAAACCCATCGCGCCAGCAATTGCTATTAGCATTATGCTAGAGGTCACTTATGCTAGTGCAACATAATTTATGTTAGCACCGGTGCAGAATTCTTGAATACTACCCCATATTGTGTGTTTGTGTTTTATATATATATATATATATATATATATGGTGTGTATGTGTGTATATATATATATATATATATATATATATATTCCATCACTTGAAGGGAATGCAGGGGCAAATTTGAGGGGTATTTTATTTATCCCAGGGCAAATCCCTTCTTAACACGTTGCTCAGCTCTGGAGCCTGTAATAAAAGAAATTGCTTATAAGGGGTTGCTGTAAACCAAGCACAAGAACATCTCAGTGGTTATAAAGCCTTAGCTACTGGGACTGCAAAGGATCAGACCTGGGAAGAAGAAAGGTAGGGAACACCAATACGCTTGCTCCATCGTGGGTAGGACGATCCTGGCAGGTTGTTCACATGGTGACAGATAATAACACCCACATTGGGATGAAAGGCAGAGAGCCTTCGTAATTGCCAGGAGGCAGAAGGCAATAACTACACAGCCGCAGCACCGCGCTGTAACCAGGCAGCTGCTGCAGGCATGATCAGCCAATGACCTGACAGCCGTACAGCTCCTCCAGAGGTGACAGGCAATAACCGTAAAGCGGTGCAGCCACTGCGGAAGGGACAGGTAATAATCACCGTACAAACATACACAACTCTAGAGGTGTCAGGCAATAATGGCACAGCCGCTCTGCAGCTGACAGGCAACACTTCTGACAGGTGTGCAGCTGCTACCATCAGAGGGGAAAGGCAATTCCCCCAATCCCGCTCTCCCCTCTGATCTGAAGCCACTCAGCTTTGAAAGAAAATAGGCATACCGTATTGTACAAAACCAACTCCTGACCCCAAAGTGAATAAAGACTACCATTGTCTACAAAGTATTTATTTATTATTTATTTATTTATTTATTTATTTTAAAAGGCTAAATTGAAAAGGTGCATCTTTACACCCTTTCTAAAAACCAAGAGAGTGGGAGCCAATTGTAGTTCTTGGGGGAGCACATACCATAAGTTGGGGGCAATACAGGAGAAAGCCCTTTCATCTGTGTCTGATAAATGGGCCTCTGTGAGTAATGGTGCCTTCCAAAGGGCCTCTCCTGCAGATCTTAATACCCGGGCAGGTTCATAGTGAGATAGGTGGTCCCTTAGATAGCCAGGTCCTAATCTGTTTAGGGCTTTAAAGGTTAAGACCAACACTTTGAATTGTGCCTGGAAAGCAATTGTCCACCAGTGCAGGACTGTCAGGACAGGTGTAATATGATACTGTGCATGTGTATGTAATAAAGTGCCAATAAAAAGGATATGAGAACTGGTTTGCTGTATTGGACCAATATCCATTTAGTCCAGCACTATCTCCAAGAATGGACTCTAATCACATATCTTGGAAACTCACACTCTGGGCAGGAGTATAATGGCTTCTTTCTCTTGTTTGTCTCTGGTACCTTATACTCAAAGATAGTGTCTCTCAATGTGAAGGTTCCATTAACAATGGATAATAGATATGTCTGTCCTCCATGAATTTGACCAATCCCCCTTTAAAACC
The DNA here is from genome assembly GCA_021292165.1 of Shinisaurus crocodilurus. Lineage (NCBI taxonomy): Eukaryota > Metazoa > Chordata > Lepidosauria > Squamata > Shinisauridae > Shinisaurus > Shinisaurus crocodilurus. Next base: position 135,447,359 of record CM037878.1, read on the forward strand.
ATCAGCCATAACCACATCTTGCGACTTCAAATTCCAGAAGTTATTATATGCTGAGTGAAGGAGCACCTTCTTATTTCTGTCCTTAATGTCTTGCCCATCAATTTTGTTGTGTGACTCCAAAGTATGGTATCATGAGAAAGGGAGAAAAATCTATTCCATTCTTGGGCAAGGTGCTGGAGCATGTGATGGCTTCTCAGATCCAGGGATTTCTGGATGATGCAGATGATCTAGATCTATTTCAGTCTGCCTTCAGGCCTGGTTATGGGACAGAGACTGCTTTGGTCACCTTCGTGGACAATCTACACCAGGAACTGGACAGTGGGAAGAAGTCCCTGTTAGTTCTGCAGGACGTTTTGGCAGCTTACGATGCCATTGACCATCGTATCTTTCTGAGGCGTCTGTCTGAGATGGGATTGGGAGGCACTGTCATTCTTGCAGAGGCAATCTCAGAAGGTGGTGCTCTGGGATTCCTGTTCGACAGCATGGCCGTTGGCCTCTGGTGCTTCTCAAGGGTCCGTCCATCTTATCCCCCATACTATTTAACATATACATGAAACCTCTGGGAGAGATTGTCCAGAGTTTTGGATTAAGGTGCCACCAGTATGCTGATGACACCCAACTTTATCTCCCCTTTCCATCTAAATCCAAGGAGGCTTTTCTGGTTCCAAATCAGTGCCTGATGTCAGAATGGACTGGATAAAGGCAAACAAATCGAAGCTTAATCCAGACAAGACAGAGTGCCTTTGGTCAGTCAAAAAGCAGATCAGGGAATAGGGATTCAGCCTGTGCTGGATGGGGTTACACTCCCCCTGAAGACTCAGGTTTGCAGTTTGGGTGTACTCTTGGATTCGCCCCTGAACCTGGATGCCCAGGTCTTGGCAGTGGCCAGGAATGCATTTGCACAGCTGAGGCTAGTTCGCCAGCTGTGCCTGTTCCTAGAGACATCTGGCTGAGATCACACATGCCTTAGTTACATCCTGTTTGGACTAGTGTAACACACTCTACATGGGGCTGCCTTTGGAAACTGTTCAGAAACTTCAGCTGGTCCAGGATGCTGTGGTCAGACTGTTGACCGGGGCTGATTACAGGGAGCATGTGACTCTCTTGTTAAAGCTTCACTGGCTACTGGTCTGTTTCCGGACAGAATTCAAAGTGTTGGTTATGACCTGTAAAGCCCTATGCGGCTTGGGTCCAGGCTACCTGAAAGACCAACTTCTCCCATATGAGCCTGTCTGGTTCTTAAGATCTTCTGGAGGGGGCCCTTTTTTGAGACTGCTGCTTCAGAGGTGCATTTGCTGGGAACCCGAGAGAGGGCTGCTCCAGGGCTGCGGAATTCCCTTCCAAGGGAAGCCAGGTTTGCCCCCTCTCTGCTGCCCTTCCACTGACAGGCAAAGACTGCTTCTTTCAAGGCCTTTGGCCTATAAGTGTGTCTGTTGGGTTGGGTGCGCTTGTTATTCCCTCCCCCCTGTAATTGTTATGTTTTCATTGTACTTTGATGTATTGTTTTAATCAATTTTAATTGTGCCTGTAAGCTACCTTGAGAGACATTTTTTGGTAGAAAAGGCAGGGTACAAATAAAATAAAATATTTAGTTTTCCCCCCAATATTCAAAATGTATCATGCACCAACCTTTAGCAGCTGCACCAGCAGAGGCTAAAACTGAAGGATGACTGAAGAACCAACCCATGGCTGAAAGCACTTGAGGCAAGAGCTCGAGGAGGTCTGCTGCTTTTAAAGGCCAGATGGGTTCAAAATAAGACCTCCCTTATCCACGATTTAATCACAGAATAGTAGAGTTGGAAGGGGCCTATAAGGCCATCGAGCCCAACCCCCTGCTCAATGCAGGAATCCAGGTCAAAGCATAATAAATAAATAATTGGCCTCATCCAAGTGTGCCTTCAACTGAGCCCCCCCCCCACTCGCTCGATCACCTTGCCCAGAAATGGCAAATTGGAGACTGGGCAAAAGTTGTTCAGATCCTGGGGATCCAAGGAGGGTTCTTTAAAAGTGGTCTTACTGCGGCCTCCTTAAGGGCTGATGGCGTCACTCCCTCATCGAGGGAGGCATTCACCACCGCCCTGATCCCTTCACCCAGTCTCTCCCTGCAGCTCATAACAAGCCAGGACGGGCAAGGATCAAGCAAGCAGGTGGTTGGCTTCACAGATGAAAGCACCTTGTCCACTTCATCAGAAGGAAGAGGCTGGAACTGATCCCACAAGACCGGTCTACCATTGGCCTCCTCCCGCTCACTTCCTGTATCCACAACGCGTGAAATCCCACTCCATCCTCTGGTTCTATGCAGCCATGGAGGCTGCATAGAAATTCTTTTTTGCTGCCTTCACCGTCACCTGGTAGGCTGAAGGTGCAGCTCTAACCTGTGTTCGATCATCTTCGGAGCAAGATTTATGCCATCGGCGCTCTAGCCTTCTCACCTCCCGCTTCAGAGCTCGCAGTGATGGAGTAAACCAAGGTGCTGTGCGAGCTCTGTTCAGGTGAAGAGGGCACTTCGGGGCCACTAAGTCTAATGCCCCGGTGATTGCAGCATTCCAGTCGTCCACCAGGGTAGAGATGTAAAATCGAGCCTCACCGGGCAAAACGAGGCCGAAATTGGCCCCGCTCATGCCCGGCGAGGCCTTACCTTTTTCTTCAGGGCAGCTTGCCTCTCCGCGGTGAGCCGCCCGCGCAGCCCGTTCCGTCCCATTGCGTCACTTCCAGGACCGGAAATGACGTGACGGAACCCTGCGCAGGCACGCTGGACCCCTGTGGCGCGTTCTGCGCCTGCGCAGGGTCCCGTCACGTCATTTCCGGTCTCGGAAGTGACGGACGGGGCCGGAGAAGTCCGATCGAGCGGCGCGGAGAACCGCTCTGCGCCGCTCAGAAAATCGGGTCAGGGGCGCGACCCGGCTTTGGATGCATCGCTACACCAGGGTCTCAACCGAGCCACCGTTTGCGTGCTCCAGTTCCCCAAGCACATTCAGGAATCCATCTGGATCCATAAGACACCTGGGGCGGACCATCCTAATAGGTCCTTCACCCCTGCAGAGGAGTTGTGGCACCGAGAAATCCAACCCTACGAGATAGTGATCTGACCATGACAAGGGGGTGGTGGATATACCCCCGATTTCCAGATCATTGCCCCCCTCTCCGGAAATGAAAACCAAGTCTAGTGCCTGACCAGCTACATGGGTAGGTCCAGTTACTATAGGGTGCAGCTCCCAGGAAGCCATGGTCTCCATGAAGTCCCGAGGTGCCCCTATGAGGGAAGCCCCCAAATGCACGTTGAAGTCCCCCAGCACCACTAGCCTGGGGGGACCGCACACGCACATCAGAGACCACCTCTAGCAGCTTGGCACGAGCAGAATCCCCAGACTGCCCTTTGGACCCAACCTCCAGTACATGCACTGAATAAACTTGGTCTCCCGGAGGGGGAGTCTGGTAAGGACCAAGGACTCCCGGTAGATAACAGCCACTCCCACTCCCCGTTCCCCAACCCTTGGCTGCTGGGCATACGAAAATACAGCCGGACACAAGGCCGCCAGAGTTGGAGCAGTGGCCTCGTCCAGCCAGGTTTCCGTAATACATGCCAGGTCCGCACCCTCATCCAGGATCATGTCATGGATTACAGATGTTTTTTGGATAACAGACCTGGCATTACACAGCAAACGCAAGGTTGGGGAAGGAGCCACACACACCCCAGTTATCCCTTGGCTCTGGGCAGGCCTGGAACAAGGGATAGATATTAAGCATTGATCCCCAGTTTAATATCTATCCCTTGTTCCAGGCCTGCCCAGAGCCAAGGGATAACCGGGGGGGGGGGGAGGGTGGCTCCTTCCCCAACCTTGCGTTTGCTGCTGTGTAATGCCAGGTCCGTTATCCAAAAAACATCTGTAATCCATGAATCTTGTGATTGGTGTACACCACTAGTAATTCTAAATTTGTATCTCTAGAGATAAATCAGCAAATGCACATTTTATGCAAATCTATGCCCTCTTTTGCCCTCTGTTTGGTGATGCATTTCTTGTTTTTCTGCAGTGTGCAAGTAGTTACCCTAGGAACTCCACTGCTTACTTTTCTCCATTTTGAAACCTCTTGCTTATTACTGTCCTGTGCCTCCTGTTCTGTATCCATTTACCAATCCATAAGAGGATCTATCCTCTAGTCCTTTGATTGCAAAGTTTTTGTGGAGCCTTTAGTGAGGGACTGTTAACAAAGGCTTTTGGGAAGGCCAAATATATAATCTCTCACAAATCACCCTATCTATGTATTTGTGGACACTCTCAACTCAAGGACATCTTAAAAATTGTTTGTGAGGCAGGATCCCTTAGCAGAAGCTATACTGATTTTGCCCTCAGTAAGTCCTGTTCTTGTAAATGTTTAATACTACGCTGGCTAGGGCATGCTGGGAGTTGTAGGCCAAAAACATTTGGGGACCCAAGGTTGGAGAACACTGCTCTAGGTGGACTGTGGTATAGCGGATTAGCACAAATATACAAGAGGAAATCGTGCTTCCTTTCACTTTCACAATTAAATGCCACATTTTCCCTGCTCTAAAAAAACTCACCGAAAGTGCTGGTTAGGGATTGGTGACCTGCCCAGCACTCGACTTGCGACACACAAGCTGAGCACTCCCGCTGCACAAGCTGCGCCAAGCACAAGCACCAGCTGAGGCGCTCGCCAGACTTCTGGGCCCCTGGCGCTACGTTGTTTATGTAGAAAACAGCCTAATTTCATGCAAATTAGGCCGTAATTTGTGCAAATTAGGCTGTTTTCTACATAAACAACATAGCGCCAGAACCCAGAAGTCACTTTTCCCAGCTCAGCTCGTGACAACACTAGTCAAGCTGGGGAAAAGGTAGGGAGAGCGGAGCTCAGGGGGTCAAGCCCGGCAGATTCGCCTGGACTTTCACCACCCCCAGTCGAGCTCCCCGCACATCCCTAGTGCTGGTTAGACACAGAAGTGAAACTGGAGGGTCGCTCACAACATCGTCTAAAGGCCCCATAAACAACCCTGAGTAGGGAATGATGAGTGTATTTTATTGTTTTATTTTTGGTTTGTTTGAATTGTGGTGGCCTATGGCTTTGAACAATAAAGGATTGATTGATTGATTGATTGGAAGATAAATGTCTCATGTAGAAAAGCCCAAAGACTCCACAAACAACAGAAAGAAAGTCAAGATCACACTCCAGAGTGGGTTTATGGAATAATAAGTGAATTTGGGACAACAGGAAGAAAGAGATTTCTCATTCTAATTATTGAGTAAGAAAAATTATTGTTACCTATATTTGCTGTAGAAGAAAATCGGAGGTCTATTTTGTTTTGTTAATTGTGATATGTTTGATATTATGTGTTTGTTTCACTGGGTGACTTTGGGCCAGTCACTGACTCTCAGCCTAACCTACCTCACAGGGTTGTTGTGAGGATAAAATGGAGAGGAGGAGGACTATGTAAGTCGCCTTGGGTTCCTTGCAGGGAAAAAAGGCGGGGTATAAATATAATAAATAAATAAATAATAGAAATAAAATTTAAAAGTGCAAAAAGAAAATAAAAGATCACACTCCAGAGTCTCTGGGGAGAGCAAAGGAAAATGGCTCTGGAGGCACTGGAAACACCACAAGTGTGCAATGCCGTGATCAAAATCCCAGGAGATGATCTGCGGCAACTTTCTGAGGTTACCATTCCCATAGAAAGCCATTGGCAAGAATTAGTCATTCTGATTGGAGGAGATTATTATTGGCAGGTGGCATCAGGCTGGGAAGAGCATTTGGGAGGTGAACTGGTAGCACTTGATATGATATTATTTTTGGATGGGCTGTACAGGGTCCAACAGCAACTTTAGTTTAACAACCCGTGTTAATGAAGTTGGAATTCTGAAAATCCTAACAGATGAAGTACCCCTCATTTCAGGACAGTTGTGAGCCTTCTGGGAATTAGAATCCATTGGCATAATCAGAGAAACAGAGGGGAAAGCAAGGTGTGAGGAAGAGATGCTACAAGCATTTGAAACTTCATTGAACTGTAAGGAAGGGAGATACAACGTGAGGCTACAATGGGAACCATCCCAACCTGACTTACCAGATAACTTCCTAGTAGCCAAGAAAAGGTTTAATCAACTAGTTGGGAGGCTTAGAATGAATTATGCAATACTCTATGAGAGGTACTGCAGTGTCATTGAAGGACATCTCCATGAAGGCATCACTGAATATGTGAAAGGGACACGGTAATTTACTATCTTCCTCATCATAAAGTCATCAGAGAAGTTAAAGTGCATGGTGGGAGGTGAGTTATTTTTAACTTTTCTACTGGTCATGTTGTATTAACTTGTTTTTAGCTATTGGTGTTATTTTAAATATGGTTTTTAAATTTTTAAATAATTTTTATTGTGTATTTTATATTGTATTTTTTAATTGTTGTAAACCGCCCAGAGAGCTTCGGCTATTGGGTGGTATAGAAATAATAATAATTTAAAAAATAAAATAAAAAAATAAAAATGTAACAACAAAGTTGAGAGTAGTGTTTGATACTTCATCCCATGACAGTGGCTGTCCCTCACTCAATGATTGCTTAATGACTGGACCAAATTTGAGCCCAGATTTGTTTGGGATTTTAATCAAATTCAACCAACACACAGTGCCTTCACAACAGACATTGCAAAGGCATTCCCTCAGATAGCAACAGTGGAAGAGGATCGGGATGCAGTAAGATTTTTGTGGATGAAGGAACTTTAATCAGGAACCAAAACTAAGAATCCTGAAGATGACTAGAGTGTTATTTGGTGCTTCTCTGAGCCCTTTTCTGCTTCCAGCCACTATAAGACATCATCTAATACAGTACAACCAGGAACACCCTGATACATGTAGAATGCTAGACTAATGTCTTTATGTTGATTTCATATCAGGAACTGACAATTTTGATTATGCTTATAGCATTTATATGAAGGCCAGAGAAATATTGTTGACAGCAGGAATGAATCTCCAGAAATGGAAAACTAACTCCAAAGAACTTCATATGTACTGGCAGGGTGAAAGGACATTGTTAGAATTCAGGATAGGTAGGAGAAATGCAAAACATTTTGTGCTACAAGCTTTTGGATGCATCTTTGACCCATATTGCATTCTTGTCTCCATTTATGATCAGAGTGAAATGACTTTTCTAAGAGCTACAGGGGTGACGTCTAAAATGAGATGAAGAGTTGCCAAATGATTTGGTGCAAGATGTTGGGTTTTGCATAGGCAGAACGAGATTACCACCTGACATCGGGATTATCACCTGACCTGGTGGGTGTTACTTGAGTTCAAGTATACAAGGTCTCTAGTCACGAGACATAGTCTCGAGGTGATATGACTCAGCAACCTTGGACAGGTTTGAAGACGTCAACATGTTGATGAATAGGTTATACAACTGGAGTGAGTAATATCCTATTTATAGGTGCAGGGTCTGCGGTATATAAAGCTAACACACTTGCTGATAGCTTCACATTCACTTGCTCTCTCTCCTTCTCTGCTGCTTCTCGTCTCGACACGACATGTATTGTTCTGGACTTCACTTCATCTAGCCTTACCACTGGGGTATAGGATTTGAGTCTGCAATGATGTAGTGAGTAGAGATGCATTGATTGCCTTAATCCCATGTAATTGGGTCTTACAAATAAACTCTTTAATCTTTATTAACTGCTGTTATCTCCTCCTTCCGCCTGCGTGACTGGGACTGAGGGTCATTGGCTAGGGGAGCTTTTGAACCCGGCTCAGTCCAGCTCTCACACAAAATTGGAATCATTGGTGCCTGAAACTACCAAAACTTCAAGAACTGAGCATACCAAGGTGGTATTTTCTGAGTACAGTAAAGGGACAACCACTAAAGCAACAGCTACGTGCATTTTGTGATGCCAGTGAAAAGGTTTGTGGCACAGTGGTCTACCTTTGGTATGTGACTGATAAAGGAGAAGTGGGTGACCTCAAAATCCAGAGTAACTCCACTAAATAGGGTGATGCTTCCATGACTTAGCACTAATGGAACACTAACTGGAGCATGATTAGTGAAGCCTGTGAGAGAGCTGCTCAAAGTAAAAGAGGCTGAAATATATATCTGGACTGATTCTATGATTGTCTTTTACTGGATCCACAGCACTGTCCCGCAGTGGAAACCCTTTTGTGGCTAACTGATATCCAGAACTTAAGTTCCTTAAGGTGGTCACACTGTGCAGGACATGACAATCCAGCTGATCTCCCTACCCAAAGGCAATCAATTAAGGAGCTGGAAAAAGGCCAGCTTTAGTGGAAGGGTCCCAGTTGGCTGCCTCAGTCAGAAGTGTATGGTCTCACGCACCACCCCTTTAAAGACAGGGAAGAATGGATTCCGAACTTGAAACCAACTCTTTGAATGTTGTACAAGCCAGCTGCAACACTGAGAAGATAACAAGATCAGTGATGAAACTAGATAAATACTATGAGTAATTGTTTGCTTGGACACAGTGTTTTGTGCACAACCTCGACTCCAACGGGGAAATATAAAGGTTTGCTGACTGTTGAGGACATTTTTTGATGCTGAAAGATAGGATAGGAAGAACACAACTAGAAACCTTCCCATTAGAAGTGAAACAGTTGATGTCTGGGATGCCTATAATGAGAGAATCAGAATTAGCTGAGCTGAATGTCTTCCTAGGCTGGATCCACACCTAAGGTTTATTGCAGTACTGTATTGCTGCTGTGACTGGTGGAGCACACGACGCACTCACTTTTCAGTGCCGGCTGTGCTAGTCCTTCGTAATAGTCTGTTTCTTCCGTAATTTCCTGGACTACTTTTATCTTGGGGTTTTTTTAGTTATAGCGGTTCACTGTCGCAGTATGCGGCTAGTGTGTGCTAACCTGGCACTGTCATTGCCCGTATGAGGTGTGACCATGAAAGTTTAATCACTGGAGTTAGCCAATTATTTTTGAGGGGTGGGGGAAATGCGACGTTATGTGTATCTCCCAAAGTGGTGGGGAAGAGAGGTATCCGCCATTTGTTGTTGTGCAGCGGTGCAACTTCCTCCTCAGAAGCTTGTTAATTGTTTGTTTGTTTGTTAAATGTCCCTGCACACCTCCAAGCAGGCTGCTTCAGGAAATTGTGTCTGGGTGCTTTTAAAACAAAACAAAACAAATTTCACTCCTGCACACATGCGCACCTTCACATAGACAGCGGACGGGGGGGGGACGGGACCCATTCATTCCTGTTAAATGTCCGTTTCCCCTGCATGTGAAAGGCAGTACCCCCAGTATAACTGCCATGGAGTTTGAGAGGGAACGGGGCGGGAGGCTCTCTCTCTCTTTTTTAAACAGTTGTATTTACCCCGCTTTCCCAAAGAACAAGGAGCTGTAAATTAGCCAAAAGGCATGTCTACTCAGAAGTAAATCACATTCTCTTCAATGGTCTTACTCCCAAGTGAATCACATTGAGTTAACAGGAGCCTTGTGCTCGGGAAACTCAGAACAGAAGGAACACTGCTTTGGGAAATTGCATTTGGGGGGAGGGTGCATTTGGGCACACTGATCCTGCTGGCTTCACCCCGACCCTGCAGGAGGGTGGAAGCAGCAGCAGCAGCAGCAGCACCCTCTTCCTTTTTTGTGAGGGGCTGGAAGAGCTTTTTCCTTTCTTTTTTAAAATATCACTCCTGCTCTCGTTCGCACCTGCGCAGAGACGACAGAGCAAAATAAAAAGAAGCCCTGTTCAAGGCAACACCCAGTTCTACTACTACAGAGTTAAGTGTGGGGTGGCAAACTGGGATGACTGCAGTACATTTAACGAGAGTGTGCCCTGTGAGTAGTGACTGCAGAACATGAATATAGCAGTACTGTTCTGCTAACTTGATGATATACCGTGTAATGTAGATTCGGCCCTAGACAACAACCATGGGGGAAGACTACAAAAGGCTAAGTTTGGTCTGGATCAGCAATATCCATGGATACTACTACCAGTGCACAAGTTCACTGAACATTTGTATTATAAGACCTGTCCAGTTGTTATATCATCTGGAACTTGAGGTGAAGCTCATCAGGCTAGAGCAGTGGTTCCCAACCTTGGGTCCCCAGATGTTTCTGGACTACAGATCCCAGCATCCCTTGCCATTAGCCATGCTGGCTGGGTATGCTGGGAGCTGTAGGCCAGCAACATCTGGGGACCCAAGGTTGGGAACCACTGGGCTAGACAGTGTTGAAACTCTAAAGGGTTTTTTCTTAGGAAAGTGAAATTGAAAGTAGTATAATGGGTTTGGTGGTGGTGGCGGTAGTAAGGCCTTCTCTCTCGGTCAGTTGTATCAACAGAAGCTTCTGCTCTGTTTGTTTGTTTAAATTTGGTATAAATAAGGAAAAAAGAGAACATTTCCAGAAGCCTCAATTTTCAGAGAAACTGTTCTGCTGCGATCTGGTCTGCAATAGGCCCTCTAGATGGCATGCGTATTACTGCAGTTGTGAAGCACACAACACAACTAATGTTCCTCCCCCCGCCATACTGCCATTCCATGCTTTACAAATGCTTCTACCTGCCTGATATCTTAGAGCAAAAATAAATAAATAAAATGTTTGTCAACCCTGATTTAAACTAATATATATTTTAGCATGTGCAGGTTTGCATTTTAAATTCACTTAAACATAGCACCATCATGACTACAGGAATAAAACAGGGTTTGTTTCTGCTGCCCAGATGCTAAAAAATATTTACTTGAGAATAAGTACCATTTTGTTTAGAAAAGAGTACCATAATATATTTTAAAAGTAAAAATAATAAAATGAGCATCCGTAACCATGTTACAGATGTCTAGCAAGCCACTCCCTGACTATAAAATATCTTTAAAAATATGAAAAAAGGGATGCTGCAGTGAGCAGTGTCAGCCCCAGTGGACTGTGGACTGCCCATGCCAGCCCAAGTGCTGACGCCAGACATGTTTGCCATTGCTCCCTTCACTTGCCACTCTCTTGGTGGTCACTGAGTGGGCCAATAGTCTGTGGGGCCCTGGCCTTTGGCTTTGAGGTCCAGCCCTACTAGCTGCACTACTGGCTTCATATTATCCTCTACTGGATATGAGGACTAGCCACAGGCCCTGGTGGTAGAAGTTAAGGAAACTACCTTATACTGGCTTAAACAAACAATGGAGGCTGAGGTGTGCTGTGATCATGGAGGAGGTATTCCAGATCATCCCCTCCAAAATGCAAACCTAGGTATTTCCACCCACAAGGGACAATCTATATGCTGGAAAACCTCCTGACCCATGTGGTTGGACTAGAACACTCAAAGGCAGAATGAGAAGGGGCTCAGCTACAGAGGTGAAGAATCCAGCAACCCCTAGACCAGGGCTCTCCAACCTTGGGTCCCCAGATGTTGCTGGCCTACAGCTCCCAGCATTCCCAGCCAGCATGGCTAATGGCAAGGGATTCTGGGAGCTGTAGTCCAGCAACATCTGGGGACCCAAGGTTGGAGAGCCCTGCCCTAGACTGTGGCCACGCTTGACTTGGTGACAGGGCCCACCCAGGTCCTCATATCGAGGTGCCATTTTGACTGCTCTGCTGGTGCCAACCAGTGCGAAACCATTAACTCAGGGAAAGCCACTCCTGTAAGGGTGACATGATAGAGCCAGGAGTTGAGGCGAACCCCACCAGAATCAAGAAGAGGCAGAGTACATGCTATATCTACAGCCAAATAGGGAATCATACCCTCCAACTGTCCCAAAAATGGTGGGACAGTCCCACACACAGTTCAGCCATCCCGGCTTCTCACCCTGTCACACTGAGTCCCAAATTCCTCCAGAGGCGGGAGCCACACAATTGGAGTAATTGACTGACAGTTGGGCCGGGCACAGAGAGAGGGGGCCTCTTGCACCACCGGGTTGTCCATGCCAAGCCCGCTTGCCGGCTCACTCACGCGCTTCCCTTCCATTTGGGTGCCTCGAACACCCCCTCCCGCTGAGGACCAGCCCTTCTTCCCCACTTCTCTTTGTGGTTTTCGAAACCAGAGTGGGTGGGAGGAGTCATTGTTTCCCTTCAACATCATCATTGAGGCGGCGGAGGTGGCAGCGTGAGCGTGCAGGCCATGAGGAAGGGTGTGTAAATATTAACATATATTTGTTTGCTGCCAGAGCAAACTGAGTAAGATCGTGACCGAGTAAGATTGTCTTCCAGGATAAAAATTTACAAAAAGGAGATTTTAAAAGGAGGAAATTCTAAAGAAAATTGTGTAGACTCTAGCGATGGGTCCATAAGTGACTGTGGAGGCCAATTCTAGATCCACACAGCTTCCCACAGTGAGGACACAGGTTACCAGATGGAAGATGGTCCTGTAAAGGATTCATTTGACGTGCTTTTCGCTTAGCACGTTTCTCCCTTTCACCTTGCACTCGGGCTTCTTCAAAGTCCATAGAACCTTACAACTGTTACTGTATGGACTATTGTTATAACATCAGTCTCAGGGCACAGAGTACATTGTTGCCTTACAAGTATCTTTTCCCCTTGCAAAGCTGTATGTAACAGGAGATACTAAATCTGTTTTCAGTTTCTAAGTTGTAGCAGTTTTACTTTAATTACGGTGCTTGCATTTCATGGGGATGAATGGAGGGAAAAACCTGCAAATAAAAGTATCCCTTCAAGATGTTTAAAAGGCAAAGACTGCTTATATTATATGAAGGACTGGGGGGCAAATAAAACATTCATCCAATGATACCAATCACACATAGCAGAGCTATCCAGTGACTGGATCATTTACTTTAGTGTAAGATTGTGTAACTCCAATTTGGACTGGGTCCATGGCACTCCAGGAGGGAGGCAGATTTAAGCTTTCCCCCTTCCATCACAAAATTCCACCTTCACCACCCCACAATTGGGAGGGGGGGTTGGTTTAAAAAATTAACTTCATTGGAATCAGTGGAGATTGTTTTTGTTTTTTAATCCCCCCCTTGGGGGGGTGGAATTTGGAGATAAAAATGGGAGCAGGAAAGCTTGAAACCCCCCACCTGCAGCACCTTGGTCCCAATCCAAATGGGGGCTGTGTGCACTTACATTAAAGTAAATAATCCAAACATGCATAGTCCAATCAGGCAGCTAGATGGTTTCCAAACTGCTAAAGAGACATCTTTGAATATGCCTACAGATATAAGCCACGGTGCTGACCCTTTTCTGCTGCCACCAATTCTGTTAGGACACTTTAAAACCACCTGGTATAAGAGGCTTAGGCGTGAAATGGGAACCAACACTAGAGGCACAATCCTATAGCATGTTTAGACAGAAAAAAAGTCCTACAACTCCCAGCATTCCCCAGCTAGCCATGCCTTAAACAAGTAATTTATTAAAGGGATATTTTGCACATAAGGGAATACTAATATTTGTTGCCTGGCCACACCCTCTGGATCACACCTTCCTGTTGCTTAACCATACCTCTTTCTAATTCACATGTGTGTCCTTATTTTCATCTGTGAAATGTTGGAAGGTATGGGGAATTGCCATCAGGAGGGCCTATATATGGCATGCAGCATAAGTTGGAACATGACTTCCAAAGGCCTTGTGCACACCAGACATGCTCCACCTGTTACTATCTCTGTAGAGATTCATGGCTGTCATTTAATGACCCTGCTAGACTCAGGCAATGCTGTCTCCATTATCTGTACTTACCTTCTGCTACGGTGGCCACTTATGAATCACCAAAAGGAAACACATCACCAAAAAAAGAGGACAAAAGAGAACGCTGGTCTGCATAAATGTTAATGTATATGTGTAGATGCAAATTTAAAAATAATAAATGTTGCATCTCACCATACTGTGAAAAACTCTGACCAGGTGACCTGTGTGCCTGCCTGTTCAGTCTACTTTTTCAGATGCTAACTGTGGATGGGCAACATTTCTGATGGTTCTTTATCTTCAGACTAGAATTGAACAGGACAGTCCTTCTAATAGAGGATGCCTTCAAAGAGAGGATGGTCCTCTGGCAGCCCTTCAAACAGAGGACTGCCCTGGGTAAGAGTGGACACATAGATACATAGATTACAGAGTTGGAAGGGGCCATCGAGTCCAACCCCCTTCTCAGTGCAGGAAACTAGAGGAGGGGTCTCCCATCCAAGTAACAACCAGGCCTGACCCTGCTTAGCTTTCCACGCTCAGACAAGCTGAGCCAGCGTGAGCCACAGGCCTGTCACCCTACTCTGCCCATCAGCTTCCCAGTGGTCTGCTTGGAGGAAAAAATGTTTTTATTATTTTTATTATTAATTTATTTATTAATGTCACACTTTTAAAACCAGTTTCAAGGAGACCGTATAGATGTGGAGAGAGATGCATTTCAATGGAAAGGGGGACTGTCTTCAGAAGAACTCTAAGGGCTATAACATATCTATACCTGCTATACCACCCTGCTTTTGTAAGTCCCAGTCATGTTTCTTCCCGGAGGGTACATACTTGCCTTGCCTATTGGTTACCCAAGTGGCTGCCAGAACTTCATTGGATTCACAAATGTGAAGGGGGAGGTCACAGAGACCTCCCCCTTCTGTCTAAATCATTCCCCAAAGATCCAGAGAAACTAAATATAGAAATGTCATGGTCCATGTCAAGGTTTGGCTTGTTCCATTGAGACATGGTCTATCTGCTCAAAAGTTGGCAGTCAAGTGCAGCCAAGCTCCTAAGTAGTCACTGTGTGTCATTGGAGGAGGGGTTATTCCTTCGGAGTCACAGTAAGGTCATGCAGACTATCACCCCTAAATGCCCAGACATTGGTCCCTAACAACCAGGGTCCTGTTTGCGATTGGCCACTGAGGTCTCGGCTGAGCTGTAAATGCAGGTAATAAAGTTCCAAGTCCAACCCTTTACTTGCTAGACAAAACTGGTTCAAAACACTAAGGGCTGCCTGCCTTCTCCCTGCTCTCACCACAGGTATCTTCTGGCAGTGTAGAAGCCTCTGACAGATGCCAGGCAGAGAAAGACAAGCCTTGAGTGCAGCTGAGTAATCCTGTCAGTAAAGCTGCATGAATCCTCATTCCCCAAAGCAAGGCCCACTGCCTCCCTGAATCACCCCATTACATTGCTAATATCATATTGTTGTTGGGTGGTGTGTTTTTTTTAGATTTTGCGACTTGCTGGGAAATGTTTATAATTTTTGTCTGCCTGCAGTCACTGTGCCTAATGCCCAGTCATTGAGTGCCATATGTGTTTATATGCACTGCAATTTTCCACTTGATTACATTTTACCACAACCACTTTGAGCCACTCTGCAAAGGAGGCAACACATCCATAACACCCACAGCAGCTCACACAGATGCAGCCCAAAGATCTACACAGCCCAGTCATCATATAGCTGCTAAGCATGCCTCATATGCCCTAGGCTCCAAGTAGTGAGGGGTGGGGAGAGGTTTGAGGACCAGTGATAGTGGTCGGTTAAAAGCAGAAATCTATAGCCTTCAGCCATGCAGTTAACTCAGCCTTACAACTCCTCTGTAGCTGCACAAACTTTCAGGGGACCAGAGGATGGTAATGCTAGCTTTAATTAGATATGGTTGGAGGCCAAATGAAATGGTAAGGCTTCAAGCAGCTCCAGTTGCCTGAATCTGCCCAAATGGGTGAGAGAATCAACTGAGACCAGAACACTTTGAAAGGAAAACCATGGACCAGTTCACACAGACACTTTTTTGGCTTACTTTTCCATCTCTAGTTGAAAGTGACTGTGGTCAGTTGGTCTTGTGAGTCTGCCTTCCTCTAGTTGCCGCAGGCAGAAAGTGCCAGCATGCCTCTCATGGGCCAAGGGAAGCTGCACCAGCATGGCAAAGCCAGCAAGGCACATCTGGGTGACAAAATACTGAGAGAGATACCACCCACAATTTGGACATAAGTGTGTGCTGAAAAAATGTGAGACTTCCCCCCAACTTTGACCTTACCTAAACTGGGGAAATAATTTGTGCCAGGGCTCAGCCCCAGCACCTGGTTCCAATGTCAGGGTTTTACTACCCTGGGATCTATGAAGTAAGAATAGATGGAAATGCCCCCAAGTAGTACTATGTGCATGTTCCTGACTACTGGGTAAACAGAGTCCCTCTTCCCCACCTCAGGGATTAGAGGAGGGGGTTCTAAATCAAAAGGAATTGTCTCCAGACAAACACAAGCAACCAGAATCCTTTTCTATAAATTAAGCACTGCCTAAAGCTACAACCATTTTAGAATTTTGCTCACAGATGATACAATTCCAGAGACACTCACAATGTAAAAAGGAGATCACTTTGTGGGAAACAGAGCGGGGCCATGCCTACCAACAAAAACGGAAGTGAGATGAGACCAGGGGTGGGCATTTTGCGGCCCTCCAGATTTTTTTACCTACAACTCCCATCATCCCTCACCATTGGCTATGCCAGCTAGGGCTAATGGAAGTTGTAAGCCAAAACATCTGGAGGGCCACAAGTTGCCCACCTCTGGACTAGGCAAAAGCAACTCCTTTTTCAAAAAGTTAAATGCACTTGAATAGATGAATGTTGCCAAATTCCTAACTGTCAATAACTGTCCATGAAATAATAGGAGCAATGAGTAGTAGACACAGGGAGAGGTAACCAGGTACCTTCCAGAAGTTTTGGACTACAACTCCCACAATCCCTTACTATTGGACATGCTGGTCAGGGCTGATGGGGGCTAGTCTAAAATATCTGGAGGGCACTATGTTGTCTACTCCTGGACTAGACAATAAAAAAACAATAAAAGGGGCAGCCTGGGCACATTCCTGACATTAGGGATATTATTCAATAAAGTTGGTAATACAATGGCTTCATAAACCAGTGTTTTGGTCTTCTTACAAATATCCCGATCCTCGAACACTCTATGTTTCATTCGAGAAAATGCGGCACTTGTGGAGCTCAGACGATGCTGGATTTCACTGTCAATGTTAGCTGTAACAGAAAGATAGCTGCCAAGATAGAGAAAATGATCGACATTTTCCAGTATTGTCCCGCCAAGCTGGATAGATGGCATCACCAAAGGATTGGCTTGCACTTGCTGATGAAGCACTTTGGTTTTTTTGATGTTAAGTGAGAGACCAAGTTTTTCGTATGCTTCTGCAAAAGCATTTAGGATAGTTTGGAGATCATCCTCTGAATGTGCGGAAACATGGACTATCTATAAACGTCACTTCCACCTCCTTGAAAGGTTTCATCAACGTTGCCTCCGGAAAATCCTGCAAATTACTTGGGAAGATAGGCGAACAAATGTCAGTGTACTGGAAGAAGCAAAGACTACTAGCATTGAAAAAATGACCCTTCAACGCCAACTTCAGTGGACCAGTCATGTTGTTCGAATGCCTGACTGCCGTCTCCCAAAGCAGTCAAGGATGGAAAGCGGAATATCGGTGGTCAATATAAGAGGTTTAAAGATGTTCATAAGGCTAATCTAAAAAAATGCAATATAAACATCGAAAACTGGGAAGCTCTGGCCCATGAACGATCTAACTGGAGGTTGGCCTTTCACAAAGGTTCCATGGACTTTGAAGAAGCCCGAGTGCAAGGTGAAAGGGAGAAACGTGCTAAGCGAAAAGCACGTCAAATGAATCCTTTACAGGACCATCTTCTATCTGGTAACCTGTGTCCTCACTGTGGGAAGCTGTGTGGATCTAGAATTGGCCTCCACAGTCACTTATGGACCCATCGCTAGAGTCTACACAATCTTCTTTAGAATTTCCTCCTTTAATCCCGGAAGACAATCTTACTCGGTCACGAGTGATCGCCTGATGATGATGATGATGATATTCCACCAACACATCCATGTGAGTATGAGCATGGTAAAGCATTCCATTGCCATCAGCAGGCGCAAGAGAGAAATTCTAATCATACTGCCAGTTCAGACAGCAGTTGATTAAATATTAATCCAGACAATCAAATACTAACGCATTGCTGGCCTTTCCACCAGAACTGCTGGAGCATGCTGGGAGTTGTGGGCCAAAAACATCTGGGGACCCAAGGTTGGAGAACACTGTGCTAGAAGGTAGAAGAGACAGAACTAGTAGATTGCCACCTCTGCTAGCAGATCAAGCTGTGACTAGTTGTTTCCATTAAATGTGGCAAAGAACCACAAAAAGTCGGTCACTCAGGCTGTTTTCTGTGATTGTGCCAGGGGGGGATCTCAAACCAGGCCATCCAAGAGCACCTTATCTCATATGCCACCAGTGCTCCGGTCTCTCAGCAAACCAAGCAGATCAAGGGCACCCTCTAGGCTTCAGTTCTAGCCTGAATACAGTCGATTGACCCCACAGCCTGAATAGTGTCAGCTGACCCCCATGGGCCAATAAGAACATAACAGTCAACTCCTCAGTCTGAGCAACTTGTCTCATTCAGTAGCTACACAGACTGGCTTGCCTTCTTCAGAATCTGACCACCAGCTTGCCTTTGGCACATCAACTGCCATGGGTCCTTGTTTGCTTGTGACAGAACTGCATCCTGCCCAACTCAACACAGCAGCTCACTTGTTTTGTGCTAGTGGCACTGAAAATGCAAAGCTTTTGCAATGTTTTCCACAGTTTAACTGTGAGAGAGTTGGGTATTGGAGTCCATGTGAGGTTGGCAGGGAGTACATGAGGTGGGCAGGTTCACAGAACCAGTTTCCCCAGGAGGCCACTAATCCTTCCGGTCCCAGTAGCAATCTCACCCAGATGATCTGATAGATAGTTGCTAGCTGAAAGCATCAGTTCCTTTCATAACAACTACAGGCCACATTCTGTGTCAACTAAGAAGTGCCTGAGATCAAAGATAGTGACTGGGTTCACACAACACGACAACCCATTGTGGGTGACAAGCCACAGTGGGTTGTCATGTTGTGCAAACCCAGACCACTTCCTGCAGGGTGGCTTGTTTGATGGCAACAGGCCACCCTGACAACCCACGGCTTGTTCTTGGGGTTGTTGTACCCAGGTTGGGTTGTCATGTCATCTAAATCTGGGTGACCGACCCCATCGTGGGTACAGGGAAGTGGTGAGCAAGCCACTCAGCAAGAGCGGTAAAGACCCCTTGCTGCTGTTGCTGAGCTCACCTAGGCCGCTGCCAGTGACAGCCGCCCCACCGATGCCCAAGCAGCATGGTGAAAAGACCAGCCCTGGCTTCGTGTCCCCCGCGCCAACCGCAAGCCCTTTGGCAACTCACCGCAGGTTCACCCCCACACTTTTATCTTTATTTTATTTTTTGGAGATTGCTTTTTATGATCTCTGAGTTGACAACATGTAACAGCCCCTCCAAAGTGCCCAAGCAACACATTGGAGGGGCTGCCACTGGTTCACCACCTCTCCTTCCTTCCTTCCTGTGCCCCAAATCTGCACAAATATTTTTGTAATTTAAAAAAATTTAGTCGAACTTGCACAAGTGCAGAAGTGCACACTTGTGTGGGTCCGAAATGAGAAGCCTTGCCTGGGCAATGTTCTGGGAGGTGTCTCATTGTCTCTGGATCATAAAAAGAACCACTGCCTTTGGCAAAACACCACCATGCTGCTTGGGCATCGGTGGGGCGGCTGTCACTGGTGTTGGCCCAGGCAAGCTCAGCAAGAGTGGCAAGGGGCATATCTGTCACTGGATGTCAACTTGGAGATCGCAAAAAGCAATCTTGGGGGGGGGGAAGGAGGGGCAAGGGGGGGAAGCCACAGTGAGCACAAAAGGGCTCGCCATCAGCAAGGGGAGATGTGTCCTGCCGCAGAGTCCCCTGGGATACCTGTGGCAGGACCGAGGGCACAGGGAAGGCTGGTGAGTCCTGTGTCAGTGGGGCTCCTTATCCATAGGAGCCATCCATGGTGCTGAACCTATTTTGGTGATGGAGTTCAGCGCCATGGATAGGCCCTATAAAGCTCTAACAAAAAGATGCAATGGATAAGGAGCCCCACTGACACAGGACTCACCAGCCTCCCCTGCTGAGGGGAAGGCGGGGAGACAATCCATGGTGAGCCTGATCATCTGTCGGGTGCACCTTGGGTTGTTTGGCTTTGTTCTTGACAAATCCATGTTGGCTTCTAGTAATCACTGCATTGTTTTCAAGGTGCTTGCAGACTGACTTCTTTATAATCTGCTCCAAAATTCTCCAAATGGTTCTGAGAGTTCTTCCGCCAGTTCCTTTATTACTCTAGGATGCAGCTCATCAGGCCCTGGAGATTTAAACTCGTTCAGAGTAATCAGGTGCTCCTTGACCATTTGCCTATCAATCTCAAGCTGCAATCCTGCCCCTTCAGTCTGCACTTCAGGTTTGCCAGGGGGGACATAAACTCTCTTTTGGGAGAAGACTGAGCCGAAGTAGGAATTGAACACTTCTGCCTTTTCTTTGTCTTCTGTTATCAATTTGCCATCCTCACTGCGTAGTTGAACCACCATTTTTTTCCTCTGTCTTTTGCTATGCATGTATCTGAAGAAAGCTTTTTTGTTGCTTTTAGCATCCCTTGCTAGCCTCAGCTCATTCTCATAATCCATAAGCGATTTTGTTTCAGTCTAATGGGTTATTAGTGATCCTGAAGGCCATTTTTTTATTATTTTGGTGGGGAAATATGATGACACAGTAATTGCTCTGATTAATGTACGTATATGGGCCTAATAATGATTCTCCGGTTATGTTTCATGAATAGGGATGTAACCATGAGTCTCGGGGAGGGGGGTGGAAGCGGGCCAAAAGTGGCCCGCTTGGGCCCCTCCGAGACTCTCGCGACTTACCTTCCCGCCGCTCGATCCAAGACGCGTCGGGGAAAGGAGCTTCTGGTCCCCAGCGCATCTATTTGCTGTTCCCTGGTCCTGCATTTTTAGCATAAAAACCAGGGCAACCCAGTTTAAAACAGCCACAATTTGCTATTTGCAGCCGTTTTAAGCTGGGTTTCCCTGGTTTTTACGCTAAAAACGCAGCGCGGGGTCCCATCGCATCACTTCCTGGCAGCCGGAGGTGATGCAACAGGCTCCTCGCTGCCTCCGCAAGGAATCAGGCAGTGGGGGGGATGCGAGTGGCGGGGGGTGCTCACCAAGAACAAGGCGAGCACCCCCCAAGCTAAGTGTGCATCCCTACATGAATATTTCAGTAAATTGGTTGATGTTGCATATGATTATTTGATGTGTTTCCAACTGAGTGGTACAAAACACTTTCTAGCCTTTTGATCACAAATCTTCATCATCTTTATAATTATATTTTTGAATCTGGCTCTCTTTCGGTATCATAAATTATGCTTCTATCACCTGGAAAAGGCCATACGTATTGCGCTATTGATCTATTTCGTTAATTAATGTAGGCATTAAAACATTAACAGCAATTTTGGCTGATAGATTGCAACAAGTTATTACAACACTTGTTCGATCCAATCAGGTGGGACTCATTAGAAATCGACAGGGAGCTGATGATCTTAGATTAGTTGTTGATCTGATTGCTTTAAATACTAATAGAACAGACTTGGCTGCTATAATGTCTTTGGATGCTAAAAAAGCCTTTGACAAAATTCATTGGAAATTTATTTTTGCTGTGTTGAGAAACTTTGGCTTTCTCATGGAATTTTTAAATTGGGTCAAAATTTTATATTCAACCCCAAGAGCAAGAGTTAAGACTAATGGGTTTTTCTCAGCCTATTTTATACTTGAGAGAGGTACTAGACAGGGATGTCCACTTTCTCCATTGATATTTGACTTACATTTGGAACCCCTGGTGTGTGCTATTAGACAGAATAGTAGTATTCACGGATTTTTACATGATTGTTTAGAATTTAAAATTATGCTCTATACTGATGATCTTTTATTGTTTATTTCGAAACTGTGTCTATCTGTTTTAGTGTAGAGATAAGTAGAGAACCTACACTTACAACCCACACACATTAGACTCCAGCAAAAGATCCTAGCTAGCACCTCTCAGGGTTGGTGTGGGGTTGGCGCAACTAGTAATTAGGGGTACCAACTTCGATTCTATCCAATTGTTACAAATTGGTGGAGAATGTGGGTAGCAAGGTGATAGGTTAATAAAATCTGTTTGTCTATCACTGGAGAGCGTGAAGTGGTTTGGGGAGTGTATGAATTTTTTCTTTTTCTTGTTTCAAACATGAAACACTGAAACACGGGGGGGGGGGGGAAGGCTGGATGAATTTGATCTCTGGGGAAAAGGCCTGATGAGGTTTTTAAAGTTTATTAGCTGGGTGAGGCCAGATGGCTTGGGGGGGGGGGTTGGAGTTCTTATTTTAGTTTATTATTTTCCAGGTAAGGCTGGTTTGTCATTTAAATAAAAATAGGAGGAAAAAAGTTATTTCCAGTTCGGCTGGGTGATTTATTAATTTTTCTTTATTTCTGGTTTGGTGGGCTTGGTTTGTTATTTTAGTTTTAATTTTTATTTTGCCAGGATAGGCTGGGTGGATTAAAAAGTATTTCTTGCTCACTGAGCAAGACGGTGATTGAGGAATTTGTTCTTCTTGGTTGTTGGCAAAGACCAGCAATTGGGAATTTGTTTTGTCTCTTGGTCGCTGAAGATTGGTGATTTGGGAGAGAAATTGTGTATTTCTTGGTTGCTGTGATCAAGTCAGCAATTGGGAGCATTTAAGTGTGTGCAGGAGAAAAGCGAGTGGAAATTGGGTCTGTGTGTGAGGAGGAGAGTAAAATAAAATAAAATTAGTGAGTGTAGCTGTTCTTTTAAGTAAAAACCTCATCTGGTAAAACCAGTTGCCTGGGAAGATGTGAACTGGCCAATCACGACCCCAGAAAACTGGCAGCCAGACACTAGATTTAGGAATGGCAAGAAGTACTTGAGGAACCCTGTGTTTGTTTGTTTATTTATTACATTTATTACATTTATACCCCACCTTTTTTCCTGCAAGGAACTCAAGGCAGCTTACATAATCCTCCTTCTCCTCTCCATTTTATCCTCACAACAACCCTGGGTTAAAGGGGGGGGGATCATGCTTGTGAGCTTTTTTGTGCAAAGGGTTCCTGAGCATAAGCAAAGTTTTGGTGCCTTTGGGGGTCTGTACCAGTCCTGGGTTTAGTGAAGAGAGCGTGTGCTCCTGATCAAAGCACATTTCTCCTCAGACCTGAACTAGGGGCGGGAAGTACCAAACAGAAGAAAAAACATATTTGTTATAGTTGCTAGTAAAATCAAGCAGAATATTAAAATATGGCAGCAACACCTAAGAGTGGTTGTAGCTGCATTCAAGTTTGCTTTTGAACTTAGTGTCCAGCTTGGTAGAGAGAATTTTTAGGGTCTGGCACTTTCCCTCTTCCTATTCAGAAACCACAAGTCAGTTATGATAACAGACAGACTAACCTGTGGCAAAACATTTTAGTTCTCATGGCCATAGCTTTTGAGAATTGGTAATATTATCAATAGAATAACTATCTAATTGAGCAATCCTTAAAACTGAAGAAAACTTCTGGATTTCTTGCACTATTTTTTTTTTTTAATGGGGTGATGAACCAATGATAGCCCCTTCAATGTGCCAATTGGGCACTTTGAAGGGGCTGCCACTAGCTGTCAAATCAGGGGGGGGAGGTAAAAGGGGGGGAAGCCATGGTGAGCACAAAAAGGCTCCAATCGTGGCAGGGAGGTCCCCTGAGATACCCACAGGAGGACCGAGGGGAAAACCCACAGTGAGTGCGATCATCTGTCAGGCACACTGTGGGCTGTTTCACAAACAACCCATTGTGCATAGCTTATTCACAGGGTGGGTCGTCGTGATGTGCGAACTCACCCATTGAATGGTGATTGACTTGTTGGGGTCATAAAACTTCAGTACAGGTGCTGTGCATAGTGCTGCTTTCAGGTCTTGTTCCCAGGACCACTGCCATGTGACATTGTCTCATAGCAGTTGACTCAGTGGGTCACTTCACAGAAATGCTGCCTTTCACCAGAATTCCCCCTTGTGTACTCCATACTTATATGAGATGTAGCTGTGGCATAACCCCACAATTCAGTTCCCTGGTGTATGTCTGCATTAGTATGTTTAGTGAGAATAGAAGGTTGAACTGAGTGGGTGTGGTTTGTGATGTCTTGGAAAGGGTGGGGGGAGGAGTATATAAGGAGTGTGTGAGTGATGTCAGAGGGGTTTTTACAGTCTTCTTACAGTGATTCTTACAGATATTCTGTCTAGTCTGTCAGGAGTTTTGAGAGAGATTGGTGCTTGTTTGAAGAGTGAAAGAATTTAGTTATAGGGACTTAGGATAATTACAGAGTGTTTGGTGTAGGCAGCTTTAAAGTTATCTTCTGGAACTAAGATTTTGTGAACTAAAATAAACTTACTGGTACTTTTATTTTGTTTGCTACCCAAATCCTACATGTCAGCTTGGCATTATTAACCTGCATTACTGATAAACCTACACACACACACACATCTTTACACCCACTGTAGAATATATTTAAAATAGATCCTTAAGAGACTTTATTGATCTTTTTCCTCATAGGTAGGGAAAAGGTTTTCATTAGACCCTCCCCTCAGGTTTTTAGGTGTTGGTGCTTAGCCTGAGAAGGGTTTTATGCGGCTGGTCCTAGAGTGTAAGGACGGTGATGTCGCAGTAGCCCCAAGCTCTGAGTTATGGGTTCCCGGGCAGAGATCTGTATACTGCTATTGGTGTGTTTTGGTAGGCTGTGGAATCAGTTGACACCCTGGCCTACACTCTGCTGTGGGTGGGGTGGGAGGAGGTGAAAGGCAGCCATCTTAGGTTCTCCTGCAAGTCAATGGGTGTGTATTTATTTACTGCATCTCTTTTGCTATCATAAATGTGCACCAGTCAGAAGCGAATTGTCTGGGGAAGGGTAAGAGTTCTTCAGACAAGTTTCAGTGCAAGCCTCTCCTCAAGTTATGCTGGTTGGATGAGGATAGGATTGCTACTAAAAGCACAATGTAATGCTCTCCCCACTGGCTGCTGGAGCACCCTATCACCCAGTGGAAGCTCTGTACACACTGGTCCATCTCAGGAAACCTACACCAGCAGACTGCCAGGGATACACCAGTATATCCCCACTGCCAGCACAGCTCCACAGCTGGTAAAGGCCAGAAACTCCCTTTAGAAGCCTCTCCTGGACCCTACTGTGAGAGCTGGACTGACCCGGGTTCAAAAGCTCACCTAGCCAGTGACCCTCAGTCTCAGTCACGCAGACGGAAGGAGGAGATAACAGCAGTTAATAAAGATTAAAGAGTTTATTTGTAAGACCCAATTACATGGGATTAAGGCAAGCAATGCATCTCTTACTCACTACATGATTGCAGATTCAAATCCAAGACCCCAGTGGTAAGGCTGAGATGAAGTGAAGTGACTGACTTGAAGTAGAAGTCCAGAACAAGAGAGAGAGAAAGTGAGGGGATGTGTGACTTACCCCAACTTATATAGTAAGACCCAGGGCTTTTTTTCTGGTGGAACTCACTGGAACTGAGTTCCAGCACCTTTTCTTCTATTAATTGCATTACAATTTAATCGCCATCTACTCCCGAGGAAATGTAATCCAAGAGTTCCGGTACCTTTTTCTCCAGAAAAAAAGCACTGGTAAGACCCCATTTATAGTATCTATAAATAGGATATTACTCACCTATTATATAACCTGTTATTCAAACCTGTTTACTCCAAACTTCTTGTCCCATGGTTGCTGAGTCATAGACCTTGACATTATGTCTGGTGACTATTTGCACACCACCTTGTGTACTTCACCTCAGGAGACATCCTCCAGGTCAGGTGACAATCCTGATGTCAGGTGACAATCTTCATTCTGCCCATGCAAAACCTAACACCTACGGCAGCATAGCATGATTCCCATGAAAAGATGGTCTAAGTCTACACTCACATTGGTCTGCGTGGAGAGGCAAAATACACTGTCCCCTCACTTCACCACACGACTACAACAAAGCATAGGATTCAGACTAATTCTGTACCCAGTCACAGGACTGTGAGAGTTGGACTGACTCGGGTTCAAAAGCTCCCCTAGCCAATGACCCTCAGTCCCAGTCACGCAAGCGGAAGGAGGAGATAACAGCAGTTAATAAAGATTAAAGAGTTTATTTGTAAGACCCAATTACATGGGATTAAGGCAATCAATGCATTTCTACTCACTACATCATTGCAGACTCAAACCCACTACCCCAGTGGTAAGGCTAGATGAAGTGAAGTCCAGAACAATCCACATGTCGTGCTGAGACGAACAAGCAGCAGAGAGAGATGGAGAGGAATGACGGAAGCAAGCAAGTGTGCTAGCTTATATACCCCAGACCCTGCATCTATGAATAGGATATTACTCACCCAGTTGCACAACCTACTCATCAACATGTTTATCCAAACCTGTTCAAGGCTGCTGAGTCATATCACCTCGAGACTATGTCTCCTGACCAAAGGCCTTGTATACTTGAACTCAAGTAACACCCACCAGGTCAGGTGACAATCCCGATGTCAGGTGGTAATCTCGTTCTGCCTATGCAAAACCTAACATCCCCCTGCTTTTGCATTTGCGCAGAATGTGGTTATTTACCTCATACAACAGCAACAGCTTTGTTGACATCTGATGCTGTTCCTTCATCTATGAACTTTGATAAAAAAAAAATAAAAAAAAAAACTTCTGCAGGAATGACTTTACCTGTCAGAAATTTGAACCACCATCAAATCACTTCTGATGTATCCCTCCTTATGACACAGTTTTATTTGCAAACCCAAAACGTTGTGTATTGCTATCTGCCTGCAGCATAGCAATCCTGCCTTGGTTTCCTGAAAAAAACTGTAATAGGTTTTTCACATCAATCTCAGCATCATTTAAACATTTTTAACAATTTAAACTATTTAAACAAATGCATTCACTATTCAAGCTTTACAATAGCATAATAGCACAATACATAATACAATGTATTCAGTTCAGCTTCAGTTGAACTCTAACTTTTAAATGATTGTTTCTACAAAATCAATCAAACAAAGTATGATTATAAAAATAACAAACTTCAGGTGTGTTCTTGTTGTTCTTACTATCACAACCACAACTGGCATTTCTGTGAATCTGTAAGCCACCTGTGCTCTGACTTGTAAATCTTAGTCTGAAGTGTGATGCTCCTTCCAGATAACACTCAACTCCCTTTCAAGAGCTCTCCAAGCATGTCCTGTTGGTCTAACAGTCTGCCCATTACACTGACAGCAATACCTGGCCTTGTTGCTTGTACAGTAAAGCTCAACAGCCCAATGCTTCTGTGTAGCATTCAAACTGCTTTTCCATCAGCATGTGCTTGAAAATCCTCAACTATTTGGAGTCTCTCACTGAGTTAACAATCTCCAAAATTCTCAATCACATCCATGATATTTTCTGGTTCGTTGCAGTAAGATACTGCCCTCTTGGTTCTCCCTCAACCTCTATTTACAAATAAACAGTTGATCCACCACCAAGCAGTTTCAATTCAATGAAATTCCAAACCCTGGATCAATTATATCATATTGCTTTTATCTGTCCAGAAAAAACAATAGATCACCCATCTAAACAAAGTACATACAGTCTATGTCCCTGTTCCTTCTGCTTAACAAACAAACATTGATCTGCCTCTCTGTGCAAATCACAATTCAGCAATGTTTGAGTTCAAACAGAATTCCAGCCTCCAGCTGATTTCTAGCTTTTCTTAAAGAAAATTCTCAGACAGTTTTCCAAAGACTTCCTCTCATTTAAAATGCTTATGTTCCAATATTTCAACTTGTGAAATATTCATACATCTATCCACATTCTTAAACATCAGTCTAACTGTTTCCAAAGCAAATTGTTGTTGCACTCACTCATGATTTTCCAGCTCCTTTTAACTAAAGCAAAAATCACAAGCAACCAATCTTGCTATTTGTCATATAACCTTTTTCAATCTGGTTAGTTTTCATCTAAAAAAAATCTATCTGGTAACAATGAGTTCCATGGACTGCTGTTTGTTTCACCAGCTTCCATGTTTTGTTCTTTATCCAAAGAATTCAACTCAGCTTGCATAGCCTGAAGCTATGGTTCAGCTTCCTTAACAGACAATTTTTCACCTCTTTGAAATTTTCAAGTTTCAAATGGCTTTTCCTGCAAATTCATCCTGATATCTCACAGGTTGTTTGACTCACCTGTTCCTTACTTCATCAGTTATCAGGTTCCTGTTCCAATAAATTTGCACCAATGATGAACAATCATTTGTTTAGCCTCCACCAAACCAAATGTGTATCAAAGTTTGTCAAATTTACCTGACTGTCTTTCAGCAAATGCTTTTCTATTCTGACTCTGAGCTTGATGCATCCCCTGCATTAACAGAATTAATTTTGAAAAATGATCTCACATTTTCATTCAGCATTATACTTAACACTCTTCTGGATAATCTCACTATCCAAGTGTTGTTCATGTGAAACACAATATTCTCATTTTTAGAAAAATCTCATGTAAGCTCTCTTACAGATTTCTTCTAACTTTGAGGTGTATGTACCTACATATCAGATCCAAGATCCTGAAATGTTTCTCCAGAAGATTCTTCTTTCTACACTACTTTCTATAAGGTGTACAGTTCAATACACAGAACTAAAACTTCTATCATGTACATAATCAAAACATTTAAGAGCTTCTACCCAAACCTCATTATCCAAATTAGTATCACCTCTTCTGAGTGTTTGTTTACTCTTCCACACAATCCATGTGTTCAATACCACATCCTGTTAGAAATGCATCTAAACATGCATTGAATTGAACTTCCCCATTTCTGAAAAGAAAATAGGTAACATGGGTAATATGCTTGTTTCCCATCCAAGCACAAAACACCTTGACTTTGTTCAATACTCCAGCTTTCTATCTAACATGTACACAACCTGTACCTCGTGTATTGATCAATTAACATCATGAAATAACGTGCCTTTCCTCTAAAAACCATCAAAGTTCCACAAGATCACCAAGAACAAATTTAAATGAAATGAACTGGTTTTCAGCTTGCCTTCCAGTTTACCTGTTGAAGCTAGCATCCCTTGTATATGTGCACAAAATTACCTTTCATGTGATAATTACAATTTCCCAATGCTTTCCCCACAACACAGTTTGCATTTTCTTTCACAAGCCTGTGAATCTAAATGATCAAACATTCATGTGATATGCATGCATGTACATGTCATACATATAAGCATTTAACTTTTTTATAGTTGCATCAGTACAACTTTCAATTTCTTTATTACATCATTACAGTATAAAAGAAATAATCCATCTCTTAGCTTTGCCATATAAACATACCTACTAATTATTCAGTATTTTACATTTTGCTACAGAAAAAATCCACAATATACTCAAGTCATATATACATTCAGTACATTTCCTGACATTTCAGAGAGCATATATTACACTTTCTTGAATCCAAGTTATCCAAACTTTTCAAGAAATACAGTTTCAAAAAAACATGACTGTTAAACCTCTGACCATTTGCATAGTCTTCTTCCTGTTTATTTATGTCCAACACAGAAAGCTTCGTTTAAACAATCCACTGCTTCTGCTCACAACAAAATAATGTCCATTTTGTTATGTCCTGGGTTAAAACATAAAGGTTTGTCCCTTCAGCAGCACCCCTGCTGATTTCAAGCTCCTTCTTCTGTGATCCCACATGAAGAAAATGAAGAACAGCTTCTTATTTTAAGCACAGCTTTCTCTGTTCAAAACTGCCGCGCTGTTTTCTCCTTCTGTTTCAAAACCACGCCTCCGCCGGTTTGATACAGCTTCCGCTGTAGTATCAGGTTTCCCAAAATACATTTGTCACACGTGACCTTGCTGCGACATGACGCTCCAGACGCTTTGCCCACGTCAGACGTAATCCACGCATTTGTAATCCAAGCTACTTGTTGATACAATGCAAAAGATAGCTGATCCGCTGCTGTGTGAAGAAAGCAAACTGTAAATGAAATATGATCCTCCTGCCTGTAGCCTTGACTCAAATGAGTTGACACACAGAGCCTCCTGAAGATTATTTCTTTGCCCGATACAGCTTCTTGACAATCACTCCAGCAAGCTGTGGAATACGAAATCCTTGTGTCCAGCATTGTTGACTGTTCAGGCTGGTAGCTGCCCGAACCGGCACCCACGTTCACAGTCTGTAGCCTTGGATTTTGCCAAGCCTGGCACCTCCGTTTCAGCTGCTTTCAAAACGAAAAATCCTCCGTCTCTCTGTTTCAGCATTTTTGTTGTGCTGCATTCCAAGCCGCTGTTATCAGCACCAGCTTTAGCAACAATCCTTCGCCTTCCCCGGTTTATTTACAAACCGTTCTTACAAATAGTAAACAAATTCCTTTAACTCTATAACTGCTGAATTTTTCCAAACTGCGTTCTGTGGCTTATCTGTCCATCTGAGATAACCATCAGATCGTTATCTGGGCCCATAACCGATGTGAGAGTTGGACTGAGGGTCATTGGCTAGGGGAGCTTTTGAACCCGGGTCAGTCCAACTCTCACAAGGACACCCAGACCACAATATACAAAGCAAACCCTTCAGAGGAAGCCCATTTCCCAGATGATCGGGTGTACAGCATAGGCCTGTCTGTGTAGTCAACTGTGAAATGCACCATTGCATTTAGGATGCACGTGTTTTTTTTAAAAAAAATGCAAATAGCAACCACTGGGGAGGGGCTGATAATTATCAAGGTCATAGCAAATGGGGGGGGGTTAACCCTTTCCTCCCCTGCTGCAGCCCTAACAAAAATCAATCCTCTGAATTTGCTATTTGCACTGGGAGGAAATCTCCCCTAGGAACCAAAGTCCCACCTGAACTCTCCACAGCAACAGGGCAAGCAGTGCCTCAGTCACCACACAGAGGGAGGAAGGCTGAGCTGACAGCCCTGCTGGGAGAGCCCTGAAAAGGCCACTGCCTTGCTCTTCTCCTCCAGTCGGTGGCTCACGAACACCTATCATGTATCCCAGTCCAGAAGCCATGTCTTTCAACTCTGGAACATTAATCATTACCCTTCCTGTCTCTCTCTCTTTTGGACATTTGCCATACCCAGCATCATGCAGACAAGCAAGGCCAGCAGCAGAGAGCAGCGCAATTCCAGAATTACCAGCCAACTTGCCCCTGCCCCTTTGTAAGCTGCTGGACCGACACTTGTGTGATGGGTAAAGCCATGTCCCAAAAAACAAGTTCTATGGGGGGGGGGGGAGTCTGAAGGAACTGGGAACATCTAGCCTGGAGAAGTGAAGACTGAGGGAAGACTTGATAGCACTCTTCAAGTGGCTTGAAAAAGAGGGCAAAGCCTTGTTCTCTGTTGCCCCACAGGGCAGGACTAGATCTAGTGGCCTTAAGTTGCAGGAGGGTGGATTTCTGTTGAACATTAGGAGAAACCTCTCGACTGTAAGAGTTTGACAATGGACCCAGTTGCCTTGGGTTCTTCCTTGCTAGAGGCCTTCATGCAGAGGCTGGGCAGCCTTCTATTGGGGATGCTCTACCTCTGGATTTCCTGCACTGAACAGAGAGGGTTGGACTAGATGGCTGACAAGACCCCTTCGGACTCTAGGTGTGTGTAGGACTGCAGCCTCAATCTACCCTCACCTGGATTTTCAGATGGTGGCAAGTAACTTTCTGAGATCATCTCAGTCAGCCTGCAGAATTCTCTTGGAGGAGAAACCTCTTAACACAGAATGGCTGGGACACCCTCTTCTATAGCTGGTTGGCTGCGAATGTCTTGCTGTGGAGGAGAAAGGGGGCTGTTCCCTATTGTCTGTAGCTTCTGATTAATTATCATCCATTCCTAATTGTCAAATTTCTTTTCCTTCATCCTCTGTCTAATCAGCAGTGGCAGAAGTCATTATGCAAATGAGAGCAGACAACTTCCCACAACTGTTGGCATTGGTAAAAGCCTTGTAATTTAAAGCTCCGATTTGTGCAAGAAAGCTGTGTTTCCCCAAGGCATACAGGCATCTGTTCCTGTTATTCTGCGAGAGCTCCACTGCCTCTCCCTCCCCTGTCAATTAATCCTCTGCTTGCAACAAATATTTGACTTTGTGAGGCAGTAATTAGAGCTTACGTTTCAGTACATGACAAATTTCAGTGTTTGTCGTGGCGAGATCAGAGCTTCAGCACTTACTCCTCCATCTCTCATACAGGGACTGTCCCACCATGAAGGAGCAATGAATTACACAATAGGGACTACAAGTTTCTCTGTAGTTAGCACTAAACTGAACCAAAATATCCTGTACGAAGCACTGAAAAAGTGACCAGATTCCTCTCTGGAAAGGGGTAAAACCTTTTGGATAGTTTGGGTGAAATGTCCATCATTTCAAGAAAGGCTCACTTGTTCTGTGCTGTGAGGGCCATTGCCCATGATTGCAATTGCTGCTCCTTCCTGGTCCCATCCCAAGCAACTTTAATAACTTCATAGAACTTCTGATATTACCTTCAGGTTACAGGTAATATTACAGTCTGTACTTCTCCTCCTATCACCTGCTATGCACACATCCTTCAGGCTGACCCATTACCAGTCCTCATCCTGTGTGTGTGAAGAAATTCATTTTTCTTTGAAGATTTTTGCTGCTAACAAGAGGCTTTATTTCATGAGAAGGGGTTGGCACGCACTTATTGCAACCACCTGTGTGCCTTATCATGGCTTTTTGCTAGTCTCCAGGCCTTCAAGGTCAGAGCTGAACAGCAGCCAACAATTAGGCTGACTGATTTCAGCTGGAAAGCAGTAAGGGGTTTTCAATCCCTCCTCCTCTCCTAGAAGCAGGAGAAGTCATCCAGCTGACTGTGATTGGCCATGGAAGCCCACCTCATACTGGTCAAGGGCCTGGGGTGGTGGTGTATAAAGTTAGGAAGGTTAGGGCTGCTAGATGTTCTTCATCCGGTCTTCCCAAGGAAGGCATCCTGGTCTTTGGATTGCATTTGTGAGCCTGGAATCTTGATTAAGCCTTGTCCCATCGGAAGAACCTTACCTTAGGGTAACGTATGGGAGAGACTAGATAGGGTTTATTGTTTTAGCCTGCAGCAGGGTTTCAAAGGATTTCTTCATTGTTTAATATATTCTGGTTTTCTATTTTCTTTTGTCTTTGCATACTGTTTTACCTTTTTGTTCCCCTTCCTTATTGTAAATAAAGTTCATTATTTCCAGTCTGGGTGTGTTCTGTTCTGGATCTGGCCTTGGTACTAAATTCAGCGCCTTCTGCTTTGGTTGGGCTATTGTTTAGGGTTTTAGGCTGGAAGGCTTGAAATAGAGGGTGATCAGGTGAGCCCTTATTTCTGGGGCCCCAGGATATCTGGAAAGGTCCAAGTATCCCCTGGCTTGGACTGGGTGGATGAAAGGGGTGGTGGTAGTCTACCAGGTGGTTTGTTTGCCTACTGGCCACAGGGTAGTGAGTTGAGAGTTTGGGGGGCAACCCACCCCTCAACCTACCAGAATCATCTTGTGTGTCTGTGTAAAAGCAATTGGCAAAATTGGGATAAATACGTATTATTTAATTTCTATCAAACATTTCAGCTTCCGCCTTTATCAGTGATGGTTGGTACAAGAGCTGAAACACAGGGTGAGTTATACAATGTTAGTGCTGTGGGTGAAATTCAGAGATTGCAGGAGAAATACAGGAGCTGGTGTTATCCTCCAAGTTCAGGCCATTTTGAATCCATGACCAAGTTCGGATGACTCACCATGGCTCGTCATGGGTTATTTAGTCCATTATGAGTTCTGGCATCCATGGGCACCAGTTTGGATATCCAAACCCCACTCAGGGGTTGTAATGTTGTACGAACCCAGTGAGCATGGGTTATGTGAGGGTTAAACAATGCTCCTATAACCCTTAAGATATACCATTGGTTATGCGAGAGTTAACCCTTGCATAACCCACACTTACCAGGTTCACACAACAACCCCCATGTAGGGGTTGCATATTCAAAATGGCGGCCACATGCACCACATCCTCACCATGGGCTATTTTACTTACAGTGGGCTGTCATGTCATGTGAACAGCCCGTGTCCAATCTAGAAATCCAGACGTTTTCTTCAGTCTTAAGGATTGCTCGATTAGATAGTTATTCTATTGAAAATATTACCAATTCTAAAAAGCTATGGCCGTGACCCATGGGAACTAAAATGCCACAGGTTAGTCTGTTTTGCCACAGGTTAGTCTGTCTTCTTTGTTATAACTGACTTGTGGTTTCTGAATCATTCAGTGGTGGTTTTGCTAATGTACTGCATGTGGCAACCAGGTCACTTGTACTCAATGACATATTACATTTGCAAGTGATGTTCTGTTTAATAAGATAGATCTTTCCAGTCATTGTGCTTTTGAACATTGTTGTTCCATGTAGGTAAAAACAGTTAATGCAGCGGCTGGATGGACAAAGGTGTGCTCCGGGATCACTGATGGGCGTTATGATTTCCACTCTCACATAAAGTTTGAGCAGATTTGGTGGCTGGCAGAAAGCAACAGGTGGCTCCTTCACGGCTTATAGAGAGTTAGCAATCAATGGGTTGGCTTCCTTAATTGCTAAGTGGTAATTTAGAGACAATAGGTGGAAATCTACCACAAAACATGCACACCTGTCTTTATTTTTCTCCATCTTTTTTTGTGGAGAAGGGATTTCTTGAAAAAGTTTATGCCCAGCGGACGTTGTAATGTAATCAATTAAATGCAAACCCTTGTTGCAGAAGGTGCTGTTTAAGCTCCCGTGTTCTTCGTTGGCAGGTGGCATTACTGTTGCATATGTATTTAATCCTAAATGCAGGACTGTAGATGATTTTGTATTTTATATGTTTAGGATGGCAGGAACGCCAGTTCAAGTAGATATGGGTATCTGTTGGCTTGCTATAAAGATCCATAACAATCTTGTCCTCACTGATGGTGTGTGTGTGTGTTGATAGGGAGGTTGATACAAGCTGCCTTGAGTGCCATTTTTGTAGAAAGGCAGGGTACAAATCAAATCAATCATCTCTCCCTTCATAAAAGCAAACACTTCTATAGCATCAGGGAAAAGGACCCTCTGGCCTGTGAGCTGAGTACTTCCACAAAGCGTCCCCATCCAGCCCACCAGCTTCTCCCTGAGATCCCTCCCGCCTCAGCCAAAAAATCATTTATCTCCGATTAGCAGCTAATCAGAAATAAAAGATTTTTCTCACTCCACAGAGATCATAAATACCGTATTTTTCCGTCTATAAGATGCCCCCATGTATAAGATGCCCCCCACTGGGCAGTTTTGCAACTGCGTGGTTCTCTCCTTGGCTTACTTCCGTGTATAAGACGGCCCTCAATTTTTAGTCTAACAATTTTAGGAAAAAGTATAGTCTTATACATGGAAAAATACTGTAAGCGCCTTTTCTGGCTTTGCCCACCCCACTGCACTGGATTTAGATGCCAATAGAGGCTTTTTAAAAAGCAGATTTCAGTGTTGGCATTTTTGGTGGGGGGTTGCTGGTGCTAACCCTCCCTTCTGTAATGCTGTGTGCCCCCCCCATCACTCTCCCGGCTACACCCAGGCTTCTAAAAAAACTTCCATTGCTGCCAATGAAGTCTTTTTAAAAGCCTAATTGCGGGGGAGGGGAGATTTTTCGAGAGCTGTGTGTGTTGCATGTATGCATTTTATGTGTGTGCACGTGAGACAGTGCGTGTTTGAGTGTGTGTGACTGCATGAGTGTGTGAATGGGGTGGCCCTGCCCACTGCTGGCATGCACCCCCACCCCCCCTCCACCCCTTGACATGCTTGCCAGAGCCAATTTGGCCCTCAGGCCCCAAAAAACATTCTCCAGCCCTGACCTACATGCCCATTTTACATTTAAAGATAATGAATAAAATACAGATCCTTGTCCCAAGCAGCTTCTAGTGCCTGCTTTCATACTTCTCATTTTCTTTGAAATTGGCACAATTTATTCACAGTGGGCCTACCTAAAGGAGATGATAGATCTTCCCTTTTAAATTTTAGTAAATAGCATCCACAATGGATTCCAAATAAGATTGCGAGCATGGCGGTGGGGGAGTCAATTCTTTCCCTCAATGCTGACAACCACCCCTCCCTCCCTCCCCCCCCAACTACTTTTTGCCCTGTTAGAAGAAACTTGAGTGGGGGAAATTAAGTGTCCCTTAACGGGGCAAATAGCAACCTGGGGGGTAATTAGACACCAGTTTCTTTCCCTGCAGGCCTCTGCTCCATTCCAAGGCAGGCCTTGTCCTTCTACAGGTCTTTGCCACTCTCCACTTCCTTCGCACCAGGCTTGATGCAGGGTTAGAGAAGAGCACCACAGGAGAGCTGGATGCTAAACAATACATTAGCCTTTACCATTACCTAAAGTTTAGTGCAGTGTTCTCCAACCTTGGGTCCCCAGATGTTTTTGGCCTACAACTCCCAGCATGCCCCAGCCAGAACACTGGTTTAGTGGATCCACCAGTCTCCAGAGGGGGCGGGGCTTAAACAGCCAGAGCAGGTCACTTTAATGCAGTGCTTCTCAATTATTTTCTGTCATGCCCCCCCTAGGAAGAAGAAAACATTTCGCGCCCCCCGCGCGACTGTAAATAGTATCATTTGTCTATAAAATTGTTATAAGTACACCTCTGCATAACACTGTATCCTTATTAACGTATAAGAGAATTAAAAAAGAAAGAAATGTGGATCAATTTACAACAAAGAATAGCTTTATTAACTGTAGCAGAAAAGATTTAAAGGAGCACAGGATTTAAAGGAACACAATATTTAAAAAAACTTTTAACTGAGGTCAAACGAGCCCCCCTTACGGAGCCTCGCGCCCCCCCTGGGGGGCCCGCCCCACTATTTGAGAAGCACTGCTTTAATTACTGACTTGCATCACCATTGCTTACTTTGCAAAGTGCAAAAGGGAGGGGTGGGGAGATCTTTTGGGCTCAAACGAGCTGGCCTGAAGTTGTTCCTTGTGCCATAAAGAACACTTTCCGGGATGGAGAGGGAATCTGCAAGCTACTTGCTGCCTCTTCTAGAGCTCTCCCCATCTCCCTTGAAATCCCCCACCACTCTGAATTTGAACAAGGAGAAAGAATACAAAATAGTAAAGCAAAAGAAAAGTTTGAAAATTGGTTAATAAATTGAGAGTGCTCCCAGGTGGAAGGCTTTGAGGCCTAACAATCAAAAGGCATTGTGTAGCTATTCTGTCTTTTCTTCCTTAACAGTTTTTTCCCACCCTGGTTAAAAAAAAGAAAGAAAAAAAGATAGAAGCAGCAGCTGGAAAGCATGGGAGGGCTACAAATTCAAGATGGCATCATCTGTACCCCCAGTAAAAATCTGTGAATGAGGAAGTGTGATTGAAAAATAAAAGCCTCACCTGGAAGTACCCCGAGATTTCATCCAGACAAGATAGTGGTGCTGTTGGTGGGTGGCTCATCCACTAGTGCAGTGTTCCCCAACCTTGGGCCCCCAGATGTTTTTGGCCTACAACTCCCAGCATGTCCCAGCCAGGCATGCTGGGAGTTGTAGGCCAAAAACATCTGGGGGCCCAAGGTTGGAGAACAGTGCACTAGAGCAAGCAGAGTACAACTCATTCTGGAAGACCTTGCACTACCACTAAAACTGGTATGCACATTTTCAGCCCTGGGGACCCATCCAGGACCCCATTGAATGGGGAGCAGGGGGCTGCACATGTGTGCATGCACACACTTTCCCTCCCCGCAAACAGGCTCTCCTGCCTCACACAAATGTGCACATACTCTCCCTCCATGCACACTGTTCCCCCTATATGCCATGCACACAATCTTTCCATGCGCATCACATGCACTTCTCCTCATATTCACATACACACCCTGCCCCAACCACACACTTCACCACTTACAATGACACTTCCCCAGCACAAGCAACCATGCGCTCTCTCACACACACACTTCCCTGCCATCACACACACACAGAGAAACACACTTCTGCACCATCACACTTCCCCCAAAAGTACACATCCTACCTTACCACATACACTTATGCTCTCCTCCCACCACACACACACGGTTTTCCAACCACAACACATGCACACTTGCCTCACTCCACAAACACACACTCTCCCACCAACCAGATACACACACTCTCCCCTACACCACACAAACATACAGTCCCCTCACACAGACACTTACATTATGCCAGAACACATTTACACTGTCCCCTATCACCACAGACATGCTTTCCCCATCACCTTATCACCCATATACACACTTGCCCCCAACCACATACACACAATTGCCCATCACACACACCCACACTTGCCCCCACCACATATTTTCACCAATCAGTGTCCACCATACAAACATGCACTCTCACACACAAACTTACTCTCCACCAACACACCACAGACACACTTGTTCTCATCACGCACAAACACCACATTGCCTCCCCACTTGTCCCCAAACACCCAACCAAACACACACACACACACACACACACACACACAAATGCACTTTCCACCCACCACACTTTTACACTCTCCCGTACACATGTACACACTCCACACACACTTACACTCCCCCAGCAAACATACTTATACTCTTCCCCAACCACACAAACACTTACACCCATCACACTCTCACATGCAACTTTCCCACCACACACAGACCTTTACACACACACTTCCCCCACATGTACTTGCCCAGCACACCCACCATACACACACAATTATACACCCACCACCATACTCACACACACTTTAACTCCCCCCACACACATGCACTTCCTCCCCCTGCCACAGAGACACACAATACTTGCCCACTACTACACACGTACACAAACATTTCACCCCACAGTGCTGGTAGAATTGGCTTTTTGAGCAGTGGCGGGGGCTGTGCACTTCTGCACCAAGGGATCAGGTGTGCAGCCCGAGTGCTTACAGACCCAGTGTTCTTACTAGACTCCGGTGGCTTCTGTGGCCCAGCTGAGACCGACTATATCTGAATGGAGATAGCTTGGCCACAGTTACCCAGCTCTGGAAACCTCCCATTTGGACTATTAACACGCATTGTATGTGAGACTGACTTTGAAAATGGGTCTGGAAACTTAAGAACATAAGCGGAGCCATGCTGGATCAGACCAAGGGTCCATCTAGTCTCGCATTCTGTTCACACAGTGGCCAACCGGCTGCCCGTAGGAAATCCACAAGCAGGAAATGAGTGCAACAGCACCTGCCCGCCCATGTTCTCCAGCAACTGGTGAATGCAGGCATACTGCCTCTGATACCGGAGGAAGCATATAGCCCAGGGCTCTCCAACCTTGGGTCCCCAGATGTTTTTGGCCTACAACTCCCAGCATGCCCCAGCCAGAACACTGGTTTAGTGGATCCACCAGTCTCCAGAGGGGGCGGGGCTTAAACAGCCAGAGCAGGTCACTTTAATGCAGTGCTTCTCAATTATTTTCTGTCATGCCCCCCCTAGGAAGAAGAAAACATTTCGCGCCCCCCGCGCGACTGTAAATAGTATCATTTGTCTATAAAATTGTTATAAGTACACCTCTGCATAACACTGTATCCTTATTAACGTATAAGAGAATTAAAAAAGAAAGAAATGTGGATCAATTTACAACAAAGAATAGCTTTATTAACTGTAGCAGAAAAGATTTAAAGGAGCACAGGATTTAAAGGAACACAATATTTAAAAAAACTTTTAACTGAGGTCAAACGAGCCCCCCTTACGGAGCCTCGCGCCCCCCCTGGGGGGCCCGCCCCACTATTTGAGAAGCACTGCTTTAATTACTGACTTGCATCACCATTGCTTACTTTGCAAAGTGCAAAAGGGAGGGGTGGGGAGATCTTTTGGGCTCAAACGAGCTGGCCTGAAGTTGTTCCTTGTGCCATAAAGAACACTTTCCGGGATGGAGAGGGAATCTGCAAGCTACTTGCTGCCTCTTCTAGAGCTCTCCCCATCTCCCTTGAAATCCCCCACCACTCTGAATTTGAACAAGGAGAAAGAATACAAAATAGTAAAGCAAAAGAAAAGTTTGAAAATTGGTTAATAAATTGAGAGTGCTCCCAGGTGGAAGGCTTTGAGGCCTAACAATCAAAAGGCATTGTGTAGCTATTCTGTCTTTTCTTCCTTAACAGTTTTTTCCCACCCTGGTTAAAAAAAGAAAGAAAAAAAGATAGAAGCAGCAGCTGGAAAGCATGGGAGGGCTACAAATTCAAGATGGCATCATCTGTACCCCCAGTAAAAATCTGTGAATGAGGAAGTGTGATTGAAAAATAAAAGCCTCACCTGGAAGTACCCCGAGATTTCATCCAGACAAGATAGTGGTGCTGTTGGTGGGTGGCTCATCCACTAGTGCAGTGTTCCCCAACCTTGGGCCCCCAGATGTTTTTGGCCTACAACTCCCAGCATGTCCCAGCCAGGCATGCTGGGAGTTGTAGGCCAAAAACATCTGGGGGCCCAAGGTTGGAGAACAGTGCACTAGAGCAAGCAGAGTACAACTCATTCTGGAAGACCTTGCACTACCACTAAAACTGGTATGCACATTTTCAGCCCTGGGGACCCATCCAGGACCCCATTGAATGGGGAGCAGGGGGCTGCACATGTGTGCATGCACACACTTTCCCTCCCCGCAAACAGGCTCTCCTGCCTCACACAAATGTGCACATACTCTCCCTCCATGCACACTGTTCCCCCTATATGCCATGCACACAATCTTTCCATGCGCATCACATGCACTTCTCCTCATATTCACATACACACCCTGCCCCAACCACACACTTCACCACTTACAATGACACTTCCCCAGCACAAGCAACCATGCGCTCTCTCACACACACACTTCCCTGCCATCACACACACACAGAGAAACACACTTCTGCACCATCACACTTCCCCCAAAAGTACACATCCTACCTTACCACATACACTTATGCTCTCCTCCCACCACACACACACGGTTTTCCAACCACAACACATGCACACTTGCCTCACTCCACAAACACACACTCTCCCACCAACCAGATACACACACTCTCCCCTACACCACACAAACATACAGTCCCCTCACACAGACACTTACATTATGCCAGAACACATTTACACTGTCCCCTATCACCACAGACATGCTTTCCCCATCACCTTATCACCCATATACACACTTGCCCCCAACCACATACACACAATTGCCCATCACACACACCCACACTTGCCCCCACCACATATTTTCACCAATCAGTGTCCACCATACAAACATGCACTCTCACACACAAACTTACTCTCCACCAACACACCACAGACACACTTGTTCTCATCACGCACAAACACCACATTGCCTCCCCACTTGTCCCCAAACACCCAACCAAACACACACACACACACACACACACAAATGCACTTTCCACCCACCACACTTTTACACTCTCCCGTACACATGTACACACTCCACACACACTTACACTCCCCCAGCAAACATACTTATACTCTTCCCCAACCACACAAACACTTACACCCATCACACTCTCACATGCAACTTTCCCACCACACACAGACCTTTACACACACACTTCCCCCACATGTACTTGCCCAGCACACCCACCATACACACACAATTATACACCCACCACCATACTCACACACACTTTAACTCCCCCCACACACATGCACTTCCTCCCCCTGCCACAGAGACACACAATACTTGCCCACTACTACACACGTACACAAACATTTCACCCCACAGTGCTGGTAGAATTGGCTTTTTGAGCAGTGGCGGGGGCTGTGCACTTCTGCACCAAGGGATCAGGTGTGCAGCCCGAGTGCTTACAGACCCAGTGTTCTTACTAGACTCCGGTGGCTTCTGTGGCCCAGCTGAGACCGACTATATCTGAATGGAGATAGCTTGGCCACAGTTACCCAGCTCTGGAAACCTCCCATTTGGACTATTAACACGCATTGTATGTGAGACTGACTTTGAAAATGGGTCTGGAAACTTAAGAACATAAGCGGAGCCATGCTGGATCAGACCAAGGGTCCATCTAGTCTCGCATTCTGTTCACACAGTGGCCAACCGGCTGCCCGTAGGAAATCCACAAGCAGGAAATGAGTGCAACAGCACCTGCCCGCCCATGTTCTCCAGCAACTGGTGAATGCAGGCATACTGCCTCTGATACCGGAGGAAGCATATAGCCCAGGGCTCTCCAACCTTGGGTCCCCAGATGTTTTTGGCCTATAACTCCCAGCATGGCTGGCTGGGGCATGCTGGGAGTTGTAGGCCAAAAACTTCTGGGGACCCAAGGTTGGAGAACACTGATATAGCCAATCAGGACTAGTACCCATTGATAGTCTTCTCCTCCATGAATTTGTCCCACCCCCAATTCAGTGGGCCCAAAAGAGAGCTGCAAGATTAAGTGGTACTGAATGCTTCAATCATATGCTAGTACGTACTTTGTCAACTGTACTAGCTCCCAGACTGTTTCTGGGTTACATCCACATTGCTGATCTTCACCTTTTAAGTTCTACAGCTTAGGACCAAGCTACCTGAAAGACCACCTTCTCCCACATATACCTACCAACACTTTAACATCCTCTTCAGAGGCTCTGCTTCAAGTGCCCCCACCAAGTGAACTGACGCACCCTGACTGGAATAGCGAGACTCATCTAATGCCTTTATGGTCTTTTCAACACTAGTTATTTTAAATAATTTGGGATCTTCAGATCTGGTGACTTAATGTCTGATCTGATGTCTAATTTATTGTACATTTGTGCTACTAACTAAATGGGTTTTATATTTTTCTCTGTGGGATAAGTTTTTCTTCTGTTGTTTTGTTCTTGTATTTTATTATTTTATTTCTTGCGAGCCATCCAGCAAAATACATTATTGAGCAGCCAGTATTACTAAATAAATATCAATTACCAAGAGCCTCTTTTTGTCTTTCTTCTTTTTAAGAAAATTTGGTCAAGGGTTATAACTGCATCCATGATGTTTAAAAATCTTTAAATCATGAACACAATTTACATTGACAAGGGCCACAGTCAATGCTAGAGGAAAAGTGCTCATAAACAAAAAGAGTAGGCTTTTAACTTTCACTTGAGGCTCCGTTTT
This sequence comes from Shinisaurus crocodilurus, assembly GCA_021292165.1. Lineage (NCBI taxonomy): Eukaryota > Metazoa > Chordata > Lepidosauria > Squamata > Shinisauridae > Shinisaurus > Shinisaurus crocodilurus. The sequence goes on from CM037878.1 coordinate 135,490,224, forward strand.
GAAGTCACGGGTGGGCAACTTGTGGCCCTCAAGATATTTTGGCCTACAACTCCCATCATCCTTCATTGGCTATGCTGGCTAGTACTGATGAGAATTGTAGGCAAAAACATCTAGAGCCACAAGTTCCCCAACCCTCATTTTTATGTATTTAATGCTGCTCATAAACTAAAGTTCAGGTATAGACCTCAGTCGGTTTTTAAAACCAGAGTGTATATCTAGAAAGTGCACATTAAGCCAGGTCCATAGTGACTCAGCCCCTTGCATTTCCAGAGGTGCTAAAACCATAACCTCTCCTTAATCCCTTCCCCATTGTCTATTCCCTGGATAAGAATCTCAAAACCCAATAGGTTCAATAGACCTAGTTTTCCCAGTCCCTGGAGTTTAGTGTAGCCCAATAACTTAGCCACACACCCACTTGTTTTTTAAACAAGGCCTTCTAATTAATTAACTGCAGCAGTAGCTAGTCAGCTCAGCGGTATAAAAGTAGGACAGGCTTGTGTTGTGAGTGAGCCCAGCTCACCTAGGATGAGGAGCCCCAATGACAAAGCATCAAAGTAAAAAGTGAAGAACACAAGTGAGTTAAGCACCCATGTGAGTTCAGCAGCAGAGTGCGCAGGCCAGTCAAGTCTTCCCTGCCTTCTACTAGTAAATAATTTAGTTTTTCATGTAAGCAAACCAAATAGCAATTTAAAAAAAAAAAGTTATGAAGATAGAAAACTATCAGGGATGTAGGGCTATTCATTTTATTTCACCAAGTGTCACATGTATGACTACCTGTAGGATGGAAGCCAAGGATGTGTGCTCAATGCAATGAGCTCGTGACCCTCAAGGAACAAATTTGTTCCCTTGAAGCCAGGGTTGCTTCCTTGAGTCCTCTGTGGATTTGATAGTGGCATCACAATCTCAGGATGACATCTCCTCTGCAGTCCTGGAGAATGAGGGTCTCAGGGAAGGAGGGTGTTACTCCAAGGAAGAAGGAAATGATCCCTTAGAAGGAACCTATTTTGGGGGGGACAAACAGTTATCCTCTCATGTCAAGGACATGCCTCTGGGAGGTGGAGGGCTTGTGGTAGTGGGAGCTTCTATCATTAGATGCATACACAGTTGGGTTTGTGATGGGCATGTAGAACACATGAATTGTCTGCCTGGTGCAGATTGAGGATACCCCGTATTATCTTGATAGCCTAGCACAGTGTTCTCCAACATTGGGTCCCCAGATGTTTTTGGCCTACCACTCCCAGCATAGCTGGCTGGGGCACACTGGGAGTGGTAGGCCAAAAACATCTGGGGACCCAAGATTGGAGAACACTGGCCTAGTAGGTAGTGCTGGAGTGGAGTCAGTGGTTGTGGTGCATGTAGGCATGAATGACATGGCAAAATGTAGTCATGATGTCCTGGAAGCCAAATTTAGGTTGAAAGCCAAAGTAGCTTTTTAACTTGTTCTTAAATGAGCTGGAGTTGGGGTGCACAGTGAGGCCAAGTTTACTGATGACACCAAATTTAGGTGGTTAAAACAAGGGATTATAAAGAGCTTCAAAATATTCCCTCTAAACTGGGCGAATGGGCATTAAAACAGCAAATGCAGTTCAATGTATAATATTGAGAATATAATAAATATAATAAAATAAATAAATAAAACAAAATATAATAAATATAGTAATAAATATAATAATAAAATGTAAGCAAGTGTAAAGTGATGCACAGTGAGGCAAAAAGATCCTAACCACATATATGCTGATGGCTCTCTGTGCCAGGATGATGCATTCCTTTAGCCTGCAGGCCAGGGATGAGGATGATTTGAAGGAGATGGGAGGTCTGGTCCTATCTAGGTAGGATTGCACCACCCTTCTAGCATCCACAGTATGCTACTCCATTTCTAATGAAGGATGGGGGCAGAAGAAAAGGTGAACTATCTCCCAAGCTCCATGGAATGTGGTACTGACCTTACATAAGAATGATGGATCTGGCCAGGGGGCCGGGCCTGTAGCTCAGCGGTAGAGCACCTGCTTTGTATGCAGAATGTCCCAGGTTCAATCCCTGGCATCTCCAGGTAGGGCTAGGACAGAATCCTGCCTGAAACCTTGCAAAGCTGCCAGTTGACAGTAATGGGCAAGATGGACCAATGGCCTGATTCAGTATAAGGCAGCTTTCTATATTCCTATAACACCTTCTCTCTATGCAATATGCACAGTTCCTTCTCCAAGGGAAGCACCCTCAGTTCAGAGACCCTCTGGGCTGAGGGAATGACCTCTAGGAAGATGGATTAGGGTCCTCTTGATGGGAACAGCCCCCAAGGAGGCAAAGGAGGCCTTTACGAAGGGCCCTTGTACCATGCTGAGACTCCACATGGGGAATCTCCTGACTAGCTAGTCATGGAGGGCATGGGGGGGGACGGGGGACTGACCTCCTTCTGTCCTGCCCTTCCTGGGTGTGGCACCCACATCCAGCTAGAAGAGAGCGGCTGGAGGGGGGCAGCTCTTCTCTGCCAGCGCCGCACATGTGCGGTATTGTCAAGAGAGAATGAGCCCCCTCCCACTGCAGGAGTTGCGAGACACCCAGGGAGAATAGGGGTGGGGGCGAACCTCTCCCTGTGAGAGGTTTATGTAGAAGCAAGCCCAGCAGAAGCATTTTAAATTGCAGCTGGGATTTAAAAAGCTCCCTTTCTGCTGGGGTTATTTCTACATAAACCCCTCACAGGGAATGGTTCTTGTTCCCCCTACCCTTTCTCCTTCTCCTAGGGCATCTCACGACTTGACGGCAGTGAACGGCACCTGGGGAAAAGGAAAGGAGGCCAGGGGGAAGGAGAGCCCACAGGGCTGCCTCTGGCTTCCCTGCACGCTCCCGCCGAGGCAGGACATTGGCTGGGGTATGCAGGGAAGCCGATGACAGCTGGCGAAGTGCCGCTCGGACACTTAGCTGGCTGTCATCAGGCACTGCCCCTTGGCCACTTGCCACTTTGGCCAAGCGACTCTGTGCTCTTCTGGCTTGTAATAGGGTCAGCATGTTATCATGCCCCTGCCCATGGACAAAGCATTATAGCAGTATGTGAGGGGAGTGTGGAATGTTGAGGTGTCTGCTGACTGGCTGAAGGGGGGGGGGATGAAGCCTGTGTTATATAAACAGTGGGCGGTGCTGTTCAGGAGGGGGGGAGAGAGGGTTTTGTGAGAGGGTTGAGAAGTCTCAGTGGAGTTGGGAGCAGGGAGGGAGTTTCCAACGTTTAGAATCTCTTAACATTATCTATTTCCCTACCCTTAATTGTAATTAAATAAACTTGTTTCCTTTTAAAACTTGAGTGGTCTGAATAAGTTATCCTGAAGGGGTTGGTGGCAGCAGAGGGGCAAAGAGAGTGTCGATTTTTTAAGCGCTTGCAGAGGTGGCGACAGGTGGTGGGAAGGACACGGTCGAGGCAGAGGGGAGGCCTAACACATGTTGTCTGGGTTCGTAAATGCTAAGCCTACTAGGGTTTTCTAAACCCTAGAGCAGGGCTCTCCAACCTTGGGTCCCCAGATGTTGCTGGCCTACAGCTCCCAGCACACCCAGCCAGCATGGCTAATGGCAAGGGATTCTGGGAGCTGTAGTCCAGCAACATCTGGGGACCCAAGGTGGGAGAGCCCTGCCCTAGAGCAAGCCATGGCTACTTGGGGTGGTTTAGAAGCTACCCTTTGGTCGCTTCTAAATCGCCCCCCATGGCTTACAGGACATGTAAAGCCACAGTAGGTTTATTCTTAAAGTGGCTTAACGTGTCATGTGAACCCAGTGAGTGTCTCTTCTTGGCCTAGGGGTCCTCCTTAGGGGAGCTCTTAGTGGGAGCAGCTCTGGTTCTCTTTCACCCCATGGGGGTTGGGGTGCAAGATAGGTCGTAGGGGCTCCCTGAGGTTCCTCTACACCTCAAGTGCCCCCCATCTTGGGGATGAGTGGTGCACTCATAGAGTAGTAGAGTAGAAGACTGGGATCTGTACTGGGATCTCCTTCACCGGCTTCGTCCCCAGCTACAGCACCTTCCATGGGCCCAGCTGTGCTTCCCCTGGGAGCTTCATCCCCAGAAGTTTAATGGGGACTTGGGATAGTGTTTCTTTGGGGCCTTACTGCTAGTTTTGGAGACAGTCTTGCTTTTCCTTCTTCAGTGCTATGTTGAGCAGCCTCAAACTCTTCCTCATTAGCCAAGGAAGGGGAGGGAGAATGCTGGCTGACCTTCTTGCTCAGGTGTCCTCCCAGCAATAGATTCCCCCTTCCTCCCCTGGGGGAGACATGGTTGATGGGGGGGGCATGCAGTCCTGCAGGTGGTTGGTATGGCTACCACATGGCTGGGTCCTTTCCTGCTGCAGGGCATCAGTTGCAGAGTGCTGTGGTGGGAAAAGCACATCTGTTGGACTCTGCTCCTCCCTTTGTGACGGCTGCTCACCCAGTGTGGTTCTGGTACTGCTGTGAAAGGGCCCTGGTAATCTTTCCAAGCCACAGACCCCCGTTCCCAGCCTGGAGGGGATGAGGGGCTCCTTCTGTCAACACTTTGTGGAAGTCTAAGCATCCTCCTGTGTACCAAGAGGACAAATTGCCACAGCTTCACACCCCACCCCACCCCACCCTCCCTTTGTGGATTGCTTTTCCATTCTTTCTTCTTCTCTTTTATATTTGCTCAGCTCTCGTGTCAACATGGGAGCTGCAGAGGACTCTACCACTCGCCCATGATGCAGGAAGTCTAGAGGGGAGGCCCTGCCTCCTCCAGGACGTATTGAAAGGAAACTGCCTCCAAGGGCCTTCCCCATACTAGCTGGCCTTTTTCCCTCAAAGGGAGAATGGGTGTTTTGTTACAAGAGTAAATTTTGTGATTGTCCAGTCCTTGCAGGCTTTTTTCTTTTTTTAAACTCCCTACTCCACACAGCAGCTATTTTGTTACAGTGCCCACACTTCCTCAAGAATCCAAATACGTATGTCCATAGGCCCAAAAGAGTTGGGAGACCACTGGTCTAGATACATTTGCCAAGGTGGCAGGAAAAACTCACTGAAAGGCTCAAAATCTATTCATTTTTATTCCAGGAGGCCATGTGCAATGATCTTCCTTTAAAAGGCTGTATAGGCTAAAACTGTAAATCCAAATATAAACACACACCAGGTTTTGGCAACAATATCATGATCGAGTCTGAGCACTGCAAAGCAGGCTTGTACCAGAACCTTCATAGGGGTTTCCTTTCTCACAGTCCTGACTGAATTCTCTCCTGAGGAGGAGGAATGTAAGTTATGTAAAACAAGTAAGAGCCCACACTTGTATATTCAACAATGGTTGTATTAAGAACTACACTTCAGAAGGTATTTCGCCTTTCCCACGTGTTCTCACACATCACAGAACACACACACATTTCCCCAATACCAGAGCAGGGCATAAAAAAGCACAGGATTAAAAAAAAGAGACAGTAACTGAATCAGTCCATCAGTGCATTGTAAACTGAGCTTTCGCACCAGTCAAGTGCAACATTTTTTTTTAAAAAAAACCCAACTGTTTAGAAACTTTCAGAAGTTACACCTTTGGCAAAAAGAAAAAAGAGATCCGAAAGTTGCATTTAAGTCCTGTCTTCTTCCTTCCAATGAGGCACCTGGCTCTTTCTTCATAAGCTCTATGCAGTAACAGATTTCCACAAGCAGCTCCAGTCTCCAGTAGCACTCTGGCCAATACTGTTGCACATCTGGGACACATCCCAGTAAGCACGGGCATTGCGTCTGCTTTTAGCCAAAGGCAGAATGTTTGTATTGGTACTACCATTCATCAAGTACAATCTTGCTGCTTAGAAGCCACCCCCCTTCCTGATCTATATCACACAATGTCAAGAACACTGGTCTTCAATTGCCTCCCTGTGGTTTGTAGCGCTAAATCAAGCGGTAGGCTTTGTTTGTAACTGAGCTCCATGGCTCTTCAAGGTCCCATTAAAGACACTTACCCAGCCCCATGGAATCTGAAACACCTCAGTTTTCTTCAGTACTACTTCAGCTACTGTATCCAGAATTCACAGTAAACGGTAGGAAAGTGGTCTGTCCTAGAAAGAGTAGTTAGGCTCAGGTGTTGTGCCAGCAAGTTAGCCTTGTCCTCTCTCACTGGGAAAAGCAAAGCTTCTCTAGTGATGTCTCCTCTATAGCAAAGGGACAAAGCAACAGATGTTATGTCAGGGAAGCAACACTTCCTTAGTCATCTGAGATATAAACTCAGCACTCTCATCTCGATGAAATAAAACCAATGACATTCACATTCCCCTCCAGTTAGGGGGAAAACAGCATGGAATGGAGAATATAAGATTCCATCGTACCCAGAAGTCTCTGCTGAAAAAGCCACTGCAAAAAAACCCAACCCATTACTGCAAGTTCGCCGCTCTCCCTTCTCCACCTATTCATCCATCACTTGATCTGGGATGCAGAAAGCGGAGGAAAAGAATTAACATTTCCATGCAACTATAAGGTTAAAATACAACACACGAGTTTTACTGAAAAAAGGAACACTCACTGTGGGTTGTCCAAAGAACCGATATCCTGAGCGGAGTAAAGGGAAGCTGTGTGCATGGGGATTTTGGCCTGGTTTTCTAGCAGAATTAGAGGTTGGCCCTCCAGAACATTGTTTTTGATGTTAATGACATAGCAGACTTGGAAGAGCTTATCGTCTCCATCCCTACCTACCCTTCATCCATTTGTAACCATAAATGTGCTTTAAATTTAAGTTACCGTATGCCATAAATGAAAACACTGCCTTCAACAAAATATGGATACTAAATATTAGAGATGAGATGACTTGGAGGTGGAGGTTTTCTCGGTGGATTTCTCATGCTGAGGCACAGAGGGAAGATCAAAATGACTTGTCTAGGTACTTCTCACATATAGGTAACTACACAGATGCCATCATGCCCATATTTCTACTGCCCAGACAAAATAAAGCAACTGAAGTATTCACGGCCTAAGAATCCCCTCCCTCCTCCCGCACACTCAGAGACTCTCAGTTCCAGACTTGGATTTAGTGTGTCCACCCCTCATGCAACATCAGACACCCAGCTTGTGGAATGAACCCAAGAGACTGATAAGATCAGCCTGAACTCTACTTCCTCCCAAATATATTTTGTAATGCCTTAAGTCAAGTACCAGGTGCCAAGCTCTGTATCTTGGCAGGTAGGAAACAAAGAGTTATTGGTGGTGGGTTCTTCCTTAGTATTCTTCTGGAAGGTTCAGTGAAGTTGAAAGAGGGATGAATGGGAAGCTTTTTGATGCCAGTCATTCCCTAAATTGGTGCAGAGTTGGGCCAGGAGCCCCTTAGTCTTTTAAGTGCTGCGTGCAATACTAGCGCTCGTTATCTTCCAGAAGTCTGTGAAGCAGCTCAAACATCCATCACTGCATTGGCCAAGGATTATTCATATCGCCCTTTAATCATCATATTCAACAAGGGACCCACCTGTCCAGAGGAAAAAACACATAACCATTGTTATCTACAGAAATGCTGACTGGACTAATCAGAAGTCTTGCTAGCCAGGGGAAAGTCCAGACAGAACAAAGCCAGCTCCCCGACTGAGGTGCGAGCTGGAGAAACTTCAGCTGGGAAACCAATGACATCAGTGGGTGTGGCCCCATCTCTGATGTCACATATGGGGCCCTGCCCCCTCATGTCATGCAGCCAGTAGGGAGGCAATCTGGTCCCCAGACCCAAAAAGGTTTCCTGACTCCAGCTTACAACCTTCTAAAAATGTCCGCCCCCTGAAAAATTGGTGGGTCAGGCTATTATCAAAACTTGAAACATAGAAATACGTCCTGAAATAAACACCAGGTTTTATCATTCTGTCTTAATGTTTGGGAGACCAAATTACAAAAAAAAATATTAAACATAAAAGTTAAACCAGGATTAGGAAAAACACCAAAGATACATCCGATACTTATTTCAAATTAAAAGCTAAATCCCTTACTTGGTGGCACAATTTGCAGGCCCCCTTCTCCTCCCCCTGCCCCCCGGGGTAAGCCTTCCAGCCCTGCTGAGGAGCTGCAAAGGACCTACAGAATCAGGTCCTGTGCTTTGGTAATCTCAGGACCCCATCTGAATGCTAAACTAGAGATCTGCTGTGTAAGCTCAGCCACTTGACTCCTAAGAACAGCTTCTAGGTTTGTGCTGTACCTCTTGGGGATTTCCAAGGGCCTCGCCCAGCATTTTCTCTATGTTCCTCATTATAGCCACTTTCTGATGAGCCTTTAGTGGATACTCAATCCTTTTGGGGGTCGGGGCTCCCTGGAAAAACAACAACACATTAACATTCTTCTAAAAATGCATGATAATACACTCAAGCATGAGGGTTCTCAAACTGGAAAGCTTCCAAATGTGGAAAACAAAGTGGTTCCTAGAAAAAGACTGCCGTCAGCTGGCAGTGTTCACTCATGTCCCTGGTCCAAGGGCAGCAGGAAGTCAGGTGTGCAGACAGAATAGCAGCAACCTGGATTCAAACTGAAAGATACCATGGAACTCTACCCACACTAAAGGGAAACCCTGTCCATGAGATCACTCTCAGCTACTTGTACTTCTTGGCAAAGTAGAACCAATGGGGACAGACTAGCCTTTGTTCCCATCCAAGCAGACAAAAATATTTCATTGGAACCATTTCATCTCTTTTACACTGGCCAATATTCCCAGGATGGCCACAGATTACTGTCCAACTTCCTGCAGTAGCTTTAGAAAAATCAGGGCCACACAGACTGGCAGCACCTTATATTGTCTGAAAAACTAACATATGCCCATCACTAGAAGCAAAAATTAATCAAAGACTGGGATATGGGGAATGCAGGTATTCTCTTGGCTGTTAAACAGCACATGTGGCATGAGAACAAGTTGCTTTGGCAAGTTGGCAAGACACAAATACTGATCTGGGAAACCATCACCCTCATGCAACCAGGATGAGGGTGATGACTCAGCTTGTCTGAGCGTGGAAAGCTAAGCAGGGTCAGGCCTGGTTATTACTTGGATGGGAGACCCCTCCTCTAGTTTCCTGCATTGAGCAGGGGCTTGGACTTGATAGCCTTGTAGGCTCTTTCCAACTCTATGAAATCCATCTATGAAAGTCAGGATGACAGTTCACTATTTTAACCTAAAGAACTAGGTTACCTCACAGAAGTAATTTCTGTGATCATACAAAATATTTAAGGGACTCAGTTAAGAAACCAGGTTTCGCAGAGCTGATGTGGCTCTAGGGGCACCTTAAACAGCCCTCAGAGGTGAGTATATGTAGATACAACAAGACTTTACAATGCAGCACCAGATACCACATTGCAACATACCATATACGATATCTGAAACAGTGGGTCTTAGCATCCATTCGGTTCATACATAAAGCTTTCTTCTGTCAGCATCATAAGCTAGAGACATGCTTACCTTGTACCAGAAGTTCACAGTGATGGTAGTTCCCCCATTCAGCAAAGACTCAATGTGATGCCACCTATATGGAGCCATAGAAAGGACAGAACTGCTTACATTCCCCATTCTCTTGGCACAGTAAATGTCAGCATTATCAACATCAGTGCTACACTATCAACACATATAGCTCAGCTGAGACTTAGCTCCTCCTGTTATTCCCCTGGCTTCAGATCTATGTGCACCATGCTGGGGAAATATACCATGACTATCAGGGCATCTGGGGGCGGGGGTCAGTTTTAAGTTGCCCAATGGCTCACACTCCAAGAACACAAACACACTTGCATGCACATTCTTTGTCAGAGAATACAAACTAAGCTTCTCTCCCTAAGCACCAGCTTGGTTCAAGTCTGTTCAGTTCTGTTCTAAGTTGAAACTGCTACAGGGAACTGAAAGGAGGCCACATTCTTTCCTGTTTCATTTACTACTTTCAACTTCTGTGGACTTCCTACCCAGTCTATTTCCCAATTTTAATTCCATGAAGTCAGGTGTATAGATAGATCAACAGCAGACTGAAGGATGCCATGGGACTCTACCCACTCCAAAAGGAAACCTTCTCCATGAGATCGTGGCAAAGTAGAACCAATGGGGACAGACTGGCCTTTGTTCCCACCCATGCAGACAAAAATATCTCCTTGGAACCGTTTCATCTCTTTTACACTGGCCAATATTCCCAGGATGGCCACAGATTACTGTCCAACCTCCTGCAGTAGCTTTAGAAATACAGCTGCACCAGAAGGTATGAACCCAGCAACAGCTGGGACAATTTCTTCATTAAATATTATGGTAAAGTGAAATGATGAATGTACATGAGGTACAAAAGTATATGCCCAAAACGCAAAACCTCAAAGTAGGAAAAGATATGCAATTTGTACTCAGATTTCCATGTCTATAAGCAAGTGTCAGGGATATTTATTTATTTTATCTCTCCTCGCACATAGCAAAATATTTATCCACATGCCCTGAGAAAAGGGAACCATTCTCTTTTTTAATGGTGACAGAATACACAGAAAGGTGTAAATTCCATCAGCCTCACAGCTTAACTGAAGCAAAAGAGGCAAAAGGCAAAGCCCGCAGTGTTCCAAAGTTCCATTTCTGTATCTGGCCCTAGATCCTGCTGCAGTTGCCAGTCATTCCCAGACTCCCCAACCCATTCTCAATCTATGCTCATTACCAGTACATGGGAATATAAAGCACATCGCCTGGGCCCACCACCGTCTCATAGCCAACTACATTCTGGAAACTGGGAAACCTCTCATAGTCAGGGCTGTCAAAGTCAACCTAGCAAAACAGAAGAGAAGAATGTATCACTGAAGAGGCCGAAGCCACAGGAGACACACAAGGAAATGGCACAGCTGCATGGCTCTAACAGGTAGGGGCTATAATTTGCCACATAGAAGAGACAGAATTAAGCCAGGAAAGCCTAACTCTTTAGCAGAGGTGGGCAACTTCCGGGGGCCAATCCCATCCCCCACCCCATTGCTGAATTTGCTGCTGAAATTTGGCAGCACTGCCAAGAAAAAATCTGATTTCCCTTTTACACAAGGCACGTGGGGAGTATGCACCCTGTTTTCAAGGGTGGCAAATGCAGCAGCGGGGCACATCGGGTGGGCAGGGCCACATGCAGCCCACATGTTGCCCACTTGTCTATAGACTAAAATCACAATAACATTTGTTCTTTACTGATTGAGCTAATAAACCAAATAAACCGTACTTGATTTGTTAGATACCACTTCAGCTGAACCTCAACAGAAGTGGTTAAGTACAAGACAGTAATAGGTTATGTTGGTCTTAACTGCACATCAGTACAATAATAGGAAGGACTGTAATTCTGTACTATAGGCAGGCGGTAAACCGCATTGTCATGGTCGGGCCACTTCCTGATGATTGACAGTAGCATTCCTCTCTGCAGGGGTGGGGGTGGACTGCTTAAAATGGTCCACCCGAGGAGACTTATGGAATACAAGGGATGTATGTCTCTAGTAATATGATGCAAGAAGGTAGAAGGGAGCTCCTGTGGTGAAGGAAGGAAAGAAAATCTGCAGGGATTTCTTTGATAGAGGGGGAAAGACCTTCTCTAAGCCTTTTTAACCCTGGTTTTAAAAAGCAGGTGTTTGCTGTGCTGTGTTGGGGCTTGCCAGGGAAGTGGGGGCAATTTTAGTTTTCAGAAAGAGACCTGAAGAGCTCAGAGTTACCGAGAACAATGCCATCTGTGCTATTAGCCCTTCTCCTTGTGTGTGTGTGGGGGGGGGCTGCCATTTGCTGGGTGAAAAGGGAAAGGCATGCTGCATGTATTCAGAGGCCCTTTTTATATTTTTAAGTAGCATTCATTTGTGGTTAACTAATTTTGGACATAATTTGTGGACCCCTGCTGATAGGTATTGTAGATACTTTGGTGGAAGGCAAATTCCATCACATTCATATGCTATCCCTGGCTGAGACTATAAATGGTTGTAAAAATTGATACAGGATACCTCTAGGAGACATTGACAATAGCAAAGAGGAGAAGGATACAGCAGATCATGCTCTGTTCATGACCTTCATTCAGGGAAATGGTTGGTCATCGTTAGAGAGAACATGAAGGCCTGTGGGAATCTTCCATCTGACCAGCACAGAGATTTTATCCTCCACACCTTTATACAATGGAGGTCATTTGGCACAGATGTCACCTCACCTGGCTCTGCCGGTCACACGGGTGGTGCACAGGATAGGGATAGAGGCACTCAAACTGGTCAGGGGAAAACAGGATACACCGCTTGTATCCCTTAATCTGAGCAAAGAAATTCTGCTGCTCATCATAATGCGCAGGAGTCACATTCCCTACATAAGAAAAGGCTGAAACAGTCACTGTAAAACAGACATCCTTGCCCTAACTTTTGAAAAGATTCTCCCAAACCAAAACATTAATGTGGGCATGCCTATACTATAAGCAATTCACGAGGAACCAAAGTTCTGAGAGCATGCCAGGAAACTAACCAAATTCTCAGCACCCACACAAGGCAACAATTCCCACCATTCCTTAAGGGAAGCCATTGCTTTTAAACGAAAACAAAGCCAGTTTTAAGGCTGCAATGGAGTCATGTCCTGATCAATGAAAATCCAGGACTGGAGAACCTATTTCAGTCCAAGGGCCAAATTCCAAACTAGAAAAGGCCTTAGGGGCCACATTCCGTCTGAAGGCTTGGCTAAAGGGGAAATGGAGGGGGCCAAAATGTTATTATTATCCATTTTCAGCCTACTAAGAAGTAAGCAGGACTGAATCATTCAGCAGCTTCCTCCCCAGACTCTGCCCCTTCTCCCCAGCAGACAAAGCTCTCTTCTCTGATCAGCTGATGATGAGAGCTTCGCCTGCTGGGATGCGGGACAGAGCTGAAGAAGCAGCTACTTGGCGGGATGGGGAACCTTGTGGACTGTATCTAGCCCACAGGCTGGAGTACCCCACACCTCTGGTAATCCATACAAGGAGCTATATTATGCAAGGGAGGTGATTTTAACATTATTGTGAGAGCTTGCCCCAAAAGGCGGGTATGGTTATTATCTCCACTTTACAAAAGGCTGCACTGCACACTTCATTGGCAAGGTTGGAGCAAAGTCTTCCACTGAAGTAGATCAAGGTACAGGCCACATGGCTCACGCTGGCTCAGCTTGTCTGGGCGTGGAAAGCTAAGCAGGGTCAGGCCTGGTTGTTACTTGGATGGGAGACCCCTCCTCTAGTTTCCTGCATTCAGCAGGGGGTTGGACTCGATATAGCCTTGCAGGCCCCTTCCAACTCTATAGATCTATGAAATCTGAAGATCTATTATCAGAAACCTCAGCAGTACATTCAGTTCCATAAAGGATTCATCTACATATATTTCACCAATTTATTAACACCTGCATCATGTGGATTCTTGCAGAACTGAGAATATTCTGGCAATAAAACAAACACAAAAGGGCAAGGAAGGATGCCCATGTGCTGAAGGGGCTTCTCACCGGGGCAGTCAGCTGACTGCTATGTTACCTAGTTGTGCGATCACATAGTATCAAACATATCAGACAGGGATACACAACAAATCTAGTAAGGAAGGAGTGCAGATTATCTTTTCAAACGGACCCCATTTTCAAGAACCCTTCCCAAAGGAGACTTGCAGGCCACGGGACCTCCCAGACCAGCCCCTGGCTATTCTTCCTCACTCCTCCATGCAGCAATTAGGCTTGAAAAGAGCCTCCCGTTGGGAGTCAAACCTAAGTGCAGCCTGGGGCGGGGGGGGGGGGGGAAGAGAGAACTGGGGAGCTTGCAGTTGGGGAGTAAATGGTTAACCTCCCTCTAATGCTGCAATTCCACTAAAATGGCCCCTCACCCCACCCCTGATATGCAGGCATTTTCATGTGTGTGTGTGTGTGTGTGTGTGTGTGTGTGTGTGTGTGTATACACATACATGTGGAGCTTTACCCCACCCAGCACTGGCTTGTGTTCCCCAGGTTACCTATGAGGGTATGCAGCCCTCGGGGTAAAAATATTTCCCCATCCCTGCACTAAACTCTACCTGGACTGTAGCCTTTCCTTATTAGGTTTGGGCTTCCAAACACTCTACCCTCCAATCTCTTAGGTTTAGAGCAGGGGTGGGCAACTTGTGGCCCTCCAGATGTTTTTGCCTACAAGTCCCATCATCCCACACCATTGGCTATGCTTGTCAGGGCTGATGGGAGGTTTAGGCCAAAACATCTGGAGGATGTTGCCCACCCAAGTTGCCCGCCCCTGGTAGAGATTACAGTTTTTAAAAAAATAGCCGGTGTGTCAAGAACTCGGTGGAATTATACACAATTCCTAAACTGCCTTGACTTCAGTCTCCTTTATAGGACTGACATTAGACGCTTGTGCTCGAAAGAAATACTCAAGAGGTTCTCTATATTGTTAGCTCTAAAAGGGTATCAAAACAAAGTACTATGAATTGGCCAAAGCCCTTTATCCACATTTAGGCCAAGGACAGGTTTGTTACCTTCCATGCCGATCAGTAGCAAGTTGGATGTCAGCTGACCCCAGCCTCGTTTTGCTTGCTGCCTGTTAATCCAGTTCCAATTAAAGCCCAGGAAATCCACCACAATTTTCCTCCCAACTGTGTCGTTCAAGGTCTGCTGCAGATACAACCTGTATATCCCAGAAAGCAAGGGAGAGAAATTTAAGCATATGTGCACAGAAAGATCTCATTATACAGCAGAGAAAAAGAAGGTCTTAAGCACTGCCAATATGAACTGGCCAGTGGCCTTTGGAAAAAGAGAAAAAGCAACATTTGTACATTACATTACTGGGTGGCTGTTCAAGCCAGTCATTTGTAAATGACATCAATTACCTGGATTGATTTTAATCTAGTTTCTGGTCTCATTTTGGCCACCCTATGCCAGACAGGGGAGTGCTAATTCTTCTGGACCTCTCAGTGGCTTTTAATAGACCATGGTATCCTTCTAGAACTGCTGTTTGAACTTGGGACGGGGGTTCTGCATCCAGCTAGATTCCATTCCTACCTGGATGGCTGGTTCCAGGTGGTAGTTGGGGGGGGGGGGGCTACTGCACTGCCCCAGGGCAATTATGCCATGGTGTGCTGCAGGGCTCTATTTCATCCCTCATACTGTTTAACACAGGGGTGGGAACCTCTTACAGCCTGAGGGCAGAATTCAATTTCAGAGCAGCTCTTGGAGGGTACATTCCAGGGGTAGGTAGGGCCAAAGACAAAAGGGGTAAGGCCAAAAATACACTAAATACCAGCATATTGTAGCTTAAAGCTCTTACTCTCAGTAACTAAGCCTTAGGAGAGGCATTTCAACACTTTAGAATTGGGGGGGGGGGGCCCTGCACAAAAGCCAGGAAGGCAATTGGTGGTTGGGGGATAGAGGGTGGAGCCAGGGAAAGGGGGTATGGCCCTCTGGAGCCCCCTGGAGGGCTGGATTTGCCCCCCTCCCCCCCCCCCCCGGCCTGAAGCTCCCCACCCATTTTAACATCTACATGAATATGCTGAATGAGATCATCATCATCATCATCATCATCCCTGTGAGGATACCCAACTATATTTCATCTCTCAGACTTGCGTGAAGCAATCAAAGTGCTGAGCCAGTGTCTTGGATGGGCTGGATGAGGCCAGTAAACAGAAGCCCAATCCAGACAAGACTGAGGTACTGTTGGTAGGTAGTTTGACCAGGGAGGTGGAAGGAATTCAACCTGCTCTGAATGGGGTTGCACTTCCCTTCAGGTTCAGATGTGTGGTGTGGAGGTGCCACTGTCCCTGTCCTTGGAGGCATGTGCTGTTTCCGTGGAATGAAGCATGCCAAGTTCAGCTGGCATGCAAGCTGCAACCCTTACTGGATAGAGAGCGCCTGGCCAGTTATCCATGCTCTGGTAACACCCCGTCTGGCTTACCGTAAAGGATGGTTCGTAGGTTTGCCTTGTTTGGAATCTTCAGTTAAGACTATTGACTCAGACTGGATGTACAGAACACATTTTGCCAATTTTAAAACACAAGTGACCTGTGGCTTAGGACCAGTGTGCCTCAAGGACTGCTTGCTCCGATATGAACCTGCCCAGCTGTTGGAAGTCCTCCTCAGAGGCCAGCCTGTGGGTCAGCCTGCTGTAGGAGAGGCAGGTAGTGGCACAATGTCTTTGAGATGCCCTTCCCAGAGAGGCTTGCCTCATAGTGACTTTTTTACCTTTTCAGAACCAGCTGAAGACTTTTCATTTTCCAAGGTTTTTAGATGTGTTTAAGATGCTGTTTCAGCAAACCATGTAAATCTTATCTAGCTCTTGTATTTGGTTTTACTGTTTCATCATCTGATTTGTGAGTTACTCTGGGAACCTGCTGAGGTTGAAGAATGGGCTAAAAATTGTATTTAATCAAGAGCTTCACATAAGCCCATCTGTCTCTGATGCACACAACGTATGTTTAGGCATTCTCATCCTCAGAGACCACCTTTCCATATATGAACCCTGCTGCCTACATTTTGTGGGGCTTTCATGCCCACACACCTCATGCCCACACATGAGGTGAGGACGTCTGTGATGAGAAGGTCCTTTATTGCAATTGCTTGGGCTGTATATGATACTGTTACTTTAAACTGTATTACGGTATATTGTTTTTATTGTATCGGGGGCAGGGCTTGGTAGAAGCTGCCTTGAGACCTGGATTGGAAGGACAGAATACTGATTTGGATTCAGGCTAGGTTAGTCATGTTTTACTCACATTGAAAACAATGGGATACGTTAGTCATGAGTAATATATGTCCCACTGAATTCAATAGGACTAAAGTGTGACTAACCTATTCTGGACCCATCCCATTTATTTTTTCTATCCTTAGGGAGCAGTCAAGTGGTGCTTTAAAGACTCCTCAATTCCTCTTCCCCGTCAAAAGAAGAAAGAAGCAGCAGCACAGAGACGCCTTCCCCTTCCCTCACTCAGTGGAGCACTTTCCCCTTTGAAGCCAGTCTCTGAATCTTAAACTGGCTTTCCAAAACGATCCACTACAGCTCAGAGTACGATTTCTTTTCCCCATCACCCTGCATGCTGCTCCAGGGAACACACCTGAGGGAGCCTGATGAGAGAACCTGTTATAGTTCGAATGGCTGGCTAAAGTGAAATTATTTTATTGCTTTTTACTACTTTTATTATTTTTTATTTTGTTATCATTTTAATGCAGATAGTTCTAAAAATTGATTTTATCATTTTTGTACACTTCTACATAGATTAAAACATAGTTGTAGCTTAGGCTTAAGTGCATTCTGAGACTAGGGAAATGAAGCCTCTTTATTCTTCCCCTTCGACTCTGAGAGACTGAAAGAAGTGGGCATGTTTAGCCTTCAAAAGAGGAGACTGAGGGGAGATATGATAGCACTCTTCCAGTACTTGAAGGGTTGTCCCAAAGAGGAGGGCCAGGCCTCTTCTCGATCATCCCAGTTTGCAGGACACGGAATAATGGGCTCAAGTTACAGGAACCCAGATTCCACCTAAACATCAGGAAAGATTTCCTGACTGTTAGAGCGATACGCCAATGGAACCAACTACCTAGGGAGGTGGTGGGCTCTCCCACTCTGGAGGCATTCAAAGTGCAGCTGGACAGCCATCTGTCTGGGATGCTTGACTTGGATGCCTGCATTGAGCGGGGGAGGGGGGGTTGGACTCGATGGCCTTATAGTTCCCTTCCAACTCTACTATTCTATGATTCTATGAATACTAATATATCTGATTCTGCTGCTTCAGAAGGAAGCTTGTGCATAGTAAAGGGAAAACCTCCCTTCAAGGCAGCAGGCACAGGATTTGATTCTGTAAAAGGTGAAGTGAGAAGATCCATCTTGGATCCGTTTGCAGAGTAACAGAATTGCTGTGCAATACAGAATGCCTCACTCCTTTTCCTTGTAAACTCAGCAACCCTGCAGATAGCTAGCCAGGACCAACATCTCATGCAGGCGCAGCCTCCTAGAAATGCTTCAGGGTGTCCTGTGGCCAGACCAGCCCCACTAATAAGAGTAAGTTCACAAAAGGACATACACGGAATACTTCAGGTACTATAGTAAATAAGTACGGTAACCAAGAACAATTTTAAGCAAATGATAGCAATAAATACCTTTTCAAGCTTTTTGTATGTTTGCAAAAATGAACTTTCTATCAAAACTAAAATCCCAGGGTATTTCTGAAGATAGATTGTATCCTTTCAGAGCAACTGAGGGGGGAAGACTACAACAAACTGTTAACAGCAGCACTGAACCTGAAAAAAAGAAAACTAAAGCAAAGCACAACAAAGTCCCTTTTGCTCTGTCATCAATGCCCATATAAACTGAACTATAAACTATTGACCATAACAGAACCAAACAGCTAGCCCACCCTCAGATATTACCTTTCTCCACTACCCTGCTGCTGGATTTCCTGGAGCTGCTCAACAAAGTCACTGAATTTCATCTCTTCCCTGCTTGACTTGGGCTTGAAGTTCTTAACATTTGTCATTTTCTTCTCATCATAATACAAGAACTTGTGGGTGCTGGCTCTGTATACTGAAAAGTCCCCATTCCCAATGTTCTCCTGGAGGTAGTCCAGGTCCCATTTTAGAGCAGGATATACCAAGTTCGTATCTGTCAGCACCACTGGCTCCTGGAAAGAAAATACAAAGCATGGCAACGCAAACTCCTGGGGGAAAGGTAGGAGATACCTAAGTCACAATCACAAACATTCAGATTGATTTTAGAAGTGAAAATATGCAATGGAAGGAGATCAGGGAGATAATCAGGTGAAAGGACCTCCAGGCATCCACAAAGGAAGTAGCCATGACTATTCAGTGAATTCATTCTACAAGCCAGTAAACATTAGCAGGGCATTAGAAGCCCCACCCCCCCACCCCCCAAAAGCATAATGATGGAACTGACTTACTGCTTAAATCATTTTCACTGCAACAGAAAAACCCCAATTCTTCAGCAAGGATATTCAGGTATTAGAATTGAAAAACACAGATTTGCCTCTAAATTTATCATTTATCCCACAACAAGGTAATTAAAGAACTTGGAATTGCTTGAAAAGGAACTGTGCAATGAAAGCATGAAAGGCATTCAGACTGCAAATACATCAGACTTACAAATAGTTACCGTATATACTCAAATATACGTCTAGTTTTTCAGCACATTTTTGTGCTGAAAAATGCCCCCTCGACTTATAAGTGGGTCAGCGCTCCCCCAGGACCTTCGCTGCCACCGCCAGGCACCGCCAGGCACCCCCCTCCACCCCCAGGACCCCTGCCGCCACCCCCAGACACCCCCACGCCACGCTGTTCCTCTCCGCTCGCTCTTAAAAATTATTTTCCTCCCCCCCCATACCTTTACCAGCAGCCGCTTCGTTCCCGGGAGCCGGCATGGCAGCGCGCGAGGCAACCGCTGTTCCTCTCCGCTCGCTCTTAAAAATTATTTTCCTCCCCCCCCATACCTTTACCAGCAGCCGCTTCGTTCCCGGGAGCCGGCATGGCAGCGCGCGAGACAACCACAGAGCGAGTGGCCAGGCCGCGTCTCTCTGCCAGGGACCCACGTGGAGCTGCTCCGCCATTCCCCTACCTTTGTTTTTGTAAGCAGAGGCTCGCGGCGCTGCCGGCGCCGCCCTCGTCACTTCCGGGCCGCGACGGGCATCACTTCCAGGGCATCACTTCCTGCTCCCGGGAACGAAGCAGCATGACAGCTGCGCGAGGTGACCGCAGAGCGAGCGGCTGCTGGTAAAGGTATGGGGGGGGGAGGAAAATAATTTTTAAGAGCGAGCGGAGAGGAACAGCGGTTGCCTCGTGCGCTGCCATGCCGGCTCCCGGGAACGAAGCGGCTGCTGGTAAAGGTATGGGGGGGGGGAGGAAAATAATTTTTAAGAGCAAGCGGAGAGGAACAGCGGAGTGGCTCCACATGTCTCCCTACCAGGGAGACGCAGCCCAGCCACTCGCTCTACGGGCGCCTCGCGCTGCTGTGCCGCTTCCCTGCCTAGGAGCCGGCATGGCAGCGCGCAAGGCGCCAGCAGAGCAAGCCGCCGCTGACAAAGGTATGGGGGGGGGAGGAAAATAATTTTAAAGAGCGAGCGGAGAGGAACAGCGTGGCGTGGGGGTGTCTGGGGGTGGCGGCAGGGGTCCTGGGCGTGGAGGGGGGTGCCTGGCGGTGCCTGGCGGTGGCGGCGGGGGTCCTGTGGGGGCTTTGGCAGTGGCGGGGCTTCGGCGGCAGCGGGTGCAGGTACGGGGGTGGGGCTTCGGCGGCGGCGGGTGCAGGTACGGTGGCGGGGGGTGTCTGGGGGTGGCGGCGGGAGTCTCCCCTCATACATTTCCCACCCTAGACTTATACTGGGGGCAATAAGTTTTCCCAGTTTGGGGGGGTGAAATTAGGGGCCACGACTTATATTAGGGCCGACCTGTACTTGAGTATATACGTATTTGAGGAAGGGAAGATAGTGTACACCACCTGGTCTTCTTGCATGCTCCCACCTCCTTTCCTGAACAACACTTCTGGTCTTGTAAACACACAACCCAGCCTTATACCAGCCTTCCCCAACCTAGTGCCCTCCAGATGTTGGACAAGATTTGATTCCACCTGAAGCTGGGACTTTATTCTCTGAGAGTTCATCCCCTCCAACTACTAGGCAAGGCTACCCAATTTGGCCTACACTGGCTGGGGCATGCTGGGAGTTGTAGGTCAAAAACAGCTGGGGACCCAAGGTTGGAGAACACTGTAGTACACCATCGAAAATCATATCTAGCTTTGTTAACATAAACTGTCTAGTTTCTCTCTATTCCTGTTTTCCACCTGTCAAACAACCTTTGTGTTTCACCTAAGGATGGAAACATTTCCAACTAACCGCTGGATTTTATAGTTTCAAAAGTGAGGGATAAAGCGCTGTTTGTGTGCTTCTTCATCCCAGCAGTCCTCACAACATTGCCACGTGCAACCTGAAACCATCACAGCACCCGATGAAGCCTGATCTGAATGTCTCCGGCATCCTCCTCCCACATTCCATCTTAAGACTCTGACCATGCAGACTCCAGGACTTCAACATCAAGTCAAAGTTTTTCTCTTCCCTCCTCCCACTCGCTTTTTGTAAGACCTTGCCTGGATTTCTATGAAGCTTGCACTTTTTTGTGATTTTGGAGTAGGACTAATATTCACATCCTGCCTCTAAGCTTGTATATAGCAACGTGGTAGCCCCTTAGGATGAGTAGAAATAGTTTCCAGCTGCCAAGGCAGGGAATCTTCCACAAGCTAGAAGAAAACTGGCTGTTGTTCTTTCAGGCAGTCTATGTGCCACCAACACTAGCATGGGGGCAGGCAGACGGGCTCGTCTTTTCCAGATTCCTGGGCAAAAGTGATTATTCCTAACCACCTCACGGAAAACAAAACAAAAAAACTCTCTTTCCCTGACCCCACCAGGCTCCACACCCTTTAACCCCCAAACGTTGCCTCTTGTGTCTCCAGGCCTCATCGGGTGACCTGGCGACCCTGCTCGAGGCACACTAGCCGGGTCCGGGGGCAAAGCGGCGGGCGGGCGGGCGGGCGGGGGGGATTGGGCAGGGGCCGCCGCCGCCCAGATCCCCTTCCCTCCATCGGGGCAGGAGGGTCAGGCTCCGCCCGTCACCTCGTTCTCGATAAGCTCCTCGGCGCGGGGGTCTCCGTGGCGGAGCCTGGGGATGGGCCGCGTCTTGAAGCCATAGCGCCGGAACTGGGCTTCGCTCCATCCGCGCTCCTCCTCCGCCGGCGCCGCCTCCTCCTCCGGGGCCCGCGGAGACGGGGACGGAGAGGAGCCGCCGCCCGCAGCCGCCGCGGAGCAGGACGTGGAAGCTTCCGCCGACATCGCCCCGGGAGCCGCTGCGGAGCCCGGGCCTGGAAGCGCCTCCTCCCGCGACCGGAAACAGCGGGCCGAGAACATCCGGGAGCTTCCGCCACAGAAAGCGTAGCTTTTGCTGTCGCCTATGGGAGCAGCAGCAGCAGCAGCAGGGGGAAGGCCTTCGGCCCGGCCGACGGAGCGGCGCCCCCTGGCGGCTGGTGCCTCGGAAAGAGCGGTCGGCGGACTCCAGGCTGCGGAGGGCGGAGCGGCAGCTTCCCCAGGGCGGGGCGTGGGCCCGGAAACGGACACGGCGGCGTTGTTCGCTGCCTTTGAGAAGCGCTGTCCGGCTGTCTGCCGTTGCCCGGGGACTTTCGCAGGCCTTTGCGATGCGCCAGATTGCGGCCAAACCTCTCAGGCGGGGTGCGGTCACAGCTCTGCTGTAGTACGCAGTCTCATGGTGAATTAACGCGTGTTGAACTGTATGTGTCCCTCTGCACGCCTTTGCCCCCAAAGTTCCACACGTGGGGTTGCACCTGCAGCGATCCAGGTTCTGTATCGCGGGTCTTTTGTTTGCGGTGCTCACGTGAGCTCCTGCTACCGGCGTTCCACGCGCCTGTTCCAATCGTAGACATCACAGTGTAGAGTGGGCATTTGCAGTTTTCCTCTGCCTTTTTGTTTTCTTTTGTTTCCTTCGTTTTCCGTAGAGACGTCTAGAGCAGTGGTTCTCAACCTTTTTTGCCGCATGCACCCTTTTCACCTTGTCAAAATGTCATTTCCCCCCCCCCTTTCCAAGATTGTCTGACTCAAAAGATGCACTCCAAATAATATGCATATAATATATAACTATAAATAGAATATTTCCACAGATAAGTGAAATATTTATCTTTATTTTTAATTTAATCTGTGCCATACAATAAGGTGTGATGTCCTGTAGATTATGTCCAATCTGTAGAATTGTAATTTGTAGAAAGATCAGTATTCCAACAGTTTATGAGTCTGTGGTCCCAATTCCCCCCCCCAACCCTAAAATTCCGCCTTGGTTGAGAGCCCCTGGTCTAGAGAATGCTTTGCCAGAAACGGAGCGTTCCCTACTCTACTTTTCTATGATCTACCTCACGCTGTTGCAGAAGCTGGGCGGGCCAGTGTTCTCCAACCTTGGGTCCCCAGATGTTTTTGGCCTACAACTCCCAGCATGCCCCACCCAGCTGGCTGGGACATGCTGGGAGTTGTAGGCCAAAAACATCTGGAGACCCAAGGTTGGAGAACACTGCCTAGCCTCTCTGCTAGAGAAGGGTTGGTTTTGATCCGCCGACCCAATGGGGTTTTTACTGTTGCAGAAAGGAGCAGCTCAATAGAAATGGCTGGGCTGCAAGGCAAAATGTAAAAGCATAAGCCTAACCTTTGCATGTTTACTCAGAGTTAAGTCTCAGTGAATTCAATAGGTTTACTCCTAAATATTAAAAATTACAGCCTTAATATTGGTTTGAGGCAATGATATATGCTGGACTCAATCAATGGGACCAAAGCATCCCTTCTCCGATGTAAGCTGAAATCGGAATAGCAATATTGTCAAACACACTGAGACAGAAGCCTGTATCATTTGGAGAAATGAGTGGGAAATGAATTTCCAATATGTTAACATGTAATGAAGCAATCCTATGCATGTGTATATAGGAAAAAAACTACAACTCCCAGCATTCCCCAATAGGGTTGTGCATAAGTCCTCTTGATTTCAATAACCTGGCTCCAAGACATTGCATTGCAGCCCTAACTAAGGCTCTTTGATCAGATGTCTGATAACTGTCTCAGACTAATCCAGATATCTCTTTCTCTGGAGAGACAGCGGGCGGGTTTGCACAACACTTTAAACGCAGGAGGGCTATGTAGCCTCCCTCAGCTTAAGGACACTGCGGGAGCACTGAGGAGAGGAGAGCAGAGCGGGGGATGACAGCTGCCGGAAAATGCCCAAGTGGCACTTTTGGGCAGCTGTCAGATGCTCCCCAGCAGTGGCAGGGACAAGCTCACCAGGGGGTGAGGGGGCCTCCCCTGCAAACTTCCAGGCCCAGCACAAGGTGACTCATCCCACACTTTTGCTTGCTGCAGCAGTCACTCTGGCCATGCATTCTCCTGGGTCTCCTCCTCCACCACAGGCACGAACACCCACCCAGTGGGCGGGAGGGAGGTGCCACCACACACTGCCTCCTCAAACGCCGTGTGGAGGGACAGCAGGAAAGAGGAGATTGCTCCAGCAAGCTGGCTGGAGTGATTTCCCCACCAGCCCTCCTTCATCGGGCTTCCTCCCAAGGAGCCCAATGACAGCACGCCCCCAGCCCAGAGCCACTTGGCCAGAACAGCAAGACTTTATGCCACTCTGGCCAAGGGGCTCTGTAGCCAAAATAGCTTGACTGTGGCTTAGCATGTCGTCTCAGTTCAGACAACACACTAAGCCATGGAGGGTTAAGAAAACAAGCCATGGCTTCACAGGGTGGCTTCGTAGCCACCCTGCAGGGGGTGGGGGGTGCCGGGTTCGGAGTTCGGACAACACACTAAACCACCACTCCATTGTTGGTGTCACACTTCCAACAACACATTCAACAGTGACTGTGCTACTGGGGGTGAAGTGTGGGGCTGCATGCAATGGCAACATTTAATACAAATTGAAAGTTTGTTTAAGCTTACTGGCTAGTCCTTCACCACGGTTTTAGTTCATAGATTTCATAGATCATAGAGTTGGAAGGGGCCTACAAGGCCATCGAGTCCAACCCCCCGCTCAATGCAGGAAACTAGAGGAGGGGTCTCCAATCCAAGTAATAACCAGGCCTGAACCTGCTTAGCTTTCCACGCTCAGACAAGCAGAGCCAGTATGAGCTACAGGCCTGTGGGTCTTTGCTTTGTATTCCTTTACTATTTCCCCCACCCGCGTTGTTGGAAACATTCTAAATCTCTGGTCTAAACAATGTTACTAAAATTCAAACCTCTTAATAAAATTGAAGATATAACAACATACGTATAAAAACATTCCAGAATCTGACATGTTACATGTGGGTTTGTGACACAAGAATTATTTCTCTGTCTCCATACTATCCTGAGTCTATGTGTTCTCAAAACTTATCTCTCCTATTTACAATATGAGGAGTTCCCTTTGTTACTTTATCTGATTGAACTCCTGTTTTATCATCAACCTAATGCTGTTTATTGCCCAATTGACAACTCTGTGTCAGGTCACTGTGAATCAAATATGGGCATTAACTGGTGATTGTCTATCACTGATCCCCCTGGCGACTCAAGTGAAGAAACATTTAATAGATTTCATAGATCATAGAGTTGGAAGGAGCCTACATGGCCATCGAGTCCAACCCCCTGCTCAATGCAGGAAACTAGAGGAGGGGTCTCCCATCCAAGTAATAACCAGGCTTAACCCTGCTTAGCTTTCCACACTCAGACAAGCTGAGCCAGCGTAAGCCACAGGCCTGTACTTCTACCTGGAATTCCTTTCCTATCAGCTAATTATCGATTAGAAATTGCCTGGCACCTCTGTCTCCCATCTGGGAAGGCTCAAATACAGGTTTTTATTATTCTTGTTCCAAAAGGCCAAGTTGAGTTGCATTGGCTTGTGGAGTCCCACATTTTAATCCAGAACTTTCTTAGGGCACAATCCTATGCCCCCCTGAACTTGTCTGGGGGTTCATAAGGTAGGTTGCCGCTACGACCTTGGAAATCCCTTCCGAGGACATAACAGTAACTCCGCCCACAGAGCACACACACACCCCCATTGCAGCCAGCACAGTTCTTTCCATGCCAGCTGGGATCTGACGACGGAAGACCCGTCTTCGGTACCAGCATGGCAGGGGGGAGCATTACCAGGGTGGGGAGGGAAGGAGTGAGGCACCACCATCCTTTGTGAAATCTAGGCAGTGCCTCAGCCTCTCCTCCTCGCAAGGAGGAGAAAAAAATTAGATGGCCAAAACTGGCCGTATGAATGTTTTGGAGGGTGAGGGGAGCGCAATCTTATCTGCCACACTCCTGCCTTCAATTGGATGCCCGTAATCCTCTGAGTTCAGATGGTTATGGGCACCCACACTTGCCAGGGCTGTCGTAGACACCTGATGATAGAATTTCCTAATTGTTTAGCTGGCACAAGGTGTGCAAATATGAAAGATTTACCACAATTAGTTTGGCCTAAGAGTGTGTCCCCACCATAGAAGGATTGCCAGAAGAGAGTAGCAGAAGGTTCTATGGCTGCATCCTCTCCTGCTTTCTTGGGGAACATTTCAAAATATGTGCACAGTAGGTGGAGACTGCTACCCTATTCTTCAGCTTCTCCTCTCCCCAACCCTTCAGGACTCCAATTATCCTGATGCAGTGGAAGGATGAAGCAGGTGTGGCTTTATAACCCTTGCAGTGCAGTCAAACATGTTTACTTGTGTTCAGTGGAGCCTGCTCCCAAGTCATAGAATCAGAAAAGTAGAGTTGGAAGGGGCCTACAAGGCCACCGAGTCCAACCCCCTGCACAATGCATGAATCCAGGTCAAAGCATCCCTGACAGATGGCTGTCCAGCTGCACCTTGAATGCCTCCAGATTGGGAGAGCCCACCACCTCCCTAGGTAGTTGATTCCATTGTCTTATTGCTCTGACAGTCAGGAAATTTTTCCTGATGTTTAGGTGGAATCTAGGTTCCTGTAACTTGAGCCCATTATTCCGTGTCCTGCAAACTGGGATGATTGAGCAGAGATCCTGGCCCTCCTCTGTGTGACATCCCTTCAAGTACTGGAAGAGTGCGATCATATCTCCCCTCAGTCTCCTCTTCTGAAGGCTAAACATGCCCAGTTCTTTCAGTCTCTCCTCATAGGGCCTTGTTTCGAGTCCCTTTATCATCCTTGTTGCCCTCCTCTGAACCCTCTCCAGTTTGTCTATGTCCTTCTTAAAGTGTGGTGCCCAGAACTGGATGCAGTACTCAAGATGGGGCCTAACCAGTGCTGAGTAAAGGGGAATTATCACTTCACGCGATTTGGAAGCTATACTTCTATTAATGCAGCCCAAAATAGCATTTGCCTTCTTTGCAGCCACATCGCATTGCTGGCTCATATTCAGTTTGTGATCTATCACAATTCCAAGATCCTTCTCAGTCGTAGTATTGTTCAGCCAAGTGTCCCCCATTCTGTAACTGCATTTGGTTTCCTTTCCCTAGGTGCAGCACTTGGCATTTATCCCTATTAAATTTCATTCTGTTGTTTTCGGCCCGGCGCTCCAGCCTATCGAGGTCTCTTTGAATTTTGTTTCTGTCTTCCAGAGTATTAGCTGTTCCACCCAACTTTGTGTCATCTGCAAATTTGATAAGCATTCCCTGAACCTCCTCATCCAAGTCATTATTAAAAAATGTTGAAGAGCACTGGGCCCAGGACAGCCCTGTGGTACCCCGCTCGTTACCTCTCCCCAGTTTGAGAAGGAACCATTGATAAGCACTCTTTGAGTCCACCTGATAGTTGTTCCATCTAGCCCACTTATAGCTAGCTTGCTAATCAGGATATCATGAGGCAGTTGTCGAAAGCTTTGCTGAAGTCCAGATATATGATGTCCACCGCATTCCCACAGTCAACAAGGGAGGTTACCCGATTAAAAAATGAGATCAGATTAGTCTGGCAGGATTTGTTCTTGACAAATCCATGCTGGCTTCTAGTAATCACTGCATTGTTTTCAAGGTGCTTGCAAACTGACTTTTTTATAATCTGCTCCAAAATTTTCCCAGGGATTGATGTCAGACTTACTGGCCTATAGTTCCCAGGTTCCTCTTTCTTGCCCTTTTTGAAGATGGGAACAACATTTGCCCTCCTCCAGTCATCTGGCACTTCACCTGTCCTCCATGATTTCTCAAAGATAATAGACAGTGGTTCTGAGAGTTCTTCTGCCAGTTCCTTTATTACTCTAGGATGCAGCTCGTCAGGCCCTGGAGATTTAAACTCGTTCAAAGTCATCAGGTGCTCCTTGACCATTTGCCTATCAATCTCAAGTTGCAATCCTGCCCCTTCAGTCTGAACTTCAGATTTGCCAGGGGGGTCATAGACTCTCTTTTGGGAGAAGACCGAGCCGAAGTAGGAATTGAACACTTCTGCCTTTTCTTTGTCTTCTGTTATCAATTTGCCATCCTCATTGCATAGTTGAACCACCATTTCTTTCCTCTGTCTTTTGCTATGCATGTAGCTGAAGAAAGCTTTCTTGTTGTTTTTAGCATCACTCGCATTCCTTAGCTCATTCTCGGCTTTAGCCTTCCTGACACTATTCCTGCAGTTCTGTGCTACCTGCCTGTACTCTTCCCTTGTAGCCTGTCCTTCCTTCCACTTCCTATACGTGTCCTTTTTTGTTTTCAGGTAATCTTTGAGTTTATTGTGAAGCCACATTGGCTTCTTCTGTTGCCCTCTGCCTTTTTTCCTTGTGGGAATTGTTTGCAATTGTGCCTTTAAATATTCCTTTTTTAAAAACTCCCACCCATCCTGGGCTCCTTTTCTCATTAGAGTCGCTTGCCATGGGACCTTACTTATCATTGTTCTGAGTTTGTTAAAATTGGCTTTCCTAAAATTCAGGGTACGTGTTGGCTACACTCAGCTTTTGCTCCCCTTAGAATCAAGAACTCAAGTACAACATGGTCACTTTCAAGTATAACATGGTCAAGTATAACATGCCACTTTATCCACTAAGTCGTCTCTGTTGGTTAGAATCAGGTCAAGGATAGTCGATCCTCTAGTTCCTTCCTCCACTTTCTGTAGGAGGAAGTTATCAGCAGCACAACTCAGAAATTTCTTGGAGGGGCCATGTTTGGCTGAATAAGTCTCCCAACAGATATTGGGGAAATTGAAGTCCCCCATTACTACCACATCATGCCTCCTTGAAACAATGGCAATTTGCTTTTCAAAAGTTTCATCCTCGTCTTCTCCTTGATTGGGTGGTCGGTAGTAGAGTCTAACCACCATGTTCGTTTTATTCTTTGCCCCCTTTATTTTAACCTAGATGCTCTCAATGGGGCTGCCAAGCTCCTCTTCCTGTATCTCTGTGCAGAGATACGTATCTTTAACATACAGCGCAACTCCACCTCCCTTTCTGTTGCTTCTGTTCCTTTTGAACAAGTTATACCCTTCAATTGCTGTATTCCAGCCATGGGAGTCATCCCACCAGGTTTCAGTTATCCATATCAAGTCGTTTTTGCCCTCATGTATCAAAAGTTCAAGTTCGTCCTGTTTGTTGCCCATACTCTGGGCAGTAGTATAGAGACATCGAAGACTATGTGCTTTATAGTCCAACTTTTCCCCTACATTTTGTGGTAGACTATCATTGGGCACTGCTGGAGCTGTTCTCTCCGTTGTGGCACAGAGGCCTTCTTCCATTGGAACCCCTGAGTTTATGTCTCCCTCCCCTGTTGGATTCAGTTTAAAGCCCTCTTGATTAAGTTCCTCATGCTGTGGCCAAACACATACTTCCCAGTCCTTGTGAGGTGCAACCCATCCTTTGCCAGCAGTCCATCTTCCAGGAAGTGTAGCCCGTGGTCCCAGAATCCAAATCTCTCGCATCGGCACAAGCTTCGTAGCCAGTCATTCACTCGGAGTATTTTTCTTTCCCTTTCTATTCCTCTTCCAAGTACTGGAAGGATGGATGAGAAGACTATCTGTGCCCCAAAGTTCCTTTCCCAACTCTTCAAAAGTCTGCCGTGATTTCTTTGTAACTCCGCTTGGCAGTATCGTTTGTCCCCACGTGGAAGAGAAGAAAGGGGTATGTGTCGGTGGGCTGTATGAACCTCAGCAGCTGCTGTGTCACATCCTTAATCCGTCAGTAGACCAAAGATTGCAGCCTTTAAAAGGTGGAGACACTGTACTTGGGCAAGGGCCTGCCAACTATACCACACTACCTACTTATCTGGGGATATGTTCTGGGAACAGCTAATGCAGTCCACACCACATTGCAGACTTCCACATTCTGATTTGGCTGGGAAATGAGTAAGTCTTGGAAGAAGAAGGGCTTTGTTTCCCAACAAGGTTCTGGGTAATGTTCAGATTGACAGTGTTCCTCCAAAGTTAGGATGAATGTTACTTGCCTGCAAGCTTGCTACTTAGCAAACTAGGCTGAAAGTCCTCTTTACAGCGGATCAGCACAAGCAACTGGATGGTCTAAGTTTGACTTTTAGAAGAGGAAAAACTGCTCCCACATTTTCTACTTTTGTTCCAATCCATTAGAGAGAAAGAATTTGAAAGATAAAAAATGACTTGCATAATCCCTTATTTTAAAATGTTCAGTTTAAAAGAGGAGTTAAAGCACTTACAAATTTATTCATGTGTCAAAAAGTATGGAAACTGTAAGGTGAAGCACCTAATCTTAACTTCTGTGCCATGCAAGAAGTAAACATGTTCTACAGTCTCAATTATTATGGCCACTTACAACTTAACCTAACATGTACTTTCCCTTGGTCTTTCAGCCCCAACACTCCACCTCTGCAGGTTGGGGGCATCAGTGGAGCTGGTCAGTGGTGTATCAATGTTTTCTATAAGTTTCGGATTCTAAACTCTTAATTCTGCCAATCAACCTCTTGTAAGCACAAAACACAATATTTTGCCAGTCTAACCAGAAAGAAAACGAGCAGAATAATTATTCACGCATTATCAGATCATTAGATGTCCAGACTAGCTCTACTTGTAAATTCTAAAGATTTTATTCATTTAAAACAGAGCCAGCCTGTTACAAAAACTAATCCTATAAAAGTTTACTCATAAGTGAAGGACTTACTTCATGAGGATATAGTCTCTAGCCCCAATGGCCATCTGCTGCCATTCTTGTGTACCTCTTTACACCCTCCATCAAGCTTGCCCTTCCCCCAATATACACAGACATATGTCCCAGTCCAAAACCACCCACTTTCCACTCAAAAAACCCTTTTCAAAGGGACCCAGAGTTTTGACAGCTAGCTGTCAAATTTCCTTTTCCCTTGAAAAAAGGGGGGAGCGCACATTTGCACTTTCCCGAGCACCTAGAGGCTCGGGACAAAGTGTAAAATGTGAACCCTGGTGGGGGATTTGAGGATCTTGCTGCAAAGGGGGCTTACATCCCCCTCCCCAAAAAACCCTTTTCACAGCTAAAGATCACTTGTGCCTTTGGTTTTTCTTGACAGCTTGCCTTCTGACAGCTATCAAGAAAAGCCAATGGTGGGGAAAATGTATTTCGAACCTCTTCTGGGTGATGTCCAGGGTTGGTACCTGCTGCCCCTTGGCAGCAATCATTCACAGTTGCGCAACTGCGGCTAGAATTTTTTTTTAAAAAAACTTTGCACACAATTTTTTGTGCAATTTTATTTTTTTTAAAAAGCTAAACAACCAAAAGCAGCCCCTCCAAGGTTCCGCTGGGGCACTTTGAAAGGACTTCTCATAGCTGTCAAAATGGGGATCGGGAAAGCCGGCTTAACAGCTGGCTTTCCCAAACTCCAAAAAAAAGGGGGGTAAAAAGCAAAAAAGAGCCCAAAACTGCTTGTAATTGTGGTGGAGAAGCGGGAAAAGACTCATTCCACCTGTGGTGTCCCCTGGGATACTCACGGGGGACTGAGGGGGCCAACAACCCACAGTGAGCTCGATCGTCTATTGGGGTAGCCATGGGTTATTTTACACACAGCCAATCCACCATGGTTTATTGCCAGGGTAGATTGATTTATTTTATTTATTTATTATATTTATACCCCGCCTTTTTTCCTGCAAGGAACCCAAGGCGGCTTATATAATCCTCCTCCTCCTCCTCTCCATTTTATCCTCACAACAACCCTGTGAGGTAGGTTAGGCTGAGAGTCAGTGACTGGCTCAAAGTCACCCAGTGAGTTTCATGGCCGAGCAGGGACTAGAACCCGGATCTCCCGAGTCCCAGTCCAACACTCTCACCACTACGCCACACTGGCACACATTAGCGAATGCTACTGACATATGCTATTCCAGGGGCAGGCAACCTGGTGCCCTCCAGATGTTTTGGACTACATTTCCCATACGCCCCAGCCAGCATGGCCAATGGTCAGGGATTATGGAAGTTGTAGTGCAAAACATCTGGAAAGCACCAGGTTGCAATTTTGATTTTATAGTATAATATAGTAGAATGTTCAGGCTTTATAATGGTTGGATGCAGTTTGACCTAGCTGTCTTAAGCACCACTGCACTTGTATAATGTATCCTATGAGAACATGAAGCTCACTATTTCTACTAGTGTGCATTTTGTATTTTATACATTTTACATTTTTGTGGCAAGAAACAGATGTTCCTTTTTGGCCCATGCCATCTTTCTGTTCCCACCTCCATACCAAAATGTATTTGATTTAATCAGCCATGGTTATAATAATATTGACTTAAAAACTTGAAATAGCCATTGATGTAATATTTCACTCCATGTAGCAAATACCAACAAAAGTTAATGAGAATTTACAGGGCAGAGTTTTATAGGACAGAAGGATCAATTCCAAATAAGATCAATTTTGCATCTCACCTCATTATGCAAATTGCCTTTTTTGGAATGGTATCGATATTATTGAAGTTAATACCCAGATCTAACTGTCTTGCCTTGGTAGAGCTGGGGAAATATAAACAACTAATACAGCATGCTTATTTTCAGGGTTTTTTTTAATAAGCACCACTGATGCATTATCTTAGATAAGATCAATATTAACATTAATGAATTCAACATTTTACTTCATTACATAAACTCTGGAGTAGTGATTCTCATTTTTCCTCCTGTTACTCACATCAGCCATAACGGGGATGTCTCTGTAACAATCTCAGTTATAAACCTCTGCAAATAAAAAAAAAATCCTGATTATTTATCATGGAACACATTTTCTCTAATAAGAACATTAGTTATAAACATACTAATTCCATGAACACAATGATAAACCAGGTATACCTACATCTAACTGCAGCATATTGTGGTTAGAGTGCTGGACTGGGACTCGGGAGATCCGGGTTCTAGTCCCCACTCAGCCATGAAGCTCACGGGGTGACTTTGGGCCAGTCACTGACTCAGCCTGACCTACCTCACAGGGTTGTTTTGAGAATAAGATGGAGAGGAGGATTGTGTAAGCTGCCTTGGGTTCCTTGGGGAAAAGGCGGGATATACGGTAAATATAATAAATAAAATAAATAAATAAATATGTTACTTTAAAATATATACCGGTATCTCTTTTAATCCTGGAGAAAGCAATCTTATGGTCCTTGGGTGACTGTCCCAAGGACCACAGGCTCAGAAAACCCCTTCCAGGGTCAAAGACAGCGCTCTGATGGGGGAGTGCTCTGAAGGGGGAGTTGCAGATCCAACTCCAACCCCTCACTGCCAGAAAATCAAACTAAGAGGGGGGGGCGTTCCGATGGGGGGTGGGGAATGTCAAAGCACAGTTTCATAAATTTTTTAAAGGCACCAGAAAATGGTACATCTTGGCTGTGTGGGGAACATACTGATTTTGAACACAAATGGATTGCTTAATTATTTATATTTCAGTGCATTTGTAGGCCGGTGTCTCTTCCCCTCTAAAAGGCGCTCATAGGGACTTACATAGAATACAGTATCAAGGTAGACACACACCACCTATCATTCAATGGACTGAAGATTTGAATGTATCTCCTACAGCCGTCAATGTCATATGGAATCTTTAGATATATGGACTGCTTATATTAACATATATACAGGCAGTTCCCGAATTAAGAACGCCCGACTTACAGACAACCCATACTTAAGAACAAACTTCTGGGTTCCCTGGTGCTACATCGTTTACATAGAGTACATATCATAGTACACTACGCAATTTGCATAATTTACACAATTTGCATAAATGCCCATTTTAATGTATAGAACGCTGTGTTGTTCCAACTTACATACAACTTCGACTTAAAGACATTCTTAAGAACGGAACTAGTTGTTCGTAAAACCTGGGGACTGTCTGTATTTGAAATGAAAGGGTTAAATTATTTTCTTCTCCTTTCTTTTCTTTTTATATCAAAGGTGATGTAAATGATTACTGTGTATAGATATGTTTTATGATATTGTGGAGAGAAAGCCAGGCCAGGTACACCCCACACACACACCGCCACCGCCATCATAGCTTCTGCCTGGGGCAGAAGCAGCCCAGTTCTGAGCAGTCATTTGCATCAGCCTTCATTTACATTCACCTCAATGGGACCCATCTACATACTCCCCCCAGCAACTTCCCCTGACAGCTCACAAAGAGCTGCAAAGCACCTTCAAGCAGGCGGGGGCACCAAGATGCCCGGCAGTCTCAAAGAGCTGCTAAGTACTGTCAAGCACCCAGTGGCACCGAAGGTCTAGCAGGAAGAACTGGTTCTTCCTGTTAACAGGAAAGGGGGGCACGCAAGAGAGGAGGTAAAAGAGGGGTGCCAAGCCTCAGTAGGTTGTTGGTCATTGGGTGCAAGGCTGCACGAACCATCCATGACTCCAATCTGGACAACAGGGCTCAACCCCGGGAAACAAACCCCGGTAAAAAAGGCTGCAGGGCTGAATGTTCTGCAGGGAGCAGCTTTCGAGGAAACCGGGTCGTTTAAGGTAAACCCTATGTCAGCTCTGCTTGCATGTATGCAAAGGCTTGCACGCCTCATTAACTTTTATGGACTCCTATGTTTACGGGAGGAGTTCTTATCTGCTTGTTTTGATATGCTTCATTAAACATACTATCAACAAGCTGTGTAGGTCGATTTCATTCACTATCTCAGCGTCAATGGTAGCGGTTCTATTCAAAGGGTCCGGGAACCACCTAGAGCAGTGATGGCGAACCTTTTTGAGCCTGAGTGCCCAAACTGCAATACAAAACCAACTTATTTATTTCAAAGTGCCGACACGGCAATTAAACCTGAATACCGAGGTTTTCGTTTTAGAAAGACAACTCATACAGTTGTCCGAACTAATTAACATCTTTTGTCTTTAAAGAAAAACACAATAACAGAGCTTTCAATGATACAAACAGTTTTTTGTTGGGGGAAAAAAATCAACTCAAAAAATTATTATAGTACTACATTGTACACATAGCCTGAAGGGAATTTATACAAACTTTTTAAATAATTAGGTACATGTATTTTTGGATAAGGGATTCTCAACTTGTAATATGATTATCTGCCAGACTGAAATTGTATGGGGCAAGCTTTACCCCGGGTCCTTTCCCTGCTTCTACAGGTGTCGGATTAGTAAAAGTAAAAGTCAACCTGTACTAGGATGAGCAAGATGAACAAGAAAACTAAACGTGCTTAACACATTTTAAACACTTTATGTCTTGGACTGCAAACACTGCATTAGGTAAAAGTTTGCATTGGGCATGCTTTTGCACAATTAATGTGGTTTTTGCTATTGCATGCATGCTGATAATTTGTCAAACCTTGGCTCATACTCCGTTAGTTTGAGAGCAACACATGCAGCACTCAGGTCAACTGTTAGGGCTTTACATCCAAGCCATGCTCTGTGCATCATTCTTCAAAATCTTTTAAATGTGATAACAATGTAGAAAAGAATTCTGTAACAGGAATTCTAGAATAAAATCATTCTGTTCCACACTGTGAGAAAGAACAAAATCATTCGTGTTTTGCAGAAGGGGACAGTCTTTTCGCGATCTGGTGACCAATGGCTCGAGTGCCCACAGAGAGGTCCCTGAGTGCCAGCTGTGGCACCCGTGCCATAGGTTCGCCATCACTGACCTAGAGGGAGTTTTCTCAGCTCTGGTTAACCCATTCACTCCCGAACTCACGCAAAGAACCGGCAGCGGTCCTTCACAGATATGGTCTTTTTTCCCTCTCTCCTCCCCCCACTTTGTGGTTCCCCCCTTTTTTGCTTTGTTGTTGTTACTTTATTGGCTACATCAACAGGTAGACAGACAATTTAACTCCAAACCTTGGGTGATACGCCTTTTCTCTTGAGAAGTGGTGTTGGGAAAATGCAATTTGAAGCAAAGACATGGTGCAATGAACGAGTGTGCTTAACCCTTCCACTTATCATTTTCCCCCAAATTTTATTTAAATTTTAACATATAAACTACAAAATACATAAATATACAAATTATACAACATAAAAAACAACAAAATAATAAGTGCACACCCCCACCCCCACCAGGACCAAATAACTACATAACTATTCAGCCTTCCAAAATTGTAATGACTTTTGTGAAGGTGTACACCCTTTCCCCCTTAATAAAACAAAATCTACAAATGCTCTCCATATATCTTTAAAATCATTTCGATTTGATAATCCCCTTTTAACTTTAATACTACACGTTAATTTATCATTAATAGCAATATCCCATACCTCTTTATACCATTCCTCTATTTGATAATCACATTGCATTTTCCATTTTCTAGGTATCATTAACCTTGCTGCTGTCGATAAATTTGTAATTAAATCTTTAGTATCTTGAGTACAATAAACCTTACCATAAATTGATAGTAATGCTATGCTAGGACATACCTCTAAGTTATTTCATTTATCTCTTTGAAAACAATTTGCCAAAAATTCTGTACATGTTTACAACTCCACCACATATGAACATAAATGCCAGTTTCCTGACATCCTCTCCAACATAACACGGAGTATTTCTCATCAATTTGATTTAATTTTACTGATGTTAAATACCATCTTCTATCATTTCTTTTCAACTGCAACACCATTCCACCCAGCTAGCTTTATCTCCATCAAGTATCTCAGTTTCCAAAGCAACTGTAGATGACTTGTAACATACCTGCTGGTGGAAATCTTAATGTAGTGGTGAATATTTTTCTCTTAACTCATGTTGCAGTTCCAAATTCTTCCTCAGCCAACTCAGTGCATTTCAATAGCCATTCAGAAGGGCAATACTTTTCTGTTTGGTAATTTGGGGATGGTCCCTATTATTCCCATGTCTGTGTAAGCAACAAACCACCATGGACTTAATGCATCACAATGACCATGTGGAAATTGATTAAACTAACAAACAAACAAAAAATCAGAATAAGACTAAAATACAGTTAATCTCCTGAAGGTCAAATCCAGCCCAAGCAGACAAATCTCTCCATGTTTCACAATGTTTTTGCAGATCTTCAAAGGATGGGATTTTCATAAATATAGGGCAGTGCCTGAAAATACCTCTGTGCCCTTGTTCATTTATTATTATTATTATTATTATTATTATTATTAATATAATAATAATAATAATAATAATAATAATAATTTTATTTAATACATTTTTATACTGCCCAATAGCCGAAGCTCTCTGGGCGGTTTACAACAGTTAAAACCATAAAATATGATACAATATAAATATAAAATTTAAAACCAGATTAAAAACAAACCAAAGGGCAGGACATATGAAACATATACAATACAGTAAATATAACTATACAATACACTTGCTGGAGAAGGGGGATGGTGCCCTTGCCCTTGTCACTCCCCTTGTCACTCCCCGAAGGAGCGACCCAAAGGCCCACCCCCACAACCAGCCAGTCTATATGTCCCTTCCAGGTAAGTGGCAGGTGAAGGTGGTCAGCAAACACCAGTTCAATACCTGGGGGCCTGGCCCTGCATGGAGTGGTAGTCTGCCAGGTAGGAGGTACAGAGGTAGCTCTGTCAGGCAGAAGTCCACAGGAAGAGAGCAGTGTTGTTGGTGGTGGCAGGTTCATGGATAGGAGAGTTATTTGATCAAACATAGATATGTTGATGGGAGGCAAAGGAGGAGGAGCCAGCTTCTAAAAGTAGGGTTGTTCTTGCAGATCTTCAAAGTGTGGGACAAGTGGGGAAGCATATAGGATACCAAAGGATATGCACAAGTTCCAAGGAAAGATAAATTTCTAAGGCAAGTGGGGGCACTATAGTGCCTCACTATACCCACACTAATTAAGGCCTGGATATGGCTGAAGTTTGGTTGCTAGTAGCGCTAGAAGTAACCAACTACTACATAACTACTTAAGGCACCGGTGGGTTGTGCTCCCTAGCAGAGAACCCTCAATGATCCATTTTGGATTTGTGCAACGATTGTATCCT
The DNA here is from genome assembly GCA_021292165.1 of Shinisaurus crocodilurus. NCBI lineage: Eukaryota > Metazoa > Chordata > Lepidosauria > Squamata > Shinisauridae > Shinisaurus > Shinisaurus crocodilurus. The sequence continues at coordinate 135,527,935 of CM037878.1, forward strand.
CACAGCCCTATGACCTCCCAAACTGACTTGGGAGAAAATGAAGCTCGACAAGTGCGGCTTTGTTCTAATGATAATTTCCCTGTGTGTGGTTTTAGGAGGGTCCAGAGACACCCTCCCCTATCCCTCGTCTTGCCAGGGTGGGGCTCCCGGGTTTCATCTCTCCCGCCCCACCCCCAGATAGTCAGCCTCCTCCTACCTCAGTTTCATTTCCAATAGCAATATGAAGAACGGGCTACATCGCCTGTCATAAGTTGCCTTCTTTAAGCCGCAGCCCTCCGTGCCTCATATGAGGTTAAAAAGGATGGTCTGTTGTTGTTGTTTTGCATTTTCATTGGCAGGTATTTTTTCTATTATTTTTTTTTTTTAAATAATCAGAAGCTTCTCACACGAAACTACATCTGAGTTAGCGAAAGCACGGGCTTGGCTTTTACCGTGTGGCGGCGGCGGGCGGGCGCAAGGCAAACTGCTGCCCAATCGCAGCAGATACGCTAAAATCTTGGATTTCCTCGACTTTTTCCCGTATAGGCAGAGCTCCCTTTCTGCTCCGAGGAAGATTAGGAAAAGAGAACGGCGTCAAAAGTAAACACAAATTCTCTTCCGCAAACAACCCAGCCAAGCTACAATCATCTACCTGCCCATCTGCGAGTGACCCTCACTGAACTCAGCGGGGCTAACTTCTGAGCGGGCGCGTAGAGTATTGCGCGGTGCGTAATTCTACCTTCATAAATCTATGATCACATACGTAGCTCTCTGTCCTTGTCCGTAAGCTCCGCCCACTCGCGAGCCCGGCAGTCCTCGCGTTCCTTCCTTCCGGCTCGCCGTAGTCTTGGCGGAGGCCGCCCTTGGAGGGTTGCGATGGCCCTTGGTGGGGCTCGAGGCTGGCTGCGGCCTGTTCTCTCGCTGCGCCTGCTGAAGTGGAAGGCGACGGCCCCGAGCGGCGTCCGTGCTGGTCCGTGAGTTGTTGCCTCCACCCTGCGAGGAGGAAGAGGAGGAGGGGTCCCGACGGGCGCCTGGCCGGCCACCCACCTTGGGTCACCTTCTCCCTCCCTCCACCCCGGATTATGTGGCGGGCTTGAAACTAAGCGGGGAAGGGAGGAAACTGAGGCTGCAATCTAGTGCACACTTTTGGGGAGAGTAATGCCCCTGAAGAGACCTCTGAGAAAATATGAGTAGGATCCGGCTGTAATTTGTTTTCAGCCTGATCTGCCTACACCCTGAGTTCACTTGGGCTTCATTCCCAAATCAGTGTGCAGAGAATCTCCAATTAGAATTGCCACTTTGGTTACACCAATAATTTTAGTGGGATTTAAATAAACAAAAGAGAGAGAGAGAAGTGCAAAGTTATGGAGCTTTAAGGTCAGCCAGGTACCAGTTTTATTTAAGGGATATTGAATAAAACACACCCCAATTTCCTCTACTGCTTTTAGGTTGCCCCTGCTCCAGGGCTTTTTCTTGTTCAGGGTTTCAGTTGCCTTTCTGGGCACTTTGTGCTTTTATGTAGAAGGTTGCATTGTTCCCACATAAAGGGCTGTCTGCTAGATTTCTGCCAGCTTTAAGTTAGCTTCAGCTCCTTTTGAAATGCAGTAAAATGAACTGAAGATGGAACTATATATGCTGCTGAAAACTATTGTGTTGCCCCCCCCCCCATCCTCACCCGCCAGCGGCATTCATGGGAAATGAAGATGGCAGCAACTTGACAGACACCAAGAAAAGTGTTTGGGGACACTGGGCTCCACATTGCGTACCCATGCTCTACATCATTGGTTGCCACTGATGCAAGCAGTGAAACACAAGGTAGACCTGATAAAATCAGAGAGTGAAATGGGGAGAGCTTGATGGATGGCTACCATGTCCATTGGTAGCTCCATTTTAATTGTCACATCTAGTTTTGCCCGAAGATGAGTACACTGCTGAACTATTACCCCTCAAATTGTGAATTCCAAGCTTCTTTTAATACAGACCAAAATGAATTTAGTTCCACAGTGCTATATTGTTTCTGCAGTCCATAATCTGTTTTTTGTAATCTCTTTCCCCTGTATCCTCTTTGGGCTTAATGGTATTTCTGCTTCCAGCTTCGGACTTGCCCAGGCACATGCTGCCTGGACCTTACCCCAAGACTCCAGAGGAATGGGCAGCTGCTGCAAAAAAGTACAACATGACCGTGGAGGACTATAAGCCATATCCAGATGATGGCATGGGGTGGGTGAGCCACACTTGTAGGCCTGAGAAAGGGAAGAATTGTGTAATAGTTGGGATTATGAGCGTATGTGTCTCTCTTTGTGTAGTTGCAGAAATGAAACTGTTTAGCTAGCACTCCAGTGAATGTGCATACTTCTCTCACACACACAACATAGATAACTTTCATGATGGATGTTCAAGGAGAACCAAATCCAATAATATCAGGAACACCTGGGACTTTGCAAAGCCAACCAGAAAAGATCAGACAATTTTAAGAATATATTCAGATATACAATGTCTCTCACCATGTGATTGTACTTTGGAGATTTGATCACCCTTGTACCAGCCTAGTTATTGTTCCTGTTTGTACAGGGAGTAATTGAAGCCAGGGAGATTGAGTCAACATATTAGCAATATGAGGTCTGGAGGATCTTGGGGTGCACTAGCATAAGGAACCCTAGCATAATGGACCTCTACTGGTAACACCAATAGTGTTAGCTAGCATGACAGGATTCCCTGGAAAACCTGTTGCAGCAGCTAACACTACTGGTATTACATTAGGCAGTATTCTCCAGCCTTGGGTCCCCAGATGTTTTTGGCCTACAGCTCCCAGCATGTCCCAGCCAGCTACGCTGGGAGTTGTAAGCCAAAAACATCTGGGGACCCAAGGCTGGAGAACACTACATTAGAGGTTTCTTAAACATTGCAACGTAATTTATGTTAGCACTTGTGTCCAATTGGATACTGCCCGGTGTATCCCTGACTGATAAGAGGACTTAGATTTAAGTGAAGGCAGGAGTCCAAATTCAACAATGAATTTGTTGAATTTCAACATTAAGTCTAAAGTATTAAAGATAAATGAAAAATAGTCATTTATGTAATCTTTCTCTGGCAGGAAGCAGTTAAAGTCCCATTGGTGAAGAAATCTTAGCCTAATTCATGGAGGAGTTTCTGACTTAGACCACATTTGCAACAAGACTAGTACGTGGTGCAATATGGCCTAGCTGCCGAAGTGCGATAAACTTTAATATACCTACCTATGTCTGCCTTACAGTATCTTATAACCCTGTGGTTTTAAAAAATGCACAACTCTGAATTGGTTTTGTTTCCATTAAGTGGTAATATGTTCCATGCTTTCCTGATCAAGGATAGTACTGCTAAGGTGTAAACAAAACTTAAAAACTATGTCTTGCTGAACTTGCAGTCTAGGTAAAAAGGTGAAAAAGGCTAAAACACAAGTAAACTAGTTTGACAGGAGAAGGATCAGGGCTTTTTGGTATTTATTTAAATATATTTAATATAGAGAGAGAGTACTCAAATCTTGATAGGTTACTTTAGCTACTTTCTCTTCTGTTCTTTTGGAACAAATGTTTTTGGTATTTACTTGTCTAGTAGAACAGTTTTATGGTGAATTTCTTATACTTTCCACAGTTATGGTGACTATCCACAACTCCCTGACCAATCCCAACAAGAAAGAGATCCTTGGTATGATTGGGACCATTCTGATCTGAGGCGTAACCATGGAGAGACTGTAAGGATAATGGGTTTTTGCTCTCCATTTCTGTTATTTCAGTTTGCAGTCTAGAAGCATACGTTAAAAAAAATAACCTGTGGCACATTTGGTGTCACAAGTGTGTTTGAGTATGATTGGATTTGTGACATTCTGTTGAATCACAGTTTTGATGGTAACAAGCTCAAAAAAATCTTCCCGTGGATCTAGCACTCATGTGTGCATTCTGCTCCTACTTCCTCAGTGTACTTGTATCTGCATTTAAATCCAAAATTTTATTATGAAATTGACAGATTGTTTGTGTATTAAATAGATGTTATCCTTGCAAGTACTGGGCTAACAAATTGCCGTTTCTAGGCATGGCAGCATGGGTGTTTTGTTTTTTTATATAGCACCATGCTTTCTAGAATAATACAAACTAACATATCTTTGTGATCTGGATGGCAATAAAAGTACTTGCTCTTATATGCTAATATTATATTATCAAATATGTCATAAGCTTCAAAATAAAGTTTTCTGTTCATTTTTAATTTTCATGTGCCTGGTTCACACATAATGCTAACCCATGGTATGAATTGTTGAAGTCTGGGTTGTTGTGATGTGTGAATGCGGCTGCACTAACACACATTGATTGGGTCCGCACAACATGACAGCCCATCGTGGGCAGCTAGCCACAATGGGTTGTCGTGTCATCCGAACCTGGAGCAGTTTCTGCAGGGTGCCTTAATTTTTGGGAATAAGCCCCCCTGACAACCCATGGTTTGTTCTAGGGATTATCATACCCACAATGGGTTGTCATGCCATCCAAACCCATGAGAGCAATTTTATTGTGGATTGCTGGGATTGGTTACAGAGCTGCTCAGTCAGAGCAGCATAAACACCTGCCACTCTTCGCAATCTTGCCCCACCTCCAGCCTCTCGCCAGTGACTGCCCCTCCACCGATGCCCAAATGGCACTTGTTTGCCACTCCTTTTTTAAAAAAAATTCAGGGCTTCAGGAGCACACAAATGAGTTTGGGGGTTTCTTTTGTTTTTACCATCCTTGCGCAGGAGTGCACTTTCGCCTGTCTGCGAAAAGGAGCTGTGAAAAGCTGGGGAGCCAATATCTCTCCTTTCTAGAGATTCAGGGAAATCCTGAATGGGACGAGGGCACTGACAAGTGTCAGCTCAACACTTAAAAGTGAGAAGATTACATTGCCAAGTGGGAGATATTGTCTACCACCTCCTTTTGATCACCTACTTCGCTCACTTCAGCACTCTTGTTGACATCTGCAACATACAAGGAAATTGATGGGGCAAAAAACAAAAACGAACCCATTTGTGTACTCTTGAAGCCCCGATATTTTTTTTAAAGGTGGCAAATGAAAAGGTAGTGATTGGAGCGGGGAGGGGGCTGGGAAGAGGAGACAAGACAGGTTCTGCCACAAAAGACACTGGGATGCATGCTGGAGGACTAAGGGGGAAGGAAAGGGAGAACAAGCAAAGTCTGATAGTCCATTGGGCGTACTGTGGGTTGTTCTGCAAACAACCCACACTGTAGCTTATTTGCAGGGTGGCTTAGCGTGACATGATGGTTTGTTTACCACAAACAACCCAGAAAGAGAAACCATGGTTTCTTTTTGTGTTGTGAATTCTGGGTTGTTTAAACCATGGGTGCATACCCAGAACCATAGCTTTATTTATTTATTTTTATTATTTTATTTTAATTATTCGATCTATACCCTGCCTTTCTACCAAAGAATGTTACTCAAGGCAGTTGTTTCGCTAGGCTACAGGGCAAGACCAGTTTTAAAAACCCAGCTGCTCTGCATGCCAGCACTGCAAAGACATTTGGGATACAGGGAGGGAGCAGGCGAAGGGGGAGGGGAATAAACAACCAAGGGATTGAGAAAACAAATCATGGTTTGTTTGAGCCTCTGCCAGATAAACCCTGGGTAGGGCAATAAAGCATGGGTTAGCATGTGTGAACCAGCCCATGGTGTATGTTTTTTTCACAATGTAGTTTCAATTTACCAACATCATTAGGTGTTAAAATATCTGAGATCAATATTGTGCTAGTGTTTCTGGCATCAAAAGTTGTGGTTTAGTGCCGAATGCAACCATTTTAAATGTTAACACATGCTTCTGACAAGTATATAGGGCCCCTGGGGCTGGGATACACTTTTATCTTGGCTCCAGTGAAACAATGTCTTACAAGGCCCACTGACAATCAAGGAGCAAATGTATGTAAACAGGTGTGTTTTAAGGCTGGAGCTTATATTCAATTTGCCATTTGTGTGGAATTCAGCATTGAAAAAACTTTAGCTTTTAAAAAAAGGACCCAGAAAATCTTGTCCAACTGAATGAGACTTTACCTGTTTTTTATGGCTGAAGAAAGAAGGTTGGAAATGTGTTTGAGCAGCGTATGGTGAAATCTCCAAAGCCATAGGGTTTGGTCAGGGGCATAGGGTTTGATACATTGCACAGTTCCTGGTTGCTGTCTCTATGGCTACTATTCCCTGATTCTTGCAATATGCATATCTACAATCTATACACCCTTTCCTTGCCCAGCTCCACCCCGCACTTCTGCTGTCTTTGCACAGAGTCTATGTATCTATGACACATTTTTGGTACATAGTGCTGTGCCTCATGCAGTGTGTTTGTGTATCAGTATGATGCCTGAAAATTCCAAAATCAGAATAAGCAGTTGTCAGGATCTTGTTTGGAAACAAAATATCAAGGACCATGGCCTGTTCTCTATTGGACAGCTTTTAACTGTGCAGAGTTTGAGTTGGTGTCGAGCCTGGAAAAAGAGAAAGTTATATCTTCAGTTGGCATAAGGTACACAAGTCTTTAAGATGTAGTTCCATTGTCATTTGAATTGTCTTAACACTCACAGATGTCTTCTCCAACTAAATGTAAACTTCCCTGTTCTATCTTATTGTGACCAATACTACAAGCACTGTCTATCCATCTGAAAAGGTCATAACTCTCTGAGCTATATGACATTTCCAGGCCCACTATGGATATTTTCTCCCAATGTTTCAAGGGGAAGATTTATTCCTGTTGATGTGTGGAATAGGTCAGCTCTGAACTTTTCTATTGAGAATCTCCAGTTAATAGTACTAGTAGTACCGTAAATGTCTGTAAAGTCCTCTCCAGCACGCTCTTATCTCCATAACTGCAAGAGAAGTCAAAACTTTAGTGGGCTATTAGAGCACTGCATAACCATGCTTCTATGTCTTCTTTTGACCAGATGCACTGGAATTTTGATATGTTCATCCGGACACGTGTTGACACCTCCCCCACAGTTGTCTCCTGGCACACAATGCGCAATTATCTCTTGGGTTCTATTGGCTTTATGCTTGTCATGTTTGGTCTTGGTGAGATATATCCATCCTACCAGCCTGTGGTGAGTTTCTGAGCTGGCTTTTAGTCAAGGGGTCTTGAATCACTATGGCTGTGATGGCCCTCCAAAGTTCATGTTTAGACTTCAGTGCCCCATATAGTTATGGAAATCAAAATATTCTCTTGCTCTTCTGTTAAAAGCATCTTTGTCTACAGAAGGGGTGGGCAACCTTTTCAGGGTTACTGACCGCATTCTCATGAGGGAAAGTGGTTGTGGAGCGCAAAGTGCCAGTGGTGAGCAAGGCCAAAGCCAAGAATGAGTGTGAATAGACCTACACAAAATACATATATATACACACAGCCACCCACTCAAGCAGCCAAGGAACAACACAGAAATGGCAATCTTGGCTGCGCTGGCTGGGGGCCAAGGTTAAAGCCACTTCTCCCCCCCCCCCCCCATATGAACATCCTATCTCTGTTCTGCTAATAGCTGCACTAGAACAGTGATGTGTTCCCCACTACCCAACTGATCAGCCTGGAAAAGTGGATGGGGCTCTGCAGGCTACATGGACAGAAGCCAAGGGCCACATGCAGGTTGCTCACCTGTGTTCTGCAAGGATGAATTTCTTCCTTCCTACATCAAGTCCTTGAGCATGCAATACTTGCCTTCCTTAGGCGAGCGATACTATAATTGACTACCATGGCTTATGCACGTGGCACTGTGTGGGGCAAGGTCAAATGGTTTTCAAAAACCAGGGTGTGGTTTTTGAGGTGTGTGGTTTGTTTGGGCCTTCTGGTCTGAGAATCTGTACTCTAAATAAATCATGTGACTAGTTCTTTCTTACTGTTTCATGTCTCCCCTTCTCTGTAGGGACCGAAGCAATATCCCTACAACAATCTGTATCTGGAGCGAGGGGGGGATCCCAACACAGAGTCCCCACCGGAAGTGAAGAACTATGAGATCTAAGTGTCTGGAATCACAGCTCTTTATCCTCTCTAATCAGAGTTATCTGCAGAGCCAACTATATTGCACTTGCTGTTCTAAAGATCCTGATGGGGGTGATGGGGAGACAACTATGAAAGCTCTATTTTAATATCTCTAGTTTGTATGAGTGTGCTGTACAGCTGGCTGTGTGGAGTTACTATACCTCTTTAAAATGTAAAGAAAAGGAGAGTTTTCTTTATTTGTAGCCTTGTTTTCTGCAAATCATACAAGATCAGTACATGAAGTACAATAGGTACAGGACAACCCTGAATGTTGTATGAAAAAGGCAAATAAACACAGATATTCAGTCAAATGTGTAGCTTATTCAGTAGGTGTAATTCGGCCAGCTGGTTCTTGCTGGCTATAGAGATACAGAACTGTTCAGCTTTGAAATGCATGTAGTGGTACCCCTGGAGTTCTTTTTGAAAGTCCTGTCCCTAGTACCCCCAAGGGTTCGCTAGGTAGGCTGAATTAGGTGGGTGTCTAGTTCTTTCACTTCTACTAAGATTAGATCTACCTATCCCAACAGAAACAATAGCTGCCACTTCCTACAAGGTTAAACGTTTTACTACCCTGTAAGTATTTTGGGGGTGAGATCTAACTGGTGTACCAAATTCTACTTTTATCAGCTTCTAATATGCCCTCCCTAGACGGTTATTCATTCATTTTTCCCCCCTATACCACCCATAGCCAAAGCTCTGTGGGCAGTTCACAACAGTTAAAACCTTAAAATACAATAACTTGATAAAATGTAATATAACACATTTAAATATTTAAAAATACAGTATAAGACCAGATAGCATTCTTGTAGTTTACTTGAGAGAACAAAGGTATTAATATGTGGTGAGATAATATTAGCCAGAATTAACCCAGAGTAAAACACTGGTTAAAATAACCAAAAAGTTAGGTTATTAGCACAACACAGAATTACAAAGGAATAAACAGCATTGGTTTGGATTTGTATTACTTGACCTAGTTGTTAAAATATGTAGGCAGGTCATAACTTAAATGGCAGCAGAAAATCCACAGTAGCAGGCAGTCGTTTAAGGTTTCAGTTACTGGGGTCGCATGACATGACAAGCCATCGTGGGTAACTAGCCATTGTGGGACACGGTGGGTTGTCATGTCATGCGAACCTGGATCGTTGCCTGCAACAAGCCCGAACCACTTGGGCAACAAGCCACCCTGACAATCCGTGCCTTGTAGGGGTGGTTGGACCCACGATGGGTTGTGTCGTCTAAACCCGGGAGACCAATCCCATTGTGAATCCAAGGAAGCAGCAAGTGAGAAACCCCTAGCTGCTCGTGCTGAGCTCACCCATACCACTGCCAGTGGCAGCTGCTCTACTGATGCCCAAACAGCACTTTGGGATGGCCATCACTGACTTGCCTTGGTGAGTGGGACCAAAAGCAAAAAGGGTGTGGCCAAAATACCAGCGTAATACCAGCTTAAAGCTCTTACTACCAGTAACAACCTTAAGAGGCATTTCTAGCTTTCAGAATGGGGAAAAAACTGCACAAAACCCAAGAAACCACTAAATGATTGGGGGGAAAGGGAGTGAGGCCAAGGGAAGGGTGCATGGCCACCTGGGCAGGCTGAATCTGGGCCCTGGGCCTGAACCCCTGCTATAACACATAACCATCTGAACCTTGACCCGTGCCTGTTAGTTGCCTACATCAGTAGCTGGCAGGATAGGTTAAACATTGGGAGTTGAGTGCTTCCATCTTATCAGCATTCAACTTCAGTTTATTGGCCCCCATCCAGCCCACTACTGCATCTAAGTACTGCTCCAGATTATGCACAGTCTCTACCGTTCAGATGTCATGGAGCTGAGTGTAATCAGCATACCGGTAAAACCTTGCTCCAAAACTCCCAATGATTGCACTCAATGGCTTCATATACCATATATGTTTAATAGCATTGGAGACAAAATGGTACCTTGTGGCACCCCACAGCACAATTGTGAGGAGGCTGTGGTACAGCCACCCAATGCTACTCTCTGGAGCTTACCCTGAAGATAGGAGCGGAACCATTGTAAAACAGTGCCCCCAGTTCCAAATCCACAGAGCCAGTCAAGAATACCATGGTCAATGCGAACAAAAGCCACTGAGAGATCGAGTAAGAGAAACAGGGTCACATTCCCATACCCTCCAATATTTATAGGGACACCTGTGAATTTGTAAGAGGTATGGCTAAGCAACATGAAGGTATGATCAAGAGGTCGTGGCCAGGCAACATGAGGGCGTGGCCAAGTATAAAAATTAGAGGAAACACGCAATCTTCTATATTAATTATATTAATTAAATTATATTATTATATATTAATTTGAACTGCTGCTAGCTTTGCTGTTTGTTTTTAATCTGTGGTTTTAAAATTTTATAGTCATATATTGTATTTTATGGTTTTAACTGTTGTAAACCGCCCTGAGAGCTTCGGCTATTGGGTGGTATAAAAATGTATTAAATAAATAAAATAAATAAATATTATAATTATTACATTATATATTTTTAATAATATTTCATAAGTGGCTTTTGTAAAAAAAATTAACCTTACTTAAACCCTTAATTGTTGATATCTGGTGTTTTTCGTGGGGGGGGTGTCAGTGCTTGCAGGGCAATCTCTCTGTTTTGAAATTGTCAGGATTGGCACAAATTCAACAGGTGAAGCTTACCCCCCCCACCCCCACCCCCAAACATGGAGCTTCAGAGAGAAGGGGAAGTTCCTTGCATTTCCTTCTGACACTGTAAACTCACCTGTTAAGAGGCACAGAGTCAACTCTGTTAGGAAATAAAATCTGTGGCAATATAAAGATAGGAATCATATGATAAATTCCCTCATTCACCTCTCCCTTGGTCCAAGCCAGTGGGTGCAGCCTCCACCGCCTTTTCACCCAGCTAACCCCTTTCCCGCAGCAACGACTACGTGCAGCAGAGGCAGCAGGTAGAGCATGCGTGTGCGTGCACGCACACATCCTCACCTGGCCCTCCCAGCTTAGCAGCATCTGTCCCTCCATGGAGACCCTGCAGCTGTTCAAGCCTAAACAGAGCTACTCTTAAAGGGGCCATGCCATGGGCAAAATAGCAGCTAAGCTAAAGCTGCAAGCTTAGCTGCAATTTTGCCCATGCCATGGCCCCTTTAAGAGCAGCTTAAAGGAGCTGGGAATTTGGGACTCTACATGACAAAGTGAGAAGCCATGATGGCTTAAGGGTTTTCATGAAGGGTCCCAGCATTTTCGTGTCATGGTAATAGGAGACTATGCACTCCCTCTCCTGATAAAAGTCATCCATCAGGGTGACCAGGGCCACTTCTGTCCCATATCTAGGCCAGAATCCAGACTGGAATGAACCTAAATAATCGGTATCCTCAAAGAACATCTGCAGCTGCTTCACCACTAACCTTGGAGAAAGGCCTGTGTGTCAAGAAGGTGTGCAGTCCCTGTGACAAGAAGGGAGGTCTGGAGTCTGGACAGGGATAAACTACAGTGATTTCATACACTCGCTCCAGTTTCTAGTGCCTTGTGCACTGTCCCGCCTGTTTCTTCTTCCAAATGTTTATTGTTAATGGAGCTGTTAAGATTCCAGCTTACACTGTGTATCAAGACAACTTCTCTGGCTTGATCACAAGTGAGGTGAAGAAGAGACTTGAGTGTTGCCCAGTTTAAGAGGCCTGGATGAAATTCTTCCCACTAGTTGACCAAGGGAACTAAAAAATAGACTGAATTATAACACACTCATACAACATACAATAGGAAAGGGGGTGCAGAGTAGGAAACTACTATTTGTAGACTGAGGTCTTCCTGAAGATAGAATAGGGCTCTGAAATATACCTTTCCTTGGGTTTTGATAAACCCATTCCTGAAGCTGAAGATGCATTGAAACTCCAGCAAGGAAAAATATGTCAGATTTAAAAAGAGATTGCAGTGGGAGATTGACAAGGCAAGGACCTAAATGACCAGGCTCTGGAAGGGCTGGGCAAAACAGCAGCAGAGTGGGGTGGCAGAACAACAGCATCCCACGGCTTCTAGTGACTTGTGTCTGGGCTGATGAGGGCCAGTGGAGGCAACTGGTGCTTGTTTGGCTTGTCCGCAACCAGTGGGAGGAGGTACCTGACCCTGGGTGGCCATGAAACCCGAAGCTTGCCAAGCTAAGGAGTCTTTGGAATCTTGTCAAAAGTGGGAAGGCCAGGAGACCAAGTGATTTCAGTGAAAGGTGCCTGCCTTGGATGGCCAAGCTTTTAGTGATTTCAGTAGCAGAGTGGGTCAGGCTGGAGGGTACCAGAACCAATGTCCATGCAGTCAAGTGGAACTGACTGGCAGAATCGGAACCTCAGTGATTCCAACAGCATGGAACCTTGCTTCTGGACAACCAGCTGTTGGCTGTGTAGATTTATGCAGCCAAGTGGGACCTTCCATGTGGGTAGTGAGGAACACTGAGGGCTTGAAGCCCTGGGCTTTTATACATCTTAATAAAGGCTTCAGAGGGGCAATGGCTGTCAGGTCTAACATGACAAAGGAGTCAGAGGAGAACTCTCAGGCAGTGTCCGCAGCCATTCTGGGCAGTAAAAACAAGGTTGGGGACAACTCTTTGGAAAAGCCATTACTAATGTCAAAAGAGGTGACCTAGGATGGGGAAAACTAATCAAGGACATGCTGGGCACAAAGCTAATCAAAATTGGACCTTTCAAAAAAATGGGGAAATTCCTGGTCTTGTAACTGGACTGGTGATTTGGTCATGCCTGAGATTACGTACTTCAGGGCTAGAATATATTTGCATATTCAGTAACTTAATTATTGCTTGGCACTCTTAATTATGTGTAGTTTTTATTTGATTGGTGTTGCTAAATTTAGCCTTCTATACGTGACCTTCAGAAATGTTAGGGTTTGGGCAAGATCATTTGTGCTGTCAGTTTTCCTGCCTTTGCTTTGCTCCGGCTGGATTTCTTAAAGTGGCCATACCAGTGGTTGCCAAATATCATAGGAGCCTGCAGTGCCAGCCCTACTACAAGCAGCCTACTAACAAGCCAGCTCTATTTCTCTGGCTTGTAGAATCATGTGGCATCATCATGAAGCAATTAGACTGAGGGCAATGCTTGCTTTTACTTGCGCTAGGTCACTAAGACTGGTTCTGAGAGTGCATTTGGGTCACTTAGAGCAGTCCACTGGTATACAATGACACTTTTTAAAGCTAAGCCCCTTTTATATGGAGTAAAAGAAAAGAAAAGACTCTGCTCTAGGCTGAGATATCTATTGTTAAGTGCAGGTCAGCAGAAAACATCATGGCTTCTTACTTTGTTATGCAGATTCCTGATTTGTTATGCAGAGTGCCTAATTTCCCTGCCTCCTCCTGCAAGCTATTTAGCTTAGCTGAAATTTTGCCCATGGACCCTTTAAGCAGGAAGGGAACAGACTGAGGATGTGTGTGTGCTCCACCTGCTGCCTCTGACCAGGCCCCCTGGGAAGTAAGTAAGACCCATTGGAAGACATTTGTACTTACTCCCGTCCCAAGTAATTGTGCATAGGATTGTACTGTTTGTTTTAACTTAATTCAAGTTAGTTAAATTCTGTAAGATTATTCCAGTTTAAGTGTTTCTTTAAATCTACATTGTGTGAATAGAACAGAAAAAGTGCTTTAAACTGGGGCCTTTCCACAATAACAAACAACAACAAAGCTGTTCAGCCCCTCAAAGTTACTCCTTGTGCTTAAAAACTAGAGCTGCAGAGGCATTGGAGCAAAATGCTGAAGGGGCTCAAAACCCTAATGTGTCTTTTTGTATTTTTCCTCCACCCAAAAGCTCCCCCTCCTCCGCATCTCCTTCTTTTCTTCTCCTTCTCCAACTGCCCTGAAAATGCAGGACCAATCCTGACAATTTTAAAACAAAAAGAGATTGCACTGCAAGCACTGACCCCCCCACCCCCATGAAAAACACCAGATATCGATTATGGGTTTAAGTCAGGTAAAAAAATTTTTTTTACAAAGTCACTTATAAAATATTATAAAATAAAGTATAATGTAATAATTATAATATATAAGATTTTGTGTGTTTCCTCTAATAACTTTTGTACTTGACCATGCCCTTTGGCTGCCTGACTATACCATTGGCCACGCCCTCATGTTGCCTGGCCACGCCCTCTTGATCACACCTTCATGTTGCTTAACCATACCTCTTACACATTCACAGGTGTGTCCCTATTTTCATCTGTGAAATGTTGGAGGGTATGAAATATTTGAAGAGTAATGTACTATAAATATCAAGTTTAGGAAAGGGTGATTTCAGCCTATGGACTGAAGAGTTCAGCCTATGAGAGGGGAGAGGCCTTGATCAGCCATGCCATGCCCCTGGACCGCCCTTGTAATTTCTGCTGGAATGGCCAGATCTGAACTGGCAAGGGGGAGGCAGGGTAAACGGGTGCATTTTTATTTTCTGGGAGAGAAGGCCAAGCTGTAGAGCAAGGTGCAGTCTTTTTTCTGCCTCTGTGACCTGTGTCTCCTGTTCCAGCACTGACTCTTTACTCTCTTATCCATTTCACCTCAGAAAGCTGACAGGGCTTGTGTGTTTAGCAGGGAACAATGAAAAGCAAGACCAGTGTTCGGCACCTCCCTCCCTCTTCTTGTGAAGCTCTCTTTGTTTTCCTTTCCCTTTCTTGGTGCCAATGACTAGATGGGTAAGGAGAGACAGAGGCCTTTGGAGGCAGCTCCATGCTGCCCTTCCACCCCTCTGGAAAGCAGAAAGGCCGAGCCCCCAGCCACTGGGGACCCCTCTTTCACTGCCAGTATTATTATCCTTCCCCCCCCCCCCCCCCCGCACAATCGTTGCCTCGAGGCAATGGCCATTCAGCACAGTGACACCTGCTGGTGAGGGGCAGCACTGGTCCCCTCCATGCCGATGCCAGACGGGCGGTAGGCTGGGAACTCTGCGGACGGCAAGGCCAGCCCTTCCACCACGAATGCCAGCACAACAGCTGCAAAACACACTGACCCTCACAGCAGGCCAGGGGCCAGCCCGGGGTCGTCTGGAGCCACAGGCTTCCCAGCAGCAAATGCAGCGGGTCATTGTGCCCCCATATTGGTTGCTTCCACATATTCATTTCTTGTTAATGAAGGTGCATTCCTGTGAGGAGAAATATTTACATTTGGCTTCCCAGGTGGTCACTCTCACACAAGACAACACAGGACCAGCTGCCTCCCAATCAAAACCTCTTTAACAGGCTCTGAGAGGAGAGGGTGAAACAGGGAACAAAAGTCTAATAACTGAGACAACCAACTGCCTTTCCCCTCCCCTTGAAGGAGTCAATGGAAAGTCCATTTCACATGCTAATCCCCATGGCTCTCTTCACAACACCTTTTCCAAAAGTGTTTGGGAAAAGCCCTTGTGGCGGGTACACAGCGCCCTGCTGCTTGGATTCCTCCTTGTTTAGTCCTGTGGGTCTCTCACTCCAGCAGGGCCATTTACAAGCGGGAAGAAATTAAACAAAGACTTTGGAGTTCATCAACCTCCCACTGAAATTCACAGCTGCTGAACAAACTAATCCCCTCTTCAGGGCTTTCTTCCTTTCAATGGGTTCTTGGCTTCAAAGACACTTTGGGAAAGGACTTTGCAGGGACTCACACTGTTCCTTCAATAGCAGTTAGTGCAAGTATTATGCTCAGAGCAAGTGCCTTTACAAATCCATACTGCTGAACAATCCAGCCCACTCTGCCTCCATCGAACATAAACATACCGATCTACTCTTAAAACACCGTCCGTGTTATCTTTCAGACATGTCCTCTTGAGTGGGAGTGACATGCTCACATGCACAGCTGCCTCTGTGGAGACAGAGAGACACGCATCACTGTTTGGCCACATGGGGATGGGACCGTGCTGCAAACAGAGTGTGTGTTCAAATGTGCTTCCAGCCAGCTGGGTAAGAACTACCACTTGAAGCACCACCACTTGGATTTAAGAACAGGCTAAGAGCCCTTCTAGATGGAAGGCTTCACAAGCAAGGCATGCTGGGACTATTCGTGCTAATGCAAACAGATTAGCAAAAGCAGTGCCAGGCACACAATCCCAATCAACAAAATACTGTAGTGTACTAGCTGGTACCTCCTCCTACTCCCCCACTTGTATTTCAGTGCTACAGCATTGAATCAGGCTGTGTAGAAACCTGCCATCCGGAGTCAGCGTTGCATTTATTCCTGACAAACCCATGTTGACTCCTACTAATCAATGCTTTATTTTCTAGATGCTCACAGACTGACCGCTTAATCATGTGTTCGAGAATTTTGCTCGGTACTCATGTCAGACTGACTAGTCTGTACTTTCCTGAATCTACCTTTTCTCCCTTCTTGAAGATGAGGACAACATTTGCCTATCTCCAGTCTTGCAGTACCTCACCTGTTCTCCAGTAGTTCTCTAACATTACAGACAGTGGCTCTGAAATAACATCCACAAGGTCCTTCAGCACCCAGGGATGTGAGTCATCTGGCCCTTAAGATTTAAAGTAGCTAAGTGCTCTCTAACCATACCGTTACCTATTCTGGGCTGCAAATCCCTCTGTATATCATTTGTTCTACTTGTACAGGTTGAACACAACTCCCCTTGTGGGGGCCTTGCTTCTTCCTCCCTCCTCCCCCCCAACCAGGGTTTCTGTGGCCACTCCTATGCCCTACCAAAGTCTACTGCTGAAGACTGGTGCCTAGGTCTGCCTGCCTATGTTTTTCCCTCTTCCTTGCTTATTGTTTTTCTTTCTATTTACAAGTAGTTAAGGTTTGTATGTGAGTCCTTTTAAATTGTCTGTGGAGTGGAACAGCTCTCCTTTTGTCTATCTGTCTAGATAGGTCTAATGCAGGGAACCTTTTTCCTGTCAGGGGCCTCACCCTTGCAAGAGTGAACTGTCAGGGGCCACATTATGGCACCGCTGCCAGAGTGTGGCCAGAGTCAAAAGCGGGCAGGGCCAGCCCTTTCCGCCCTCTGTTCTTTTTTTCTTTTATCAGTAGTACTTATATTGTTGTGAGGATAAAATGGAGAGGAGGAGGATTATGTAAGCCACCTTGGGTTCCTTGCAGGAAAAAAGGCGGGGTATAAATATAATAAATAAATAAATAAATAATCTAAGCAGTTCACATATAAATATTAAAAATCGCATTTACATGCATATTTCGACTGCAGTAACAATAAAAAACACATTTAAAATATATTATTAAAAACACTTCCAGCTACAATAACAATACAAGAAAGTATTTCTTTCTGTCTTGTCAAGTTCTATTTCAGAACAAGCTGTAACAGACGAGGCCTTTCAGTTTCACCTGTGAGGCTGAAGGCGGGGGGGGGGGGGCAGAGGCAGTCCTGGCAGGACAAAAGTGTTGCTTCATTCACCACCACCACCACACTTAGCTCCACACTCAGCATCTCCTGCTTTTCTCAGGAGGTGCTCTGGAATGCTACTAGAAACTTCCTATCTCTGGAGAGGAAGGCAATTTGCATCTTCCCGGCTCCTCCCTTGAACACAGACTTGTGCCAGTCTCCCCCATTCTGGTGACTTGACCGCTTTCATCCCTCCCGGGCTGCAACTGCACTTGTTGCTTGATCTGGGGAGGGGCAGAGCACTTCCTCAGTTCCTACCACTTCTAGGACAGCTTCCTTTTCCCCCATTTATTTATTTTTTATTGTGAATTTCACCTAGACAAAACCAAATTTTAAAAAACAGAAATTAGTAAATGCTTGTATTTAAATATCCATATAACAGCATAACTCCAGATGCATCGATTATACATAAGCTTCAGCAAAGGCAGACCAAATACCCATATATATGTTCATTCAAGAGTGGCATCTGTATGTCATCCGCTCAAACATTCAAAGCGTTGTTAGGTCTTTGATCCATTGCATTATAGGAGGTGAGCTTTTATCTTTGCTAGTGTGTAGTATTCATTCTTTTTACTGCCAAAAGGGCACGGAAAATCCATTTGCATTGACCATGCTTTAACTTCCAAGGAACAGGTTGCATTTTTGGACTGGCTTTTGGGAAGGGAAGAGTCAATCTTCACTCCTCCCCCATCTCCCTGCAACAAGTTCACTTTACTGGGATACATACCCTCCAATTGCCCCGAATTTGCAGGGACAGTCCCACAAACACTTACCCTAAGCCATCACTTCATACTTTGTTATGCAGATTCACAATTTGTTATGGAGAGTCAGGAATTCCCCTGCCTCCTCTAAAAGCAGGAAGGGAACAGACTGAGGATGTATCTCTCTGTGTGTGAGTGTGCGCTACCTGCTGCCTCTGACCAGGCCCCAGGATAAGTAAGACCCATTGAAGACATTTGTACGTACTTACATCCGAGTAACTGTGCGTAGGATTGCACTGTTTGTTTTAACTTAATTCAAGTTAGTTAAATTCTGTAAGATTATTCCAGTTTAAGTGTTTCTTTAAATCTACATTGTGTAAATAGAACAGAAAAAGTGCTTTAAACTGGGGCCTTTCCACAATAACAAACAAACAAGTTGTTCAGCCCCTCAGAGTTACTCCTTGTGCTTGAAAACCAGGGGTAGAGGTGTTGGAGCAAAACGCTGAAGGGGCTCAAAACCCTAATGTGTCTTTTTGTATTTTCCCCCACCCAAAAGCTCCCCCTCCTCCACATCTCCTTCTTTTCTTCTCCTTCTCCAACTGCCCTGAAAATGCAGGACCAATCCTGACAATTTTAAAACAAAAAGAAAGAGATTGCCCTGCAAGCACTGACCCCCCCCCCCATGAAAAACACCAGATATCAACAATTAAGGGTTTAAGTAAGGTAAAAAAATTTTTACAAAAGCCACTAATAAAATATTATAAAATAATGAATAATATAATAGTGATCAAGGTGTCTCCCCTGCCAGGTAAGTATAATAATAAGAATAATATAATAATGTAATAATAATCTATATATATAAAAGAAAGTGTCCTGACTCACTGACTGATTGACTGGCTCATCAACGCCCAGCTCAAACCGTTTAATCTAGGAACGTGAAATTTTGAAGGGACATTGCTTTTATGATGTAGACCCCCACTAAAGAAGGATTTTGGGAAATTCTGTCCCTAAGGGGATGGAAAAGGGGGGCAAAATCACCCCACTCTCATATCTGCAGCTTTGCAAATAGGCCTCACCTCATAATTGCTGCAGGAGCCAACTTGCTGCAGGAGCCAATAGCAGCAGTTATGCAAATAGCCCATACAACACTTAGAATGTTCGTATGAATTCCTGCAGGGGCCAATAGGGCTGGGTATGCAAATCTCCCCTAGGCCATTTCTCTGAGGGCGTGAAAAGTTTACATGGCGGGGTGAAAATGGAGGGAAACTTTTTACATGACTGACTGACTGACTGTTGTGTGTGGGGCATTGTCGCATAGGCTCCATCACGTTTGTTTACCCCAAACTTGGCATGCTCACTGTTCATCACCTGTAGACTCTCAGGATTAACCTGATTTTTCTTTAAGAACAGATATTTCTGTCACAAAAGATTTCTGCTGCCAGCACCCAGCCTAAACGTTACACTTTCAGTCAGAGACACTGCATCTTTTCCATACATGTTTCTTTTAAAAACAATTATACCAAATCCTAAAATCTATGCGAGCGCAGCCGTGGGCAACAGCTAGTAATATATAAGATTTGGTGTGTTTCCTGTAATAACTTTTGCACTTGACCATGCCTTTTGGTTGCCTGGCCATACCCTTGGCCACACCCTCATGTTGCCTGGCCATGCCCTCTTGGTCACACCTTCATGTTGCTTAACCATACCTCTTACAAATTCACACGCGTGTCCCTATTTTCATCTGTGAAATGTTGGAGGGTAATAATAATAATAATAATAATAATAATAATAATAATAATAATAATAATAATAATTCTTACCCGCCTCTCCATCTAGGTCGAGGCAGGGAACAGCAAAAAATATAAAATACATAGACTAAGCAAAACACAATACATACTATTAAAACATCTTTAAAACATCTTTAAAACATCATAAAACATCTTAAAATATCTTAACATCTTAAAGGCATCCTAAAATTCCGCCGGATAGGCCTGCCGGAAGAGATCAGTCTTTATGGCTTTTTTAAATTCCAAGATACTGGTGAGTTGACGAATCTCCTCCGGCAGGCCATTCCATAATCTGGGAGCAGCAGAAGAAAAGGTCCTCTGGGTAATACCTGTCAGCCTAGTTTTGGCTGACTGAAGTAAATTCTTCCCAGAGGACCTGAGTGTGCGGGGTGGATTGTATGGGAGAAGGCGATCCCGTAGGTAGCCTGGACCCAAACCATGTAGGGCTTTAAAGGTAATAACCAACACTTTATACTTCGCCCGGAAACTGATTGGCAGCCAGTGGAGTGCTTTTAAAACTGGTGTGATGTGGGCACCCCTAGGTGTACCAGTAACCAGTCTTGCTGCCATTTTTTGCACTAGTTGAAGTTTACGGACTAGGTATAAAGGTAGCCCTATGTACAGCACATTGCAGAAGTCAAGCCTCGAAGTTACCAGCACGTGCACTACCATCTTTAGGTCCTCCGACTCTAGGAAGGGGCGCAGCTGGCATATCAGCCGAAGCTGATAATAGGCACTCCTAGCCGTCGCATCTATCTGAGATGTCATTTGGAGCGATGGATCCAGAAGCACCCCCAAGCTGCGAACACAGTCTTTCAGGGGGAGTGTAACCCCATCCAGAACTGGTTAACATACCTCCAAACCCAGGTTGTGGCCTTTGACAGCAAGCACCTCCGTCTTGTCTGGATTCAGTTTCAGTTTATTTTTCCTCATCCAGCCCATTACTGCCTCCAGGCATTCATTCAGAGGAGACACACTGTCCTTCACCGACGCTGTTGCAGAAGGCATAGAGAAATATATTTGGGTGCCATCAGCATACTGATAGCACCCAGGGCCGGTGCAAGGCAGTTTGGTGCCCTAGGCAAGATCAGATATTTAGTGCCCCCCCCTTCCCGCTTGAGCCCTCCCTCCCTATTTCTGCCGCCCCCTTTAGCCCTGCGCCCTAGGCAGCTGCCTAGTTGGCCTAATGGTAGCACCGGCCCTGATAGCACCCCGCCCCATGCCCCCGGATGATCTCTCCCAGCAGTTTCATGTAGCTATTAAATAGTATTGGGGAAAGAATAGCTCCTTGTGGCACGCCACATAGCAGCTCCTTTTTGGAGGAGCAGCTATCCCCAAGCATCACCATCTGGAACCTACCCGAGAGGTAGGACCAGAACCACTGAAGCACAGTGCCCCCAATTCCCAGTCCCCTCAGGCGTTCCAGAAGGATATCATGGTCGATGGTATCGAAAGCTGCTGAGAGGTCAAAAAGCACCAACAGGGACACACTCCCCCTGTCGCTACTCAGGCGTAAATCATCTGCTAAGGCGACCATAGCAGTCTCAACTCCGTATCCTGCTCTGAAGCCAGTTTGAAATGGGTCTAGCTAGAAAATCTAGAAAATGCTGTTCACCATTGTTTGTTTTCGAAATAGTTAAAAGTCTGGACATCTGGCCATGATTCGTTTTGCTCCAGCATTCCTACTTAGTGTTTTCCCCCCTTTCTCTCTCTTCTATACACTTTTCATATATAATTAATACTATATTAATACTATGTATACTAATTAGTAGATTAATTAGTGGATTAAAATACCTCTTAGCTTAAGAGTAGCATGTGTTTTTATAAATTGCAAATAGGGATCGGTTGCAGGGATTGTCTTACCCTCTAACTAAAAGCCAGACTCTTTTGTTTTGAATTATTGTTTGTTTGTTTGTTGTACTATTTTCATTAAACTTTTTTGGTTTTTCATTGGGTGGGAGATTTGAATCATAGAATCATAGAAAAGTAGAGTAGGAAGGGGCCTACAAGGCCATCAAGTCCAACCCCCTGCTCAATGCAGGAATCCAGGTCAAAGCATCCCTGACAGATGGCCGTCCAGCTGCACCTTGAATTCCTCCAGAGTGGGAGAGTCCACCCAGGGCCGGCGCTACTGCTAGGCAAACTAGGCGGTTGCCTAGGGCACGCGGCTGAAGAGGGCGCGGAAACGCTGCGCTCCTCTTCGCTGCCGCTGCGCCGCCTCCGCCGCCGCTGCGCCAGGCCTACGCCTCCCCTCCCGCCCGCCGCCGCCGCGCCTCCCCTCGCCCGCCCGCTCGCTCGCTCGCCCGCCGCTGCGCCTCCCCCCACCCTCCCGCTCGCTGCCGCTGTGCCTCCCGCCGCCATCGCCACCCCCCCAACCCCCCGTCACCTACCTTCTCCTGCGTCGCGTCGCTTCCGGAGCCCCGCCCGCGTTGTTTTGGCTGGAGGAACCAGGGCAACAGGGCTTAAACAGCCCTGTTGCCGTGGTTTCCCCGGCAAAAAACAGCGCGGGGGTCCCGTCGCGTCGTGTCACTTCAGGAGGAGGAGGAGGCGGCAGCAGCCGCCGCCGCCGCCAGGGCGGGGGGGAAGGTAGGTTGGTGGTGGCGGTGCAGGGTTTTTTTTTTTGCTGCTTTGGAGAGGGGGGGGCGCTAAATATTTTTTCGCCTGGGGCGCCAAACTGCCCTGCACCGGTCCTGAGTCCACCATCTCCCTAGGTAGTTGGTTCCATTGTCTTATTGCTCTGACAGTCAAGAAATTTTTCCTGATGTTTAGGTGGAATCTAGGTTCCTGTAACTTGAGCCCATTATTCCGTGTCCTGCAAACTGGGATGATCAAGAAGAGATCCTGGCCCTCCTCTTTGTGACAACCCTTCAAGTACTGGAAGAGTGTGATCATATCTCCCCTCAGTCTCCTCTTCTGAAGGCTAAACATGTCTTTCCAGTTCTTTCAGTCTCTCCTCATAGGGCCTTGTTTCCAGTTCCTTAATCATCTTTGTTGCCCTCCTCTGAACCCTCTCCAGTTTGTCTACGCCCTCCTGAAAGTGTGGTGCCCAGAACTGGATGCAATACTCAAGATGAGGCCTAACCAGTGCTGAGTAAAGGGGAGTTATCACTTCCTGTGATTTGGAAGCTATACTTCTATTGATGCAGCCCAAAATAGCATTTGCCTTCTTTGCAGCCACATCGCATTGCTGGCTCATATTCAGTTTGTGATCTACCACAATTCCAAGATCCTTCTCACTTGTAGTATTGTTGAGCCAAGTGTCCCCCATTCTGTAACTCTGCATTTGGTTTCCTCTCCCTAGGTGCAGCACTTGGCATTTATCCCTATTAAATTTCATTCTGTTGTTTTTGGCCCAGCGCTCCAGCCTATCAAGATCGCTTTGAATTTTGTTTCTGTCCTCACTTTGAATTTTGTTTCCTAAAATCCAGGGTACGCATTTGGCTACACTCAGCTTTTGCTTCCTTTAGAATCAAGAACGCAAGTATAACATGGTCACTTTCCCCCAGAGTTCCCGAAACTGCCAC
This sequence comes from Shinisaurus crocodilurus, assembly GCA_021292165.1. Taxonomy (NCBI): domain Eukaryota; kingdom Metazoa; phylum Chordata; class Lepidosauria; order Squamata; family Shinisauridae; genus Shinisaurus; species Shinisaurus crocodilurus. The sequence continues at coordinate 135,551,289 of CM037878.1, forward strand.
TTTATCCACTAAGTTGTCTCTCTTGGTTAGAATCAGGTCAAGGATAGCCGATCCTCTAGTTCCTTCCTCCACACTTTCTGTAGGAGGAAGTTATCAGCAACACAAGTCAGGAATTTCTTGGAGGGGCCATGTTTGGCAGAATTTGTCTCCTGAAAGATATCAGGGAAATTGAAGTCACCCATCACTACTACATCATGCCTCCTTGACACATTGGTAATTTGCTTTTCAAAAGTTTCATCCTCGTCTTCTCCTTGATTGGGTGGTTGGTAGTAGACTCTAACCGCCATGTTCGTTTTATTCTTTGCCCCATTTATTTTAACCCAGATGCTCTCAATGGGGCTGCCAAGCTCATCTTCCTGTATCTCTGTGCAGAGATACGCATTTTTAACATACAGCGCAACTCCACCTCCCTTTCTGTTGCTTCTGTTCCTTTTGAACAAGTTATACCCTTCAATTGCTGTATTCCAGCCATGGGAGTCATCCCACCAGGTTTCAGTTATCCCTATCAAGTCGTATTTGCCCTCATGAATCAAGAGTTCAAGTTCGTCCTGTTTGTTGCCCATACTCTGGGCATTAGTATAGAGACATTGAAGACTATGTGCTTTATAGTCCGACTTTTCCCCTACATTTTGTGGTAGACTATCATTGGGCACCGCTGGAGCTGTTCTCTCCGTTGTGGCACAGAGGCCTTCTTCCATTGGAACCCCCGAGTTTATGTCTCCCTCCCTGTTGGATTCAGTTTAAAGCCCTCTTGATTAAGTTCCTCATGCTGTGGCCAAACACATTCTTCCCAGTCCTTGTGAGGTGCAACCCATCCTTTGCCAGCAGTCCATCTTCCAGGAAGTGTAGCCCGTTGTCCCAGAATCCAAATCTCTCGCGTCGGCACCACCTTTGTAGCCAGTCATTCACTCAGAGCATTTTTCTTTCCCTTTCTATTCTCTCTTCCAAGTACTGGAAGGATGGATGAGAAAACTATCTGGGCCCCAAAGTTCTTGAGTTCCCTTCCCAACTCCTCAAAGTCTGACGTGATTTCTTCATAACTCCGCTTGGCAGTATCATTTGTACCCACGTAGATGAGAAGAAAGGGGTATGTGTTGGTGGGTGTATGAGCCTCGGCAGCTGCTCTGTCACATCCTTAATCCGTGCCCTGGGGAGACAGCACACCTGGCGAGTCCATGGGTCTTCGTGACATACTTTGGCTTTAATCCCCCACAGGAGGGAGTCTCCCACTACTAGTACTCTTCTCTTTCTCTTGCTGTAGGCCTTGGTTTGATTGCCTCCACTTGACTGACCTTCAGCCTCTTGCTCGCTGTCACATTGGGTGCCCGGTAATTCATCCTCTGCAGGCTGTCCTCTGCTCTCGTCCTCAAGTACCTGAAAGCGGTCCCATAGCTCCAAGCTGCTTCCACAGGCGCAGAATGTCTTCTAGTTCTTCTGCTCCTAACAGTCACCCTTTTCCAGGGAGTTTCCCCTACATTATTTTCCCTTGCTTCAGCATTCTCTGACTCTGCCTCATCCTGCTGTTGCCCTCCTGGCTCCTGCAATACGCTTTGCTGCTGTAGTTCCACCGGTCTGTCTAAGACCTCTTCAATTTCTCTTATACTCCTGAGGGTTGACACTTGCTGCTCCAGTCCTCTGACCTTTTCTTCCAACAGTGTGACCATCTTGCACTTGTTGCACATGTAGGCCATGTTGATCTCAGGCAGGAAAACAAACATTGCACACACATTGCAGGTCAGCACCACTGGAGAGTCTTTTCTGTCCATAGTTCTCTATTCCCTTTTTGTTTCTGCCTTGCTTTTCGTACTGGAATGGCCGGTGCCTTGTCCTGCCTTCCCTGAATGTTAACAACAGAGTCCCCCTGGCCTATAAGTGTGTGTTACTAGAACAAAACAAACAATCTAGAAAATTTCTTAGGGACCTCCCCCTTGACCTCCCTTGCCGAACTCCGCTGCCAAACTCCTGTTCGCTCTCCCTGTGCGCTCGCTCTCTGGGAGCCTGCTTGCCTATACAGCGCGCCAAACAGCTGGAGCCTCCCCTGTGCTTCTGCTCAGCTGGGAGTCAGGAACAGAATGTTCACATATAAGGGTCTATGTGAAGCATTTATTTTATTTTTTTAATTTTCATTTGAATTTTTGTATCTTTTTATTTTGGTTTTTTGTATACTTTTGCATAGTAAAGATAAGTTTGACATTTTTTGAATTGTTTGGATTACATCTATCATTCATAGTAAGCCACTCTGGGAGCCTTTTTTGGCTGAAAAGCGGGGTAAAAATGCTGTAAATAAAATAAAATAAAATATAGTTTGACATTTAAAGGCATGTGATTTTTGTAAAAATGACAAGATTTGTAAGATTGGGGACATGAACATTAGGCCTATTTTGCTTTTCTTATGTTTAATATGATTTCATGGAATGTCAAGGGACTGTGGAACTTAAACAAGCAGGAGAGAGTCCTTTCTAAATTAAAAGCACAAAGCCGGTGTGGCTTCATTTTATTTATTTTTATTTATTTTTTTACAAGAAACTCACTTGATGGCAGAGGACAAATATACTCTGAGAAGGGATTGAGTAGGGGAGGTTTACTTAATGGGATACCTTTAATATACTTAATGCAGTTTAGGGGAGATCCTGGAGAGAGAGAGATTATACCTTTATTTCATTGGGTCATCATACTTGTTTTTGACTAGATCATTTTTTGGTTTTTTCATCTCTGTTATGTCAAATTAGATTGATTCTCTGGTAGTTTTGGACCACACCCCAATTCCTGCACAGTTGCAACATTCAGATGCACCCAGCCCCGCCCCCCAGCCCCTGGTATTTGGGGCCTTAATGTTTCTCTTCTAAGTGGTGAGGTGTTTAAGTAACATATCTCTGCTGAGCTACTTGAGTACTCTGAAATCAGTGAGGTTACAGATAGCTCTTGAGCCACTGAATGGGAGGCCTGTAAAATTTTTATTTGGGGCTGAATAATTGCCTACGCGTCTCATTAAAAAAAAAAAAAAATCGTAAACAATGCAGCCAACATATTTGAATAATAAGTTGAAAATTCTTATATCCATTTTGCTGCTTGCCCCACCCACAACTTTATCAGGACTTACAGTATGTTAAATATGAGCTGAATAATATTCTATCCCAACAGGCAGAAATTACTCCAAGTATGTTGGGAAAATGGTGAGCATCCAGGTAAGATTCTGGCACAACATCTCAACAGCAAACGCTTAGAAATTTAATTTCTGCTATAAAAGAAATTCATACACCATCATACACCTCTCCTGCAGATATAAACTTACAAATTTTAAAGCTCTATTCTGACTTGGATAGTATGGGTAGTGAAGTATTGGAGTGAGACCTGCACACTTCCCCCCCATCATTTGAATTTACTCATTTTTTCTCCCAAGTTTGGACTCTTCACAACAGCAGTTTCGTTTGGCTCCCTTGTGTGTGGAGGAAACTACGAAAGCAATTATGGGTATGAATGCTGGGAAGTCGCCCAGCCTGGATGGGTTTCTAACTGAATGGTATAAAACGTTTTCCACGCTGTTAGTTCCAAAACTACATCCTCTCTATAACCATAGAATCATAGAATAGTAGAGTTGGAAGGGCCTATAAGGTCATCGAGTCCCACCCACTGCTCAATGCAGGAGAACATAGATTCATAGATCATAGAGTTGGAAGGGGCCTACAGGCCATTGAGTCCAACCCCCTGCTCAATGCAGGAAACTAGAGGTGGGGATCTCCCATCCAAGTAATAACCAGGCCTGACCGATGTGGGCAGCCCAGGCAGTCACCCATCCAAGCACTGACCCGACTCATACCTGCTTAGCTTCGGCACGTGGCCTGCATTATGTGCTCTCGACGCCATATTTTTGACTCTCACTCTCTCCTTTCTTCATTAAATGATGCTTATATCTGTGGAGAAACGAGCCTTTGGGGGTACACACACACACCTCAGGTGTGAACCGGCTGGGGTGGGGTGTGCATAGTTAGCGTGTGGAAAGAGGGGCCCTTGGGGGTTCCTGCATGCATACACACACACACACACACACACACACCTCCTCATGTGTAAGCCAAGTGGGGCCAGTTGAGGGGGCTGGGAGGAAACGAAAGCCTCGGATAGGGCTTTCATATGTAAATAGTTCAAGCCATGAGTCATGAGTTCCCTTCCCCCTGCCTGGCCAGGTGAGGTGCATGGTGATTGGCTAAGAGGCAGCAGAGGAGGGGAGGGGGGGAAAGGTATATTTCCCAAAGCGTGGTTTTTTGGTCTTTGTCTTTGTTCTACCCGGCTGTGGTAATGGCGGAAAGCCAAGGACCCCAGGCACCTCCTGGTAAAATTAGCTGGATTGAGGGCTCTAGTAAAGGCAAGCCTTGTGGGAGTTTCACCCATCTCAGACCTGCGGCTAGATGGAGTAGTTCTCCTCGGGCAACAAGGCTGTGCTGGATTTAACCCTTGAAGAGAACACCCTCAGGTAACTGTTGTGTGCCTGAGAGTTATTAAGGAATCAGGTTTTATTGTGTTTTAGCTCTATTTCTGTGTACTAAAGTGTCTCTCTCTTTATTTTGTGTGCTTCTCTCATTTCCCTAAGCTTGGCAAAGGTCACAGTCATGCAAATTTTCAGCCTATTTCGTTAGATATTAAAATATTAACTGTTATTTTAGCTGATAAGTCTTCAAGAAGTTATTACAACACTGGTTCAAACAGATCAGGTAGGATTTCTCAAACTTAGACAGGGGGCTGACATTCTTAGATTAGTTGTAGACCCGATTGCTTCAAATAGTGATAGAATGGACCAGGCCGCCTCTTTGTATGCTGAAAAAGCTTTTGATAAAATTTATTGGCAATTTATTTTTGCTCTTTTGATTAAATTTGGCTGTCCTTTAGAATTTTTTAAGTGGCTTAGAATTTTATATTCATTTCTGAGAGCTAGAGTTATGACTAACAGGGCTTTTTTTCCACTTGAGAAAGGAACCAGACAGGGATGTCCACTTTCTCCTTTGATATTTGATTTATGTTTTGAATCCCTGGCTTGTGCTATTAGACAGAATTGCTAATTGGTCAAAATCCGAACTAATGCCGATTGGAGATTCTATATCTTGTAGTGTATTAGGAGACTGGCAATTTTGATGGTGCCCTGATGTTGTTACTTATCTTGAAATACTTATTCCCAGAGATATATCTCAAATGACTACGCTTAATTTGAATAAATTGATTAACGAGATTTCTCAGGATTTAGACAGATGGGCATCTTTAAAGCTGAGTTTGTGAGATATTAATCTTAAATATACTTAAGATTAATACTATACCTCAGATTGTTTATGTTATACATGGGATTCCCTTAACTATACCTGGCAAATATTTTCAGAAAATCAATGCTTTGTTTCATAATAATAATTTATAAAATGGAGGGGGGGGGTCCTTTCTCCCAAGATTATTTTTGAAAGGGCTGCAGCTTCCAATTAAAGAAGGTGGATTAGTTTTCCAAATCTTGCTTTATGTCACCAGACTTATCTGCTGGCTCATACTGAATTTTGGTATTTCCCATGATCCCATCTGCATTGGAACTTCTGCCTTGGTCACTTTGGGAATCTTCTTGTCTGCTTCCTCTCCATAAATGGATGGCATTAGGTTCTAGACATACAAGAATAAACTGAGACTCAATCCAGATAAGACGGAGGTACTGTTAGTGGGTGGTTCATCTGCCCGGCTAAGTGATATTCAACCAGTTCTGGATGGGGTTGCACACTTCCCCTGAAGGATCAGGTTCGTAGTTTAGGGGATGCTCTTGGATCCACAACTGTCACTCGAGGCACAGGTGAACTCGGTGGCATGGAGCACCTTTTATCAGTTTAGGCTGATATACCAACTACGTCCCTATCTGGACAGAGACAGCCTAGCTACAGTTATCTATGCTCTGGTAACCTCTCGTTGGGATTACTGCAATGCGTTATACGTGGGGCTGCCTTTGAAAACGGTCTGGAAACTTCAGCTGGTCCAAAATAGGGCAGCGAGATTATTAACAACATTACAACATTAGAAGGATAAATGCTCACCTTCTATAATGCAATGGACTGAGGACCTTATAACACTTTCAACATAAGAATGGGTGGTATTTGGACACCACCTTCAAATGGATAGTTATTTGGGTATCTGGTCTGCTTTTGTTGAAGTCTATGTATAATTGCTAGTAAGTTGTATTTTCACACACACACACACACACACACACACACACATATAGTAATACCTTGGATTGCAAGTAACTTGGTTTGAGAGCGTTTTGCAAGACAAGCAAATTTTTAAATATTTATTTATTTATTTTTTACTTGATATACAAGCGACGTCTTGCAATACAAGTACTGTAGTACAGCTTAAATTAAAAATCTCTATACACATTTTTTGGGGGGGATTTCGTTTTGATATAAGAGTGTTTTGGATTACAAGCATGTTTCCGGAACGAATTATGCTCTCAATCCAAGGCATGACTGTGTATATATATATATATGAAATATATATGCATTTCATAAGTATTCAGTGCTATGGATATATACAAATGTATATATGTATATTAAAAAAAGACATCTCAAAACAAAACAAACAAAAAGAATACCCTTCCTTAGGGTTTAGTCAGGAATCAACTGCAGTGCTTAACACTACAAAACAGTGTTTATTAAAAACAAAAGAAGATACAGTAAATCCAAGAAGGAAAAACAAAGCATGCACTCAAAAGAAATAAACAAACAAACTTACTGGAATAAACAACCTTGGCACAGACAACTCCCACATGGGACTCCCAACATCCGAGGGTTCTCTGGAGAAGTGACCCTGATTCCAAGCAACCCGCATCTATTTAACCTGCCCAGGGAGAAAAAAAGTATCTGCCTGATAAGCATGTGACATCAATTACCCCCTCTTGAATACAGCTGGATGGATATTACCAGGGCCAGTGTCAAAGTTGGGCATGGTGGGGCACCTGCTGAGGGCCCACACCCCAGCAGCGGCCCACTAACAAAAGCCCGCTGGAGTTGCTCCTCCCCTTCACGATTGCAACCTGCTTGCTCACCTGCATCTCGCTCTGGACCAGATAATGGTGGTGGTGAGAGGGAGGAGCAGTAGATGCCCCTGCCTACCTGCTCACTGGCTCTCTGCCTGACAAGCAAGCAAGTGCTTTTTGCTTGGCATGTTTTATTATGTGACGAATAGCAGTGATGAGAAAGACGGTGAGGAACAACAGGAGCTGGTGACAATGGCAGTGAGAAGGTAGACTCACTGAGGAGGGGCTATTGAGGGTGTCTTGCCCAAGGGCCCTCCAAAACCTAGAGCTGGCAGTGCTTTTTTGTTTGTTTCCCATGCCTGCCGGACCCTCAAGAAAGACTGAAGGGAAAGAAGGAGCTGCAGCTGCTTCATGCCTACCTGTCTCTCAGAGTACACTGGTGGGAACCTGTGGGGACAGGAGCAGAAGCTAGCACTGTTTGGATTTTCAAGGCACAGTATAGGTGGGCCCTCTTTCATGCCAAGGCCATGGACCAGTCTGATAATGGCGGCAAAAAATAAAGGTGGCCATTCATCAGATTTCATAGATTTTCATAGATAGATCTTAGAGTTGGAAGGAGCTTACAAGGCTATCGAGTCCAACCCCCTGCTGAATGCAGGAAACTAGAGGAGGGGTCTCCCATTCAAGTAATAACCAGGCTTGACCCTGCTTAGCTTTCCACACTCAGACAAGCTGAGCCAGCGTGAGCCACAGGCTTGTATAGATGGTGGACAAGTGGCTGGCTGGGCACCAGCTCATCTGTGATTATTTCGTCACTGATGTGGAGGGAGGAGAACATACTGAAGGCAGTGGATGAGGCTGGGTCTGCAAGCATTAGCTGGATTGCTCACAAATTCCATCTCATCATGAAGGAGGCTCTGGGTTTGGGAAAGTGCCACCTACACTCTGATCAATGTGTACCAGAGGATTTCAGGCTACTTCCACAGCAGCATCAAAGGCAGTCAGCTACTGCAGGAAAAACAGGCAGAATTGGGCATCCTGCAGCACCAAATAGTCCAGGGTGTGGGGGCGTGGTGGAATTCTACATGACTGATGCTGGAGCACCTGGCTGAGCAAGAGAGAGCTGTGCATTAGGTGGCATGGCTTGGGGATTTCTATGCACAAGATCCATTGTCCAGGGATCAGTGAGATGCCATATCACAACTGGTGGTGGTCCTGAAGCCCTTCCTGGAGACAAAAATCCTTAGCTCAAGCACTCCCCTTATTAGTCAGGTGATCCCTAGAGTCAAGTGTCCAAGTAGACACAAAGGTGAGTTCCTAGATTCTGGGGATCCTGTGGCAAACAGCCACTTCAGACCAAAGGTGCATGCTTGAGGATAGGCATAATGGATCAGTTGGATCTGTTGTGCCAGGAAAGGGTGTACATGATGGCCACTATGTGTGACTCTAGATTCAAGGTTTTGTGGCCCCAACACCAGCATGAAGTGGCAGACCATGTTGGTGGAGAGGGGGAAGAAGGCTCAGGCAAAGAAACCCATGCCTGACTTGTGGGCCAAGGCCATAGGGGCAGTGGCTGGGCAGAGAGGCAAGCAACCCATCTTCCAGGATGACGCTCAGACTGAGGTGTCATGATACCTGTCAGAGTCAGTGGAGGACTCCTCACACAATCCCTTCAAGTACTGGGCAGCCCACAGTGACAAGGCCTGGCCATGGGTTGTCCAAGAGCTAATCTCATGCCCACCAACCAACATCCCCAGTGAGACGGTGTTTTTGAAGGTGGGTGACATCATTACGCCCAACCACAGCCGCTTAGACACTGAATTGGTGCCATTGGTTGTCATGGAAGTCAACCTTTTGCTGCCCTTGCATTTCCTTCCTCTATACTGTTAAATTTTTCAGTTTGACATTACTTTGAGATCTGCATTTCTGCAGCACAATTCCTCAACTCTGACCAAGTACATTTTTCTGCTGCTCTTTCAGTGCAACAACTCAACCTAGATCTCGAGACACTCTTTGCCATTCATGTATGGTGCCCTTGTTCTAATAACACAGGGAGTGTGCCCACCTTGCAAGGGTGTATCTTATTTCAAAATTCTGCCTGCCTGGCAGGCATATTTCTTACTTTACTTAGCTGCCTCTCTCTCTCTCTCTCTCTCTCTCTCTCTCTCTCTCTGCCTGATACCAAGATGATGTATCAAGGCCTGGTAAGTGTGGCACTGGGTGTGCCAGCCCATGCATCTAAGGCATATTTGCATTTGACACTCAGTGCTGTTTTCTCACTGTGCCTTCCACCACAGGTGCTGCTGCCCTCCTCTGCCCACTTTGTTGCTCTCTCAGTGCAGTAACTAATCTGTAGTATACCTTTTGCCAGTCTAGTATGGTGCTCCCACACACTAACAAGGGGACTCTGCCCACCTGGCAAAGGTGTACTGTAGGCATGGGGAATCTCTAGCCCACAGGCTGGATTTAGCCCATGGGGGTTCCCCATCCAGTCCGCCAGCTTCTTCCCCAGGTTTGTCCTCTCTCTCCACCTGTGGAAAATCTCTTATCTCCAATCAGCAGATGATCAGAGATAAGAACTTTTCTCTGCTAAAAATCTCTTATCTCCTGTCAGCAGCTAATTGAGATAAGAACCCTGCTCATCACTGAGAAATACCACCATTCCTCAGATCTTCAATCTTGCCTTCAGGCAGTAAAAAGTTTCCCCACCCCTGTCTTAAAGCATTGATAAAGTGAAGTCCCATGATAGATTTACATTATTTTGCTTTAGCAAGGAGGAACTCTCACTACTAGGTGAGAAATCCATGTAATATCTCCAGGATTACTTATCTTTAGAAGTGTGCTCTTGTTTGGAGAAACAATGATAGTGTTAGCTTTCTAAAGAAAGATTTTGCTTGGCATGTTTTATTATGTGACGGTGCTTTTATAAGAACAAATAACCATAAAATAATTGCACAGATGACCTGCCTAGTGTAAACCCAGGCATTTCCAGAAGATTATGGTTCTGTTTTGGTTTATAGCACTCTGAAATTTAAAATAAATAAAATGAATTGCTCAGACAAGTTAATATTTAGAAAACATGTAGCTTTCAATTTATTTATTGGTTTATATGCTAGATGTCTATTGACCCATAATAGATAGCTAGATTGAATTAGGACCATTTTAATGTTGAAAATTAACAGCAGACGCAGAAGTAACATAGATAAATTAATACCCTGGGGATTAGCCATTTCAGTATGTCACATCCCATGGGGAATTCCCTATGTAACATGACAAAAGTTGTGTTGCATATCCCATGCACAGCAAGGAGTAAAAAGAAAAGGAAAAAAGCCCTTCTCCCCACAGTGACAAAGTTTTTACTAAGCCTAATGAAGATATACAATCTAGATGGGCAAACAGTTATGTTTATATCACAGTGCGCAATAAATAAAACTTCAAAGTGCTTAACTCTCCTATTTACAACATAATTAAATACTGTATTGATGTTACCCATGCCATCTCAGGGGAATGACTTTGTAAGTAGTGTTAGGGAGAATAAGAATGGAGTTTGAATCATGTATGTTTCATCCTGCACTGAAATGACGGGATTGGACATGGTAGAATAGCAACTTCTGTGCCCCGTCCCACATTTAATATCTGGTGAAAGGTTGGGGACTCACTCAGAAAGTCCTTGCATGGCTGCCTCTCCATGTGGGCTCAAATTGTACTCATAGTGAGACAAATATTGAAATGGTTCAGCTCAAGCATGGGTGGTGATTCTTCAAGCTCTACTGCTCAACCAGCATAGCAGATGGCTTGTGATAAACTGCCAATTGGTTCTTAGACCCACAGCTTTCAGGCATGTATAAGGCCTGCCCTCACCATATCTCAAGTTGTTCTTAATGCTTGGCAAATAATGCTTACAACATACTGCTGAGGATAATGTTCCTGTGATCGGTTCCTGGGAAGAAGCTGACAGTTGATGAGGACCACAAGGACAAAGAATATACACTACTGAAAGCAAGAATGGATGTTCCAGATGTACTGCAGAAGCATGAGACAGTAAGTCATGGGACCTCTAAATCAGTATGTCTGAGACAGCAGCTGATTAAGAAGGTCAAATGGCACCCAGACATTTTCCAGTCAGAGCCTCTAAAACCCTTATTCACACTGCACTGCACTGTTGAGAGCTGCAGAGATGATCAAAGAGGCAGAGGATTCCACTCAAAATCTAGCACAGAATGTACCCCAGCCAAGAAGGGATGAACTGCTTAGCCAAAAATCCTGGGACTTCTTATTGCAATAATACACTTCAAATATTAGCTAAGCATTGGAAATAACAATGTTTTTTTAATTTTCTTAAAGTTTTTGGATCAAACCTTTCCTTCTCACAAGATTGTATCTTTCAGAAATGCAATTTACTTTTGGCAGAAAGTTCCACTCAGCTGATTTCCTCTCCCCCCATAAAACTGTCCATTGTGCATAAGTGCAACCGGTCATCTTCCTTATTCAGTTTCTGCCAGCTGAGGGCTTTTCAGATGATAAAAATATTTTTTGCTCAGAGCTACAGTCTTGCTAGCCCCAATCCAGCACTAATAGTGAAATATCTCATTCCCACATTATAATGAACAGGAGAGGGGAAGCCTTGTTATGTGGGAGTAACCATGCCTTTTTGTAAATGGGGCTGGATGAGTATAGCTGGGGAGTATGTAGGTAACTAGGCAAGAAATGAATGCTCAGAGAACTGAGTAGCCTAGCCTTACTACTTAAAAAAAAAAAAGTACTCAATATTGTAGCACCATGGTATTACATGGGATCTAACTGTCTAAGATTAAATAAAAAGAAGGAACAAATAAAAGTCCATAAGATGGCACCAGCCATTTATTTGTGTCTTCCTCACTTGTCATTACTGATGTCACCGGTACTAAGTGACATAGCATCTGGCTCCCACAACAATTGCAAAAGCAATGGAGAATGTAAAGGGGTAAGAAATGCATTTTCCAACTGAAAAAAAGAGAACAGTTTGAATGCCAAGAAAATGTGATATCCCCCACTGCAGAAGAACTACATTGGGAGAAGATGTCTTAATCTTATGACTAAGGGCACAATCCTATGCATGTTTAGACAGAAAAAGTCCTACAACTCCCAGCATGCCCCAGCCAGCCTTGGCTGGCTGGGGCATGCTGGGAGTTGTAGGACTTTTTGTCTAAACATGCATAGGATTGCACCTTAAATGTGTAATAATTGTGAAATTACTGTACAACAAACAAACCCATAATCTAGAAAGGCTCTGAGAAGTACAAGAAGATTTTGTCTGATTTTATGGAATGATGTGTCCAGAAAATTATTTTTCTTCCCCTCAGAAAACTATAGCAAATGTAAGTATATATTCATTCATTAGGGAGTACCCAAAATAAAAGTTATGTCCTCAAACCTTTCTCACCCTCGAATTTCCTTGTGTCCCCTGCCCCATCCACCCTCCCCCTTTAAAGTTGTGTTCTGCTCCAGTTGCAAATGATTCTCGATTCCCATTCCCTCCTTTAATAGGCAGGTTGGCAGGCTGCTTGTGTTTCCAGTTTATCCTAAACCATTAAAGGGTTGTGTGAGAGTTCTAGGATACGATGCCTTCTCAATGCACTCTCCTAAGGAGCCTCTTCACACAATCAGGTTCCCTGAAATAAGTCTCCAACTCAATTCAATCCCTGATCTGCTCACACAATAAAAGAGTAAATCAGATTCTGAAGCAGAGGTCACAGATGGGAAAGGGGTGGGCTGCTCTTGTCACATTTGGTGCTGTAAACAGAAACATGGTCCTGATCCTGGACATGCAATGGTATGTGGTGTCCAAGGCTACTGAAAGAGGCTAAAGCATGTCTGGCAGTCCCTGCTTAGGTCAACAAGGGCTGTGGATGGGGAGTTCTTGCCTCTGGACTTTGGGTTCCTCAAACTGGGTAAAGAACCCTGCAAGGCTGGTGAGGATCCCTAATATGGTTGGATGTTCCATAGTTTCTGATGGCTTCTGAGGTCCCAGGATGGGAATCTGAGGTCTCAGCTAGAAGGACAGCATGCTGCCTTGCTTGGGAAAGAAAACTCTCAGGTTTAAAACTGAATTCACTCCACAACAGTCTATGGGCTTAGGGGGAGCTTCCTCTTTGCTAGTACTGCTTCTTGCCCCTGGGCACCCCAAAGTGGGTTAAATACTAGGCAGACAGAGGCTTCCATCCATCAATCTATCTACATATAGAAGGTAAAGCAGAAGTTAAGGAAATTGTGGGAGGTGATGTTAGAGCAGGAAGTTAGGGGTTGACAAGAGCACTAGGGCTGCTTCTTTTTGAGTTTGCGGGAAGCTGTACTGCCCCCAGTGCGGTCCCGCTTCTCTTTGCGGACACAGTAATATTTGGTGACACGCTTGCGGCACTGCTCACAACGAACAGCACAACACCAATGGAACTTGCAGTTGCAGCTGGACACCATTTCAGCTCGCTGCTCTTCCACAGCTAGCCCACAGTCCCCACACAGGCGCTGGCAGCTACGTTTCTCCCACTTGCTCAGGGCCTTGCCTCTCTTCAGGCACTCTCTGCCCTCAGTCCCCAACAGACCCAAAGTCTTGTTCTCCAGGCAGTAGTCAGGTGAGTCTTCCAGATGAACCAGTTCCTTCTTGGAGATGGAGCTGAAGGTTTCTGCGATTGCCCCCCGGCTGGCAGCACTGTTGCCTGCCCCTTGAAGTAAGTCAACTTTAAGTCCTTTGTGGTATTTCTCCTTCAAGTATGTTCCCACTTCTCGAAACTCAGGCAATTGCAGCCAACAGGTCTGGGTGGTGCAGCTGCCAGATACCCCATGGCATTTGCAGGTCCTCTTCATGGTCCCTTTCACTGCCTAGAGAGGAAGAAAAAGGCAGAACGAATGTTATGCAGCAAGACAAGGAGAACAGGGATGCCCCTTTATTCTGTAAAGTTCAATATAGATCTCATTTGAAACCCATCTTATTTTCTAGCTGAAGGGGAACGCTTGCAAATATTTTAGGAAACTATTTCACAATTTTGCACTATTAATTGTCAAAAACGTCTTATTTCCAGCTTACATTTATGGATGGCCTGTATTGATTAATTTTTGGACCCCTCAACCTAATTCACCTAAATATTTAACTGTTCCTGTTGTTTTGTGGTGTACCCTAACCCTGTTTTGTATGTATAGATTCCAGTAATAGCCCTCTAAGATCCACTTCATTTATTAGGTGAGTGGTGTGGTTGCCACCAAAATCTATTTGTGTGGTTGACATAACGATTTAAGCAGTTTAGTATGTGGATTGGATAACTGGGTGGAAAGTCTCCAATCTAACATAGCAGCTTCCTTGTTGCCAGCCAACCGCTATTTGTACAGCGGCTGTGTCAACGAGAGCCTCTTCATGCAGAAGTGGGGGGAGGGGGTCAGCAGCAACTGACAACACTTGTGACATAATCATGTATGAAACAGGTCCCAGCCCCCATTTCTATAAGCTAAACAGTCCAAGCTTTTAATTTCTTCTCATCAAGGGGGTTCTTCATTCCAGCAGTCATCGTTACTTCTTGCTCTGACTCCAGCTTGAATTCTTCCTTCCTGCACAGGCGTGACAAGAAGGCCACAGTACTCCACATAGGGAATTTTGTATGGGGGTATTACTGCTTTTTAAAAAATTCTTGTATGAGATGCCTCATCTAATATATCCCATAATTGTGTTTACCTATTTTTTTAGCCCCTCAACACTTAAAGCCTTACCCAAGATCCATAGGGCTTATTTCCTCCTATGTAAGATCATGCTGATGAGCCCACAAGTAACAACAAAAATGCTTATCTTTCCCTAAATGTGTGAGCTTACTGTATTTAATGCCATTCCCACTAGTCCAGTTCCTGAGATCATCCCATCCATATTTTTCTGCCCAGTCTCTATATTTAAAATGCCTCCATTGTGAGCAGGTTTTTCCTGTTTACTTACCACTCCCAGGCCACTACTGAACAATAAGGGATCGGAGCCCTCTGCCTATCCAAAGCTCTGCCAGGAACAATCCAGGCAATTTAACCTACCACCCTCCCTCCCCGCTCGTCAAATTTAGCTAGACAAGCCTCTGAGTCCATCTAACTGACTTACTGGTGGAGGGCAGGGAGGCAACGGAGAGGCCATTGGATCACTGCCCACCACCCATCCACCCTCCCTAAGCTGTTGCCACCTCGGGGGAGCAGCCGCAGTTGTGCTTTCTGTGGCAGCTGCAAGGGGCTGGGGGAGGGGGGGAACGGCCCAATGTCGGAGTATCCAATGTTGGAGTGTTCTCTTCTCATTCATTCATTCAGGACCTTTTATACCCCACTCCTCAGTGTAAGATTCCCAGGGTGACTCACAACAGGAAATTAAGAACAATAAAATCAATAAACATAACAAATCATTAAAACACAGCAAGCCAATAAAAGCAGAGTTAAAATCAACAGTACTAAAAGGTCTGGGGAAACTAACAGGTTTCCACCTGGATAATCATCATCATCAGGCGATCACTCGTGACCGAGTAAGATTGTCTTCCAGGATAAAAGGAGGAAATTCTAAAGAAGATTGTGTAGATTCTAGCGATGGGTCCGTAAGTGACTGTGGAGGCCAATTCTAGATCCATACAGCTTCCCACAGTGAGGACACAGGTTACCAGATGGAAGATGGTCCTGTAAAGGATTCGTTCGACGTGCTTTTCGCTTAGCACGTTTCTCCCTTTCACCTTGCACTCGGGCTTCTTCAAAGTCCATGGAACCTTTGTGAAAGGCCAACCTCCATTCAGATCGTTCATGGGCCAGAGCTTCCCAGTTTTCGATGTTTATATTGAATTTTTTTAGATTAGCCTTATGAACATCTTTAAACCTCTTATATTGACCACCGATATTCTGCTTTCCATCCTTGAGTTGGGAATAAAGTAACTGCTTTGGGAGACGGCAGTCAGGCATTCGAACAACATGACCGGTCCACTGAAGTTGGCGTTGAAGGATCATTTTTTCAACGCTAGTAGTCTTTGCTTCTTCCAGTACACTGACATTTGTTCGCCTATCTTCCCAAGTAATTCACAGGATTTTCCAGAGGCAACGTTGGTGAAATCTTTCAAGGAGGTGGAAGTGACGTTTATAGATAGTCCATGTTTCGCAGGCATACAATAAAGTTGGTAATACAATGGCTTCATAAACCAGTGTTTTGGTCTTCTTACAAATATCCCGATCCTCGAACACTCTATGTTTCATTTGAGAAAATGCGGCACTTGCGGAACTCAAACGATGCTGGATTTCACTGTCGATGTTAGCTGTAACAGAAAGATAGCTGCCAAGATAGAGAAAATGATCGACATTTTCCAGTATTGTCCCGCCAAGCTGGATAGATGGCATCACCAAAGGGTTAGCTTGCTCTTGCTGATGAAGCACTTTGGGTTTTTTGATGTTAAGTGAGAGACCAAGTTTTTCGTATGCTTCTGCAAAAGCATTTAGGATAGTTTGGAGATCATCCTCTGAATGTGCGGAGACCACATATCATCACCTGGATAATGTGGAACAAATGACAAGATGAAGCTCCCTGGAAAGGAAGCTCCAAAACTGGGGCCTCCTGTCCATGGTCTCCACCTTTTTTACTTCTGATAACAGGTAAAGCTAGAGAAAGATCTCGGCGGCATATCTTCATGTATGGGCAGGCTTGTGTAGGAGAAGGTGGTCCTTGAGATATTTGGCCCTGAGCAATTAAGGGCAACATTTTGTACTTGGAAACAGACTGGGAGGAAGCCAGTGTATCCGTTTTACAATTGTCATGATATGTTTAATTCACCCAACCCAGTCAGTAGTTTAGCTGCTGTAGTTTGAACCAACTGCAGTTTTCAAACAGGTGGAAGGGAAACCAACAGGAAAAACCATCTGCAGTTTCAAAGACAATCCCAGATATAACACATTAAAGAAATCCAAAATGAGTGTGTCATAAAAGCATGGATAACTGTGGCCAGGCATATCTTTGTCCAGGAGGCCTCATAGCTGCTGCATTAGCCTTAGCTGATGAAAGGAGCACAGAAAACACTTGGGCCTCGGAGGAGGCAGCTGCATCAAATAGCATCCCCAGATTGTGAACCTGATCCTTCAGGGAGGAGAGGAGCAATCATATCCAGAATGGGCTGAACACCACCTCCCAGGACTGTTAACAGTATCTAATGTCTTGGCTGGATTGAGCTTCAGTTTGTTGGCTTTCATTCAGCCCATCACTGAATCCAGGTACTGGTTCAGTAGTGGAGAAATAGAATGTATGTCATCCATATATTGATAGCACCTAGCTCCAGATCCCCAGACGACTTTACTCAGTGGCTTCATGTACATGATAAAAAGCATGGCGGACAATAGCATAACTGCATGGCACCATAGCATAACTACCAGAGGGAAGAGCAACCCACCCCCAGCATCACCTTCTGGAAATTGCCATCAAAGTAGGAACAGAACCACTAGCTGATAATGATCTAAAAAGGTGGGATTCTAACATAATTTCTTTAGTGGAGACACTAAAGCAAAGTGTCTCTAATCTCTTTCTCAGACAAATACTCCAGAAGAATACTATGGTCAATGGTATGAAAGGCTACTCAGAAGTCTAGCAGAACTAACAAGGTTGCATTCTCTCAGTCCTTCTCCTGCCAAAGGTCATGCATTATGGCAGAGGAGGGAAATCTATGGCCCATAGGCTGCATGTAGCCAAATTTCATGTGGCCTACAGCAAGGGTCCATCTAGTTCAGCATTCTGTTCACATAGTGGCCAGCCAGCTGCCTGTGGGAACCCCGCAAACAGGACAGGAGTGAAATAGTACCCTCACACTCACATTCCCCAGCAATTGGTGTACATAGGCATACTGCTTCTGGTACTGAAGGTACCACAAAACTATTAATAGCCTTATCGTTCATGAATTTGTCTAATTCCCTTTTAAAGCCATCACTACATCTTGTGAAAGTAAATTGGTGGCCATCACTACATCTTGTGACAGTAAATTTCATAGTTTAATCATGCACTGTGTAAAGAAGTTCTTCCTTTGCTCTGTCCTGAATCTCCCACCAACCAGCTTCATTAGATGACCCTGGGTTATACAATTCTGTTACGAGGTTGCATAACAGAGTTGTATAAGGGCTTGGTTGGAAGCCATGTAAATTCTTTTTCAGCAGGGCTTGCCCTACTATATGCTTACTAATTTTATCTTTAATAATGTTTTCCACCAATTTACCCAGAACAGAACTTAAGGTAAAGCCTGTAATTTCCCAGATCCCCCTGGATCCCTTTTTAAAAATTGGCATTACATTGGCCATTCTCCAGTCTTCTGGGACAGAGACTGATCTTAGGGACATGATCAGTCCCTAATCATTTTTGCTTAGAAGATCAACAGATTCCCATTCCAGTTCTTAAAGAACTTTAGGATGAATACCATTTGGGCCCAGTGATTTGTTACCTTTCAATTTGTCAATAAGGTTGAGAACTTCATCTTTTGTCACCACTATTTGCCACAGTTCCTCAGACCCCTTCCTGAAAACATCAGTTCAGGCACAGGTCTCTGCCCAATGTCTTCTGCCGTGAAGATAGGTGAAAGGAATACAGCTTCTCCATAATCTCCTTTACACAAAGCATGTGCAGACGCAAGGAAAATGCACAGGTGTGTTGTAGCAGAAGGTGCTATGTGTGTCAATTACAATCATACACCACTGTGCAGCTTTGCACTCCCCCTGGAAAAATTTCTGTGGATGCCCATGCCTCCAAACCCCTTGGCCAGATTCTTAGATTATGATGCTGAAATTCACCCAACAACACATGACTTGATGGTGTGAAGAACACATTCCTTTATTTTATCTCCAAAATGCTTAACAAGCAGGTCATAGCAGGCATCAGAGGCCTCTTACATCTCCCTGGTGGCCACATTGGAGAAGATCATGAACCACATGGAAGAGCTCTGCTGAATGGCACTGCAAGTACACAATGATGGAAGCATTGCTTCTTTGCCACCATCACTGCAACAGAACAGGATTTAAAATGAACACTCATCAAGATGAATCTGTTCGGTCAGATTCACCTTGAGTTTTCCACCCCTGCATTCCAGCCATTGTCACATCTGTTACATCACTCCCAGCTCCCTGGTAGACCAGGGAGCTGATCAGGCTCTCACAACTGGGAAAGTGTATTGGGAAAGTGTACTTAGGAACAATTGTCAATCACCTGGATCATCTCTGTATCCCACAGATCAATCATTAACAGAAGTGCCATCTGTGCCATCCGGAATCTTCCAAAGGAGTTTCTCTGGACAAAGTCCTTCAGTTGACTTCCCTGCTCCAGAAATGCCTGCTGCATTAGGCAGGAGACCAAAGAGGCCCCTCTCCTACTTCTATGAGTTTTTTCATTTGTTGTAAATGGAAGAGGTGTTACCTTTCTGCCAGCCTCATTGTTGTGCAGGTTCATTGCTGCTCTGGCATCCTGCCCTGTCTCCAAAGCATCCACAAACTGCTTGGAAATGGCTTCCCCAAAGCCCACATTGTCACTGCAGCCTCCCCACAGCCATCCTTGTCCTCCTGTGGAGAGAGACATGCCAGCAGGCAGTTATATGGAGTCAGCAGGTGGGTGAGTTGGTACCTCCTACCAGTCCCTTCATCCTCATGCTGAGTATATAGTTGGAAGTGTGAAAAGTATTATTGCAAGCAGCAAGAAAATGGTTGGATTCCCAATAAGGAGGTGTTGTGTTCTTGTCTCAGAAACAACTTTCCCAGGACCATGTTCGGGTCATTTGTCATCATTTGGATACCAACTTGAAATCTGGCAAATTTTCAGAATCCAAAATATAGACTCTAAAATGCCTATATGCAGTTTTAAAACTGAAAAGTTTGACTGTGGGTACACCCATCACATTCACTCCAGAAATTAATTTCAGGTCTACTTAGAACTTACACGTTATTCATGCATTCAAAAAATGTGTGAGGGCATATAGTGTGGAGGGGCATATTATAGTCTGGACTTCATGACTGCCATGACAATCATGGGCCTGGCTCAATTAATATCTGGCTCTACACATATGGCAGGCCTGGCAGGCTCTGGATCTGGTATTTGCCAGTCAGGATGAAAGTGACCTTTGGCTGAAATGTCTGAAAAATCTCTCGTTATGTACAGATAGCTATCTGATAGTGTTTAGATTCACTGGGACTCTTTAACTTCTGCATGGGTGGGAGACCTATTAAAATGGTCTGCTCTACTGGACCCAGAAGCATTCCTGAATACTTTGGGGGGGGAGGGTTCCTTCTACTAGAGCGGGCGATCCTGTCAAAGCCCTGATTGATCTGTGGAATGGGGCGATAACCCAGGTGGTTGACGCAATCACTCCTAAGCATCCTGTCTCATCTGGTACAGTGTTCTCCAACCTTGGGTCCCCAGATGTTTTTGGCCTATACCGTATTTTTCCGTCTATAAGACGCCCCCATGTATAAGACGCCCCCCACTGGGCAGTTTCGCAACTGCACGGTTCTCTCCTTGGCTTACTTCCATGTATAAGACGACCCTCAATTTTTAGTCTAACAATTTTAGGAAAAAGTATAGTCTTATACATGGAAAAATACTGTAACTCCCAGCATGCCCCAGCCAGCATAGCTGGCTGGGGCATGCTGGGAGTTGTAGGCCAAAAACATCTGGGGACCCAAGGTTGGAGAACACTGATCTAGTAAACCAATTGAACTTGGCTTAGAGCTTATTCCATGCCGTAGTGATGGCAGCAAAGAAATTCTATTTCTCTGCTACCATTGTGTGGACACAGTATCACCCAGCAGAATTATTTCAAGTGGTAAAGGGGCTGATACGTTTGGCCTGGAAGAGGTTTGACACTCCTGCCACAAGAGGTCTAAACATTAACGTTAACTACACGTGTAGGAACTACATCTAGGCTTTTAAGTCGTTTAATACTAGATGGGGGGAGTGATTTTCATTGGAGTGCAGCACACAATCCCAACACCCCTTCCCCCAGCAGCAACTAGCATTAGAAAAAATGCTCCTAATAGCACCAGTGGACACTCTCTTTTTCATGCTTATTGTCAAGAGGATAATTTTCGCTGGGGCTGGGGAGGGAAGGGCTAAACTCTCCTGCTCACATGCTATAGTACCAATGAAAGTCACACCCCCTATACGAGTGTTCTCCAACCTTGGGTCCCCAGATGTTTTTGCCCTACAACTCCCAGCATGCCTCAGTAAGCATAGCTGGCTGGGGCATGCTGGGAGTTGTAGGCCAAAAACATCTGGGGACCCAAGGTTGGAGAACACTGCCCCCCCCCCCCACAGTATTCAATCTTTTTAAAACCTAGCTATGATTGCTGACCATACATTTCAAGTAGCATCTAGTTTCACCCTCAGTTCTTCCAGGAGAGGAGGCAGAGCTGGGCAGTAAATGCCATGGCTGGAGAGAGGGTTCCGCCGCCCTTGCTAAAGAGCGAGTGCAAGAGCCTCCCACCCTGAGTGCCCATTTCTCTAGGGAGGCTGGACAAACATAAGAACATCCTGATAAGTGAAGTGGATTTTTTAAAAAATTATTTTTTTTGCTGAGGTTGCTCCTTACCAAGCTGTCCGTTGCGGGAATCATCACATCCACAGTTGTCAAAGTCCCCGAGGCTGCAATTGCGTGTCAGTGTGTACATGACGCCAGCAGAGCTAATTGCGTGAACAAAGGCTGTTTCTCGGTTTGCTGTCAGGCAAAGACACAAGAGAAACGCTGAAGAAGTGGCAAGACGGAATGCAACAGAAGTTCCTGTCATTTGGAGCACCTTTCGTTAGTAAGGCCAAATGGACACTGAATAGCAGTGTTCTGCCTGGAAGGGTTTTTTTGCACAAGAAGTCCAATCCAGTGAGCTTCAGCTAGCAGAAAGGAAAGGTAGATGACTCTCAACTAAATAAAATGAAATGATGCCACTACTTATTTGATATTTTCTGGAACCAGCATGTTATCAACTGCCACAATAATTAAAAACAGGAGAGTTAATTCCCACAAATGCTTCACTGAGCTGGCGTGATGAGCCTGCAGCCTCAGAAAGCAGACGGGAGGAAGTGGGCTTGTAGGTCTCTCTTCTACTGCAACTTTGACCCAACATGGAGCTGCAGGGTTATGCCCCTGGAAGTAGAAAGATTAGCTCAGCATTTGTAAATTACGCAGGACAAAACTATTTAACCACATAGCTATATGGTTGCTTTCCCAATGAGGTTTTAAAAAAAAAAAAGCACACAAAAACAAAACAAAACAAAAGTAGCCACGCGTGGCTTCAGGTTGAGCAAAGGATTGATGGGGAAGGGGCTGGTCAGCTCTTTCCTTGCCAAGTGGAAACAGAAAGCAAGAAAGCCACGTGGAGAGGTTTTGACAAGGAAATGGTTGAACAGCCCCCCCACCCCACCCCCTACTCAGCCATAAGCCATCCACAACTGTGTTGCATTAGAAGGACCAGTGTGGTATAGTGGTTAGAGTGCTGGACTGGGAGTTCTAGTCCCCGCTCAGCCATGAAGCTCACTGGGTGACTTTGGCCAGTCACTGACTCTCAGGCTAACCTACCTCACAGGGTTGTTGTGAGGATAAAATGGAGAGGAGGATCATGTGTGCCACCTTGGGCTCCTTGGAGGAAAGGCAGGATACAAATGTACCAAAGAAAGAAAGAATAACCCATCACGGAAAGCCATCATGGGACTACGTCAGACAGAGAGTTTGGCCCATGTTCTCTTGAGTGGGGATGAGAAAGGAGGGTCACATTTGGAGGCCTGTTGTGACCATCACATTGCCCAAAGGTAGGCACAGTAACCATGTTTGGTAACCACATTTGACTATACGCTAGCTTGAGCTAAACTGCTGCTGGCAAGCTAGCCAGTCACCCATAACCTTTTCTTTGCACCACCTCAAACATATAATGGATAAATTGCCAGGGAACTTGATTACATTTGTGATGGTTGTGGTCATAGACATAGGTTGTGTCATCAGTATGCGGTATGCGGATGACACGCAGCTCTACCTCTCTTTCAAGTCCTCACCGATGTTGGCCGTTGAGACCCTGTCCAAGTGCCTCGAGTCAGTGGGTGGCTGGATGGGAAGGAACATGCTGAAGCTGAACCCTGACAAGACCGAGGTACTTCTGGTGGGGGACAAGGGGAGGTTAGGGGATGTTGACCTGGTGCTGAACAGGGTACATCTACTCCTGAAGGACCAGGTCCACAGCTTGGGGGGTCATTCTAGACTCCCAGCTGTCCATGGAGGCTCAGGTGTCAGCTGTGAGCCGGGCGGCGCTGTATCAACTCCATCTGATGCGGCAGTTGCGCCCCTACCTTCCTAATCATCTGCTCCCATCAGTGGTTCATGCCTTGGTCTCCTCTCACCTAGACTACTGTAATGCGCTCTATGTGGGGTTACCCTGGAAGACGGTTCAGAAGCTACAGCTGGTACAGAACGCGGCGGCTCGCCTGGTTAAAGGCAGCCGCCGGCGGGATCACATCACTCCAGTGCTCAAGGAGCTGCACTGGCTACCAGTTGCTTGCCGAGCCGAATTCAAGGTGTTGGTTTTGACCTTTAAAACCCCATACAGCTCCGGTCCAGTTTATCTCAAGGAGCGTCTCCAGCAACACCAAGTAGGCCGCTCAACAAGATCTGCCACAGACAGCCTTCTCCTTGTCCCTTCAGCCAGAGCAGCTAGACTGGTGAGGACAAGGAAGAGGGCCTTTTCTGTGGCGGTCCCCATACTGTGGAACTCTCTCCCGAGTGACCTCCGCCATGCCCCCTCTCTGCTGAGCTTCTGCCGCTCACTAAAAACATGGCTATTCAGGCGGGAATATGGGGTGGGTTAAGATTTTAAAATTTTATACTGTTTTAAATGTATTTTATATTTTATCATGTTGTACATGGCCCAGAGTGGCCGGTTTGCCGGCCAGATGGGCGATTCATAAATACAATAAATAAATAAATGATAGATAGATAGATAGATAGATAGATAGATACTTCTTTCTGGAATGACACTGCATTTTAAAAAGGACAGATACACTCTGGTGGAGAAGCCAAAGAACTGGCAGGCAGCAACATCCTATTGCAGCAACCCCTTATTTAGCTAGGCATGGTGATAGTATACTCACACCCAGGGCTTTTTTTCTGGTGGAACTCACCGGAACTGAGTTCCAGCACCTTTTCTTCTATTAATTGCATTACAATTTAATCGCCATCTACTCCCGAGGAAATGTAATCCAAGAGTTCCGGTACCCTTTTCTCCAGAAAAAAAGCACTGCTCACACCACACAATGATGAAAGCAGTTTTGTATGTGTCCCAGAGAAACAACCCTTGTGGCCTACCCTAACAGCTTTTCTTACCACTTCGCAGGCCTCCATGGCTGGAAAGTTGCAAAGCTCTCTCTGGGCAGTTCCAGCGATCCCAAGCGAACTGAAACTTGCATTCCTCTATACCGCTCTGTGCACCAGCTGCAACACTGCTGGAGTAGATGAGGTATGCCTGCAAGGAGGAGGTGGTAAAAGCAAAGGAGGAGCTTCCAGGAGAACAGCGAAAGTGCAGAAATTACCAAGCCTATTTTTCAAAACCTACCTTTAGGAGTTTACTCTTTGCCTGCATGTAAACCCGTTTTTACCCAGAGACTGGAAAAATGCCTGCATTACCAGCAACTGGGTGGACAAGCTGGGGGTGTGTGTGTGATTATCTTTTCCACCTGGATTCTTGATGCAACAACAACATAGGTTGGAAGGCCAGGTGGTGGTGTGGCTGGGGTTTAGACCAGGGCTCAGGAACCTCTTTTGGCCCAAGGACCAAATTTAATCTCAGAAAAGCTCTTGGGGGGGGTGTCGCATTTTCATGGTGGGTGGGGCCAAAGGCAAAGGGGGCACGGTCAAGAATACCCCAAATACCAGCCTATTAGAGCTTAATGCTCTTCATACAAGGAACTAAGCCTTACGGGAGGGATTTCAACTTTTTAGAATAGGGGGAAAGCTGCACAAAAACAGGGAAACCACCAAATGATTGGTGGTTGGGGGGAAAGGGCCTGGCCAAATGGGGAACCGAGAGGGCTGGATTTGGCCCACTGGTCTGAGGTTCTCCATACCTGTTCTAGACCGCATATGGTATTAGCATAGTCTCCAACTGCCCCCAAAATGCTGGGACAGTCCCGAAAACCCTTAACCCATCACGGCTTCTCATTTTGTTATGCAGAGTCCCGAATTCTCCCCTGCCTCCCGCAAACTGCTTTAAACCACTATTAAAGGGGCCATGGGCAAAATTGCAGCTAAGCTAAAACTTTTAGCTTAGCTGCAATTTTGACCATGGCCCCTTTAAAAAACAGTAAGCAGGGAGGAAACAGGCACTAGGCTAGGGTGTGTGTGTACACGCACGAAAAGAAAAGGAGGTGGAGGCAGCACCAACTGGCCTGGACCTACGGAGAGGTGAAAGAGGGAATGTATCACATGATTCCTATCTTTACATTGCCACAGATTTTATTTCCTAACAGAGCTGACTCTTTGCCTCTAACAGGTGAGTTAACAGTGTCAGAAGGAAATGCAAGAAACTTCCCCTTCTCTCTGAAGCTCCATGTTTGGGGGTGTGGGGTGGGTGGGTAGGCTTCACCTCTTGAATTTGTGCCAGTCCTGACAATTTTAAAACAAAAAGAAATGGATTGCCCTGCAAGCACATACACACCCCATGAAAAACACCAGATATTAACAATTAAGGGTTTAAGTAAGGTTAAAAAAAAATAATTACAAAAGCCACTTATAAAATATTATAATCTATATATATAAAAGAAGAAGTCCTGACTGACTGACTGACTGACTCATCTATGCCCAGCTCAAACCGTTTAATCTAGGAACGTGAAATTTTGAAGGAACATTGCTTTTATGACGTAGACACCCACTAAGGAAGGATTTTTGGAAATTCCATCCCTAAGGGGGTGAAAATGGGGGGAAATCGCCCCACTCTCATATCTCCTATGGGCAAAACAACAGGGGAGCAGTTATGCAAATCAGCCTCACCTCATAATTTCTGCAGGGGCCAATAGGAGTGGGTATGCAAATCTCCCCTAGACCATTTAGAATGTTCTCTGAGGGGGTGAAAAGGGAGGGAAACTTTTTAAATGACTGCCTGACTGAATGGCTGTTGTGTGTGTGGGCCGTCGCATAGGCTCCATCACGTTTTGACGGATCTACCCCAAACTTGGCACGCACGCATACTCTCCATCACCCAAGGACAAAGGCTGGCGGGTTCAAATCTCCAAAAAAGCCCTCGCTGCACCTGTACAGCCCAAAATAGATGAGAGCCAAAGGCGTCACTTGGAATGTACACAGGGGCCACTTAGGAGCTGTTATGCAAATCACTCCACCAACATATGGAATATTGGTATAAACTGCCACCACAGGGGCCCAATCAGGAGCTGATATGCAAATCTCTCCTATGTCCAAACAGAATGTTCATATGAACCGCAGCCGGGGCCTATACGGGGGGGTGGGGGAGCTGGGATTTCATTGTTGGGTAGTCCCGGGGGGGGGCAAACTAGGATTACATTGTTGGGTAGTCCCGGGGGGGGGAGCTGGGATTACATTGTTGGGTAGTCCTGAGGGGGAGGGGGTAAGCAGGGATTACATTGTTGGGTAGTCCCGGGGGTGGAGCTGGGATTACATTGTTGGGTAGTCCCGGGGGGGGAGCAGGGATTTCACTGTTGTGTAGTCCTGGGGGGGAGCTGGGATTTCATTGTGTGGTCCTGAGGGGGAGCAGGGAATTCATTGTTGTGTAGTTCTGGGGGGGGAGGAAGCAGGGATTTCATTGTACAGTACTGGAGGGGGGGACACAGGGATTTCATTGCTGTGCAGTCCTGGGCGGGGGGGAGCAGGGATTTCATTGTGCAGTCCCAGGGGAAAGGGGACAGGGATTTCATTGTGTAGTTCCGGTGGAGCAGGTAGTCTCGGGGGAGCTGGGATTTCATTGTGTAACCCCAGGGGAGCTGGGAATCCATTATGTAGTCCTGGGGGACCTTTCCTATGGAGGGATTCAAAACAGCAGACAGCTACCTTAAGGAATTTCGAACAAATAGTGCCTATAGGAAAATGACGACCCATGCAACGCCGGGTAAAAAAAGCTAGTATATAATATAATAATGTAATAATTATAATATATAAAATATTATATAATATAATTCTGGAAAAGTCATCCTAGCGCTGGCGCTGCTGCTGATACCTCTTCTTCTAGCAAGGAGCACCATTTCACAATTATCCCTCAATTACACGATCCTTCTTCACACAATGCATAATCAATTTGCTGCCACAAGATGGGATGGTCAGTGTTGTAGATTGCTTTAAAATATACACACTTTCCTCTGAGTAAGTCCTATTGAACATAATAGGACTTTTGAGTACACATGCATAGGACTGCACTGTTATTCTGTTTTCAGAGCAGTGGTAACTTTTACTTGGCTCTACCTGTGTACCCCATGTGAAAGTCTTTTTTCTAACACGTGCTGAAGTGCCATGGAGAAAGCTCTCTACAGTAATGATAAGGATTATTCTGCAGGTATTTTGGATTGTGTTTTTTTTAATGTATTAGCATTTTGTAAAGGGAGTTAGCAGAAAACACACCCTCCTCAAGAGAAAGAAAGAAAAAAATCCCAACTACCTCAAATAGCAGCAACAAACATCATCATTCCATTTTGGCATTATTGTTCAGTCACAGTGTTGTTGTTCTTGGGTTTTTTTTAAAAAAAATAATAAAATAAAGTACAATAGAGCCCACATGTTTTTTTCTGAGTGGAGAAAATAGGAGCTTGCAGGGTGGGCTTGTGAACCACTTTGCACACTCAGAGATATCTAATGTTAAATATTATTTCTTTGGCAAATTACTGATGAAAACAAAGCCACCATGGAGGGATCCATTTTTAAAGTGGGAGGGAGATCTTTAAAACAAGGAGTTTCCTGCACAATGTGGGGAAAGTAGGCTGAAAGTTATGTCTGACTGAAATAATGGCCTATTCCTCCCCGGTTTACCCCTTCCTATCATTTGTTGTCACCTCTATATTACATTTTAGATGGTAAGCTCTTTGGGGCAGGGAACTGTTCTCTTATACTTGGTAAAGCGCCATGCACATTGATGATACAATAATAATAATGACAAGAACAGCAATCACCATCATCATCATGGGTCTGGAGATCAAAGTGGCTTCAGAGTGGTCAGAGCCCTTAAATGCTTAGAGCATCCTGGGGTGGCTGGCTATATCCTTGGCCACGCCTTCATGTTGTCTGGCCACACCCTCTTGATCACACCTTCATGTTGCTTAACCATACCTCTTACAAATTTACATGTGTGTCCCTATTTTCATCTGTGAAATGTTGGAGGGTATATAAAAGTGCATACAATATAGTTGGAGGGTATGTATTAACTGATGTGGGCAAAATTGTAACATAAGCATTTGAAAGTGTTTTTCCACTCAGAAACTACAGCTGATTAATATATCCCAAATCTGAAAAAATCAAAACATGGGAACACCCTCAACTTTGCATTTTAAAGTGACAACAGTCTGCTTATCTGCAGGTGAGTGTAATTTTTCATTAAACATTTTTCTTCTTCAATTTTGTAATGTCCCAGTGACTAGTAATTAATTGTAAAGGTCTACTCTAAGAAGTAACCACTGCAGGTCCAGGAACATGGTGTTGCATTTTAATAACCATATTATTTAGAATAATAAAAGGGGATGTCTGTCTCTCAGTGCCATAGCACCAAGACCATGAAATGTAGAAACCTGGCATGTATACTAAGGGGATCTTGGAGATGTGCACTTCAGGGTTATTTTGTTTTTACAATGCATTAATCAAGTTAAATTAATTTAAATGTTTCTGTGTTTGGCAGACTTCCCTAACCAGCACATAATTTTGTAGTCAGCCAGCATGTGGAAAACCCTAGTTCTCTGGGGAATCCTGCAAGGAGTCGTGGGCGACTGGGAACTCACCAACAGATGGAGGTGCCATGATGTGGCACAGCCAGAAATTGAGATGGCGTGCGAGCTGACCAACCTAATCCGAGAACAGGTCCCAAAAAAGGTGTTAAAATCCTCCTTCCGGGTGAACATCTGTCATGACGCAGTTTGTGGGACACGGGATCCACTGTACATGTGGCAGGGCAGAGATCCAGACCACCTTCTGCTTCAGCGGCGATCATGGGAGCTCCAGGGTGCCGTTGCAATGTACGGTATGCCCTTCTTCAATGCCAGCTGAGGTGTGAATGTTTCCAGAGAGCCTGTCTGCCACATCGTCCTAGTCACTGTGGCGATTTGGGCAGTCGGTCGGTTCACCAGTCCACTTCCAAATAATGATGTTCAGCAAAAAGGAGAGGTGGAAAGGTGAAGAGATCCTACTCACCCTCACCGCCTCCACAGGGCAAGTTTACCGAAGGTGTTTGCAGGACTGGAAGCATTTTAAAGACCACGTTTCCATAAAGAAGCTGCAAGAAAGCAGCTTGGACGGTTTTTTGGACTGGGGTTTGATGCTAAATGAGGTGCATTGTGGAGCCAATAGGGAACTTATTCCATTTAATTTTGTGAGTTATGACTCTGTTATTGACTTCCGAAGAGCACCAAGCCCTTATATCCTCAGGGTCAGGCAGAGGGTTCTAGAGTGTATTTCATCTGTTGATCATAATTGTTTTTTATTAGATTATTCTTTGGTTTCTACATCGTTGTTACATTATATACATGTTTGTAAGATTGAAATGTTGGTAGTTTCCGACCATGCTGCAGTTTGTCTGGAGTTGCAATTTTCAGATTCACTTAGGCCCCCTGCTCTTTGGAGTTAAAATGTCTCCCTTCTTAATGATGAGATGTTTAAAAAACAGATTTTGGCTGCTGGCAGAATTAACTGAATACCGTACTTTGAAATTAATGAGGGTACAGTTGATTCTTGTGCTATTGAGTGGGAGGCCAGTAAAGCTTTTATACAGGGCTGAATTATTGCTTATGCTTCCTATAAAAACAAAGTTTAAACAATGCAGTGGATAGTTTTGAGTGAGAAGTTGAAACCCCTTATAACTCAGTTTGCTACTTCTCCAACTGCATAACTTTATCAGGAGCTGCAGAGCATTAAATGTGAGTTGTGTAATATTATTTCACAGCAGGTGGAATTTGCTTTAACCTGTTTACGAGAGGCATACTGGGAAAATGCTGAATGTCCTAGCAAGCTATTGGCACATTGTTTTAAACAGAAAGAGCATCAAGGTGTTATTTCTGCCATTAAAGATTAGAGCGATATGATATACACTTCCCCTAAAGATATAAATTCACAATTTTTAAATTCTGTTCTGATTTGTATAGTACAGGTAAAGAAATATCAGAGCAAGATATGGGAGTTTTCTTTTCTCAGGTTAAACTTCCAAGGTTAGATTCCTCACAATGACAGTTCCTTTTGGCTCCCCTGCGTATTGAGGAAATTATGAACGAAATTTTGATTATGAATGTTGGGAAAGCACCTGGTCCAGATGAGTTTCCAGCTGAGTGGTACAAAACATTTTCTAGCCTCTTGGTCCCAAAGCTTCATCATCTTTATAATTATATTTTTGAATCTAGCTCTCTTTTGCATTCATTAAATGATGCTTATCTCACCATGATTCCTAAGCCTGGAAAATACCATACGTATTGCACTACCAACCTATTTCGTTAATTAATGTAGACATTAAAATATTAACACCAATTTTGGCTGATAGTTGCAACAAGTTATTACACTTATTCGATCTATCAGGTGGGCTTCATTAGAAATCGACAGGGAGCTGATAATCTTAGATTAGTTGTTAATCTGATTGCTTTAAATACTAATAGAACAGACTTGGCTGCTATAATTTCTTTGGATGCTGAAAAAGCCTTTGACAAAATTCATTGGAAATTTATTTTTGCTACATTGAGAAACTTTGGTTTTCCCATGGAATTTTAAAATTGGGTCAAAATTTTATATTCAACCCCAAGAGCGAGAGTTAAGACCAATGGGTTTTTCTCAGACTGTTTTATACTTGGGAGAGGGATGTCCACTTTCTCCACTAATATTTGACTTATGTTTGAAACCCCTGGCTTGTGCTATTAGACAGTACAGTAATACCTCGGATTACGAGTAACCTGGTTTGCGAGTTTCTCGTAAGACGAGGAAAGATTTGGCATAAATTTACATTTGAAAGACGAGCAAGTCTCGCAACACGAGCCGCTGCTGCCACATGTGGCTCCTGTTGCGAGATGTCTTTCAAATTTAAATTTATGCTAGCAACGCGAGGCACCAGCTGAGCGAGCGGCCGCGCCGTGACTCGCCTCCACGGGGCTTCCCTTGAGGCGAGGCATGGCCGGGCTTGGCCACTGCCTCGCGCTGCTGCGCTGGCCGGCCGAGCGAGTGGCCAGGAGGCAGGGGCTTCCCTGGAGGCGAAGAGCCTTGCTGGCGCCTCGCGTGCTGCCATGCCGGCTCCCGGGCAGGGAAGTGGCACGGCAGTGCGAGGCGCCCGCAGAGCAAGCCGCCTGCGCCAGCGGCGGTCCCATCGCGTCACATCCGGCCCCATCAGTGATGCGAACCCAGGAGCCAGCATGGCAGCGCGCGAGGCACCAGCAGAGCGAGTGGAGGCGAGGTGAGGCGTGGCCGGGAGCCAGCACATCAAAGCGAGTTTCCCCATTAGAAATAATGGGAACTCAGATTATTCGTTCCACAACCATTTAATCACTGCTTTGCCAGCTCCCTCCATGGGGCTCCCTGCCAGGAAGCCGGCAAAGCAGTGATTAAATGGTTGTGGAACGAATCAGCGGAGTTCCCGTTATTTCTAATGGGGAAACTCGCTTTGATGTACGAGTATTTTGGATCACAAGCATGGTTCCGGAACGAATTATGCTCGTAATCCAAGGTACTACTGTATAGTAGTATTCATGGTTTTTTACATGATTGTTTAGAATTTAAAATTATTCTCTATGCTGATGATCTTTTATTGTTTATTTCAAAACTCCAGTCATAGGTTCCTGCTTTGATTAAGGTGATTAATAACTCTGGTGATTCGTCTGACTATTTAATTAATTGGTCAAAGTCTGAATTGATGCCAGTTGGGGATAATATATCTCAGAGTGTATTAACTCAGTGGCAATTTTGATGGTGCCCAGATTTTATTACTTACTTGGGAATACTTATCCCTAGAAACATATCCTAATGATCAAACTTAATGCGATCTCATGGGGTATAGACAGATGGGCATCTCTTAAGTTGAGTTTGTGGGGTAAGGTTAATATCATACCTAGGATTGTATATGTTTTACGTGGGATTCCTCCATTGCCTAATCAATGGAACATTGTTTTTGCATCTGTGTCAGAAGGGTCTATGGATCTTAGGTTACATCTTATTCAGCAAAAACTTTTGTTTTGTGTTTATTGGACACCACAACATCTTTTTAATAAAGGTTTGTCTAAGTCAGCTAACTCTTGCAAGTGTAATACTGTGAATGCTTCGTTTACCCATATGTTTTGGCAATGCCCAGTGGTTGCTTCTTTTTGGGTAGAGGTCATAGAATGGATGAATCTAGTATTAGAGTGCTCTTTAATATTTACCAATGCACACATTCTTTTAAATTATATACCTGCTGTATGGAATTTATCACAAGGACAATGCATGTGGAAAGATAAACACTCACCTCCTATAACACAATGGATTGAGGACCTAATAATGCTTTCAACATTTGAGCAGGTGGTATTTAGATGTCACCTGTAGATGGATAAATACATGGATATTTGGTCTGGTTTTTCTGAAGTTTATGCATAACTGTCTTTATGGATAGTTGTATTACAACATACCTATTGATATTTATGGATATATATTTCATACATATTGGCTGTAAGTGATCCATTTAAAATACTGTATTAAAGAAAATATTAAAGAAAATTGTAAAAATCTTTAAAAAAATTAAAAACAAGGAAGGTCATACTAGTGGAGGTGTTGCTCTGTACATCAAAGAGGGTAGAGTATGAAGCAGACTAGGAAACCTAAAAGGGACAGACTCCTTCACAGAAGTGCTGTGGTTTACAATATGCCAAATTACTCCAAAGGTTACTCCAAATTACTCCTGAAGTAATTTAGCACTAGGAACATGCTTTTGTCCCCCAGATCAGAACGTTCAGCATGATCTTGAGATGGAAAACAAAATCAGGGAGGCATCCAAAGGAGGAAGTATTGTAATAATGGATGGATTCAATTATCCCCACATTGACTGAATAAATGCATGTTCCAGTCATGAGAAAGAAGTTAAATTTCTTGATGCCCTAAATGACTGCCCTAGAACATTTGGTCATGGAACCGACCAGAGGGGAGAGCTCCCTCGATTTTAAGTGGTGCCACCCAGGACCTAGTACAAGCTGTGAGTGTTGTTGTACCAGGTGACCTCAGTGCTATCAGATTTAGGGCGCAATCCTATGTCCCTCCGACCTGGTCTGGAGGGACATAGGATTGGGGCTGGAAGCTCCTGCGACCTGGGAAATCTTTTCCAAGGTCACAGTGCCACGGATCACCCGCCCACCCCCACCTCATAGTTGGCACAGTTCTTTCTGTGCTGGCAGGGAACTGAAGACAGTCTTCTGTCTTTGGTTCCCCTGTGGGGGGGCGGTTCCAGGGGGTGGGGAGAGGAGGGGCAAGGCTCCACCAGATTCTGAGGAATCCAGGCAGCACCTCAGCCTCTCTTCTTCATGAGGAGAGGAAAAACACCTAGACGGCCAAAATCAGCCATCCAGATGTTTCTGAGGGTTTCATAGATTTCATAGATCATAGAGCTGGAAGGGGCCTACAAGGCCACCGAGTCCAACCCCCTGCTCAATGCAGGAAACTAGAGGAGGGGTCTCCCATCCAAGTAACAACCAGGCCTGACCCTGCTTAGCTTTCCACGCTCAGACAAGCTGAGCCAGCGTGAGCCACAGGCCTGTATTATATCCTATCCACTCTGCTCCTCCCACCCTGCATAGGATGCCTGCAATCCTCCAGATTTGGAGGGTTGCGGGCATCCTCATAGGATTGTGCTGTTAATATATATATTTAAGTGGAACATTGCCAAGGAAGTCCAACACAGTCACATTTGACTTCAAAAGAAGAAACTTCTCTAAAATGAGGGAGCTCGTAGTAAAAATGAAGTTGAAAGGGGGTGTCAAGAAGGTTTAATCCCTTCAAAATGCTTGGAGGTTACTCAAAACCACAATAATAGAAGCTCACCTAAAATGTATACTACAGGTATACAAGTGGCACCAAGTCTAAGTGGTTGCCAGCATGGTTAACAAGCATTGTCAAGGAGGCTATTAGAGAGAAGAAGGCTTCCTTCAGAAAAAGGAAGTCTTGCCCGAATGAGGAAAGCAAAGGGGAGCACAATCTTCCAGAAAGGAGATGCAAGCAGGCAATAAGAGGTGAAAAAAAGCATTTTGAGGAGCATAGCACTAACAACATTTAAAAGGCCAACAATAATTCTTTAAATATATTAGAAGCAGGAAACCAACTAGGGAGGCAGTTGGACCACTGGATGACAATGGAGTTAAAGGAGTACTAAAGGAGGAGAAGGAGATTGCGGAGAACTCCTGTCTTTCCTTTCTAACTCAGGTCTTGTACAAAAAATAATAATCATGAGTTTACTGTATAAACATTTTTAAAAATTACCCTGACAATGCAAACAAATAAAGTTCATCATTATTATATCCATTTTGCAAGAGGCTGGGCTGTGGCTCCTAGCCCTGCAAAGTTTCCCAGTGTTGTTATTCCAATTTTGTGTGTATGTGTATGACAACTCTGCAGTGTAGTCCAGTGATATTATCTAGTCTCCCGGTGCTTTTCTACACAAGGCTGTTAATCTGCTGTATCTACTTTCAGTTTAATCATCGCAGAATTGAGATCCGAACACTAGACAATAAGCATTTCCTTTCCTGCTACCTAACCTCTAGGTGGCTTGGTGGCTTTTCACTTTCACAATTAAATGCCACACTTCCCCTCCTCTAAAAAAAACTTGGGGGGAGGAGCCTGTGCTGGCTATGGAGCAGTAGCTTTTCTGCTGAGCTCCCGGAATGATTTGAAAACATCTGCAAATACACAGGAGAGACAAAGCGTGAGTTTAAATTCCTTTGCTGTTTGCTTTCTGGAAGGTATGCAGATATAGAGCTAACAAAGAAATAACAAGAATAGCTTTCTTTTGATGTGCTTCGCTCTGGATTGTTTATGAGCTCCAGACGGGTGAAAAAGTCCCTACCCCCTCTTTGGAAACGCGATCAGGCGCATCCCTCGGATAACAGTTTGAAAAGGCTAATTAGGATCCTTGACACTAAAGATATTGAATGTTCTTATCAAACTGTGCAACTGGGTCCTGATAAGAAGCCACGAGGTAGTGAAAGTTTCGAGACAGCGAGGGGGAAGGGCGGAAAAATGGCGGATTCAGCTGGCAAATTCCCTGCTGGTGCCAAGCCAAAGTCAATATCTCCAGCCAAGCTTAAAGGGGCAGCACCAGATTGGGAGAAAATTCTATCACAGTTTCAAAGCTCTATGGAAGCAGGCCAGCAGAAACAAATAGAAGCAATTGAGAAATTTCAAAATCTGCATCAAGAGGATATGAAGCAAATGCGAAAGTCCATAGATCATTTAGGGGTTCAAGTTAAAGAGCTGCAAGTTAGAGTGGATAAGGTGGAAAAACTCCAGGTGAAGGATGAAAAAAGTTTTGAAAAGTATGAAATGAAATTTAATGAGATGGAAATACAGATGATTAACATGCAAGACAGGCAACGTCGTTCCAACATTCGGATCAGAGGCTTCCCCATGGAGATGGGGGAGACTGGATATAAGTTAAGAGGCAGTATTTTGGAATGGATGAATGAAGCTGTCTCTGGAGAAACAATTTTTTGGGATGATATGGACATTGAGATTGTGCATAGAGTGGGAGCATTAAGGCGTGGTATGACATCCAGAGATGTTGTACTGAAATTTGCAAATTTATACAAGAAGGATGTCTTCATGAAAGAGATTAGAAAGAAAGGTCAAGTAGCTTTCAAGGGGGCTACTCTGCAAATCTACAATGATCTTTGTCAGCAAACAATAAAGTGGAGGCGAAGTGTTAAACCGTGTACAGCAGTCTTGATCAGAAAGGGATTACAATACAATTGGGGTTACCCAGTTTTTCTTACTTTTGTGTGGAACAGTAAGAGATACAAGATCTCATCATGTGATCAAGGCATGGGCCTGCTGGGAGAGTTGGGGCTTCATGATGATGCGGAGGGTCCAGAACCGATGGGTCAACTGGAAGAAGAAGGAGCCAGTGGAGGAATTGTATAAGAGGTCGTTTCAACACGAGAAGAAAAAAGAAATAGAAAATGTTTTATAAAGAAGTTATCCGGGAGGGAATGAGGGGCTGCTGTTCGGGCTGGTGATGGGTCCTTCCCCCCCCCTGGGATAGGTGGGTAGGTTTAGGGTGGGGCAAGTTGCCCTGGCTAAGCAGGGGGGATAGTTTAGATGAATGTGGGGGTGGGTTAAGGGGTATGTTATTGTGTATTATTTTCACCTTTGGGGACCAAAAAAGAAAAAATGTTGTTAATAGATGGATTATAAGTTAAGAATTTCAACTTTAAATGTTAAGGGGCTAGGTTCAGTTACTAAGAGAAGGCGAATAGAAGCACTTCTTAATAAGGATAAGGCAGATATTATATTCTTGCAAGAAACGCACCAGGCAAGGAAAGGAGTCAATGAATTGAAATTGAGGTGGTCTAGAATATATGAGATAGCATGTGGATCATCTAAATCGCGAGGAGTAGCAATTATAATTTCAAAGAATTGTGGTTTTAATGTTCTAAAGGTGAAAAAGGATGATACAGGTAGATATATTATAATGTATGGGACCTTGGGAGGGGAAGAATATGTTATTGTTAATGTTTATGCTCCCAATCAAAATCAAGGAGAATTTTATCAACATGTGTTTAAAGAAATGGGTAATTTTCAAAATCAAAGGGTTATTATGGCTGGGGACTTTAACATGGTATTGGATAGAAGAAAAGACAAATCCAATCCGACGAGAGAAGATCAGAGAAATAATCTAACGATCTTGAATAAGTTAATTAGTAAGGAAGGGTTGCTAGATGTTTGGAGAGGGGTTAAGGGGAATGAGGAAAGATATACATTTTACTCATCAGCAAATAAGAATTATTCTAGGATAGATTTTATTTTTGTGTCCAGGACACTGTTTTCAAGGGTCCTGGGCACAGAGATAGGAGTGATAAAAGTTACAGATCATGCTTTGGTTAACATGGATTTGAAGATACATAAGGATTATAGAGAAGCGAAAAGATGGAGATTGAATTGTAATATTTTTCGTTATAAACATTTAACAGAGAAAATAGAGAAGGAATTGAGGGAAATTTGGGAATTTAATCAAACAGAAGAATGTACTGAAGCGATAATATGGGATACAATGAAGAGTGTAATGAGAGGAATAGGATTGAGAGAGGCAATAAATTTGAGGAAACAACAAGAAGTTTTTTATCAAAAGCTAGAGGGGGAGATTAGGGATTTGGAAAAGAAGTATTTAGAGAAGAGGGATAAAAAGATTTTTGCAGAATTACAGGGTAAAAGGAAAGAATTGGAGAATAAAGAACTGGACAGGGTACAAAGGAATTTGATTTACACAAAAAGGGAGTATTTTGAGAATAGTAATAAAAACTCTAAAATGTTGGCTAGATTAGCACAAAAAAAAAAGAAAAAAGCTTAGTGGGGATGATTAAAGATAAGAGGGGTAAAGAATATAATCTAGTAAAGGATAAATTGAAAATTTTTCATGAATATTACACGGAGTTATATAAGGCAGGAAAATGGTCGGAAGCTGAGAGTAGAAGATATATCGAGAAAAATTTAAAAATAAAAATCCAGGATGAAGATAGAGAGAAAATGGAGCAACCATTCACAGAAATTGAAATAGAAAGTGCTATAAATAAATTAAAACAGGGGAAAACGCCAGGACTGGATGGTCTGGGGGCGGAATATTATAAAGTCTTTAAAAAAATGTTAATTCCGAAGTTAAAACGGTTGTTTAATGATATTTTACAGGGGGGAGAGATCCCCCCGTCATGGAAACAGTCCTTGACCATTTTAATCCCGAAACCAAGGAAGGATTTAGCAGAACCAGGTTCTTATAGACCAATATCATTAATTAATCAAGATGCTAAACTATTGACAGCAATTTTAGCTAGAAGAATGAATAGTTTTCTAAATAAGTATATAGGGATAGATCAATGTGGGTTTATTCAAGGAAGACAAATGGCAGATTTAACAAGAAGGGTTCTGAATATAATTTATTTAATAAAGAAAAATAATTTGAAAGCGGGGGTTCTTGCATTGGATATTTTTAAAGCCTTTGATTGTGTGGAATGGCCTGCATTAAAGATGTTAATAAAAACTATGGGGTTTGGAGAAAAATTTATAGGTATTACTAACCAATTATATACTCATAATGTCACGTCGGTAATTGTAAACGATGGAATAACAGAAACTATTAGCCTAGGCCGGGGAACTAGACAGGGTTGTCCCCTTTCCCCAGTATTATTTGTATTAGTTATGGAATTGTTAGCGAATTCGATAAGACAGGAGAAGAAATTATTGGGGATAGGAATAGAGACCAAATGTAAGATAAACCTTTTTGCAGATGATATCTTGTTAACATTAGAACGGCCTATAGAAAATTGGGATTGGATAGAGAAACATTTAGATGAATTTAGAGAAGTAACAGGGTTAAAAGTTAATTGGGATAAATAGGAGATAATGACATTTAATTATAGTAAACTGGAGGAAAGGGGATTTAAACAAAGGGGAGTGGATATAAAGATAAAAAATATAATTAAATATTTAGGTATTGATATATTAAAAGATTTGGATAAAATAGGGGAATGTAATTTTAAAAAACTAAAAGATGAAGTTAAAAATCAAATAGAGGATTATAAAAAATTGGGATTATCGTGGTTTGGTAGGATAGCTTTGATTAAAATGAAGATTTTACCGAAGTTTAATTTTTTATTTAGAATGATACCATATAAGATATCAGAGAAAGAAATTAAAGAGTGGCAAGTAATGTTAAATAGCTATTGTAATGGGGGGAAAAAAATCAAGGATTACTAAGAATAGATGGTATAAAGCTCAAAAAATAGGGGGACTTGGTCTCCCTAATTTAAAATGGTATTATATAGCTAATCAACTTAGATATATCATGGATATTATTGTTAGAAAAGATTTTATGTGGTGGGAAATAGAAGCATTTGAATTGGGTAATAGGGTGGATAAATTCTTATTTACAAAACAAGGACATATTATGACAAAAAGATTAGAAAATCCCTTTTTAAAAAATATGTTAGAAATTTGGGGTAGAAGTAAGGAAATATTTTTACCAGGTATATCCCCGCTTACTCCAGTGGTGGTTATGGAAGATTTTCCCGAGAATGTTAGACATTTAGAACGAATTTTTAGAGAGAAAAAGGTGATAACTTTAATGGATTGGCTGGAAAAAATGGAGACAAGACAGCAAATAATTGATAGGGTTGGGGCAGGAAGAATTTCTTGGTTAAATTTAATTCAATTAGTACAATGGGGTAAGAAATGGAAGAGGAGACATGAGCATGAAAGGGATTTCACTGCATTTGAGCAGGTGGTTATGTCTAGAGAACTTGTAGAAGGAAATGCATCAGCTAGGGGTCTTACAAAGATGTTATATAAAATGTTGCAGAAATCAGAAGAGCAAGCAGAAAATCTTAAAATAGTTTGGGATACAGAGTTTGAAGAGGAAATATCAAAGGATGAGTGGAATAAGATTTGGGATAGGCGAATATTGAAAAATATGTCTATAAGAATTAAAGAGAATTTTTATAAGCTAATTTGGAGATGGTATTTGACCCCAGTGAGATTAAATAGAATAGATAATAAATGTTCTCCAATGTGTTGGCGAGGATGTCAGGAATTGGGTACATATGCTCATATGTGGTGGAGTTGTAAAAATGTAATGGATTTTTGGAAAATGATTTTTGAGGAAATATCAGAAATTGTTGGAGTTGAGTTAGAGGTATGCCCTAAACTAGCTTTGCTAACAATAACGGAAAAGGTGATCGGTTCACAAAATGTTAAAGAATTAATCATAAATTTGTTAACGGCAGGTAGACTAATGATAGCAAGGAAATGGAAAATCCAGCAAGTTTTCACTATTACTGAATGGTATAAGGAAGTATGGGATATGGCTTTGAATGATATGTTGACTTGTAATATTAAATGCAAAAGGGGTCAATTAAAGAAAAATAATTTTAAGGATATTTGGGGTTTATTTTTGGAATATGTGTTTAAAAGGGGGAAAGGGAGTTTACCCTGTCAAGATATATTGTATTTTTGGAATAATGAACAATTATAGAGTTATTGGATTGTTTGGTCCCATGGTGATGGGAGCACAATATTAGTTATGTGTGTATGTTATTTTCTTTGTATTGTTTTAAAATTAATTAAAAAAAAAAAAAATTAAAAAAAAAAAAAAAAAACTTGCCAAAAGTGCTGGCTAGACACAGGAGTCAAACTGGAGGGTCATGACATCGTCTAAAGAACCTGTAAACAACTGTGATTATGGAATGAGTGCAGGGCAAACGCCTCATACAGAAAAGCCTCTAGTATGTTTTAGGGAAATGTAGATGGGACTGTGAAGCTGGTTGTAGCAACAGTGCAATGTATTAAGAGCGAGAAGGGATTGTTGGATGTATATAGGTTTAAGAGAACCTGCCAATTTTTGCTCTTGCAGGAGGCCTAAGTGGAGCAGCTCTCCATTTCTCTCGTAGTACGGATCTTGGAGCTGAGACGGGCCTGTGGCTCATGCTGGCATAGCTTGTCTGAGCATGGAAAGCTAAGCAGGGTCAGGCCTGGTTATTACTTGGATGGGAGACCCAGGGCCGGCGCTACCGCTAGGCAAACTAGGCGGTTGCCTAGGGCACGTGGCTGAAGAGGGCGCAGAAACGCTGCGCTCCTCTTCGCTGCTGCCGCCGCGCCGCCCCCGCCGGGCCTCCTCCCCCGCCGCCCCGCCCGCCAAAGCCGCCGCCGCACCTCCCCCGCCCACCGAAGCCGCCGCTGCGCCTCCCCCACCCGCCGAAGCCGCCGCCGTGCCTCCCCCGCCCACCAAAGCTGCCGAAGCCGCCCCCGCGCCTCCCCCGCCCGCCGAAGCCGCCCCCACGCCTCCCCCCTGCCACCTACCTTCTCAGCGTCGCTTCCGGAGCCCCGCCCGCATTGTTTTGGCGGGAGGAACCAGGGCAACAGGGCTTAAACAGCCCTGTTGCCCTGGTTTCCCCGGCAAAAAACAGAGCGCGGGGGTCCCATCGTGTCACTTCCTCTTCGGAGGCGGTGGCAGCCAGGGCGGGGGAAGGTAGGTAGGTAGGTGGTGGTGGTGGCGGCGGCAGCGGCGCGGGGGGGGGTTTGCAGAGCAGGGCTGCTTTGCTCTGGAGCCCCCCCCAGCACGAGAGGGGGGGGCGCAAATTTTATTTCGCCTAGGGCGCCAAACTGCCCTGCACCGATCCTGGGGAGACCCCTCCTCTAGTTTCCTGCATTGAGCATGGGGTTGGACTCAATGGCCTTGTAGGCCCCTTCCAACTCTATGATCCTATTATATCCTCAGATGTTTGTGTTTTCTCATGTATTTGTAGTAATAAATAACCCTGTTGTGAAAGTACCTGAATCTATGATGGATTGCCTGCAGAGCAGAGCCTAGGAGTGGACTGCAAGCTGAACAGGTCACTCCCACCCCATTTTAACCATGCCCTTCACCCCTGTAATGGCCAAGGGCCATTACGGAGTGAAAGGAGTCAGGGAAAGAATTGGAGGTTTCAGCTGTGGATGGAAATACATTGTTCAGACACCAGGTCTATCCAATGAGAAAAAAACCAGAGGGGTAGACCTGGTATACAAATTTTTCAGAGGCCAGGTCTACCTATCTTGGTGGACATGGTGTGCAGGCCTTGTCACTGCTCAGTCACCAGATCTACCAGGAATGGCACACCTGTTCTCTGATGCTATCAGGGCTTTTTAAAAATGTGCAACCAAAATGTGCAGTTTCAGGGAAAATATGCAATTCCTAAAGAACATTGCTGTAGTTCAAAAATTCAAGTCATGTAAAGTATTGTTAACTGATGTAAAAAGTGGCTAATAACAGTGTGAAAAGTAAAGTGAGTAGTCCAGGCTCCTCTAGAACCCTAAAACCTGAGTATCAGGTATCAATAAGTATGAAGTAATACAACTAGCCGTAAAGACAGTTATGCATAAACTTCAGAAAAACCAGACCAAATATCCATGTATTATCCATTTGCAGGTGATGTCTAAATACCACCCACTCAAACGTTGAAAGCGTTATTAGGTCAAACCTTTGTGTTATAGAAGGTGAGCATTTATCTTTCCAGTGTTATAATATCAGTCTTTTCACTGTCAAGAGGGCACAGAAAATCCACATGCGTTGTCCTTGTGATAAATTCCATACAGCAGGTATTCCATACACTATGCCACAGAGCCAGTGTGGCATAGTGGTGAGAGTGTTGGACTGGGACCCGGGGGATCTGGGTTCTAGTCCCCGCTCGGCCATGAAACTCACTGGGTGACTTTGGGCCAGTCACTGACTCTCAGCCTAACCTACCTCACAGGGTTGTTGTGAGAATAAAATGGAGAGGTGGAGGAGGATTATGTAAGCCGCCTTGGGTT
This sequence comes from Shinisaurus crocodilurus, assembly GCA_021292165.1. Lineage (NCBI taxonomy): Eukaryota > Metazoa > Chordata > Lepidosauria > Squamata > Shinisauridae > Shinisaurus > Shinisaurus crocodilurus. The sequence continues at coordinate 135,593,994 of CM037878.1, forward strand.
CCTTGCAGGAAGAAAGGCGGGGTATAAAGATAATAAATAAATAAATAAATAAATATATAATTTAAAAGAATGTGTGCATTGGTAAATATTAAAGAGCATTCTAATACTAGATTTATCCATACTATGACCTCTACCCAAAAAGAAGCAACCACTGGGCATTGCCAAAACATATGGGTAAATGAAGCATTCACAGTATTACACTTCCAAGAGTTAGCTGACTTAGACAAACTCTTATTAAAGAGACGATGTGGTGTCCAATAAACATGAAACAAAAGTTTTTGCAGAATAAGACGTAATCTAAGATCCATAGACCCTTCTGACACAGATGCAAAAACAATGTTCCATTGATTAGGCAACATAAGACCATCGAATTCCCTATTCCATTCATCTTTAAGACTCTGTGTATCATACTTATTCACTGATAAGTATTTATAAACATGAATCGTAGGTTGATATAATTGCTCAGCCTCAATCAATGCATCCAATAGTGAAGGAGGCTCTGAAGCTGTAAAAGCAGCCGAACGAAAGCTAGATTCTAACAAATGTTGCAATTGCAAGTATTGCCATTCAGCTGAAGCAGGCAAGTTATATTTAGTACGCAAAGCCAAAAATGACAAAAACTCATCATCTACACGCACTAATTGATCCAAAGTAAAAAATCAACCTGTCTGCCCAAGTCCACCACAGGAACATTTTCTTATCAATTTTTAAATCCGGATTACCCCATATAGTCAGTTTAGCCTGAGAAAATGGGCCAAACTGTAATTGATTAGATATAATATGCCACACCTCTCTAACTGCTGTAATTGTAGGAGGCACCCTATCCCTTTTAGTGTAGTGAGAACCTAATGCCATCCATTTGGAGAGAGGATCCAGACATAAGGATTCCAAAACTGACCAAGGTGCATAATCTAATCTAAGTGAGAAAGACCAGAATTTAGAACTAGTCAGCAAAAAAAGTACGCCCTTCCTGGTCCTTCTTATAGTGGTTATTTCCAGAGATGACCGTACCCCACTGGTTCTCTCCATTCCATCAGGTTTCCATAATGCCTACTATAAGTTGGTTCTCCTTTAAAACCAGGTACTCCAGCTCTCCTATTTTGGTTCGGAGGCTTCTAGCATTAGCATAGAAACATGTATACATGGTGTCCTCCCCAGATGTCTCTGGCATGTGCATCTTCTGCTATGGCACTGAGGCCTCTTTGACTGGCTATCATGTTTCACAATATGCTCATGGCCTATTCCATCTGAGCAATCAGAAACATTTTCATCTTCATCCTGTAGGGATGATTCAACCTGAACTGGGTGCTTCCCAGCTCCTGTCAGCTTTCCCCCAGGGTTCAGTTTAAAAGCTGCTCTGCCACCATTTTTATGTTCAGCACCTTTTTATGTGAAGTATTCCTTATGTGTGGCATAGGGGTGAGAGTGTTGGACTGGGACTCGGGAGATCCGGGTTCTAGTCCCCACTTGGCCATGAAACTCACTGGGAGACTTTGGGCCAGTCACTGACTCTCAGCCTAACCTACCTCGCAGGGTTGTTGTGAGGATAAAATGGCAAGGAGGATGAGGATTATGTAAGCCGCCTTGGGTTTCTTGCAGGACAAAAGGTGGGGTATAAATATAATTAATTAATTAATTAATTAATTAATTAATTAATTAATGTTTTTATATTCAATGCCAGCTTCTAGCACTACCAATCAAAAGACCGTAATAGATTTATTGTAGCAAAAGATTATGCAACATTAATCATATTTGCCCTTAAGATATGACATGAATCACTGATTTTATTTAAATGTTTCATCAGAATGCAAAATGCCTGAACGGCCCCTGGTCACTGGCCAGTTTTTCCTCCTTGTATAGAAAGCTATAAAAAGAAGTGTCCATGCACAAAATACCCTCTTCTGAAATTTTTGTTTCCTTCCTTGCTTGAAATCTTATTATGCACAGCACCATGCTTCTGAGCCGGCTCACTCATGTGCTTTCTGATATTTTGCACACCTGGAGGTTTCATTCAGATCTGTGGAGCAGTGATTCATAGCTGAGAGGCAAGCTCCATTGGGCTGGAAGTGTGCTTTACGGTTGCTCAGTCATGGTTTGCCATTTACTTCAACACTCCTCCCAATAATTCCTATTGCCTACAGAAGGTGACTGCTAGCTAGACAACTTTAAATCATTGCACCTTTAAATAGTGTGGAGTTACTTCCCCATGGTGTGGTCCTGGGAAATGTGATGACAAGAACCTTTACCCACATCGGTAGAGTTAATCATATTGGTTTTCCCCACGTGGCTGGCACTCCACTGGAAGGCTAACAACTGGATGGGAAATACCTCCAGCCACAGGTTATTCACAACATGCATAGTATAGCGACAACACAAAGATCACCTCCAGACTTATTGCATGGGAGATGCACACTAAATTGAATGTAGCTGGAGTGTAAAAACCTAGACCAGATATACCTTTGGACTCTGATATGAGGGAGATGGTTGAAGGAAATCTAAAGTATATACAGATAGATGTGGGGCTATCTGGGGCTAAGGAACAGAGATTTGAATGCAACTCTTTTGTTTGAGATTTTACAAATGGGAGAACAGAGATTCACACATCCCCTTATAAAATTGTTGAAAGAAGAGGACCTTATAATTATAAACTTTCTGATGGGCTTCTGTGGAATGCTTCTTATCTTGCTCCAGATACTCATTTTGTGTTAGAGGACTTTCCTTTCTCACCTGTGCTAGAGACTATGCCAGCAGCTAGGCCTGATCAACCAAAAAGTGAATCTGAAAGATTCATGTCAGACTACCACCTTCTGGGATTCAGGATTATGTTATGTAGTGCTGAGTTATGGAAGTAGGAAGGTTCCTTAAGAGGGGGAGAAATGTGATGATTTTGTAGGCATTGTACCTTTAAGAGAGCTGGGATCATACAGCTTGAAGAAGGCAGAATATAAAAGGAAATGGAAAGTAGCAATGGACTATGCTTCGTTCTAGGCATAGATGCTACTTCTGCTACCCTTGTTATCTGTACTTTTCAATAAAGGGTTTTGTATTTTACTCTGCCTCTCTTATTGGATACAACAAATGGGTGAGGTGCCAAAAGACTGGAGATGGCAAATGTTGTCCCAGTCTTCAAAAAGTGGGGAAAGGTAGAAGTACGGTGTTCACAAGAAGTAACAGTTACATAGGGCAGTATCTGATACTGCTGCTCAGCCTCCACCGGTTCCATTGTACTCATGGGACTCACTGCTTGCACAATGAGGAAGTTACGGTTGTGTAAGTAACCCTGAAAACTAGTGGAAATGACCCTTCTGGAAATGAGCTTTTCAGCTCATTTTGGATTGCTTTGGGAAGCATTAGGTTCCCTTTGCACTAGTGGTAGGTCCTGCTAGCGAGCAGGCAATATTGGATACTGCCCACTGTATTGAATACTGTGTTCAGTTCTGGGCACCATATTTTAAGAAGTACATTGACAAACTAGATCATTTCCAGAAAAGAACATGCAGGATAGTGAGGTATTTGGAAACCGAGTCCCATGCGGAACAGTTGAAAGAGCTGGGTATGTTTAGCCTGGAGAGGAGAGGGTTAAGGGGAAACCTGATAGCTGTCCCCAATTATCTGAAGGGCTTTCAGGTGGACGATGGAGCAGACTTGTTCTCTGTTGCTCCAGAGGACAGAACTAATGGGTAGAAACTGCAATGAAGCAGATTTTGGCTAAACATTATGAGAACCTTTCTAATGGCAAGTGTTGTTTGACAGTGGTGGGCTCTCCTTTGCTAGGGGTATTTAAGTAGAGCCTGGTCAGCTATCTGTTAAGGATGCTGTAGCTGCAAGACCCCTGCACTGAGCAGGGGGTTAGACCAGATCAGGGATGGGCAGAAAGTAGATCTACAGATGATTTGGACTTCAACTCCCAACATTCCTGACCATTGTCCATGTTGGCAGAGGATTCTGGGAGTTGAAGTCCAAAAGATCTGGAGATCTAACTTCTGCCAACCCCTACACTAGATGATCAACAAAGTCCCTTCCAACTCTAAAATTCTAAATAAAATAAATACACTGTGGAAAGAGAAATACACAATCTGATTTTTCTGTGTCTGTGTACTAGCAAAGCAATCCCAACAACTAGCAATGACAGCTTTATTATCATCAACAACAAGATCTACATTTCTTTACCTGCAAGTGGAAAAGGTAGTCCTAAAATTGTCCTGCTGACTGGAAGGAGCAGCAAATGTCTGTACAACATTGCTGCATTTGGCCAGGAAAATCTTAAATTTTTAAATAATTTTTTTTAAAAAAAGCCATAAAGACTGATCTCTTCTGGCAGGCCTATCCGGCGGAATTTTAGGATGCCTTTAAGATGTTTTAAAGATGTTTTTAGGATGTTTTAAGATGTTTTAATAGTATGCGTTGTATTGTTTAGTTTATGTATTTTATATTTTCTGCTGTTTCCCGCCTCAATCTAAATGGAGAGGCGGGTAATAAATAATTTTTTAAAAAAATAATCGGCCATGCTCCTTGTCTGGCCTTGAGCAAATCCCCCATCCATAAATAGGGATTACAATAAACTGGAAAGAGGGACTATGTGAAATTTCTATCCAAAAGAATAATGGGAAGGTGTGTACCTGTGAATTTACCACCTTGTTTTGAACCTGCTACAGCCACTGAATGCTACAGCCTCTGGCAAATCACTGAATCATATCAACAAACCTGCAGCTAAAATGACTCAGGAAGCTACAGAACAAACTGCCATTAAAGGCACAGCAGGGACCAGTAAAAACAATTGGTAACAGTTACTAGCAGTAACTGGTCCAAGCACAGCCCAGGAGTCACAAGGAGCATGCTTTTTCAAGCTACTGTACTGTAGTAAACTTGGATCTGGATCAGGGAAACCAGGATTCAAATCCCTGCTCAGCCATGATGCTCACTGGATGGCCATGGCCAAGGCACTTTTTCTCAGCCTACTGTTCACACTGATGTTGTGAGGATAAAATAGGGAAAATGCTATCCCAACAAGCTCCTTAGAGCAAGAATTAAACAGAAAATATAGTTCCTTTTGTTTGCTTTTTGTACTTCAAGTTTAGTCCGCAAGAACCAAACTGAGTGCAGGAAGCTCCTGTCTGACTCTTAGCAAACCTGAGAGGCTGGAAACAAACTACTTCAAGCTGATCTGGGCTTATTGGAATTAAAAACACTGATCAAAGGGAATGCACTTACCTTGGGACCAGTCATCAGGAAATTATTCACTGACCTGGAAGGGAGAAAAGGGTTCATCAATGGAGAGAAGTTGGGGAAATGCCTGGAATTCCTCTGCATCATCCTTGTCCACCCACCACTCACGTTGCCTGGCCCTCAGAGATATCTCTCTTGTGTTCCAATCACACAATTGTTGCTCAGGCTATAGCTGAGATCTCGTTGAGAATAACCTCTTCCTGCCCTGATTCGTTGCTTGATCAAATATTGTTAAGTTATGGTCAAATATTTGAATTTGATAAAAATGCACACACACATAAAGACAGCGTGGATTTGCAAAAGTAGCAGACAAAAAGGAAGCTGACTTTCTCCACATTTGGTGGAGCTGAAAAGTAATAAAAGCATATTAGATGAGAATTATACAGTTAATATATGAAACTATATGGGACAAATTGCCTTTTTCTCCAAGAACGATTCTTCTGAATGACATCCAATTGCATGTTTAAAAGAAACAGAACAGGGTTGCAATTGACAGTTGAAAATATGATTGTTGTACAAAATTGGGGGGGGGGGGGAGAGAGACGACAGAACTTGGCATATGATGTTAATGGGTAAAATAACACCGATTGTGCATACATGAGCAGGCAGAGAAAATGCTTGGCAATTTTTTGTAGACAGATGGAGTATTTTGTGGATTTTTAGAAGCATATTCATAGAACTGAATGGACAACAGATATTAAGTATTCTTTGATATGACTTTCTCTGTAGGGTTTTATGTACAGATGACATGTCTTTTTATTTCTCTTTTTTTTCTTAGCCTTGGAATTGTTAGGTATATATTTTGTTATCTAGAACACATCAGAAATCAGGCTCTGTGCAAATAATTTACAATTTAATACAGATAACAAAATAAAATACTTTTTTCTTTCAAAAAATGTCCAAAAAATCCTTACCTTTCCCATTTGAAATGTGGTGCCAAAAACTGAGTTTTTCAACTGAAATTTGAGTACTTCCACATGCTTAGGAAGATACACAAAGACCTGTGAAGTGATGGTACCATGGCACCCTAGCAAGACTTCCTCTGCAGGCCTGTTTGATCACATAGGAGAATGGGGGGGGGGATGTTTTCCCCCTTATTCACTGAGGATAGGACAAGAAGGAGCAGAATTGTCTACAAGAAAAAATATTTAATTAAAAGAATTAGGGAAGTATTCCCAACTATAACACACCGGTGCTCATCATGGTTTCTTTTACCATGATAGATGCAGCTATTGAAGTGGATGGGCTGAGGATGTGCATCGCCATCCAGGGCCACTAGCATACCCTCCAACATTTCACAGATGAAAATAGGGACACACATGTGAATTTGTAAGAGGTATGGTTAAGCAACATGAAGGTGTGATCAAGAGGGTGTGGCCAGGCAACATGAGGGTGTGACCAGGAAACCAAAGGGCATGGTCAAGTTCAAAAGTTATTAGAGGAAACACACAAAATCTTATATATTATAATTATTACATTATTACATTATATATTATTTTATAATATTTTATATGTGGCTTTTGTAATATTGTTTTTACCTTACTTAAACCCTTAATTGTTGATACCCATGTTTTTCATGGGGAGTGGTGGTCAGTGCTTGCAGGGCAATCTCTTTCTTTTTCTTTTAAAATTGTCAGGATTGGCACAAGTTCAACAGGTGAAGCTTACCCACCCACCCCACACCCCTAAACGTGGAGCTTCAGAGAGATGGGGAAGTTTCTTGCATTTCCTTCTGACACTGTACATCACCTGTTAGAGGCACAGAGTCAGCTCTGTTAGGAAATAAAATCTTTGTCAATATAAAGATAGGAATCATGTGATAAGTTCCCCTCATTCGCCTCTCCCTCTGTGCATGTGCACACACACATCATTGCATCTGTTCCTTCCCTGCTCTCTTTCTCTCCGTGGGCAGCTGTTTGAGCCTAAGCAGAGCTATCTTAAAGGGGCCATGGGCAAAATTGCAGCTAAGCTAACACTGCAAGCTTAGCTACAATTTTGCCCATGGCCCCTTTAAGTAGCTTGCAGTTGTGGGAGGCACTGAGGCAGGGGAATTTGGGACTCTACATAACAAAGTGAGAAGCCGATGGATTAAGGATTTTCAGGAAGGTCCCAGCATTTTGGGGGCAATTGGAGACTATGCTCTAGTCAAGTTCAATGTGTGTGAATGGAGCTGAGTGAGGGCCAGATAATGTTATTCCTGAACACGACTATTCCTAGTGCAGTAACAAATTATCCTAAAAATCTTTGGGTCTCCAGTAGTGATGGGTGAATGTGTCAAGCTCAAGTCATGCAGGTTCTCAGTTTTCTGCTGCTAGGCTCATTTCATCCTGGCTCCATGCAAGCTGTATTTCCCCCTTGCAGAATTTTGTATGTATTTTCAAATATACACATTTTTGTACACATTGACCAAAGTGTGTTTGCATGCATTTTAGAATTGTACATGTTTTCCCTTGCAAATTTTTCAAATGTACACATTTTTGTTTTGCAGAATTCATCATAAACTCAGAAATGCAAATTGTGTTTAGGTCCGTGTTTGGTTCTGGGAGGCATGAATTGGGTAGACTCGCATTAAAATGCGAACCCAGCAAATTTCTCACCCATCCCCAGTCTCCACCATAAAACTGAAATAAAACAAGTGTGAGAAGTGCAAAAAGTAGAAAGCAAGAACCACCTGTAAGCCCACATTATTTCCCCCAAGCCAAGCTTCTTTATTCATTGTTAGCATTCTCACAGATTGGCCCACATTAGAAGCATCCTGGTTTGATTGTTCACATGTGTGTGGGCTAAAGGCTTATTCATATCTTGGTTTATTAAGCTGAGCTATGATCATCTAGACATTTGCTAATGTCTCAGATTTCTTTAGGATTCCACCTTCAGCATGAGCTTAAAATCCAGGACTCTTTATCATCAGTAAGTTGTATTCAGGCTTCATTCTTGTTTAGGTAGTACTCAGATGGTGAATTCTTTAATTAATTAATATCACAAAGAGCACAGGGCCGCTCTTGTACTGAAATGCCTTCATACTTGTTTTGTAAAATACCATTGAAGCAATCACTTTTAAACAAACTAGCTTTATCTCATTTCACAAGTACAGCTGCTGGCAAAGGAGAAATAAAGGAACACACAAATTCAAGTTTACCAGAGTAAGGAGCCAGATAAATTAGTAGTGTAAATCAGCATCTCTATGTAGAAATTTTCCCTTTAAAAATTGTTGTGTACCACCCAGAGAGCTTTGGCTATTGGGCGGTATAGAAATGTAATAAATAAATTTAAAAAATACGTCTTGAATTTTGGTAAGACTGCGTCTATTTCAATTTCTGTCAATTCACCATTTGTAGCTGAGCAAACAGGACAGCCGTAGCTTCCCAACCAGAGAGACTAAAGCTACAGACTACCCTGATATATCCCCAAGTCTACGGGATCAAAGATCTAAATGCACATGAAGCAGAGTCATGAAATAGAGCAGTGAGGCTCAAAGATGTGTTTTCACTTTTCTAATCATCCTGCTTTTCATCAATATATTATTTAATTAATCACTTAAATAAATGCATATGTCTTCTGGTCTGATCCAGCAAGATTACTGTTACGTTGTTATGACTTTCAGTGATAACAGAGGATGAAAATATTATTTGCATTTGCCATGCACCTTTTGAGTTTTATTTCAGCTTGGATGGATTACAGATCAGGTATGATCGTTCTTCTCCGTTATACTGATGTTTGCAGTTATACTATTGTTTGCAGTTTTTACCATGAGTTCCACAATAGGTGATGCATTTGGTAGCTTTTGCTGCTCCTCATTTTGCAAAGATTATCTGATTGTCTAATTTAATCCTCATTGATCTACACACACACACACACACACACACACACACACACAGAGATGGATTCTCTACACAAGGCTCATTTCTACGTGAAAGAAATATTTTTGGTCTTTAAAAATATTAAAGACCAAAAAATATTACTGGATTTCTTGAATATTTGTGACTGGCAATCAGCAGTCCTAACAAGATGGTATGCCCATGTTAATCAGTTAAGGGACAAGGAATACTCTGAAGTTTTGTCTCTGAAAACTTCATAAAACAGCAAGTACCCAATTACTACTCCATCTCTTGGTCAGTGTTCTTGAAGTAAACTATTTAAGGACACACATCAAGACATGAGTGAATGTCATCCACACAATCTATTCACTTTCAGGGTGCTTCTAGATGGAGGGCTCCTAGCACTACCAATTAAAAGGCATTGTGTACCTATTCTATCTTTTCCTCCTTAATGGATGTTTTCTGGTAAGAAAAAAAAAGACAGAAGAAGCAGTGGGAAAACATGGGAGGAATAAATATGATAGATGAGGATATCTGGACCCCCATAAAATTCTGTATTTGAGAAAGGGAAATTGCAGATCATAGGCTTGGGGGTGTTGACAAGGACAGGACTCCTTCATGTTACCCTAGGAGGTGTGGTAGGAGGTGCCAGGATTGGGTCTTATACTGATCATCGGCAATAAGTCAGGATGGAGTCAGGTCAGCTGAAAATGATGGGGCTGTGACAGGTGAGAAAATGGTGCATGCCTTCGCAGACCATATAGTTCCTGCACTGAGGGGTGGGTTAACTTTGTTAGCAGGCTCTAGAAAGAAATAGCATTAGCTACAACAAAACGTTATTTCTTTCCAGATCCTGTTAACAAAATTAATACAGTTGTGTTTCTTATTTACATGGATGGCTTGTATAAATAATATTGAATCTCAACTAAATGCCTTGACTCTTTAAACCTGGATCTGGGCAAAAGTGCTATAACATACTATGATAAAGAGCTCAAGACGGCTGAACACTGGGATGGGTAGCTTCCTGAGCCCCAGAGGTTTGGCGCTAGAGGAAGAGGAGTTGCTCATCTACTCCTGAACCTGATCCAATGCAGAGCAGGGTAGGGGGTGATATTTACCTCGTCCTCCTATGGTAAATGAGAGGGGGAGTTTGGGGAGGGGGGGAATTGTGCTCACAGAATGTACACTTCATATGCCCTAATCTCTCTCCTCCTTCGAACATCCTTTCTGCTGTTGGGGCCCTGTTTCCTTCACAGCTTAAATAGTTCTTGGAGGGGTGGTTACGTAATTCAGATAGGAAGAAGCACTTTCCCTCCAACCCTAAAAATCCACCCCCAATGCTTTCAGCTTCAAAGTGGCCAGAGCCCTTAAAAGTGTATACCAACTTCATGGTGCACATCTCCTGGCCCTAATCCCCCCCTCCCAGGATACCACAAGCTGTAAGGAACTTGATCCCCATGCCCTTTCCCTTTGAATTTATTTTTTCAACTTACACTCAGTTGCTCTAGTGGCTCCATTTTGGCAGTTTCTTTCTTTTAATTAATAAACTAATGCTCCCCCCCCCCCCGCATATGCCTGGGGAGTCCCCCATGTATGTAGAAACCATTACCCTAATTATGGGTGGGCCCATTTCACTGTCAAACTGAGAGGCATGGGACAATCAAGTTTTCCATTAGGAGGAAGAAGTGGGGACACACACCAAAAGTTGTGGAGTATCCTCTACCCCTAAGAGGAATTCCTCTGTTGAAGACTCTAGTCAGCCTGGAACAGGAGCCTTTTAGTACTGCTTGGTGCTTCGTAGGGAAGGAAGAAAAATAACATTTTTTCTCCCTCCTGAAACCTCTCCATATATTGCAGGGAGAAGAGCTTTTAGCCTCCTGGCATAAATCCTTCCCCCAGTCCCCGCTCCAGTGTTGTTAGCCCCACTGAAAGAACTTTGACTTAACCCCGAGTGACTTCAGACATTTCAACAAACACCCACAAGCAAAGGACTGAATGACTAGTTCTTGCTCTTGCACCTCTTGTGCTTCTGCTGTAGAAGAGCTAACCACACAGCCTCTTCATATCTCCCCATGATGTGAACTCTCCTTTTGATATTAAAGCAGAAGCATGAGTCACTTTTGCAGTTGCCTGAAACTCTCTGAGTTACAGATTGGTCTCAAAGTCACCCTACCAAAGCGAGGCTGATTTCTCCTGTTCTAATTATCACTCTCTCAGTCCTTGTTAAGAGCATAGGGTTAATACCCAAACAATCATTACTTGATTATTTTACACTTACCTGTGTAGTGTGATCCCAGCCGAGTTAAGCTGTCTGAAGGAATGCAGAATTGGGATGAATTTAGTGGCTAATTTTAGCCCCATACTTTCAACAAGCTGCAGAAATCTAGCTTGCTGAGAGCATGGCAAGCACAGAGTCCATCAAGCACTGAACCCCCTCATACAACTTAGTTCCACAGAGTTGAGAGAGCTGCAAATGAGATCAGGTGATGGGGGACCCCGTTGCCTGATTCTGCCTAATAGCAAGTTCAATGTAACCTGAAAATGTATAAAGACACACACTAACAAGCACGGGGCCAATAAAAGACAATACTTTATCTATTGTCTGGAGAACATAGGTATTTGTTTCTCTGGCATCCTTTCCAGAATTAAAAACAAAGCAAAACAATGTCTAAATGATGTACTAGAGATGCATGAACTCTGTATTTTCTGGGTCCCACCTCACAGAACTTTAGCCCTTGGTAATATTTTCAAAGCATAGAACAAAATTATAGACTACACAGCAGAAAGGCCCAACTGAATTGACTACCATTTATCTGAGAATGATCAGGTTTCTTGGCTGCCATGGGAAGCCAATGGGAAGATATTAACCAGTCAGAAATCTGATATTAGAAGATGCAACCAAATTTCAGGAGCTCCTCTCTTAGTTTTCCTCTTTATCCCCCTTATTGCTCCCTTACTACTGAACAGTCAAGCCAAGAAGCTTTGATTTCAATAGGCTCATGTGAAATCAATGCTATCAAAACTATTATACCCATTTGGGAGGGTGGCAGCTGAATTGCTGGCTTTTGGTTGCCTGGTTAAGATCATAAAGGGGGGAGAGAGATTAAAGGTGAATACTGCTTAGTTTGGGGACCTTCAGATAGAAGAAACCCCAACTCTGCAATTAGCTCATCCCGCAAATTGGAAGTGATGTCCCAGAACCTTTACAAGTAGCTTTCATGGGATTCCTGTTGTTTTATCCAAGCAGTAGTTTGAGCTTTTGGAACCCAAAAGGGATCTGCCTTTGAGTGAGCTCAGAGTTAAAAATAAATAAATAAATAAATAAATAAAACATCATAGCAATCCAATGAAAAGAGAAAGGGGATGATGATTGCCTATAGGAAGGAACAAAAGTACTTGATTCTGCACAATTGTATCCCATTTGCTGTCTATAGTGCAAAGCAAAGAACTCTGAATACTCACCAAGGATGGCTGAAGTGGAAGAAGGACACAAGAAACAAGGTGCCTGGATAAGAGCCCATCTGAAACATAATCCACCCCCGAAATAAAAGAAAGAGACTGCAAAAGAAGATCTTAAAATATTAGGATGGTAATTTGAGGGGGTGGGAGAAACAAACTAGAAGAAGAGTGAAATGAGCTTCTAGCCTCTGCTCCTAAAGTGTGTAGAGAAGTTGAAAGACCCTGAATCCGAACTATGCTGGAGGACAATCAATCCTGAAGTGCAAGCAAAGGGGATTGGTGAAATGGAGCCACTGAAATTTGTAAGAAGAGATTATCTTCTTAATTAAAGATTTCCCCCCTCCCCAGTCCTTCAGCCAATCAGGACTCAAGTGCCAGAGAGAGACTGAACTGATCAAAAGAACACCCCAGGTCCCTCAAAGACAAATGCACCAAGAAAAGGGATAGGGGAAAAGAGATAAAGAGAAAGAGAGAGAGAGAGACACACACACACAAAACAATTCCCTCCAATAGTCATTGGCTGCAATCTCCACCATCAGCCTCCCTGCAACATCCCCAAAAGCAAGTGAGAAAGACTTATTAAAAATCTTTGATCTTTTGCCTTGGAGACCTCTGTTGCAACCAGTACTTCTATGAGTATTTTTGTGTGAACATGAGAAGAATTACATGTCTTCTTATGAACTGAGCGAATGGAGCTGCTTGGAAGGAGGCTACTGAGAATGCAGAGGAAGACTGGAAAATTTATAACTCATTCCTCAGAGCACTGGACAGAAAAGGAGTCAGTACCAGAAGGCAGGTGACTTTCTCCTTTCTACATGATGTTTCTTCTGGCCTTTTCAGTTCTTCTTTTGGAGCATATACTCTATCTAGGAAGGGATAAAACCAGCAAGGTAGGGACCCATGATCTGCCCAACTTACATGGGCTATCTTTATACACATTAATAGTGTGGTGCAGAACCAGATACACAGAAGTGCTCCTATGCAATAATAAAAATAGTGATGTAGGAATACGGCCGAAGCAAAATGGGTTACATGGAGCTAAATGAAAATCTACTTCTTTTTTCTGTCTTAAAATATTAGTCTGCAAAAAACAAAAAAAAAAGGAAGAAAGGAAGGAAGAAAATGAAGAAGGAAGGTGATTGCCATCAAAAGACATTTGAGATGAGACCAAGAAGATCTTGTAGGGATGTTCTGAGGCTCCTCCCAGATGTTATGGGTACTCTTTGCATCCCGTATTCCTGCCTTTAAGGTGCATCCTGTTGCTGTACATAGCAGAATAAGAGTGGGCACATGGGTTTCCCCAATTATAATCTCTCAAAAGCTTCACACACAGTCACACAGCTTTGCTTATACCTATGTGTCTAGAAATTAATGATCCTGCCATGACTAGCTGAGGCCACAATGGGTCATTTAGCAAAACTCTACAAGGGTGCACATTTGGTCAATACTGTTATCAGAAAAATAAGTAAAAAACTACATGCAAATGAAACAACCAGAGTTTTACTTACTTATTTATTTATTATGACCTCATTTTGAACAAACAAACAAACAAACAGGGAAAGCAAGAGCACAACCTGCTCCACTCATAAACAGCACTTGGTAAAAACATTGGTCTCTTCCACACATTTCCCCCATTTTCTTTGAGACATTTCTAGTAATTAGGGTGTACCTAACTGTGTGCACTTAACATTTTTTATATCCATGTGAGTGATATCAGTGTCAGTGTGTCTTCTTTGCTTAAAGACTAGTACAGAAATGCAGGGCTGAACAAACACAATTGCCAGGCGACCAATGGTGAACTCCCACCCACTCAGACTGCCCTCTCACTCATGGCCAGCACAAAAATCCTAACATGGATAGATACCTAATGTAAATATATATTGCAGTGCAGGGCCGGTGCTACCATTAGGCCAACTAGGCAGCTGCCTAGGGCGCAGGGCTAAAGAGGGTGCCAGAAACGCCTTGAAAAAAAATACAGCACTCTCAAGTGGGAAGGGGGGGGGGCGCTAAATATTTGATCTTGCCTAGGGCACCAAACTGCCTTGCTCCGGTCCTGTTGCAGTGCATCTCTGAAGCGGGGCAGGGGAGGAAAACCAGAAGGTTGGGGGTAGAACTGGCCTGCTCTTACTCTGGGAGTTGTAGTCCAAAGCATATGGAGGGCACCAGGTTGGGGAAGGTTGGATTATAGCAGTGTTCTCCAACCTTGGGTCCCAGATGTTTTTGGCCTACAACTCCCAGCATGCCCCAGCCAGCATAGTTGGCTGGGGCATGCTGGGAGTTGTAGGCCAAAAACATCTGGGAACCCAAGGTTAGAGAACACTGGATTATGGAGTGCAGAAGGGAGGATTAGGGCCGGTGGCCGGGGGATGCCATGAACTTTAAAACTCATCTCCGACACCAGGGGAAGTCTCTGAAGAGGACACGAGCACTGTCTGTCTTCCCCACTACAGAAACCTCCCGCACCCCCACAGTTAAGAATCCCTCTTCAACCATATTCTGTGGTGCCGATGGCCTTGAAGAGATTGTGTCATTACAGCTACTGTGTCTGTTCAGTGTTGTCTTCTGAATGGCAACAAAAGTCCCTGCCTGGTATAGTCCCTGGGATGGAACAGCTTGAACCCTTGAAGGCCCCCTGTGACAAATATGCTGGATATTTTCCACATCCACGAATGCCATTGCTTTGACAGAATCAGAGACAGGCGGGTCAGACTAGCATACTGTCTAGTCAGGTAATTATGGATGCCTTCTTTCAGCTTGTGCAGCCTGAAAAGATGGACAAGCTGCTTGGAGGAATGAGACCCGCCACTTGTTCCCTTGTCCATCCTGAACCTCTGAGGTGGTCAATGCCTCCTTGAGGGATGGCATGGTTCCCACTAGCTTGAAGGAAGCAGTGAGGCCACTGTCGAAGAAACCTAGTTTAGACCAGTGGTTTCTGATCATTACTGCCCAATGTCAAATTTATCATTTGGACACTGGTGTTGGAGTGTTGGACTGTGAGGTGATTTCTCAAATCCAGATAGTGTTAGATGATGCTGAATATTTAGATCCATTCCAATCTGTTTTCAGCCTGGTCTTGGTATGGATACAGTCTTGGTCATCCTAGTGACCTTTCAAATTCTTAGTTACTACTAAAACAAATCCTTATTTTGTTTTAACATCTCCAGCTTCTTCAGAAATCATCTTTCTATTAAAATCCTTCCCAAAGATCCCAATCAAGTTCAAAATCACCTTAATCAAAGTCTTCAAATTCCCCTCACTACTTTAAATCTTTCTAGCATTTGTAAATAAGTGTACCCTTAAAAACTTCTCTCAATTACCATTTCTATAACCTTGAGAGAGAGAGAGAGAGAGAGAGAGAGAGAGAGAGAGAGAGAGAACTCCAGTGAACAGTAACCAGCATAACATAGATTAAACAATTTCTGTCAGTTCCAATAATCAGAAACCATCTTCTTATTAACGTGTCGTCCTCCCCCTTGATTTCCCTTGGTCAAACACAGTATTTTTATGTTTCAATCTCATAGTAGAAAAAGTACAGTCTCTCATCTTACAGATCTCAGTGAACAGCTCCTTCGAGATGACCCTACCAACTATATCCTGGTATATCTCACGAATATCCCAGGAACTATCGAGTGCATGTTGTCTCAGCTCACAGAACTTGTCAGAGGCTAACATCTGCCTTACGTATACTTACCGTGTTTAGTGGGACACTATTTTTTTCCAGTTCAGTGGAAAGATATTTCTTGTAAACTTGAACTACTGTTTTCTGATTTTCTCCCTCAGTGGAAAGGTATTTCTTCTCAGCTTGAGTTGCTGTTTTCTGATGTTCTCCCAATTCCAAGAAGGCCATATCCCTTCCTTTGTTAATCTCTTCCGATTCCACCTCTCTGTTTGAAGTTTCAATTTCTGATTCTTGCAGCATTCCAACCTTATCAGTATTCTGTTCCTTCTAGCCTGATGTTTGCACTTCCAGCTCTCCACACCCTTGTTTTATATGAGAATGTACATTTTAATTTTTTTGTAAAAACAGCACTTCTAAATCCACCAGCTTGCCAAGAATTTTTTTCTCAAATGCATCAGATCTGTTCGACATTTTTTCAGTTAGCTTAAACAACAAGTCCTGTGTGGCCATCTTGACTCTTGGTTTCCAGCACCAGAGACAACAGAAACCATTCTCACTCTGTGCATTTATCACACAGCTACTCCTCTTATAAACTTTCCCAAAATTAAGAATAAGAAAATTTAAGGTACCTCTTTCTTTCCCATTCCAGAACTTGTTTATTGATCTTCTCATTGTGAGGCTTTAAACCATATTTCTTTTTAGAGTTTCCTGAAAGAAGATTACATCATCGTAGGAAATTTGAACTTCGTTGTAGATAAAAATCTCTCCTTGTTACAAATTGGCACCATAAATCTTAGAAGAAATGAAGGATTTGCTGGCTTAAGTGTCCTTTTCAGGTCACCAGCCACGGCATCGAGCAGAAGTTGTTAATCCTTGACTCTGAGTCACTCCCATCAGCCAAAACTGATGAGAACGGCAGTTAAAAACTTACAAAGAACGACTCTAAGGAGTAAATCCTTATCTCTCGTCATTCCCATTACTTCAAGGGAATTTTCCTCAGCTGAAATCCCTCCCAGCCAGGTTTCAAAAGACATATGCATTTATTTAAGTGATTAATTAAATAATATATTGATGAAAAGGTTTTGTACCTCCACAGATTTATGGAGATGTTCAGTCCGCCATGCCCTCCACCGGAAGCCCTGCTATTGCCTCACCCTTTATATTGCCTCAGGAGGAGTCAATCTGCACACTCCTGAGTTTTGCTTCAGGATTACCTGTAACTCCCAAGGTGGGAGAAAACACATGCCGTCACCGCCACATCGCACCCCTTCCCACCCATTGCATCACCCCCCCACCCCTTTCCCCTCCCCCCATCGAAGCCCCCCTTCCCCTTCCATTTGCTGCTGCCACGTTGGCTCTATGGGGAGCTGCACAGCTGGAAGCAGCAGCTGCAAGGCTCTTGCGGCAGCAGGAAATGTAAGGAGAAGGGGGGCATGCAATGAGGGAAGCAGAGGGTGGACGGCTGCTCCAGAGAGAAAAGTCTCAGGTGCCAATTAAAATGTTTTATCGCCCAATGTGTCTCAGTTTACACCTTCCGTTGGGAGCCAAAAGTTTTTTCCAAATACACTGTTGAGGTCATACTTCCCCTCCTCCTTCCAAGAAGATGCACACAATGGCTTCTAACCAAAAAGCTTTATTAGGACAGATGCCAGCCTAGCAAACTGGCTTAGAATTACAAAAGAAGTGAGTTGCAGAGTCAGTCACAAAGCAATCAAGCTTAGTTAGAGTACCAGCCATTAAGGAAGATTGCCCTATTGTTGCGAAGTTGATTCCAAACTGGGAACCTCTCCTCCCTCCCAGGCTCAAATTACCCACACCCACACCCCTAAGGTGGTTGTTCCTTATTCTTAAGCGCCAATCTCTTGGAGTGCCCTACATTCCTCAGCTGCTCCATACTTAGCTGATGTCTGACTCGGTGGTTAGTGATGCTTGATTCACCCTCCTCCAGATCAGAGAGCTCAGACTGCTTTCCCATGATCCTCCCTGCCTGTTGAGTTTATCTCCAAGTCTGCTGGCCTTGGAGACTCAGGTGCATCTTCCCTCCCCTCCATCTCCTCCTCTTCCCCATCTTCCTCAGAATCTGAATCTGTTCCCAGATCCTCCTCTGTAGGAGACAGTGGGCCCAATCCCTACATATGCTCGAAAAAAATTCCTTGACTATCTCGTGACTCACAAGATAGTTGAAGATTTTTTTTCAAGTGCATTTGCAAAAACTTTTGGCCCCTGACGAAGGTGTAAACCAAAACACAGTGGGCAATAACATGTTTTAATTGGCACCTGAGAGTTCTTTCTCTTTTGTTTTGTTTATACATTGGTGCCTCCCCCTCTTGTTCTGCTTTTGCTCCAGAGAGCCCTGCCGGCCAATCTCTTGTGGCGACAAATGCCATTGTGGGAGAGTGGATGGTGGGGCTCTCCGAGCATCAGCTGAATGTGGCGGCATGGTGACGGGCCCTCCCAGCGCTATTTGCCGCTCCTCCGGCTCTGCTGCCTGGTGCAGGTACCTCATCCAAGCTTCATAGGAGAGCTGGCCCTGGGTCTTAGTGGCTATTATGTACTGGGTTTTAGTATATTCTGGACTGGATATTTACTTTATTATAACTATATTTTTATTAATTTTTGATATTTGATGTTATTTTATTGTATCTTATTACGAAAGCTGGTTTTACTCATAATGGTGGTCTAAAAAAATTAAAATAAAATAAAATAAAATTAATAAAGCAGCTAGCTTTCAACCTGAGCCCTTTAGTGCTATAGAACACAGTGGAGGACAGTTTCAGGAAGGTGCGAAGGAAAGGAAAGAAGATTTTTTCTTTCTTTCTTTCTATCTACGGTATCTATCTATCTATAGTAATACCTTGGATTGCAAGTAACTTGGATTGAGAGTGTTTTGCAAGACAAACAAATTTTTAAATATTTATTTATTTATTTATTTATTTTTGACTTGATATACAAGCGACGTCTTGCAATATAAGTACTGTAGTACGGCTTAAATGAAAAATCTCTGTACAAATTTTTTTGGGGGGATTTCATTTTGATATAAGAGTGTTTTGGATTACAAGCACGTTTCCAGAACGAATTATGCTCTCAATCCAAGGCATGACTGTACTATATAAATGTGAAAGTTTGTCTGTGGCTGTGACTGTGTGTCCGTGTGTATGGGCGTTTGCGTGCGTTGCATAGGCTCCTACACGGTTGGATGGATCCGCCCCAAACTTGGCACGCATACTCTCCATCACCCAAGGACAACTATCTATTTATTTCAGCTTTTTAGCTGGCATGTTACCCAGTATTTGGAGTGTTACTTAAGGCCAAACTAGATGCTACAAAACAAGTGTGTGTTTTTCAAATGATAAAAAGGTTTGGAGACTGTGTTCGAGAGTCAAGGAATGATGGGTGGAAAGAAAAGATACAGGTGTTGTGTTGGATTTTAACAACTCTGTCTGAGATGAGCAGAGAAAGGAATCAGATAAAGAATTAGAGAGATGATGAATATGGATCCTTGGTTTGTTGACCTGGAAGGTCAAAAGGAGGGATTGTAGAATGCAGTATCCATATTCAAGGTTGCTTGTTGTATGTGAGCATTGTGGAGTGTGAGAAAGAGATCTGCAGTTTGCAGATTCAGTTTGTTCCTAGAACTGCTGTTTCAAAGCAGGTAACCATGATACTGAGGTGAAGAATCATCACCTGGTAAGATGTACAGAGCCTGATTCTTTGCAGAGGCAAAGGACCAGTTAGGTTGGTTCTTCCTTGGAGGCTGATGGATCCGGATAGTTTCCTGATGGCCTTTAGAGGATTTACTCATGACATGGCTAGTGCTCCTATGGAAGCCCTCTTTGATCAGTGGCATATGAACAGGACCAGTGTGGCTGTCATGGTTGCTTCCAAAACTTTTGGTCCAGCTGAATAGAGCTCTATCAGTTCCATCCATCCTACTCCAGAGAACTTGGGGCAATGAAGCAACAGTAACCATGGCTAGGACATGAGTGGAGTAAGACTACCTGAACCTGATTGACCATAGACCAGAGCGTGCTTCAGGGTCTATTCTGTGGTAGTAATGGCAGAAAACAGGGAATACTTTTCTACCCCTTTTTCATCTGTGCAGTACCATCCTATGATGGTCCTAATAAGCTTCAAACAAAAGGAATTTAGAAGAGAGGAATGTCCTGTGGACATTAAATCCCACCATTTAATAGGGGATTGGGAGAAAGAGGTGAGAATCAGTGAATAGCTTATGAGGTAAGGTGGTGGAGATAGTGGACTGAGTATGAAAGAGAAGCAAACAAAGTTGTGTGTGGGTCTCACCCACAGCCAGTTAGGAAAGGAGAAAATGTGGAGAGCCAGGCAGTGACAAAAGAGCTGCAAAGAGGCCACTGAGCTCATCTGGGAAGCGGTGCTGAGAGCAGTGTCTTGATGAAAGAATGCACTATTTACGTACAGTAATACCTTGGATTGCAAGTAACTTGGTCTGAGAGCGTTTTGCAAGACAAGCAAATTTTCATTTTTATTTATTTATTATATTTATCAATCGAACACAATAAAATATAATAATTTTTAAATATTTATTAATTTTTTTTAACTTGATATACAAGCGACGTCTTGCAATACAAGTACTGTAGTACGGCTTAAATTAAAACTCCCTGTACAAATTTTTTTGGGGAGATTTCGTTTTGATATAAGAGTGTTTTGGATTACAAGCACGTTTCCAGAACGAATTATGCTCTCAATTCAAGGCATGACTGTACTACACATCAATGGCTGCCGCCAATTTTAGCAGGAATAAAAGAGATCCAGTTCTTCTGAAAGTCACCCCTTTCCATATATATATGTATATATATATAGCAGGGAGTTGGACTTGATGGCCTTATAGGCCCCTTCCAACTCTACTTTTCTATGATTCTATGATACACACACACACACCGCAAGCAGAAATGAATTATGAGAGAATACTGAGGTAGGCTCACTCCTTGGGGGAATACAGTTGAAGAAGCCAGGGGTGCCCTCTGGTGGCCCAGATTATGATAGTAGCAATCAAGGTCTTGAAATGCAGTGTGAGTTTCAGGGCAGTGTGGAAGAGCTAATGCCTAACTATCAGTGGTGTAATTAAATGTTGTCCTGTCCAATATTCCAGGCCAGCAGCTTTTACACAGTCTTTCCTCAAAATACTTGGAATTGCTATGCAAACCCTTTTTGTCATTGCTCCATTGGACTTAACTGCCAACAAACAGCAGAAAGAGTCTCTCATTGAGAGCCAGTGTGGCGCAGTGGTGAGATTGTTGGACTGGGACTCGGGAGATCCGGGTTCTAGTCCCCGCTCGGACATGAAGCTCACTGGGTGACTTTGGGCCAGTCACTGACTCTCAGCCTAACCTACCTCACAGGGTTGTTGTGAGGATAAAGTGGGGGGGGGAGGGGGATTATGTAAGCCGCCTTGGGTTCCTTGCAGGAAAGAAGGCGGGGTATAAATATAATTCATAAATAAAATGAATTTTAAAAATCTCAGCTCTGATATTCTTCTGGTACTTTGACTATCCTCAATGTATATCGCCAATAGCATCTTGAAATTGTTCATGGGTCTTGGCTGCCTGTTGTCACTGTAGTTGCCTCATTGCTGACACTGGTCTGTAGGCTTCTACAGGTGATATATAAACTGTTAAATCCTCTTCAAATCCAGAGGAGTCCCCATGTGGCACTGAACCTCTTGACAGTGTATTTGCTATAAACAGTTAGTCCATGGAAAATTTAGCAACTGGATTGAATCATCGCAGCCTTAACAGAAGGCTGACACTGACATTTCAGTTGTGTTTGAACATAAGAAGAACTGGGCTGGGTTGGATCAAAGGCCTATCTAGTCCAGCATTCTGTTCCCACAAGGAGAATGGGAACAAAAGTCCAGAAGCAGGACATGATTACACCAGCACCCTCCTGTTCATGTTCCCAGCAACTGATATAAAGCAGCATGTTGCCTTTAACACTGTAGGTAATATATACCGTAGCTATCATGACTTGTAACCATTGACAGCCTTATCCTTCATGAATTTGTCTTATCCCCTTTTAAAGCTTGGTGACCCTCAGTACCTGTTGTGCTAACAAATTGGGTGGGTTCGCACATCATGCTAACCCACCCTGGAAATAAGCCAAGGTGGGTTGGTTGTTTCCCAAACAACCCATGGTGCGGCAGACAGATGATCAGGCTCACTGAGGGTTGTTCTTCCCCATCCTTCCCCCTCGCTCCTCCCACCAGTATCCCAGGGGATTCTGTGACAGGACTGACTTGTCTCCTCTCCCCCCACCGTGATTGTGAGCCCTTTATGGCTCACCATGGCTTTTTTCCCAATTACCCTCCCTCCCCCCCGATCTCAAACAGTGATCTCCGAATTGTCATCCAGTGACAGCCCCTTCAAGATGATCTGAAAACAAAAAAGGACACAGATAGGAAGTGGAAGGAAGGCCAGTCTACAAAGGAATAGTACAGGCAGGTTGCACAGAGTTGCAGGGATGGTGTCAGGAAGGCTAAAGCTGAGAATGAGCTGAGGCTAGAGAGGGATGCTAAAAACAACAAGAAAGCTTTCTTCAGATACGTGCAAAGTAAAAGACAGAGGAAAGAAATGGTGATTCAACTACGCAATGAGGATGGCAAATTGATAACAGAAGACAAAGAAAAGGCAGAAGTGTTCAATTCCTACTTCGGTTCGGTCTTCTCCGAAAAGAGAGTCTATGACACACACACCCCGGCAAACCTGAAGTGCAGACAAAAGGGGCAGGATTGCAGCTTGAGATTGCTAGGCAAATGGTCAAGGAGCACCTGATTACTCTGAACGAGTTTAAATCTCCAGGGCCTGATGAGCTGCATCCTAGAATAATAAAGGAACTGGCAGAAGAACTCTCAGAACCACTGTCTATTATCTTTGAGAAATCATGGAGGACAGGTGAAGTGCCAGATGACTGGAGGAGGGCAAATGTTGTTCCCATATTCAAAAAGGGCAAGGAGGAGGAACCTGGGAACTATAGGCCAGTCAGTCTGACATCAATCCCTGGGAAAATTTTGGAGCAGATTATAAAGAAGTCAGTCTGCAAGCACCTTGAAAACAATGCAGTGATCACTAGAAGCCAGCATGGATTTGTCAAGAACAAATCCTGCCAGACTAATCTGATCTCATTTTTTGATGGGGTAACCTCCCTTGTGGACTGTGGGAATGCTGTGGACATAATATATCTGGACTTCAGCAAAGCTTTCGACAAAGTGCCTTATGATATCCTGATTAGCAAGCTAGCTAAAAGTGGGCTAGATGGAACAACTATCAGGTGGATCCACAATTGGCTACAGAATCGGACTCAAAGAGTGCTTATCAATGGTTCCTTCTCAAACTGGGGAGAGGTAACGAGCGGGGTACCACAGGGCTCGGTCCTGGGCCCAGTGCTCTTTAACATTTTTATTAATGACTTGGATGAGGAGGTGCAGGGAATGCTTATCAAATTTGCAGATGACACAAAGTTGGGTGGAACAGCTAATACTCTGGAAGACAGAAATAAAATTCAAAGTGACCTCGATAGCCTGGAGCGCTGGGCCGAAAACAACAGAATGAAATTTAATAGGGATAAATGCCAAGTGCTGCACCTAGGGAGAGGAAACCAAATGCAGAATTACAGAATGGGGGACACTTGGCTCAACAATACTACAAGTGAGAAGGATCTTGGAATTGTTGTAGATCACAAACTGAATATGAGCCAGCAATGCAATGTGGCTGCAAAGAAAGCAAATGCTATTTTGGGCTGCATTAATAGAAGTATAGCTTCCAAATCGCGTGAAGTGATAATTCCCCTTTACTCTGCACTGGTTAGGCCTCCTCTTGAGTACTGCGTCCAGTTCTGGGCACCACACTTTAAGAAGGATGTAGACAAACTGGAGAGGGTTCAGAGGAGGGCAACAAGGATGATAAAGGGACTCGAAACAAGGCCCTATTTGGAGAGACTGAAAGAACTGGGCATGTTTAGCCTTCAGAAGAGGAGACTGAGGGGAGATATGATAGCACTCTTCCAGTAGTTAAAGGGTTGTCACACAGAGGAGGGCCAGGATCTCTTCTCAGTCATCCCAGTTTGCAGGACACAGAATAATGGGCTCAAGTTACAGGAAGCCAGATTCTGCCTGGACATCAGGAAAAATTTCCTGACTGTCAGAGCAATAAGACAATGGAACCAACTACCTAGGGAGGTTGTGGGCTCTCCCAATCTGGAGGCATTCAAAGTGCAGCTGGACAGCCATCTGTCAGGGATGCTTTGACCTGGATTCCTGCATTGAGCAGGAGGTTGGACTCGATGGCCTTGAGGACCCCTTCCAACTCTACTTTTCTATGATTCTATGATTCACCTCTTCCCCAGAGCTGGACACAACATCGCCTCCCTCACTCACCTGCTGCCGGGCTTTCAGGGAAGTAGCATTATTATATTCATCTGCATTAGAGTCAGCTCTCAGGCATTTAATGTTTGGAAGACTCTGGGGAAGGTGATGGACCCTGAGGAACGACAACTAGAATTGAGTCACAAATTCTCAGAAGATATTTTTCTTAGAAAAATTGTGAGATTTTTCTTTTTCTTACCCCTAGAAATGCAAGGCCACTTTGCAGAATTTTCTCCAAATTTTCTGCACCATTTTTTTGGCCACCTTCCATCTCCTCTCCATGCAATGCCCCAGAACAACACTACGTGTGGGACATTGTGAAGGATCCAAAATGGCGGCCAGGCTGCCAACACACTTGATGCTGTTGCCACAGGCAGTGGCAGCACACACACACCCCAAACCCTTAGGAAAATAGAAGGAGGCTGTGCTACAACCCCTACCAATGGTGAGTCCCACCTGTGAGAAAGATAGATAGATAAATTTTATTTCGGTCACAGACCAGAGATACAAGACAGAGCAATAAGATCAATACAAATATAAAAACAATGAAAACATATAAGGTAAGGTAAACCTTAACCGCTAATTTAAAAAATACATGTTAGTACATTATATATTTGATTTCTTCATGACTTGACTCCTTAGTTTTATTGCAGCCGCACAAAACTTAGCTACATTTAAGGAGATCTCTGGTTCTCTATCCTCTAATAAATGTTTTAAGTAATGGTCGTCAGATTTGTTTGAGGTTTGCTGCTTAGTTGGATTAATAAATACAGTGCGTATATCCCTATAAAAATGGCAGAATAGTAAAACGTGAGTGACCGTTTCCACTTCTTTCAGACTACATGGGCATAATCGCTCAGAATATGGTTTGCCTTCAAATCTACCCTGCAATAGAGCAGATGGTAGGACATTGAATCTGGCCAGGGAAAAAGCTTTTCTGAATTTGGGGATATCTAGCTTAGATAAATATCTCGCCAGAGTAAACCCCCTCCCATTATCATTAATTTCAGTGTACTTGGCCGTTCCTCATGCATGAACTTGCAACTCAACATCCCAAATTCGTTGCTTGATTGTGGATTTGGCTTTCTCATATCCTAGGGTTATTAAAGCCTGTGTTGTAAACCCTAGGTTTCTCAATTTCTCTTGTAAGAAACAACAGAATTTCTCCTCCCCTAGAGAAATTTGGTGAAATTGTCCACCCAATTTCTCTGCCCAAAAACAGGATGGAGAATTTTGAGAGGCCATTTGCGCACAGCTCTAGTAGAAACTATGGGCCTTGCACACTGGACAGTAAGGCATTAGGAGTGCCCTGAAAACTCACACTGCATTTCAAGACCATATTCTCCTTGATTGCTACTATCATAATCTGGGCCACCAGAGGGCACCCCTGGCTTCTTCAACTGTATTCCCCTACCTCAGTATTCTCTCATAATTCATTTCTGCTTGTGGTGTGTGTGTGTGTGTGTATATATGGAAAGGGGTGACTTTCAGAAGAACTGGATCTCTTTTATTCCTGCTAAAATTGGCGGCAGCCGTAGATGTGTAGTACGTAAACAGTGCATTCTTTCATCAAGACACTGCTCTCAGCACCGCTTCCCAGATGAGCTCAGTGGCCTCTTTGCAGCTCTTTTGTCACTGCCTGGCTCTCCACATTTTCTCCTTTCCTAACTGGCTGTGGGTGAGACCCACACACACAACTTGGTTTCCTTCTCTTTCATACTCAGTTCACTATCTATCTCCACCACCTTACCTCGTAAGCTATTCACTGATTCTCACCTCTTTCTCCCAATCCCCTATTAAATGGTGGGATTTAATAATGTCCACAGGACATTCCTCTCTTCTAAATTCCTTTTGTTTGAAGCTTATTAGGACCATCATAGGACGGTACTGCACAGATGAAAAAGGGGTAGAAAAGTATTCCCTGTTTTCTGCCATTACTACCACAGAATAGACCCTGAAGCACGCTCTGGTCTATGGTCAATCAGGTTCAGACTTTAGCCTTATGCAGGTATTTGCCTGCTCATATGTAGGGCTAAAGTGGATGTGGGTGTGTGGATGCACACATAAGCCCTGCCCCCAACATCCCTGTATGCCCACCTGCTAGCACTCTATCCCAACCCTTTAATAAAATAAACTTATTTTTATTTTGCTTGCTACCCAAATCCTACGTGTCAGCTTGGCGTTATTAACCTGCATTACTTTCAAATCTACACACACACCTTTGTACCCTCAGTATCATAAATTTAAAAATAGATCCTTCGTAACCAGTATTAATCTTTCCCCTCATTAGTAGGGGAAAGGTTTCATTTGACCCTCCCCTCAGGTTTGTAAGTGTTGATACTTGGCCTGAGAAGGGTTTATGCGTCGGGTCCTAAAGTGTAAGGGACCGTGTCGTCGCGTTACATATGCTCTAAAGTCTCTTTCTCTCTATGTTGCCTTTAAGATGTTTTTACGATGTTTTTAATGATGTTTTTAATGATGTTTTAATAGTATGTATTGTGTATTTTATATTTTTGTTGTTCCCCGCCTCGATCTAGACGGAGAGGCGGGTAAGAAATAAAATTTATTATTATTATTATTATTATTATTATTATTATTATTATTATTATTATTATGTGTGTCTTTAAAAGACCAGTCTCCTAAAGACACCCCTATTTGTAAAAGGGGATGTATTGACAGGGGAGAGGAGGGCATTTGATTTCAGAAAAAAAACTTCAGGCAGAAAGATTCAAAGGGGGGGGAGCAGGAGGTGAAGCACATGTGGGCAAAAAGCCAGCTAATCCAGGGGGATCAGATGCAATACAGGCCTGTGGCTCACGCTGGCTCAGCTCGTCTGAGTGTGGAAAGCTAAGCAGGGTCAAGCCTGGTTGTTACTTGGATGGGAGACCCCTCCTCTAGTTTCCTGCACTGAGCAGGGGGTTGGACTCGATAGCCTTGTAGGCTCCTTCCAACTCTATGATCCATGAAATCTATGAAACTGAGATCATCAAAGGCCCCTGTCCCTTTATTTCAGCAAGTGCTCCTGGACAGCAGGGTGGTGGGGCAGATGGCCTCCCAGCGATTCGGGAGCTCCAAATGAAAGATTCGGGGCTCCAGCCCTAGTGGGCCACCCCCTAACACCACCCATGACCACCCTACATTTCTAGAGCTAGAGTTCCTGGGGCCATTTTCTTGCCTTGTTTGCCCAAAGAGATTTGTTTTCCTTGTACTTCCAAAGAGAAAGCTCCCACCACCACCACCACCCCATAAAGCACCAACTGAGTCCAAAGCCAAGTTCCATACATTGCAGGAAATTGGCTCACCCTGTGGGGCCATCCAGGAAGCTTGCAACCATTGTATGCGTTGTCGTCTTTGAGTTTAATGGCAGTGGTCAAGCAAGGAACCTAGAGCATTGGGAAGCTACAAACAAAGGCGTCAGCGGGTAGCCATGGACATCTTTGCATCAGGCAGGGTTAGAGTGCCTTTTGAATCCCCAGTAGCAGTGGAGCAAGGAAGGGATCACTTCATCTTTAGCTGGCTGGGCAACTACTTCTAGCCATATTTTTCTTTTTATCTCCTGGCTCTTAGTGGGATGTCCCAAAGGTATAGACAGGCTGTCTTCCCAGCAGATGGCATGTTCCCCACTTGCCCTCAAAGGGGAGGGAGGGCCTGGTGCTCTTGGCTAGTCTGGAAGATCCCTGCAGGATTTCTTTCCCTGTGCTTATATGTGCTGAGGAACTCCAGGCCACTGTGGACCCTATGCTGGGGCTCTGTCTCCTCTCCCCCCAGGTCTTAGCAGTCCCCTGCTCTTGCCATGGCAGTGGCTTATGTATTCTCTTGGACAGTGTGCAGGAAATCAGAGCCTCAGTGCCAGCAATACCGTATGACTTCCAGCCCAGCTATTTCCACATCTGACCAAGCTGACTGCACCACTGAGGCTCCAGGGAACCCTTGGTGGCCCAATTCCTGACAGTGAATAAAGCAAAGATCACAAAGACACTATGGCTTTTCTACACGATGCTGTTAATCCGCTGCTTCTACTTTCAGTTTTGTCACAGAACTGAGTTTTGAGCACTACACAAGAACTGTATCCTTTCCTGCTTTTAAGCTATATAACCTCTAGGTGGCACTGTGGTATAGTGGAATAGTGCATATACACAAGAGGAAAATGTGCTTTCTTTCACCATCAGAAATAATACCCCATTTTCCCTGCTCTAAAAAAACTCATGAAAAGTGCTGTTTACTGGAGGGTCACAAGGTCATCTAAACTGGAGGGTCACAAGGTCATCTAAAGAAACCATAAACTACTGTGAGTAGAGAATGATGCCTAATGGAGAAAAGCTCCGTAAGTCCCTAGTCCTCTCTCATCCAAAGGAAATCCCCTTCCCCCAGCCATGCATAGCTGTGGGTGGGGAGAAATTTGTATGCGGGGGGGGGGAATAGGAGTCAGACCCACAGGGATGATCTTACGCCACCAATCAGGCTAGATGAGGGAGGGGCTCTGAGGGCAATATTAGACCAGGAGGCCCTCTACCTCTTTCCTCTTTGCAGCTGACTCCAGCCCACCCTGTTAACAGTGTAAGCTTCTCTGGTCGCCTTTTATAGGGCTGAGTAGGAATTTTGGCTCACTGTCTTGATTGGCCCTGAGGCAGTAGGCATGTTTCGCCTACTCTACACTGTTTTACAGGGCTGGGTGTGTTTTTTATTTTGCTACCTGTTGCAATTCAGTTCGGTTGCATTTGGCGGTAAGTGTGGGATTAGGCAGTGGAGTAGGGTTTGGTAATCATCCCATGACACCCTTCAGGTGACCGGTGAGACCCTGGGTTCCCGTTGCTGAGTTTCATGCCTCAGTCTGTGGGAGACAGGGATCGCCTTTAAGGCCAAATCAGTCTCACCCACATCTGTGTTTCAAGGCCCCGTGAGGAGGTGACACTGAGGAGGCCTCCCATCACCAGGGTGGTGCAAAACCGCAAGGTGGCGAGTTGCTGCACCACATCTCGGGTTTGGATGTTTCGCCTATAAATGGCTCCACTGGCCAATGGCCGGTTCTAAGTAGCACCCGCACTTTTTCCCTTCACAGATCTTTGATCAATAAATGTGGTCCTAATTTTACACCATAACTTGTGTCTCAACTCTTTATTTCCCACTTTACACGTGCAATAAGCCCTATAGTGTTTTCCCTGGAATGTTTCCTACTTGGGAAAATGAGGTGTGCGTCAACATTATTATATTTTACTAAAACCCTACACTAGATGTTTCCTGGCATTTTATAAGCAACAAGAATAACAAAAGAGAACTTCTCTGTCTCACATAATTCTGGGGCTTAACAAAGCTTGTTTGTGTCATATGCAGCAAAACAGATGACAGTTGCCTGCTCCAAGGGAACAAATGAAAAACTCGTATTTACTGGAAGTTGTCAGAAACATCTAACTACATCCACAGCATATGGTATCATACAATCAACTTTAGTATAGATGGGCAAGGGAGGTGGACATGATAGCATTCATCAAATACCGGAGGAACCATCACATGGAAGAGGACAAAGATGTGGCCTCTGCTGTCCCGGAAGCAGGACTAGATTCAATGGATTTAAGTTACAGGGTGGTAAATTTAAGTTGCACATTAGGAGAAGCGTCTTCACTGTAAGTGTCTGACAGTGGAACTAACTGGAGTGGGGCAGGGGCTCTCCCACTGGAGGTCTTCAAGCAGGGGCTAGGCAGCCACCTGTTGGGAAAGCTCTAGCTCTGGATTTCCTGCACCGAGCCGGGGGTGGACGAGATGGCCGACAAGGGCCCCTCCCAACTCTGAATTTGCTGATTGTAGGCCTGATTTGCATGTTACTGTCTGCAGCAGCGCAGGAGACATTCTCATGCTTCCACACCACTATCAGGTAACGTATGGAGGAACAAGTGGGCAGGGTGAATTACATGGTCCCTACCTGGGGCCAGACCAAGTTTATGTAAGAAAGAATCACACGCCATTCAACTCACCCACATAATAGTTCCTCCATTTAGACCACACTTGGCCAGAGTAGTTGGGGATCAAACCTTGCTGGGAAGCAGCTTCCACATCACTGCAGTAATGTGCCTCAGGGGCTAATGCTCATGCTAGGAATGTGGAGGGAGACAAAGGGAGGAGTAGCTGGCCAGGCTGTTGAGATCCCATCAAGAACAGTTTCATAGATTTCATAGAGTTGGAAGGAGCCTACAAGGCTATCGAGTCCAACCCCCTGCTCAATGCAGGAAACTAGAGGAGGGGTCTCCCATCCAAGTAATAACCAGGCTTGACCCTGCTTAGCTTTCCACGCTCAGACAAGCTGAGCCAGTGTAAGCCACAGGCCTGTTGCTGGAGAGTTGGCTGTCCAGGCTGAGAAAGCGGTGCCAAAGAGATGAAACTGCAGATCCTTATTACCACCAGCTGCCAAATACTGTGGGGACTGTGGGTCAGTGCAGTCAGACAGGGGAAAGTGCAGGATGTTGCAAGGCACACACTGAAGCCAGGACAGTGCAATGTTCTACTACTGGTCTGCAGATGTTCAGTTCAGTGCAGGACTAGAAATGTGATTGATTCCAAAGAGCAGGGAGTTGGGGTCTGTGTCAGTTGTGGGGCCACAGAATAATGCTTACCGGTAGTTCTTATTTAGCACAGTTCTTTATATGTTCAAAGCATGCCATACGCATTATCTCAGCAATCCTTACACGGACTCTGTAACAGAGGGCAATATTATTATCTTTGTATTACACACATGGAGCTGAGGCTAAGAACAGTAGCTTGCCTATAGGCCCAAGTGCATCCTACATAAATGCCAACAACCCACTTCTTTGTCAGAGGGGGTGATCTGCAACAGAGAAGCTGCAGGGGGAACTTAGCATTTCCTCCCCAAAGCTCCCCCCAGCTGCTTCAACCCCTGTGGTTCCAGATGTGTAATATGCCTTACAAATATTTGTGCGGAACCACATGAGGGACGGGCCAGGTGGAAGGAAGGTAAAGCACCAGCCTCCCTTGTACAGCACCCGCACCCTGCTACTGTTTTGCTCTAAATCTTCTCCTCCCAGTGATGCTTTGCTGTATGGTCTTTCCTACATACATTCATGTGTAACTTGAGCCCTAAGGCCACTATGTGAGTTTGTGCCTGAAAAGAAATTTGAACCAGGGACTCTACAACTCACCACTTACTTTTCAGCCAATACAATAGGTCTAACCCTGTACTAGCTCAGAATATTGGGAACTGTAGTTTTATGAGGGCACTGAGGACTCCTCTTTAAAACTACAATTTTCAGGGTTCTTTGGGCAACCAGAGGTGGTCATTTGGGGATATGGAGTGAGGTGTCAGCAGTACACGGATGAAACCAAGTTCCATTTCTCTGAAACATCTGAATCAGGAAAGGCTGTGGAAGCCCTGGACTGGTGCCTGGATACAGGCCAATAAACTGAGTGAATCCTGGCAAGACGGGGGCTCTGTGGGTGAGTGGTTACCATGTCCAGGACCAGAGGCAGTGTTAAGGGGCAGCCCACTAGGCCTGGAGCCCCCAATCTTTCATTTGGAGCCTGAAATCTCTGGGAGGCCACCTGCCCCACCACCCTGCGTCCATGGGCACTTGCTGAAATAAAGGTGCAGGGGCCCTGATGATCTCAGTTGCATCTGATCCCGGATTAGCCGATCTTTTGCCCACATGTGCTTCATCTCCTGCTGCGAGAGATTTTTTTTTTCTAAAATCAAATGCCCTCCTCTCCCCTGTCCAGTAGGGGTGTCCTTAGGAAAGCCTATGTAAATTAGCATATGCAAATTTGTGCTCTCTTTTTTTGTCCTATGGGCCTGAACCCCAGATCTTTTTGGTACCTAGCACTGCCCCTGTCTTGAACTGGGTCAGTTGCCTGATTTGGAGGGGGTTACAGCCCCCCTGAAGGAGTAGGTGCATAGTCTGGGGGTGCTCATTGATCTAGCGCTGATGCTGGAGGCACAGGTGTCTTTGAGGCTAGGAGCTCCTTTTACCAGCCCCATTACTAGGCACATAACAGATTCAGGGCCTAGCCCCACAGGACACAAATTGGCATAACATTTGCATATATTGATTTATAGCTATATAAGCAAATATAGAATTAATTACTAGGATTTATTTAAATTTCACAATTGGCTGGCAAAGTCAGCCAATTAAGTTCTCATCCAAATCACTCAAATAAAAGAAAGACTTCAATTAATTTGTACCCTGACTCAGATCCCAAACCAATGGAAAAAATTTTTTCCCCCTATAAGCATAATTGCCATGTAGGGAGAGATTGCTGGTGCAGCATGTGGGAAGGGGAGAGTTAATTCTTTCCCCAGCTGCAATCCTCCTTGAAAATCACCCTCTGCATCGCAATGAAGCTGAGAAAACCCCTTCAACGGGCCCCAGTGGACACTTAGGACTCTGGGGAATAGAACTGGAGCCATGGGAAATACATTTGGGGCTGGAGCCTCAGCCTAACAATGCCACTGCCAGGGGGTAAGACTGGCATTCCTAGCCATTCCTGGACAGGGATAGCTTGGCCACTGTGGTCCTTGCACTGGTAACCTCAAAATTGGATTCCTGCAATGCGCTTTATATGGGGCCGCCCTTAAGGCTGGTCCAGAAGCCACAGTTGGTGCAGAATGCCGCAGCCAGGTTGGTATCAGGAGCAGCATATTGCCAGCATATTATACCTATGTCGAGGGAACTGCACTGGCTGCCTATATGCTGCTAGGCCAGATTTAAGGATCGGGTACTCGTTTACAAAGCCCTAAACAACTCAGGACCAGAATACTTAAGAAATTCCCAGACCTCCTACAAGCCTGCTCAGTTGCTGTGCTCATCAGGAGATACCCTCCTGGTGGTACCCAAGATTTCAGGGGTTCAGTCCCTCATGGCTTGGAATAGGGCCTTTAGAGCCATAGTGCCCACTCTCTGGCACTCCCTACCACTACAAATTAGGCAGGCATCACCAACCCTTCTGGGTTTTCTCCAACAAGCATTCCCAGGAAGATAATCTTGTCCTCTTGTTTTTGTGCATTGCTTAGAAATTTATTTAATATAAGCAATTCATAAATATCTTCAAATAGATCAATAAATAGCAAGCCACCCTCACACATCTGTGCTTAAGAGGAAGAACCTCCAAAATCAAAGTATTCAGGTTCCAAGCAAGCAAGCAAGCAAGCAAGCAGGACCCCCACCCCCACCCCCACCCCCACCCCATTTCACTACATGTCCTATTTCAAGAAAGCAACATTGGGAAAGCACAAGAACACACCACATTGCAACAGCAGCCTCCTCTGTAACAAACTGAGCGCACAAGAATGAACTGAGCAGCGCTGACCTTCCTCTCTCGGCCTGGAGGTTACTGTCGGTCACAGGTTACTGTTGGTATTTGTATCAGCCTACAGCTCCTGACTGCATCATGGCCAATCAGCAGTCTGGCTTCCTTGTCTGACTCTGGCTCCACCAATGGGCATCAAGGTCTCGGTTTCAATGCTGCTTGTGAATTACTCACAGCTGTCTGTTCTCAGCTGCGGGTAAGCCTTTCCAGAGCCATAAAATGAAGGGTAAAAATGACAACAACAGAACGACAAGATGAAGTGTGTGCATGCGCGCATATACATATATAGAATAGGCCTACAAAACCTTTGGCCTAATGAGCTATGGGCATTGTGGCTGGTCCCTGAAAACCTATCTGGTTTTGCAGTTTCGGAGGCACCAAACCCACAAGATTTACTGAGCTTCTAGTAAGCTATCATACACAACTGATGAACTGCATGTAACTTGGTGGTTCTGCAGACCTGCTGTAGTGATCAATATAATCACAGCTTGCCTGAAAAACAAAAGAGATCTTGTTTTACTGGACTGATCCTTATTTGAGAAAGACACTTTTCCGTAGATACCATGTGTGTGCCTTGTTTCCAATGCTACATCCCCTTTATTTTTGAAATGTTCACCTGGCAACCTGACTGTGGAAAAGACTGTGGTGTATGTAGTGTGAAGCTATCTGGAACCCAAACAATCTGAGAAAGTGTCTTTTATTGCTGTATGCCTTTCTCAAATAAGGGATGTTCCATTACTGTAATTGACTGTTGATGCCTCTCTGAAGGCTCAGGCCTGTAGCAGATATAGCGGCTAGGTTGTTCACTATCTGACTATTGAGTGCCCTCTTTCAGAACCACATGTCCCATTTGTCCAATAGGTGAGCTGGTCCTACAAGTAGATGTATATGTAACTTATGATGGATGATATGACCCTCTGTAGCCAGGTGGACTAAGCACTGGACTTCGGTTGAAATCCTAGTTCAAACATAGACCCATTGAGTTGCTTCAGACAATTTACTAGCTTCCAATCTCACTTCCCCACCTATAAAATGAGTATAAATATGATCCACATCACAGGATAGTCCTGAGCATAGGTGAGGCGAGGAAATGATATTCCTTGCCATAGGTATTAAAAGCTCTAAATATAAAAATAGTAGCCCGAAACACAATTCTGTTATCCCAGACTTTGGCCATAAATAATCTTAGTGTGTACAGAAAAAAATGCTGTTCTGTTTGGGAGCATTATGTAACAAGAGACTTTGGAGGTCTTGCAAAAGATCAGTGTTCCTGCCCTGCAGCTTTTGCTAAGGGACTGTCTGGCAGTCTGAGTTGCATCAGTGGGCTGGGAGGTGACATGATCAGGACAGTTCTAATCAATCAAAACTTTTGTGTAATTTACAAAATGGAAATTGCAAGGCAATTTTGATTTTAGGGTAGAGAGTAGATGCAGTGAAATATATTGCCACATGATCTGATCACAAGTAGCCTTGTGCTATGCCCTTCCGAGGGGGTTCAACATGACCTGGCTCCCTCCCTCCCTTGTTACTTCACAGTAGCTCACGCTGGCTCAGCTTGTCTGAGTGTGGAAAGCTAAGCAGGGTCAAGCCTGGTTATTACTTGGATGGGAGACCCCCTCCTCTAGTTTCCTGCATTGTGCAGGGGGTTGGACTCGATGGCCTTGCAGGCTCCTTCCAACTCTATGATCTATGAAATCTTAATCTCTTTCTCAGCCTCCATGCATTTCATTGTCAGACATGACATGTTTTGATTTTTTTTAAACACAGAAGAGGTTCAGAATGCTGAAAACAAATGAAATTGTTTCTTTCTATAGGGTTTCCATGCCTGCATTATTCCATACACATCAGCATATGCGTACTTGTACATTAAGTGAAAAAACAATGCACAGCATGACATCATGAGAGCCTTCCAGCTACATTTGTATGGGAGAGTAGAGAATTATGTAATTCCCTCTGACCACGTGGTTCCAGCATGCTGGCATTACTAGAACAGACTGGAAAGAAGTCACAGGGAAGCAGCTCCTCTGGTTCTATGGTAACATATGAACCAGCCTGGGAATGTGCCATTTCAGATAGCATGTTGAAAATTTCATGTTGAATGCTTTCCCACATAATAAAGCCACCCTGACTTTGCCCTCAGACAGTTGGCTGTGGAACTCACAAGAGGGGAGGCAACCCTGGATTTAATCCTAAGTGGTGACCAGAACCACCAGTGGTACAAGGCTTAAGTGCTGTTGAACTGATTGGAAACAGTGATCACAATGCTATCAATTTCAAGATATATGTAAGTCAAATATTGCCAAGGAAGTCCAACACAGTGACTTCTGACTTCACAAGAGGAAACTTCTCAAATTATGGGATGGGTTAAAAAGGAGTTGAAAGTCAGGATGGCCGAAGCTCTCCAGAAAGCTTGGGGGTTACTCAAAACCAAAATAATAAAAGCTCAGCTAGACTATCTTCCACGGGAAAGGTATCACCAAGTCCATTAGGCCAAATGAGTAAGGTTAACAAGCAGAGTCAAGGAAGCTATTAGAGGCAAGAAGGTTTCCTTCACCAACAATGGGAGTCTTGCCCATGTGAGGAGAACAAAAAGGAACACAAACTCTAGCAAAAGTAAAGCAAGCAGACAATAAGGGATGTAAAAAAAATATGTGTGGAGCATATTGCTAAAAATATTAAGAGGAACAATAAATAAACAATTTAAATATATTAGACGAAGCAAACTGGTTAGGGAGGTGATTGGGCCATTAAACAACAAGGGAGTTAAAGGTGTGTTAAAGGTGGATAAGGAGCTTACAGAAAAGCTGAATGAATTCTTTGTGTTTTGCCTTCACTGCAGAATTGGCAGGCAGACACCCATGACTGAACTGGCATTTTCAGGAAGGGAGTCTAAAGAAATGAGGTATGTACTGGTGACAAGAGATGAAGTTCTAGGACTTATTGACAAATTAAAGATTAAGAAATCATTGGTCTAGTTATTTAAAAAAATTATCACACATATAGAAGAATGTCTTGCTGAAAAATAATCAACATGGCTTCTGCAAAAGGAAAGTCCTGTCTCACTAACCTTCTAGAGTGCTTTGAGAGCATCAACAAGCATGTGGATATGGGTAAACCAGTAGACTGGGGTGCACAACCTTTTCAGCCCTGAGGGCAGCATTGGATATCTGCAGGGATGGCAGAGGTTGCACATGTGCATGAACATTCACATTCACACCACTCACACACACACATACATGCCACTTGCTCAAATACAACTCCCACCCAAGAGCATTTCAGAGGCCGGGAACCTGCTTCGACCAGATAAAATCAACACTCCTCCCAGAAACCTCAGTGATTTGAATCACCCACCTGTCCAGGAATCCTGGCTCCTAGCCATCTCCTCTAATCCATCTCCTCTAATCCACTCTCTTGCTGAAGGATCCTGACATCCTTCACTCTGTTTTCAGAGGAATAACCGTGTGGGCAGCAGGAACCCACACTAGGAGCAGGGCTTCTGTAGCAGGAACCACAAACAATGTCCCCATTATTGTCTCCTGGTTTTTTCCCCTAGAAGGGTCTGGGGGACTGCCAGAGCTCGGTGGGGGCACCTGCTGCAGCCACGCTCTGCACCTTTTGTGCTGCTGTGGTGGATATTGTGTAGTTGGACTTTCAAAAAGCATTTGACGAAATCCATCACCAAAGGAAATCCTGAGTAAACTGAGCAGTCATGGGATAAGAGGAAAGCTCCTCGGGAAACACCCGAGGGTAGGAATATACCGTATAGACAATTCTCACAATGGAGGGATGTAAACAGTGGGGTCCCCCAAGGATCTGTGTTGTGATTGGTGCTTTTTAACTTGTTCATAAATGATCTGGAGCTAGGGGTGAGCAGTGAGTTGGTCAAATTTAGGCATGACACATGATTCACCAAATATTAAAAAAAAAAAAAAGGATTGCAAAGAGCTCCAAAAGGATCTCTTCAAGCTGGGTGAATGGGCATTAAAATGGCAAATGCAGTTCAATGGAAGTGTAAATGCAAAGTGATACTCAATGGGGCAAAAAATATATTCCTAATTTAACATATATACTGATGGGGTCCGAACTGGTGGGGACTGACAGGGCCGGCGCTACCGCTAGGCCAACTAGGCTGTTGCCTAGGGCGCGTAGCGGAAGAGGGCGCAGAACGCTGCGCTCCTCTTCACTGCCGGCGCGCTCCTGCCCTGCCCGCCCGCCCGCCTCTCCAAGAAAGCCAGGTCAGGGATTGCGCCCGGAGTAGTGGTGGGGCCGAGCCTGGGGGCCGAGCCTGGGCGCCTCCCCCCCACCTTGTCTCGCCTCCGCGCCGCCTCCCCCCACCTCGCGCCGCCTCCCCCCACCTCGCCTCGCTTCTGCGCCGCCTCCCCCCCACTTCGCCTCGCGCCGCCTCCCCCCCCGCGCCGCCTCCCCCCCCGCGCCTCGCTTTGCCTCGCCTCTACTCCGCGCTGCCTCCCCCCCCCCGACACCTACCTTCTCCGTGCTGTTTCCGGAGCCCCGCCCGCGCTCTGTTTTGGCGGGAAGAACCAGGGCAACAGGGCTTAAACAGCCCTGTTGCTCTGGTTTCCCCCGGCCAAAAACAGAGCGCGGGCGGGGCTCCGGAAACAGCACGGAGAAGGTAGGTGTCGGGGGGGGGGTTTGCAGGCACCCCCTGATAGGCTTGTGCTGTAAATAGTTTTAATTCTTTTGGTACCTTTTAATTCCTCTTGTAAGATGTCTGAAGTCTTTTTTCTGAGAAAGGCATGTAATAAATTTTTGATGATGATGATAAAAAGAATAATAATAACCCTAGTTCTCAAGCATCCTAGGGTCATCTGGTTTTTTAAATGTTTGAAGCAATATTTTAAAAGAATCAATGCACTTTTAAAAATTCAAATGTTGTTGACTGAGTAATGTACTCCCTTTTCGGAGGAGGCGTGGGAAGGTAGGTGGGGGGCAGCAGCGGCAGCGGCAGCGTGCAGGTGTGTGTGTCCGGTGGCGGCGAGGGGGGGGCGGGAGGTTGCAGAGCAGGGCTGCTTTCCGGAGCCCCCCCCCACGGTACTAGAGGGGGGACGCTAAATATAATCTAGCCTAGGGCGCCAAACTGCCCTGCACCGGTCCTGGGGACTGAACAGGAAACAGATATTGATTGGGTTCATGTCACACGACAACCAACCAACAATAACAGTTAACAGTTGTTGTGTTGTGCGAACCCAGTGTGGGTTACCCACCGTGGGTAGTTTTTTCAAACTACCCATGATAAGAACCCATTGAGTGTTCTAGGGTTTGTTTTCCCCACAGTGGGTTGTTCTGTCGTTGGAACCCGGACAACAGATCCCACTGTGGGTAAAGACCCACAGCCAGCAACTCACTCCGCAAGAGCAGCAAGAAACCCCTTGCCATTCTTCTTGAGCTAGTGCAGATGCGTGAGAATTTTCAGTTCATTTTTTAATAAGAATTTACCAAAATTCTCAAAGTTCTTCATATTTGGGAGAAGAACTTGCAATTTAAAAGGTTGAATGCAGGAGAAAGCAAAAATGACAGATTTGTCCATCCCAAGTTTGGCTTCAGTAAGACTGAAGAAGCAAGGAAACTTTCTGCCAAGGAAGTACAAGTGGCTAGGCGCAGGGTGGTTGTTTTTAATAAGAAAACAAATGGGATTCTGAAGGAAGGACTTCTCTTTGGTGCAGCTCTCAAGCCAGATGGTATTATCTAATGTAGATTGGGAACCTTCACGCCTCACATTTTGTAAACTGCCGTGTGTTCAGCCAATATCAACAAACAAGGAGAAAGCCTACAGTGTGGCTCTTGTGTGCCATTCTTGGCCCTGAGAGATCTGAGGTGAGCTCTAGGTGCCATCTAATTCAGTGTTCTCCAACCTTGGGTCCCTAGATGTTTTTGGCCTACAACTCTTCAAAAAGGGCAGGAAGGAGGAACCTGGGAACTATAGACCAGTCAGTCTGACATCAATCCCTGGGAAATTTTTGGAGCAGATTATAAATAAGTCAGTCTGCAAGCACCTTGGAAACAATGCAGTGATCACTAGAAGCCAGCATGGATTTGTCAAGAACAAATCCTGCCAGACTAATCTGATCTCATTTTTTGATGGGGTAACCTCCCTTGTGGACTGTGGGAATGCTGTGGACATAATATACCTGGACTTCAGCAAAGCTTTCGACAAGGTGCCTTATGATATCCTGATTAGCAAGCTAGCTAAAAGTGGGCTAGATGGAACAACTATCAGGTGGATCCACAATTGGCTACAGAATTGGACTCAAAGAGTGCTTATCAATGGTTCCTTCTCAAACTGGGGAGAGGTAACGAGCGGGGTACCACAGGGCTCGGTCCTGGGCCCAGTGCTCTTCAACATTTTTATTAATGACTTGGATGAGGTGCAGGGAATGCTTATCAAATTTGCAGATGACACAAAGTTGGGTGGAACAGCTAATACTCTGGAAGACAGAAACAAAATTCAAAGCGATCTCGATAGGCTGGAGCGCTGGGCCGAAAACAACAGAATGAAATGTAATAGGGATAAATGCCAAGTGCTACACCTAGGGAGAGGAAACCAAATGCACAGTTACAGAATGGGGGACACTTGGCTCAACAATACTACAAGTGAGAAGGATCTTGGAATTGTTGTAGATCACAAACTGAATATGAGCCAGCAATGCGATGTGGCTGCAAAGAAGGCAAATGCTATTTTGGGCTGCATTAATAGAAGTATAGCTTCCAAATCACGTGAAGTGATAATTCCCCTTTACTCGGCACTGGTTAGGCCTCATCTTGAATACTGCGTCCAGTTCTGGGCACCACACTTTCAGAAAGACGTAGACAAACTGGAGAGGGTTCAGAGGAGGGCAACAAGGATGATAAAGGGACTGGAAACAAGGCCCTATGGGGAGAGACTGAAAGAACTGGGCATGTTTAGCCTTCGGAAGAGGAGACTGAGGGGAGATATGATCGCACTCTTCCAGTACTTGAAGGGATGTCACACAGAGGAGGGCCAGGATCTCTTCTTGATCATCCCAGTTTGCAGGACACGGAATAATGTCCGTGTCCTGCAAACATTCCTAAACATCAGGAAAAATTTCCTGACTGTAAGAGCAATAAGACAATGGAACCAACTACCTAGGGAGGTGGTGAGCTCTCCCACTTTGGAGGCATTCAAGGTACAGCTGGACAGCCATCTGTCAGGGATGCTTTGACCTGGATTCCTGCATTGAGCAGGGGGTTGGACTCGATGGCCTGGTAGGCCCCTTCCAACTCTACTTTTCTATTATTCTATCTGGGGACCCAAGGTTGGAGAACACTGATCTAATTGCAGGTACTTTGTTCCCTACATGTGCAGTGATACATGATTTGCTACAGGCCTGTGGCTCACGCTGGCTCAGCTTGTCTGAGCGTGGAAAGCTAAGCAGGGTCAAGCCTGGTTATTACTTGGATGGGAGACCCCTCCTCTAGTTTCCTGCATTCAGCAGGGGGTTGGACTCAATAGCCTTGTAGGCTCCTTCCAACTCTATGCTCTATGAAATCTATGATCATCTGTTTCGGGGGGGGGGGGGGCGTTTCAAGACCAGTATGTTACCGCACATTGTGCAATAAATAAGGAGTTGGGAAAGTAATTCTCCTCTGGAGCGTATTTTGATTTGTTTTCATTCTCCTCTGACACATGTCTATGAAATCTATGTTGGTTGGCTTTCTCGCAAGAGTCCTAGAGCTGCTCGCAGCAGGACGATTATCACCAGAGACCCTTTTGCACATAACTGTGCCACATGGCAGTCTGGATGGCTGTCAGGATTGACCTGGGTGTGACTGGTGGGTCAGATGCAAAGGAGGACATCAAGACTCCAGTACCTTTTTGTTAGTTGTGCAGAAGAGGGAATTTCTGCATGTGCAGCTTTTCTCACTCCTTCACGATAAGCTGCATCTGTTGAAATGCCCTCTGCTCCACAACTATTAAAGATGTAGGAGTTTTGCCATCCTCTTTTACTTCCAGCCACCCTACTACTGGGTATAAAGTCCTGATTTTAGTTTGGACTGGATAATCTGTGGTTCCTTCCAGCTCTATGGTAACTTTAAAAAATGGCAAGGAAGCAGCTCCCATATTCTGAGCGGTAGCAATTTATACAGGTGGCCAGAAAGTGAAACAGGAGGGGACAATTCTCAGACAATTACACTACAGATAAGGCCTGGATCTATAGGGTAGTAGGACACATGTTTCGACAGCTTTCAAAGCAATGGTAGGTATCTTATACACAGGGGTAGTACAAAGGAGGATGTTCCCGTTTTCCCTCAGGTCCTCTCTGCTTGGTCGAGACATCAGGGCTGCACTCCAAAGCTGCAGTGTTACAGAAGGAAATTTCCTCCTGGTTCTCATTCACTCTGCAATTTTAGGTGACTGAACTCAAGTGACACACTGACTCAGGCTTGGCCAGTTGCAAAGTGCTGAGCTGCTGATGTTACGTGTTCAGCTGCATGTTTTGAGATTGGCACCACACCCCTGGCATGGGGCCTCGACCAACTGTAAACTGAAATGAGCCTCAGCCTGGACTATTTCTGGTTTTTTGCGTACAAGACTGGAACTGAAAAGTGCACATTATTGCAAATTAAAGGTCTTCAAAATACCTCGTTCACTATCCCTGCCCCTTTCCCAAGTGATGCTGTTAATGGCACATCAGCATCACCTTCCCCTTGAAGCTCTAGGCAATTCAGGAAGGAATGTTGCCGATTAAAGGAACAACTCAGGTCCATTAATAGACAGAATGCGCACCCTGTCCAGGTTTGGTTAGGCAACCACATGAGACATGCAAGCACTGAAACGGGAGCCTAACTCTAAGGAATTAGTTTTCAAACTGGCTGTCATGTATTGGGAAAGGCGGCTGGTTGGACAAGAGCACCCAGGGAGAGCAGAGCATATTGGATTTGAAGGGGTTTGCCTGGAACCAGACCTGCTTTTACTGCCTGCTGCTTTTCTAGTCCTTCCCAGCTTGTAGATGTGTACTAATAACTGTGTTATTGTTTACAAAGGCTCCACAGAACTCTAGACCTCTCTCCTTCAAAGGAAATGGTCTGTAACATGGAGCTTAGGAAGAGGGAGCTGAACAGGGAGCAACAGGGGATGAGCAAAAGGAATTCATGGTTTCTTCTGAACACATGCTAAAGATATGTCAGGGCTTCATAATCTAGAATGCTCAGGGAGGTCACCAAAAGAAGTCAACAGAAAGTCTGTCAAATTTGAAAATCAACCATTTTATTATAAACAAAAAACAAAACTTTAGATCAGCATAAACCAGACATTCAATTTCATATTAGAAGAAATTATTTTTCAGTACATAAAATATGGAAATATTAGAAATGGAAAAGCAAACAAAGATCCTACACACACGTCAAGAGCATTGGAACTTAGACAATTCACATTAACTTTCACAGTCTCTACTGTTCAGACATTTGGTTTTCCAGATTCTAATAAAGGCAAGAAATTCTTTTGCTTCCCGCAGCCTAATGGTTTCTTAGTGTTACTGCTACTTGAATATTACTAACAAATGGTCGGTCTGACCCCAAGCCAGTTAAACTGAAGGACAGAGATGCAAGTCAATTTCGTCCCAAATAGTCAACAGAAATAAAGAGCTGTACATCTCTGAACATCATGCTATGTAAGCAATAAGCCACATTAGTACCCTTTTTTAAGGTTGAGGGTTTTTCTCCTTTTACACATAAGGAAATGCTGGCAGAAGAGAATAGAAAGGACTTGTCCACTGCTCTCACAATGAGTCTAAGCTGCAATTAGGAACAGAACCCAGGATTCCCAATGTCCAGGCTGCTGCTCTGACTGCTAAATTGCACGTTCTAATAAAAAAACCCACATCATTCCAGCCCACGCGACAAAACACAGAGGGTGCTTCCAGATGGATGGCTCCTGTTGCAACCCATCAAAAGACATTGTGCAACTAGTTCGTCTTTCCCTCAACAGATTTTCTGTGGAAAGAAAAAAGATGGAAGAAGCAGCGGGGAAGTCAATGGCATCTGGACACCATCCCCCATACATTTCCGTGAATGAGGCAGGGTGATTGCATAATGAAAGCCTTGTCTGGAAGCACCCTGAGAAAGAGAGAGAATCTGCACTACACACTATGGAAAAAGCACACCAGACTATTTTTTAAGTGATGCAAACATCCCTTAACTGAACAGAAAATTAACTAAGGGCGCAATCCTACTACAAGGATCGTAAGCCCCCAAACTCGGAGGCTTACAAGCATCCTATGCCGGGCAGGAGCAGCAGTGGAGGTGATCACCTCCCCGTCCTCCCACCCTGCATTTTCACTAGATGGGCTTTTTTGCCCGTCTAGCAACAGTGTTTCAGAGGGGGAGGGAAGGAGGCTGGGGAGGCCTCAGGATGGCTGGTATCCCGGCCTCTCCAATCTCCTCCCCCACTGAAACGCCCCCTTTCCCCCCTCTCCCGAGGTTGCTTACCTGACCTGGGAGA
This sequence comes from Shinisaurus crocodilurus, assembly GCA_021292165.1. Classification (NCBI taxonomy): domain Eukaryota; kingdom Metazoa; phylum Chordata; class Lepidosauria; order Squamata; family Shinisauridae; genus Shinisaurus; species Shinisaurus crocodilurus. Next base: position 135,638,297 of record CM037878.1, read on the forward strand.
GCGGCCGGCGGGGTTCTTTCTGCGCCAGCCGTGAGGGGGAGGGGGTTGGAGCTCAGATTCCCTCCTCTGACGTCAGAGCACTATCTCTGACTTTGGATCTGGGAATCCAAAGTATCCTATGGCCTCTCAGACACTGTCGAGGGGCCATAGAATTGCTCCCTAAGTACATTAAACGCACACACACACCTACACCTGGACCCACAATTGAATGTACATTAAGCACACCCACAAATTAATATAAAATACCTTTTGAAAGGTTTTTCTGAAATAACTTAGCACAGATGAAAATAAAATACTGCAAAGAGCTCTTGATACTCCTATGTATGTTAAAGAAAAGCTTAAGGCACATCAAAACAGTTGTCCTTTACCAAAAAATGACTGGGAATTGTTTGGTTACTTATGCTTTCACCCTGCATCCAAATATTTGGATTCACGCAGCCCATAGTGAGCTTACAAGCTGAACACCTGAGTCAACAACACGTGTGTGTGTGTGTGTGAGGGGGGGGAGAGGGGGGGAGGGATGCTAAGCTGTGCAGGGATAGTCCATCATGAGGGGAGAAAGAAGTTTTTGCTGGCCCTAATTTCTTCCAGGTGCAATTTAGAGGAGGGATCAATTTTAATACCTTGTGTTGGTCTGACATTGGCATAGGCAAACAACCCAATTCACAGCTTGGCACGGCCACTGCCGTACATAGCCAGGCTCCTGGTGGATGACACAGGCATTCCACCAATACCCTGCTGAATTCTGAACATTGTCAAATTCACTGCAAATTTGTGGAGAGATGAAAAAACACTGTGAACCTTTCCTGAACTATCTCCACGAGAGATCAGCTGCTTCAATGTACTCTTGGGTTGCACTGAAGCCCTGTTCAGTGTACACTTTAGCCAATTCTGGTCCTTTGACAAGTATATCTGCACGAAGCACATTCAAGCACCTGTTTGTCACAATCACACGTACGTTTTTAGGTGTACACTTAATGCTAGGTATACAGGCAGTCCCCAGGTTATGGACGAGTTCCGTTCTTAAGAATGTATGTAAGTTGAATTTGTATATAAGTCGGAACAGCATAGCGTTCTGTACGTTAAAATCAGCATTTACGCAAATTGCATAGTATACTACACTATGTACTCTACGTAAACGATGTAGCGCCGGGGAACCCAGAAGTTCGTTCTTAAGTATGGGTTGTCTGTGAGTCGGACGTTCTCAACTCGAGGACTGCCTGTACATCTGAAAATGTAATGTGTGAAGAGGCCCCCAAGCAAAACTATTTCCCTCCCCTCCTTCAGCACCTCATGTGGCTCTCTAAAGATACACTTAAGCAAAGGAAGGGGGAAATGAAGTGTGTTCAGAAGAGTAAAGCCTGCTTGAGGTCATCGCCTCTCCACATACCAAACTGGTCAAGTGAAAGGAATAAAGTGCAGGTGGGGCTTTCAATACTTCCTTATACTTCTCTCTAAAAAATGATCGTGCTTCAGCTGGTGCAATTGGCCTTTAGCTAACTGGGCTGTTGTGCCCTTGCTTTCACCTGGGAACCCTCCCACCCCACCCCACCCCCGTTGCTGCCAAGCCTCGTTGGCTTCAGTTGACACATCTTCATAGAGGGTTTCTCAGGAAAAAAAGATTTCTACTATTTCTAGGCCACCTTTCAGGGCAGGAGTCCTCCCAAGGCAGAAGACCTGATGGGTCAGACCAAACATCCATCTAGCCCAGCATCCTGTTTGCGACAGTGGCCAGCCAGATTTTTCTGGGATGCTCAGGCACAGGGAATGAAGGCAAATCATCCACTTCTGCCCCATTGTTGTTCCCCAGCAACTGGCATTCAGGGGTACACAGCCTCTGGACATGGAGGTTTCATTTCGCTATCAAGGTTAATAGCCACTGATAGACCTATTCAACAGGAATTGCATTTCTCCAGGAATCCCCTTTTAAAAACAGTCCTAGGCAGTAGCCATGACCACTTCTGGAAGTAACTGTCATAAGACAATTCTACACTGGAGGAATAAGTTCTTCCTTTTGCCTGTCCTGAAACTACTGCAAGCAAAGTTCTCATGTTATATGAGAGGAGGGAAAGAATGTATCTCTACCCACTTCCCCCAAAAGAGAAAGGCATAGTTTTACAAAATTTTATATTCTCTCAATCCCCAGCCTAAGAAAAACTGTTTTAGGTTTCCCTTGTGAGGAAAATGCTTACCAGCATTTCCCAGCATTATGAATTACAAAGAGCAGGATGAGCAAAAGGCCATAATGCAGATAGAGTTTGAAGGACTGGGTTGAATGGAAGGAGATGGATCTTGTGTTGAGCCTCTCACTTTGCTCCAAAATGTTGCAGTGGAACAGAAAAAGAGAAAAAGACTGTTTCGCCCACACAGTCCTTTAGGCTGTGATATTATACATATTCACCTGGAAGCTCTATTGAACTTAAATTAGATTTATTTCAGAGTAGACATGCACAGAATTCCATGTCTCAGAAACTTGACTCTGCAGTGCAGCACAACCAACTTTTAGAGCATAGGGATGGTACCTGACTTGATTTTAACTGGCACTGCCTCCTAGTTTTCTGTGCGTTTTGCTTTCTGTTGGGTTGGATTGTGAATTTTTTTGCTTAGCGTTAATGCTGATCAATAAGCAATTCAAATTTGAATACATTTGGGAACAGCAGAACAATCCAATAGCCCCACTATGCCAGCAACTGCCAATGCTGGCATAATGGGACTTAGTCGTATCCTGTTCTCATCCAGCTGTTGTAAACAGAGGATAAGATTGTGCTGGCATTTGAACTGTGGAATGTTGTCCCCCTCTGGAGAATAGGAAATCTATTTGGACAACTTGTGCTAAAACTCTCAGTGGAGGGTCAAAAGCAAGAATTAGCTTCTCTTTAATACTACTACTGACATTTTATTAGAACAATCAACAAGTTGCATTTTACATTACTTGAAACACAATGCTAATCATTAAGGTAACTAGATACTAAAAGGAGGGTGACAAACAGGGGTGCAGTACAGAGGAAAACTAAGATGATATACATTTTAAAAGAAATAAACTGCACATGCCAAAATTCCCTATGCTTGGTACAGTATAGTACAAAATCTGTGTCCCTCACATTACAACAGGCCCCTGCATTTACCGCTGTAACTGCTCCTGTCACTCATCAGCAGTAAAAACAGGCAGTCCCTGGGTTACGAATGTCCGACTTACGGACAACTCGTATTTACAAACGGACCGCCAAGCCTCCGGCAAGCGCCAGCTGAGGTGCTCGCCGGACTTCCTGGTTCCCCAGCTCTACGTCGTTTACGTAGAGTATAGCGTAGTATACGTAAAAACGGGCACAATTTGTGTAAATGCCATTTTTAATGTATACTACGCGATACTCTATGTAAATGGCGCATCTTACGCCATTTTCTATGTAAACGATGTAGAGCCGGAGAACAGTATGTACGTGTTCCGACTTACGTACAAATTCGACTTAAAGACAGACTTGTGAACGGATCTCGTTCGTAACCTGGGGACTGCCTGTAATGAGATAATCAAACCAATTGTGTGAATGATGTAACCTTTACCCCGTATTAAAAATAAAACCGTATAAAAATGGCTGTTCAAACCACTCCCCTATTTGGAAGCAACTACTGCTATTGATTGCTAAAGTGGCATGCTAGCGGACACGGACTCTCTCTCTCCCTTCAGGAGCTCTCTTGCAAAGAAGCTGGGGGCAACCAGTTTCTCCCCCAGCATTGGTAAGGAGGGGGTGAGAAGGAATGCTAAAAAGAGGGAGAGATGTAAGTGGCAGTAAAGTAGATGTCTTGAAAGTTGATACAGGAGTAGAATAAATGGTAGGAACAAATAGTACCTTGAACTTTCAAGAACATAAAGCTCCCTCCAAAGGGGAAATAGAACTTTCTTGGCCCTTTGATCTTAGCCCTTAGTTGACCCTTGGAGGGATCACTGTGAACATCAGCTGCCATATTAAGCTGAATAGAAAGAATCTGTTATCACATACACCAGCAAACACACCATTCTTCATCTAAAGTAAAATCCATTCTTCCAGCACATATAGCAGCTTGAGTCTGTGACACAGCTTTGGTTCAAATCCTTACAGTACCTCCCACTTCCTCTTTCCTGTTAGGAAGAGTCCCTTTGGCATATTCATGTTGACCCTCAAACATATCCATTTGGAACATTTTCTCAACCAAATCTGTTTCAGTGTCATCAAGCAATCAGCTCCTTTGTGTAGTTTTCCTACACAGGCATCTCAGAATCCTGCATAAACCTCTTGCTTTCTAGTCTGTGGCCAAGTGCAGGAAAAGAGCAGTCAGGTCACTAGAGCATGAATGGAGGTAGAAAACTATCCCAGCTCCAATTAATAAAATCAACCCCTAATTCTGGGACTGGCCTGCAGGCTTATTTGCTACCCTTACAAAAAGATTTTCTCCTTCTCCTTTCCACCCCTAACCTTTACATCAGTACACCTACCCCTTTCTCATTTTCCAACGGATATCAGAACCCCTGACCAAAGAGGTCCGACTCATAGTTTCTCTACAAGAAAGAGAGAGAGGACAACTCCCTCTCCTGTCATCAAAGGCACCAGCTTCAAGAGGCAGGGAGAAGAAGAGGTGACCAGTAGTCAAGCATATATTCATGCTATTTCTGGGAAAAGAAGTCCCTACTTTGGTGCAACCCTGTTGGCTCGGTCCCTATTATCCATTGCAGGGAAGTCAGTAGGTGGGGTGCTTGATCAGCTTCTAATGAGTGAGAGCACAGAGAAGAGAAGAAAGATTTTGCCAGGGAGAAACAAAACACGAGATAGAAAAGGCAGCCCCCAAGACCAGTAAGGGAAAGTTACAGGCCTTAAATACATTGTTTCAAAGGACAGCGCTGGAATGGGTTAGAGTCATCACCTTGAGCATCCTGAAACCATTGCTTGATAGTTAGTAAACAGAACAGTAAACATATGCCCAGGTTGTCTGAAAGAGAAAGGAGGAGAGCAAAGGAGGTGAGGGAAGCAGACCTTCAGCCAGTCTTGTGGCTACCATCACCAGTCCGAATTTTCCGGGCCAAGATGGTCTCCTTGGCTACTTTCTTGCAGTCACTAGCCAAGCCGAGGTAACACATAAGATCAATGAAAGCTGTAGTAAAATTCCACCGCCAGCCAAACTCACTGCTTGAGTAATCAAAAGGGAAAGTATGGTGGTAGTTGTGGAAGCCTTCGCCTAGGGATAAAGAAACAGGAAGAAAAATCATGAGACACAAGGTTGCGTCTATAAAGACTTTTCCTAGGAAATAGGAACTAGACTATGAAAAACAGCCAACGGTAGTCAATATTCCCACTCTGGCAACAGCTGAACTGTGTTAATCTGAAGCTAGAATATCTCTGCTTCCTACTGCTATTCTTCAATGTGTTTGTCCTCTGTTAGCATTAGATATTTCTACAGAGATGCCTTATTCTGTACAATTCACAAACTTCAGATAAGAAAGAAAGCAACTCAGGATTAAATGCCCCATCTTTCATGAGTAGTATAACATTCTGTAAAGTCCTTTGCTGTTTTCTCAATGGATGCAACTGTCACAGAAATATGCTTGCTACAAAGGAAGCAGTCATCCTTTTGTAGGGCTACAATCCTATACACACTTGCCATTAATGTCTCATGCCTAAATAAACATGCTTAGGATCTCACTGCAGAATGGACAAAGACTAGAAAAGGCTGTCTTAAATAGGGTTTAGAAGTATGTGGTTAACATTACTCTTTCAAGAGGAATTTTGACACCTGTTCCCCGATTCCTTCTTCCATTTATAACAGAAGAGTTAAAGCAAGTTAAGGCTTTGTTAGAAGGAGGTGACTGTTCATCAGAACATGGCCTGAGACTGAGGTGACTGTTCATCAGAACATGGCCTGAGACTGAGAAGCCTCCTCAAAAGCACATCAAACCTCTGGGTTTTTTTTTATTCCTGAGAAACTAGGCCTTTATCAGCCAAGACCAAGGAACAGTTACTGTCAGCAAAGTCTGAGAAGCCCTGATCTAGATGGCAGCATTTTGCCATAGTTTAATCTTAAGTATTAACATGAAGGTAGACTCAAAATGGATGCATGTTAACATAGTTCTGGGTTAAATATGGCTCATCTGCAGTAGCTCTTAACTGCTGATTTACTGATAGAACTACCATCTGAAGCATCTAAAACCTATTGCAGGTTTTACACTTCCATAACAGTCATTTGATATTAAGTCTAGATTAATTCCTTGATGGATGAGATGAGATGCTGCTGTTTCAATTTAGGAACTGCCCTGAAGCAGTGTCAGTTTACGTCAGGGGCTTTATAAACTTGCCTTAATGAGACCTGCAGGTGGGACTTGAAAAGCAGCTGTGTAAGGGCTGCTTCCATATACATACACATGCAGCTTTTTGCTGTACAGATCCTCTGTTTTCTTCACAATTCACCAAAAACGGAGCTATCAGGTTGCAAACTGTCCCATCTGCAGGATGAGCAGTGAAACACAAACTGCTTGCCAGGGAAGCAACTTTCCCACACAGCTTCTTTTTACATGTGCAGCCATCACAACACTGCTTTTTTCTTGGAAGCTGTAGGCCCAAGTCTCGCTAATGCAGGGGTGGGCAACCTGTGGCTATCCATATGTTGTTTGACTACAGCTCCCATCATCCCTCACCATTGGCCATATTGGCTGGGGTTAATGGGAATTGGAGTCCAACAGCATGTGGAGGGCCATAGGTGGCCCACTCCTGCCCTAATAGAAGAGGAAGGTAAGCTGTTTGAACCTCCCTCTCAGCTGAGGACACTCACTTTCATCTTGCCTCTAGAGATGAGCAGGGAAAAAGAGAATCACAGAATCATAAAAAAGTAGAGTTGGAAGGGGCCTACCAGGCCATCGAGTCCAACCCCCTGCTCAATGCAGGAATGCAGTGTGGCTGTCCAGCTGCACCTTGAATGCCTCCAGAGTGGCATCCTGCTTTGATGTTCTGGAAACCTGTTCCCGAAGCTCCCCGAGATGGTCCTAATCCTGCTAATGCTCAGCCCAAATCTGCTTCAGCGGCTTATAGCCAGGACTGACATTCTAGTCAACTGTGGCTTGAACCAAACCTAGTGTGGCACTGGGTTATCTAGAAGTTGCTATGGTGGAAAAAGCCCAAACTGGTTCTACATAATCTTGTATACATTTTTTTCACTCTCAATTTGGATTTTTGTGTGTCATGTATGTAGAGCAGGAGCGAGCAGCCTGTGGCCCTCCAGACTTTGTTGGACCTCAGCTCCCATTAGCCCCAGCCAGCATGGCCAATGGTCAGGGATGATGGGACTCTAGCCATTTTTGGATGGCCACAGGTTGCTTATCTTGATGTGGAGTATAAAAAGTCATTCTTCTAATGTACCTCTGTAAAGTACGTCCCACCTGGGAAAGAGTTGAATCTGGGTACTTGGGCTTCAAAGCCAATGTGCAAGTATGTCTTGTACAGACCGTGCCCCAGTGAGGAAGGTGGAAGTGATGCAGGAGCGAGATGCTTGGGAACTGTAAAAGCCTGCTTGAACAGAGAGGTGAGCTTTAAGAGTCCTACATTTCTTCTTCTTCTGTTTTTAATCCAAGGCAGAGAACCACTCCTTGCTTCTGTTCCTGATTCCCCAAATGCCCTCTCTACAAACCTCTCCTTGCCCCAAACACCCTCCTCCTGCCCTTACCTGGCCAGACAGTGGTGATGGGAGCGGGAGCAGCACGCATGAGGCACAGCAGGCCGGGACACCAGGGGTGAGAGAGGGAAAGAAAATCCCCCTTCTCTCTTCCCCCTGTACTGATGCTGCCGCCGCCACCCATTCACGAAAGGTCTTAAGGGGAAGGTGAGGAGGACATTTGGGGGAGGGGGGGGGCTGACAGTGAGTGGGCTCCTTTTCTGAGTCTCACAATTGGCTCAGAAAATAAACTTATTTCTGATTTCCCCCCCAGAAATAACAGTTTTTCAGATTTAATCTAGGGTGAGCAGGGGCAAATTTGCCCAAACTGAGAGATGTGCAAAGGCTAAAGTCTGTGCTGTGGGTATGAACAATCAGACGGTGGAAGATGGCTAGAGATGAGTGACCTTCCCTGGGCTCACAGCAGAGCGGCTCAGAAAATAAACGTTGTCGTCATCTGAAAGCTAATCAGATTTTGGAAGTCACCCATCTGCAGTCATGATCAACATCTGAAGCCAGGAACTGCTTCAGTCAGGCCACAGGGAGAAGGAAGGAAGGAAGGAAGGTCTGTCTTTCCCTCCCTCCCTCCCTCCGGGCTCCTAATGCTCAGTCTTCTTTGAGGCAAGGAATATGAGCCCCACAAGCCTGCATCTGGGCTCTAGCTTGCCAGCTCTTGCTGGCATCTCTAGAGGTGGCCTCTTTGAAAAGGCAAGAGATGCCCAGATGATTTTCCAAGAAGCTACAGCTACTTATGAGTAAGAAAAGGGCAACATGATGGCTACTCATCATGAATAAGGAAAGTGAAACAGAAAGTGGAAACAACTTAGGGATCACTGATAAAAGGCAGACAAAAGGAACAATCTCTTGCAGGTCTGCACTGATCTGAACAGAGAGTCAGGAAGGCAGTGAAGGACAACAGGGACGTGCTGACCCCTTTTCCTCCATCTGAGGCCACCGGGAACTGTTGTGGGAAAGATGGAAGCAAGACAATAGTAGTCCCCAACCTCTGCAACCCTTACATACCTAAGGCTCCAAATACCACAAAGTGATTTTCCCTGGGGTTGATATGCTGATCATATGGCCTGTTGCCATACATGTGGGCTGCACTGTTCACCAGCCACGTGGCATTCAGGATCACCGTGTAGCGAAGGATGGCGGCCTGCAAGAAGCTGTTGAGATAGGATTCTCCCCAGTAATACCAAGGCACAAAGGCAGGTATCAAGAAGCACATGACCACCACAGAGGCCTTGTAAAACCTGGAAGGAAAGATGAACGCACTGCAATTTATAAACATGGGGGGGGGGGGGGGAGAGATCACGTCAGAATTCTAAAATGAAGAAAGACCGGCGGGGAGGGGAGAAGAGCAGGTGCTTCTCGGCTATGGCCAGCCAGCATTGTGGAGATGTTTATCTCACTGTAGACTCAGTATTTTTTTTGCTGATTAATTGCCCATTTCTTAACTGATAAATTACCTCAATATACTTGTCATTTTAACATACCGAAGGAAGTGGGAGACAATATGCAATGAATAAACTGGTTACTACTCTGGTACAACACAAGAGCCAACATGGCTTGAAAAATAAGGTGTGCCTTCAATCTCAGTTTTACCAATAAACATTTTCCTTCCCCTATTTATTAATTAACTGGATTCATTTGCCAGTTAAAGAGACGATTGCTTTCTGCAACTGATGGTGAAAAGATGGTCCAGTGGGTATCTTTATTTAATAAAAGAAAAGCACTCTCCCCAGATACTGCTATTTTTCATCTCCCATGCCAACAATAACCCTTTGCTCACCTCCTCTGGAACATCACAACTTTGTCAGCCTTCAGATCAGAGAGGTCCAGCTTCCGTCCCTTCTCTATGACATCAGGGTGTTTGCGCACCAGCAGCCAGCCAATATGAGAAAAGAAAAAGCCCCTGGTGGCATTGTGGGGATCTGCATCCGTTTCGGAAAATTTGTGGTGGACACGGTGGTCTCTGGCCCACTCATAAATATCATTCTAGATGAAAACAGAAAGCCAAATACATTAGCAATGTTTTGAGATGGGCAATATTGCTCAGTGGAAAGCTTCTCCAACAAAACTCTTTAGATTTATGCTCTGCCCTATTCCTAAGAGGGATCTACAGGGAAGATACACATGGTTCCTTAGCTCATTAATCCTGAATGCGATGCTCTAATGTAAGCAAATATTACGTCCATTTTACAGAAGGGGAAACTGCGGCTGACATGGACTTCGATAATGACATGTTCTAGACCAGCCTCTCCCAACATGCCCAGCCAACATGGCCAATGGTCAGGGATTCTATGATAGACTGGAATGTGAACCCTGCCTGGACTCACTCGTCCCAGTCCAGCATACCACACTTGACCTCTAGGCCAAGCTGGGGGGGCGGGGGGGGGGGCGGGGATCTTGCAATATTTTTTCCATAAAACGACATAGCACTTTTGACAGGATATGGCAATGCCCTCCCATTCAATTTCATTTTGTTGTTTTAAATAGGGATGAGGGATGGGAATTGGCTAAATGATTCCAGTTGGAGAGACTATGAATGAGGTCATATATGTATATGAGGCTCAAAAGCTCACCGCCTTTAAATGGGAACAATTAAAGATGTTGCCTGAGTATTTTAAAATATACAGATAAATACTGGGGCCCTAAAACAGCTCCAGTTGCACTTCATTGCATGCAAATTTGTGAAACTTCAGACATATCTGTCTAGTTCAGTGGGACTGGGAAATAAATTTGTGCTCTGAATCTAGATCTCTAGTGTTTGCTGGATCAAGGCAGAGGGAAAACATCCCACATAGTTGTAAAATCTTTACTGTTAGACAAGTGTTCTCCAACCTTGGGTCCCCAGATGTTTTTGGCCTACAACTCCCAGCATGCCCCAGTCAGCTATGCTGGCTGGGGCATGCTGGGAGTTGTAGGCTAAAAACATCTGGGGACCCAAGGTTGGAGAACACTGTGTTAGACACTACCTAATCTAGTGTCATCTCTGGGCATGAAATCCTAATCTACTTTGTTTTGATAGATTATTGAAGTCCCATTCATTTTGTATATATATTTTTGTCAGGAACTTTGTATTTCTATCTTTCTGGATTTGGAAATAGTGACTGGAAAAGGAAAGCAAATGAGGAGAAACTTGTTTTTATAAAAAATGAAAGTGGGTAATTTCCAGAATCCAAGTTCTGCATAAAATAATGAATTCTGTGTGGAATTCCATCAGAGCAAAACTGCAGATGTGCACCCCTTGTCTGCCACCCTCATGTATCCATATGACTGTTGTCCATTAAGCAATTCCTACCTGGAAAGCCATGGTGTTTATGACAGCCAAGAATATTCGGAGAGGCAAGCTGGCTTTGTAAGATCGGTGACTCCAAAGACGATGCGCTCCAGCTGTGACTCCTAGGCCACTCAAGATGAAGCAAAAAAATGCTGCAAATAAGAAAGGTGAAGGGTAGAGAAAGTCAAGAGGAAGCCTCCTACATTTCAGTATCATCCAACTCTCTGACCCCCTCCCCCATAAAACCTCTGCTAAAAAAATAATACTCAGTTAAAGAAAGAAACTGGTCTTGGATTTAGAAAAACAGAAATATGAGTAGAAAGAGGAATTTCGAGTCAGCCAGGTTTGACTGAACATGGGGGCTGGAAAACTATAAGCTCTGTTGCATGATCTTTTACAGCCTTTCCAGATTATAACTTTCTAACACTACTAATGTGTGATTTTTGCATATTTGTTATGTGGGACCCAGACATCTTCTGGTTTGGAGACATCACATATTCCCAGACATCAATCAATAATATTTTTTTAATGGGAAAATGCAATTCTTTCCACCGCTGGCAAGGCTACTGCAATTTGGAGTACCATCTGGAATTTGACCATGCGACTACCATGGGCACCTATTGGACAATACCTGTGACATCACTGTTAATTACCCAACTCACACACACATTGCAAGCACCACGAGTGTTACTCTAACACCAGGACTCAACCTGCAAACTGAGGCCTCACAGCTAAGGCAAAATTATAAGGAGGTTTCCCAAACTATTCCTTAACACAGATGGGGAATCTCTGGCCTATGGGTCTGATGCAGCCTACAAGGCTCCCTAATCTGGCCCACAAAGCTCTCAGAACTGGGCAGGCCCCCTTTCCACCTCACACCTCCTTGCCTTTTCCCCTTTGTCGATCCTTTGTTTGTGTTGTTTTGCTTTTGATTTTTGGTTGCTGGAATGCAATCTGCATTGTTCTCACATGTTATGGCTTGTTATTATCATCTGTTGACCTTCTGATTCATGCTCTGAATTTCTGGAGCACTTCATTCCTTTTTAGGAGGGTTAGATTGCTTCCCAGAATGGGTCTTTGTTCTCTGGAAAGTAATGAGCACGAATAAAGAGTTCCAAAGCTTTCTGGAGCAAAGGGCAGCTCATTTGAGAAGCAAAGACCAGAGAATAAAGCAGGGTCACGTGGTCCTGGCTTAGTCCTCTCTGCTACGGATCCCACTCAGTCATGACTGAAGCAACAGAAAGTCTCTTGATTTCTGTCCAGTGCAGGTTTGGTCATGGATAAAGTGTTCCCTCATGATTTGGTTTATTTATTTCGGTACGTGCATTGTTTGTCTGGGTTTCCTATTGCAGCTACTGATTCTGCACAGAACTTTCAGAAAACTTTAAAGCTGATGGATGGATGGGAGGCAGTGGAGATCTCAAAGTGCTTTTTTTTGTAGTTTGGATTTTGGGATGTTATCCATGCACTCCGATGCACACTCCCCTTGGAGTATGCTCCATTGCACTCAATGGGATTCACTTCGAAGTAAAAACTGGTCTGGCTTTAAGTATACCAGTAGTTGATCCTGCTCTGAATCAAACCACCAGTTGGCTCTTGGTGTCATGAGCAAGATAGCAGCTGAACAACCAGATGAGAGCTGCTTGAACAGGCCTGTGGCTTATGCTGGCTCAGCTTCTCTTGAGCGTGGAAAGCCAAGCAGGGTCAAGCCTGGTTATTACTTGGATGGGAGACCCCTCCTCTAGTTTCCTGCATTGAGTAGGGGGTTGGACTAGATGGCCTTGTAGGCTCCTTCCAACTCTATGATCTATGAAATCTATGAAATGGAAATAATGGTCAGGTGGCCACATTTCCCATTTCCAAATGCAACATTCTCTGACTTACTAAGGGGGCAGCCTGCTATTTGCCACTCTACTACCCTCATTATGGTCCAAGGCTGAAGCTGCCTGCATGCAGATGTGAGCCACAGGGAGACCCATCTGAATGGATGATGGCCAATGCTTTGTTGGCTCTCAAAGCTCTGGCAGAAAAGGGCATGTTACTTTCCATCCTTTCTAGCAGTGATAACACTGCTCATTCCAGGGCTAGCCTCCCAGGGTGGTTCCCAGAGTCATCCCAGAGACCCTGAGATGGTGCCAAAGGGATGTTACATTGTCAGCTCAGCAGGAAAACTTATCAGTTTGGAGTACCATCCAGTTTGGAGTACTTATCAGGACAAGGTTTTGGACTCGGAAGGAGATGCCATCGCAGGAGCATATCAGCTTCTCAGGGAAATGGCCAAAACAAATGGTCTTAGAATTGGGCATCTTGTTCAGGACAAAGGGCCTTTGTATAGACTCAGCTATAGATGCCAAACGTTTCTGCTTCCATTGTAAAAAAATGAAAACAAAACCTGAGTCAGCCCTTAAAATCTTGCTGGGCAAAATAAGTAAATAAATAACAGAAAGCGAAAAGAAGAAATGTTTTACTTGCCTGTTGTTCTTAAACCTTTAATATTTTGCCACTATAAATTTCTCTCTACAGCTGTGCAGGCTAGAGACCAAGTCTTTGAAAATAGAAATTAACCCTGCATTGCCGGCCTCTTTCTTAGAGAGCAGCTCTGAAGGTAGACCTACCCAGTAAGAGCACGCTGTCCCTTACTGCCTTACTGCCCAATTCTCGGCACACTGATCATGATTCCCCCACAGTTTGCACGGAATCTGAATGCGCTCCTGGTCTTGTCATCTGTTTTCATTGTAGATGCTCCAAGTGTCAAGCCACATTTTTGACTCGGGAGTTTAAAAAAAAAAAAAAAAAGGAGCTTACAACTTGGTGGTGGGATTACAGTTGCTGTAGTAAAAAGAGGAAGATTGTACCTAAGTACCGGGGGAGGGGGGGTGTACTTTTGACTCTCAGTGCTGTTCATCAGATTTAATTCATTCCTGTACTGTGTAGGAGGCCATCAAGCTCTTCCACTTACCCCAACATCACACATTTGGGACTTTCAGATAGTTTGAAGTGTGTGGGGGGATGACTTTATTTCGTGGTTCATCAATTGTTTCTTCCAATGACACAGCAGGAGCCGAAAAAGTGCATGAGAATTGGAATTTGCTAACAGGAATTGGCCATTAGTGCCAAATGGTTTTTCTAATTAAAATATACTGTGTCACTATGGGTAACCTGCCATTCACTTTTAAATTTGAATAAACTGTAGTTCAATAATTCAAACACTTGCCTAAGCAGCTAAAATAATTTGGTTCTGACTGTCCCTACATTAACTAACTGGAAGGGGTTCCTTTCATCTCTGTTGTTCACTGCTCTGATCCTCCCACCTAGAACACACTCATATGCTTTGAACCAGATATGGTGGAGAAGTGAGCAGGGAAGAGGCAGAAGTCCCTCAAATCCCTGAAGTTCCCTTGCAACTTCATCTCATCCAAAATATTATTTTGTATCCCTTCCAACTGGGACATGTATATACTATAACTGTCCTCACTTAGGGAGCTTGCATATCTCCCAGGTGAGGCAAGTACAAAAGTTGTATTTTGGACAAGACATACCCTTGCAACATAATCACATCTGAGCTGCCTGGTTAAAGTATGCAGCAGAAGGATCTGGCATAGAAATAGGAGGAATCATGACATGCTGTGCCTTTTAGCTCATCTCGGACTTTCCCTCAAAAGATATATGCTTGGTCACAATTTGCTACAAATTAAGCAGTCTTTTAACAGATCAAAGCAGCTTGTCTCTTAAAACTTTAAGGATCAGAGTTTCAGAAATGGTAAAAATGGAATAATCTTCACTTTGTTTTAACTGTAGAAAAAAATTATGTATTTATTTATTTATTATATTTATACCCCGCCTTTTTTCCTGCAAGGAACCCACCTTGGCTTACATAGTCTTCCTACTCTCCATTTTATCCTCACAACAACCCTGTGAGGTAGGTTAGGCTGAGAGGCAGTGACTGGCCCAAAGTCACCCAGTGAGTTTCATGGCCAAGCGGGGACTAGAACCCAGGTCTCCCGAGTCCCAGTCCAACCACTCTCACCACTACGCCACACTGGCAAAAAAGGATTTCTTGGCCTCCTGAACTGTTTATGCTCATTAAATTCTCTCCAGCCTCCTTCTGTAGAATTTAAGAATGTTTATTATCTTTCTGTGTCAACTATCATGATCTTTATTTTAACTGCTTCTGCTGCTCCAGCAGCACCTGCTAGATGCAATATCATTTCCAACACTGTTAGTGAGTATTCTGAGCAGCTGCTGTGATTCACCTACGAAGCGGCTGCTTTATAGCTACAGGCCAGTCCAACGCAAAGCCTTACATAGGAAGCTGCCTTATATGAAGTCAGATCATTAATCCATCTATCTCAGTATTGTTGACACTGATGGGCAGCAGCTCCAAGTTTAAAAATAGGGGTCTTGAATCCCAGTCCTACCTGGAGATGCCACCGACTGAAGCGGGGACCTTTTGCATGCAGCATGTGCTCGACCTACCACCAAGCAAACCCACAGCAGCCACTACTGAAGCCCCAGATCTCTATACCGTATGATGACAGGGTTTAATCTGAGACCAAATTTCCTGGTGTAAAGACTCTGGCATGTCATGTCTTTACGCAAACATGAATCAACTTACTGAATTTTGGTTGGAAGTTTAAGGAAAGGAGGTAAATCTGAATGAAGAGGAAGCCAGTAGTAATCCAGATGGGTTTTCCAGTTGCCTTGACGAGGGACTTACAATATGCTTTTGAACCATTAAAGAACCCACGATACTTCCCAAAGGAGCTTGTTCCTCTGTTCACAGGTGACAATTAATCCTCCCCAAGGCCCTCAAGGAGCTATGCTAAGAACTATAATGGGTCGAGCTAAATCCCACTGAGTGGAGCAGAAGGCCAAAGAATTGAGCAAAATAGACAGACAATTCCCTCCAAGAAAAATTAGCACGTTCTTTGCTTACCCCACATCAAGGTGATCGGCTTTGCGGCAGGTATGAGCCAGATGGCATACAGTGCAGATATGTGAAGCAGGGCCATGAGGATGATGTTCCTCCAGACATATCTTCTGGCAGGCTTGGGGCCCTCTTTCTCACGATAGCTCTCATCAAAAATGTCATCTGTCATATCTCTCCCAGATCCCACGTCTTCATATGTGGGATGGGCATTTACCATGTTGGCTTCCTCATTCTGGACCACATGAGTAAAGGCAGTGGTGGTGGAGAAATTTGCAGAGAGCTGGTATAAAAGGCAAATAAAAAACAAAGTCACATACATTCAAAGTTCCTGAGAGGACCAAGAACAAATAAGTGCTTCCACTTGTTTAGTTTCTCAACTTAAGTTCTTGCAAGTTGCACAAATCCACAAGGCAGCTGCATGGTTCTTGTACCTTATGGTATATTTAGGCAGAGTTGGGCAACTTGGGACATGTTTGAAAGTCACTACTAATTGTAGTTAGTTGTAATTGCAATTTATACAAATTTGCTAGTTATTAAATTGCAACTGCACATAGGTGTTCCATGTGACTGGGAACCCTGATCAAGTAGGGCTCCCCCAGTCACATGGACCACCTATGCGCATATAGCTGTAGGAGTACAGGTGTCCCTTTTCAGATCTTCAGCTCTATGTACAAAGATTAGGCCAGAGGTAGGCAGCCTGGTGCCCTCCAGATGTTTTGTACTACAACTCCCATAAGCTACAGCTAGCATTGCCAATAGTCAGGGATGATGGGACTTGTAGTGCAAAACATCTGGAGCTCGCCAGGTTGCCTACCCCTGGGTTAGGAGGTGGAACTAGAGAGGTGTGCATTGTCATGGGTGGGGCCAGCAACAGGTCTCTTACTTTCTCCATCTAGTCAATGGGAGGCAAGAAGATTTGGACCGGAGTTGAAACAGGCAGCCTCCAAATCAGTCTGAGCTGAAACAGGTTGCTTTCCAAAGCACCAAATCGGGGTCTGAATTGAATTTTGTGGTTGATTGATGCACAACCCTATAATAATTGGACCATGTACAAATATCGGTATTAGTCAATCTAGAATAGCTACTATCTGCCTCTTTCTATACTTGTTGTCAGCAGGGATGGGGACTCGGACTCGACTCGTGAGTCGGACTGAGTCCCCCCTCTGACTCGAGTCGCACTCGAGTCCCAATATTTTTAATGGGACTCGAGACTCGACTCGGAACTCGAGACCAAGGACTCGTCAACATCCCTGCTTGATGCCACCTGTAGGTGCTGTCTGGACCTAGTTGCAGCAACAATCCAAGTTTATTTTTTAAAATCATTTTCCTAATGCAACCTTTCAGACATTTTGGGTTTGGCTACCTCTGCCTGCCTGCCTAGGGGTTCCCTGCCTCCTCTGCCTGCCTGGTTAGTATTTTGGGTTTGGCTGCCTGGTCTGTTCTTGTCAAAATCAGTGGCAGAGTTTTGAGATAAAAAGGCACAATTTTGCCTAGAATTTATTTAAGCCACACATCTGAAGTAGACTTATTTTGTTGGGAAACCCCCCCATTGATTTAATAGGGACTCATGGAGTCAGCTTTGGGAGTGACTCGGGACTTGGGACTCGTGAGTCACCATTTTGGACCAAGGACTTGGACTCGGACTCGAGACTCGGGTCCAAAGACTCGTGACTCGACTCGTGACTCGAGACCAAGGACTCTCCAACATCCCTGGTTGTCAGTAATATAAATTTGAACAAGCTGTCATATAGTAACATGAACTAAAAGGGGATTGCCACCTTGTTTCTGTATATAAAAGAGTGTCTAAATTTAGGGTCAAATAGGGCACACTCATAGGCATGTTTAGGCAGAAAAATGTCCTGCAGCTCCCAGCAGTCCTCGGCCAGTATGGGGCCTGCTGGATGTTTTGTGCAAGAGCATCCTTTACAGTTTGTGGGTTTTCCAAACAAAAAGATGCACCCTTCCCTCTGTTTTCTGTGGGCAATTATTACAGAAGTGACATACAGCATAGAGGTGGCCCTACCTAGGAAACCTTCAAAATTTCAGAAGTGTAGGTGCAGTGTTTTTATGGGAAATGGTATTAAAATTTGGGGAGACGGTGTAATTATTTGCTTCCCTTCCTCACTCCCAATGGTTTTGTTGTTGTTGTTTATAATTTGTATGAAAATGGCATATGTCCTAGAGGTGTTACTTCAACATCCTTCCCCCAAAGCACTGGGATTAGAGATCCCTGATAAAACCGTTCACTGTGATTAGAAGCCAGAGCTGTCAGTCACAAAATTACATCCCCTCCTCTCCTGCCCCCCTCTCCCCACCCTGGTGTTTTCCTTATTTGGAGAGCTTGAGGAGAAAGGCATCCATTTTTGGAGACACACTTTCTCTCTGCATCCCTCCAAATCCAGATTGCTAACAAATCTTCAGGAGTGTTCAGATTTGAATTTGGTCCACTTTGGAGGAACTTTGATTCAGACAACTCCTGAATCTGTCTGAATCAGCCTAATTCAGTTCTGGGTTTGGCCAAATCTGAAGCACACCCATAACAATTAGATACCAGGTGGCAATGCTATAACCAGTAGACCTTCCTTCCCTCCCTATGGGTGCAAGTATTTATTTAAATTCTAGGTCAATGCTGAATAGCCTTTAATATTACATTAGTAATTCTTACCAATTCTTAGTAATTCTTATATAGTCCCTTTGGGTTGTTCAAAGGGCATCACATACATTATCCCAGTAATAATTTGTATTAGATTTCAGAACTGATTGTAGCAAAATCAATAGGTTCTCTTCTCCTAGTTTTCAAGAAATGCATAAGCATGACTTGCTGAGAGACTGAGTTGAGAACGGAAGAGATCAAGAGAGGCTCTGGGCACAACTGGGGGGAAACTCATTCACAACGCTAACAAAACCACAATGCTGACCCATTCCACAATATACTCTTACAACCTGGCATATCTGACTAACAGGATTGGGGGGCGGGGGCAGGGTGAAGGATTCACTATGCAGGTTTTTTTCTTTATGTGAGCTTCAAAATTAGGCAATAACAAGTAACCACCAGTATATTATTTAGATATATATAATGGACAATCCTGAGAGCACAAGGTGAGTAAAATCACATTTCCCCATCTTTTATTCCTGTGGAGTAGACTTTTGGAAATTTTGCCAGGATGCCATGCCCAAGCTGGAGGAGAGTCCCCCACAATCACAACATGCTGCTCTTGGGTTGTAGCAACACTGTGCCTCTTTTCCCTTCCCAACTATGTCAGCTCCTCTTCTAAAACCTCCACAGCAGCTAGAGCCAGGCTGGCGGTGGAGAAAGGAGCTGCAAATCCCTCCATGGTGGAAAGAAAGTGGCAGGCCATGTAAACTGGCCCAGAAGCACAGCTCTCCTTAAACAACTACAAAACAGCTCAACAGAAGCAAA